>OY987238.1:865605-1608605 GCA_963920705.1 Odiellus spinosus | reverse complement strand
TTCCCAAGTATAGATCCACCAATTTCCCAAGTATAGATCCACCAATTTCCCAAGTATAGATTCACAAATTTTCCAAGTATAGATTCACAAATTTTCCAAGTATAGATTCACAAATTTCCCAATAATAGATTCACAAATTTTGTAAGTATAGATTCACAAATTTCCCAAGTATAGATTCACAAATTTCCGAAGTATAGATTCACAAATTTCCCAAGTATAGATTCAAAAATTTCCCAAGTATAGATCCACAAATTTCCCAAGTATAGATTGACAAATTTCCCAAGTATAGATTCACAAATTTTCCAAGTATAGATTGACAAATTTCCCAAGTATAGATTCACAAATTTCCCAAGTATAGATTCACAAATTTCCCAAGTATAGATTCACAAATTTCCCAAGTATAGATCCACCAATTTCCCAAGTATAGATCCACCAATTTCCCAAGTATAGATTCACAAATTTTCCAAGTATAGATTCACAAATTTTCCAAGTATAGATTCACAAATTTCCCAAGTATAGATCCACAAATTTCCCAAGTATAGATTGACAAATTTCCCAAGTATAGATTCACAAATTTTCCAAGTATAGATTCACAAATTTCCCAAGTATAGATTCACAAATTTCCGAAGTAGAGATTCACAAATTTTCCAAGTATGGATTCACAAATTTTCCAAGTATAGATTCACAAATTTCCCAAGTATAGATTCATAAATTTCCCAAGTATAGATTCACAAATTTTCCAAGTATAGATTCACAAATTTTCCAAGTATAGATTCACAAATTTTCCAAGTATAGATTCACAAATTTCCCAAGTATAGATTCACAAATTTCCCAATATAGATCCACCAATTTCACAAGTATAGATTCACCAATTTCCAAGTATAGATTCACATATTTCCCAAGTATAGATTCACAAATTTTCCAAGTATAGATTCACAAATTTTCCAAGTATAGATTCACAAATGTCCCAAGCATAGATTCACAAATTTTCCAAGTATAGATTCACAAATTTCCCAAGTAGAGATTCACAAATTTCCCAAGTATAGATTCACAAATTTTTCAAGTATAGATTCACAAATTTCCCAAGTATAGATTCACAAATTTTCCAAGTATAGATTCACAAATTTTCCAAGTATAGATTCACAAATTTCCCAAGCATAGATTCACAAATTTTCCAAGTATAGATTCACAAATTTCCCAAGTAGAGATTCACAAATTTCCCAAGTATAGATTCACAAATTTCCCAAGTATAGATTCACAAATTTCCCAAGTATAGATCCACCAATTTCCCAAGTATAGATCCACCAATTTCCCAAGTATAGATTCACAAATTTTCCAAGTATAGATTCACAAATTTTCCAAGTATAGATTCACAAATTTCCCAATAATAGATTCACAAATTTTGTAAGTATAGATTCACAAATTTCCCAAGTATAGATTCACAAATTTCCGAAGTATAGATTCACAAATTTCCCAAGTATAGATTCACAAATTTCCCAAGTATAGATCCACAAATTTCCCAAGTATAGATTGACAAATTTCCCAAGTATAGATTCACAAATTTTCCAAGTATAGATTGACAAATTTCCCAAGTATAGATTCACAAATTTCCCAAGTATAGATTCACAAATTTCCCAAGTATAGATTCACAAATTTCCCAAGTATAGATCCACCAATTTCCCAAGTATAGATCCACCAATTTCCCAAGTATAGATTCACAAATTTTCCAAGTATAGATTCACAAATTTTCCAAGTATAGATTCACAAATTTCCCAAGTATAGATCCACAAATTTCCCAAGTATAGATTGAAAAATTTCCCAAGTATAGATTCACAAATTTTCCAAGTATAGATTGACAAATTTCCCAAGTATAGATTCACAAATTTTCCAAGTATAGATTCACAAATTTCCCAAGTATAGATTCACAAATTTTCCAAGTATACATCCACCAATTTCCCAGGTATATCCACATATTTCCCAAGTGTAGATTCACATATTTCCCAAGTATAGATTTACAAATTTCATAAGTATAGATTCACAAATTTCCGAAGTATAGATTCACAAATTTTCCAAGTATAGATTCACAAATTTCCCAAGTATAGATTCACAAATTTCCGAAGTAGAGATTCACAAATTTTCCAAGTATGGATTCACAAATTTTCCAAGTATAGATTCACAAATTTTCCAAGTATAGATTCACAAATTTCCCAAGTATAGATTCACAAATTATCCAAGTATAGATTCACAAATTATCCAAGTATAGATTCAAAATTTTCTAAGTATAGATTAACAAATTTTCCAAGTATAGATTCACAAATTTCCCAAGTATAGATTCATAAATTTCCCAAGTATAGATTCACAAATTTTCCAAGTATAGATTCACAAATTTTCCAAGTATAGATTCACAAATTTTCCAAGTATAGATTCACAAATTTCCCAAGTATAGATTCACAAATTTCCCAATATAGATCCACCAATTTCACAAGTATAGATTCACCAATTTCCAAGTATAGATTCACATATTTCCCAAGTATAGATTCACAAATTTTCCAAGTATAGATTCACAAATTTTCCAAGTATAGATTCACAAATGTCCCAAGCATAGATTCACAAATTTTCCAAGTATAGATTCACAAATTTCCCAAGTAGAGATTCACAAATTTCCCAAGTATAGATTCACAAATTTTTCAAGTATAGATTCACAAATTTCCCAAGTATAGATTCACAAATTTTCCAAGTATAGATTCACAAATTTTCCAAGTATAGATTCACAAATTTCCCAAGCATAGATTCACAAATTTTCCAAGTATAGATTCACAAATTTCCCAAGTAGAGATTCACAAATTTCCCAAGTATAGATCCACCAATTTCCCAAGTATAGATCCACCAATTTCCCAAGTATAGATTCACAAATTTTCCAAGTATAGATTCACAAATTTTCCAAGTATAGATTCACAAATTTCCCAATAATAGATTCACAAATTTTGTAAGTATAGATTCACAAATTTCCCAAGTATAGATTCACAAATTTCCGAAGTATAGATTCACAAATTTCCCAAGTATAGATTCACAAATTTCCCAAGTATAGATCCACAAATTTCCCAAGTATAGATTGACAAATTTCCCAAGTATAGATTCACAAATTTTCCAAGTATAGATTCACAAATGTCCCAAGCATAGATTCACAAATTTTCCAAGTATAGATTCACAAATTTCCCAAGTAGATATTCACAAATTTCCCAAGTATAGATTCACAAATTTTTCAAGTATAGATTCACAAATTTCCCAAGTATAGATTCACAAATTTTCCAAGCATAGATTCACAAATTTTCCAAGTATAGATTCACAAATTTCCCAATCATAGATTCTAAAATTTTCCAAGTATAGATTCACAAATTTCCCAAGTAGAGATTCACAACTTTCCCAAGTATAGATTCACAAATTTCCCAAGTATAGATCCACCAATTTCCCAAGTATAGATCCACCAATTTCCCAAGTATAGATTCACAAATTTTCCAAGTATAGATTCACAAATTTTCCAAGTATAGATTCACAAATTTCCCAATAATAGATTCACAAATTTTGTAAGTATAGATTCACAAATTTCCCAAGTATAGATTCACAAATTTCCGAAGTATAGATTCACAAATTTCCCAAGTATAGATTCACAAATTTCCCAAGTATAGATCCACAAATTTCCCAAGTATAGATTGACAAATTTCCCAAGTATAGATTGACAAATTTCCCAAGTATAGATTCACAAATTTTCCAAGTATAGATTCACAAATTTCCCAAGTATAGATTCACAAATTTCCCAAGTATAGATTCACAAATTTTCCAAGTATAGATTCACAAATTTTCCAAGTATAGATTCACAAATTTCCCAAGTATAGATCCACAAATTTCCCAAGTATAGATTGACAAATTTCCCAAGTATAGATTCACAAATATTCCAAGTATAGATTGACAAATTTCCCAAGTATAGATTCACAAATTTTCCAAGTATAGATTCACAAATTTCCCAAGTATAGATTCACAAATTTTCCAAGTATACATCCACCAATTTCCCAAGTATATCCACATATTTCCCAAGTGTAGATTCACATATTTCCCAAGTATAGATTTACAAATTTCATAAGTATAGATTCACAAATTTCCGAAGTATAGATTCACAAATTTTCCAAGTATAGATTCACAAATTTCCCAAGTATAGATCCACCAATTTCACAAGTATAGATTCACCAATTTCCAAGTATAGATTCACATATTTCCCAAGTATAGATTCACAAATTTTCCAAGTATAGATTCACAAATTTTCCAAGTATAGATTCACAAATGTCCCAAGCATAGATTCACAAATTTTCCAAGTATAGATTCACAAATTTCCCAAGTAGATATTCACAAATTTCCCAAGTATAGATTCACAAATTTTTCAAGTATAGATTCACAAATTTCCCAAGTATAGATTCACAAATTTTCCAAGCATAGATTCACAAATTTTCCAAGTATAGATTCACAAATTTCCCAATCATAGATTCTCAAATTTTCCAAGTATAGATTCACAAATTTCCCAAGTAGAGATTCACAACTTTCCCAAGTATAGATTCACAAATTTCCCAAGTATAGATCCACCAATTTCCCAAGTATAGATCCACCAATTTCCCAAGTATAGATTCACAAATTTTCCAAGTATAGATTCACAAATTTTCCAAGTATAGATTCACAAATTTCCCAATAATAGATTCACAAATTTTGTAAGTATAGATTCACAAATTTCCCAAGTATAGATTCACAAATTTCCGAAGTATAGATTCACAAATTTCCCAAGTATAGATTCACAAATTTCCCAAGTATAGATCCACAAATTTCCCAAGTATAGATTGACAAATTTCCCAAGTATAGATTCACAAATTTTCCAAGTATAGATTGACAAATTTCCCAAGTATAGATTCACAAATTTTCCAAGTATAGATTCACAAATTTCCCAAGTATAGATTCACAAATTTTCCAAGTATACATCCACCGATTTCCCAAGTATATCCACATATTTCCCAAGTGTAGATTCACATATTTCCCAAGTATAGATTTACAAATTTCATAAGTATAGATTCACAAATTTCCGAACTATAGATTCACAAATTTTCCAAGTATAGATTCACAAATTTCCCAAGTATAGATTCACAAATTTCCGAAGTAGAGATTCACAAATTTTCCAAGTATGGATTCTCAAATTTTCCAAGTATAGATTCACAAATTTTCCAAGTATAGATTCACAAATTTCCCAAGTATAGATTCACAAATTATCCAAGTATAGATTCACAAATTATCCAAGTATAGATTCACAAATTTTCTAAGTATAGATTAACAAATTTTCCAAGTATAGATTCACAAATTTCCCAAGTATAGATTCATAAATTCCCAAGTATAGATTCACAAATTTTCCAAGTATAGATTCACCAATTTCCAAGTATAGATTCACATATTTCCCAAGTATAGATTCACAAATTTCCCAAGTATAGATTCACAAATTTCCGAAGTATAGATTCACAAATTTCCCAAGTATAGATCCACAAATTTCCCAAGTATAGATTGACAAATTTCCCAAGTATAGATTCACAAATTTTCCAAGTATAGATTCACAAATTTCCCAAGTATAGATTAACAAATTTTCCAAGTATAGATTCACAAATTTTCCAAGTATAGATTCACAAATTTTCAAAGTATAGATTCACAAATTTCCCAAGTATACATCCACCAATTTCCCAAGTATATCCACCAATTTCCCAAGTATAGATTCACATATTTCCCAAGTATAGATTTAAAAATTTCCCAAGTATAGATTCACAAATTTCCGAAGTATAGATTCACAAATTTTCCAAGTATAGATTCACAAATTTTCCAAGTATAGATTCACAAATTTCCCAAGCATAGATTCACAAATTTTCCAAGTATAGATTCACAAATTTCCCAAGTAGAGATTCACAAATTTCCCAAGTATAGATTCACAAATTTCCCAAGTATAGATTCACAAATTTCCCAAGTATAGATCCACCAATTTCCCAAGTATAGATCCACCAATTTCCCAAGTATAGATTCACAAATTTTCCAAGTATAGATTCACAAATTTTCCAAGTATAGATTCACAAATTTCCCAATAATAGATTCACAAATTTTGTAAGTATAGATTCACAAATTTCCCAAGTATAGATTCACAAATTTCCGAAGTATAGATTCACAAATTTCCCAAGTATAGATTCACAAATTTCCCAAGTATAGATCCACAAAATTCCCAAGTATAGATTGACAAATTTCCCAAGTATAGATTCACAAATTTTACAAGTATAGATTGACAAATTTCCGAAGTATAGATTCACAAATTTCCCAAGTATAGATTCACAAATTTCCCAAGTATAGATTCACAAATTTCCCAAGTATAGATTCACAAATTTCCCAAGTATAGATCCACAAATTTCCCAAGTATAGATTGACAAATTTCCCAAGTATAGATTCACAAATTTTCCAAGTATAGATTGACAAATTTCCCAAGTATAGATTCACAAATTTTCCAAGTATAGATTCACAAATTTCCCAAGTATAGATTCACAAATTTTCCAAGTATACATCCACCAATTTCCCAAGTATATCCACATATTTCCCAAGTGTAGATTCACATATTTCCCAAGTATAGATTTACAAATTTCATAAGTATAGATTCACAAATTTTCCAAGTATAGATTCACAAATTTCCCAAGTATAGATTCACAAATTTCCGAAGTAGAGATTCACAAATTTTCCAAGTATGGATTCACAAATTTTCCAAGTATAGATTCACAAATTTTCCAAGTATAGATTCACAAATTTCCCAAGTATAGATTCACAAATTATCCAAGTATAGATTCACAAATTATCCAAGTATAGATTCACAAATTTTCTAAGTATAGATTCACAAATTTCCCAAGTATAGATTCATAAATTTCCCAAGTATAGATTCATAAATTTCCCAAGTATAGATTCACAAATTTTCCAAGTATAGATTCACAAATTTTCCAAGTATAGACTCACAAATTTTCCAAGTATAGATTCACAAATTTCCCAAGTATAGATTCACAAATTTCCCAATATAGATCCACCAATTTCACAAGTATAGATTCACCAATTTCCAAGTATAGATTCACATATCTCCCAAGTATAGATTCACATATTTCCCAAGTATAGATTCACAAATTTTCCAAGTATAGATTCACAAATGTCCCAAGCATAGATTCACAAATTTTCCAAGTATAGATTCACAAATTTCCCAAGTAGAGATTCACAAATTTCCCAAGTATAGATTCACAAATTTTTCAAGTATAGATTCACAAATTTCCCAAGTATAGATTCACAAATTTTCCAAGTATACATCCACCAATTTCCCAAGTATATCCACCAATTTCCCAAGTATAGATTCACATATTTCCCAAGTATAGATTTACAAATTTCATAAGTATAGATTCACAAATTTCCGAAGTATAGATTCACAAATTTTCCAAGTATAGATTCACAAATTTTCCAAGTATAGATTCACAAATTTCCCAAGCATAGATTCACAAATTTTCCAAGTATAGATTCACAAACTTCCCAAGTAGAGATTCACAAATTTCCCAAGTATAGATTCGCAAATTTCCCAAGTATAGATTCACAAATTTCCCAAGTATAGATCCACCAATTTCCCAAGTATAGATCCACCAATTTCCCAAGTATAGATTCACAAATTTCCCAAATAAAGATTCACAAATTTTCCAAGTATAGATTCACAAATTTCCCAAGTATAGATTCACAAATTTCCGAAGTATAGATTCACAAATTTCCCAAGTATAGATCCACAAATTTCCCAAGTATAGATTGACAAATTTCCCAAGTATAGATTCACAAATTTTCCAAGTATAGATTGACAAATTTTCCAAGTATAGATTCACAAATTTTCCAAGTATAGATTCACAAATTTCCCAAGTATAGATTCACAAATTTCCCAAGTATAGATCCACCAATTTTCCAAATATATCCACCAATTTCCCAAGTATAGATTCACATATTTCCCAAGTATAGATTCACATATTTCCCAAGTATAGATTCACAAATTTCTCAAGTATAGATCCATCAATTTCCCAAATATATCCACCAATTTCCCAAGTATAGATTCACATATTTCCCAAGTATAGATTCACAAATTTCCCAAGTATAGATTTCCAAATTTCCCAAGTATAGATCCACCAATTTCCCAAGTATTGATCCACCAATTTCCCAAGTATAGATTCACAAATTTTCCAAGTATAGATTCACGAATTTCCCAAGTATAGATTCACAAATTTCCCAAGTATAGATTCACAAATTTCCGAAGTATAGATTCACAAATTTTCCAAGTATAGATTCAAAAATTTCCCAAGTATAGATTCACAAATTTCCGAAGTAGAGATTCACAAATTTTCCAAGTATAGATTCACAAATTTCCCAAATATAGATTCACAAATTTTGTAAGTATAGATCCACAAATTTCCCAAGTATAGATTCACAAATTTCCGAAGTATAGATTCACAAATTATCCAAGTATAGATTCACAAATTATCCAAGTATAGATTCACAAATTATCCAAGTATAGATTCACAAATTTTCCAAGTATAGATTCACAAATTTCCCAAGTATAGATTCATAAATTTCCCAAGTATAGATTCACAAATTTTCCAAGTATAGATTCACAAATTTTCCAAGTATAGATTCACAAATTTCCCAATATAGATCCACCAATTTCACAAGTATAGATTCACCAATTTCCAAGTATAGATTCACATATTTCCCAAGTATAGATTCACAAATTTTCCAAGTATAGATTCACAAATTTTCCAAGTATAGATTCACAAATGTCCCAAGCATAGATTCACAAATTTTCCAAGTAGAGACTCACAAATTTCCCAAGTATAGATTCACAAATTTCCCAAGTATAGATTCACAAATTTCCCAAGTATACTTCCACCAATTTCCCCAGTATATCCACCAATTTCCCAAGTATAGATTCACATATTTCCCAAGTATAGATTTACAAATTTCATAAGTATAGATTCACAAATTTCCGAAGTATAGATTCACAAATTTTCCAAGTATAGATTCACAAATTTCCCAAGTATAGATCCACAAATTTCCCAAGTATAGATTGACAAATTTCCCAAGTATAGATTCACAAATTTTCCAAGTATAGATTCACAAATTTCCCAAGTATAGATTAACAAATTTTCCAGGTATAGATTCACAAATTTTCCAAGTATAGATTCACAAATTTTCAAAGTATAGATTCACAAATTTCCCAAGTATACATCCACCAATTTCCCAAGTATATCCACCAATTTCCCAAGTATAGATTCACATATTTCCCAAGTATAGATTTAAAAATTTCCCAAGTATAGATTCACAAATTTCCGAAGTATAGATTCACAAATTTTCCAAGTATAGATTCACAAATTTTCCAAGTATAGATTCACAAATTTCCCAAGCATAGATTCACAAATTTTCCAAGTATAGATTCACAAATTTCCCAAGTAGAGATTCACAAATTTCCCAAGTATAGATTCACAAATTTCCCAAGTATAGATTCACAAATTTCCCAAGTATAGATCCACCAATTTCCCAAGTATAGATCCACCAATTTCCCAAGTATAGATTCACAAATTTTCCAAGTATAGATTCACAAATTTTCCAAGTATAGATTCACAAATTTCCCAATAATAGATTCACAAATTTTGTAAGTATAGATTCACAAATTTCCCAAGTATAGATTCACAAATTTCCGAAGTATAGATTCACAAATTTCCCAAGTATAGATTCACAAATTTCCCAAGTATAGATCCACAAAATTCCCAAGTATAGATTGACAAATTTCCCAAGTATAGATTCACAAATTTTACAAGTATAGATTGACAAATTTCCGAAGTATAGATTCACAAATTTCCCAAGTATAGATTCACAAATTTCCCAAGTATAGATTCACAAATTTCCCAAGTATAGATTCACAAATTTCCCAAGTATAGATCCACAAATTTCCCAAGTATAGATTGACAAATTTCCCAAGTATAGATTCACAAATTTTCCAAGTATAGATTGACAAATTTCCCAAGTATAGATTCACAAATTTTCCAAGTATAGATTCACAAATTTCCCAAGTATAGATTCACAAATTTTCCAAGTATACATCCACCAATTTCCCAAGTATATCCACATATTTCCCAAGTGTAGATTCACATATTTCCCAAGTATAGATTTACAAATTTCATAAGTATAGATTCACAAATTTTCCAAGTATAGATTCACAAATTTCCCAAGTATAGATTCACAAATTTCCGAAGTAGAGATTCACAAATTTTCCAAGTATGGATTCACAAATTTTCCAAGTATAGATTCACAAATTTTCCAAGTATAGATTCACAAATTTCCCAAGTATAGATTCACAAATTATCCAAGTATAGATTCACAAATTATCCAAGTATAGATTCACAAATTTTCTAAGTATAGATTCACAAATTTCCCAAGTATAGATTCATAAATTTCCCAAGTATAGATTCATAAATTTCCCAAGTATAGATTCACAAATTTTCCAAGTATAGATTCACAAATTTTCCAAGTATAGACTCACAAATTTTCCAAGTATAGATTCACAAATTTCCCAAGTATAGATTCACAAATTTCCCAATATAGATCCACCAATTTCACAAGTATAGATTCACCAATTTCCAAGTATAGATTCACATATTTCCCAAGTATAGATTCACATATTTCCCAAGTATAGATTCACAAATTTTCCAAGTATAGATTCACAAATGTCCCAAGCATAGATTCACAAATTTTCCAAGTATAGATTCACAAATTTCCCAAGTAGAGATTCACAAATTTCCCAAGTATAGATTCACAAATTTTTCAAGTATAGATTCACAAATTTCCCAAGTATAGATTCACAAATTTTCCAAGTATACATCCACCAATTTCCCAAGTATATCCACCAATTTCCCAAGTATAGATTCACATATTTCCCAAGTATAGATTTACAAATTTCATAAGTATAGATTCACAAATTTCCGAAGTATAGATTCACAAATTTTCCAAGTATAGATTCACAAATTTTCCAAGTATAGATTCACAAATTTCCCAAGCATAGATTCACAAATTTTCCAAGTATAGATTCACAAACTTCCCAAGTAGAGATTCACAAATTTCCCAAGTATAGATTCGCAAATTTCCCAAGTATAGATTCACAAATTTCCCAAGTATAGATCCACCAATTTCCCAAGTATAGATTCACAAATTTCCCAAATAAAGATTCACAAATTTTCCAAGTATAGATTCACAAATTTCCCAAGTATAGATTCACAAATTTCCGAAGTATAGATTCACAAATTTCCCAAGTATAGATCCACAAATTTCCCAAGTATAGATTGACAAATTTCCCAAGTATAGATTCACAAATTTTCCAAGTATAGATTGACAAATTTTCCAAGTATAGATTCACAAATTTTCCAAGTATAGATTCACAAATTTCCCAAGTATAGATTCACAAATTTCCCAAGTATAGATCCACCAATTTTCCAAATATATCCACCAATTTCCCAAGTATAGATTCACATATTTCCCAAGTATAGATTCACATATTTCCCAAGTATAGATTCACAAATTTCTCAAGTATAGATCCATCAATTTCCCAAATATATCCACCAATTTCCCAAGTATAGATTCACATATTTCCCAAGTATAGATTCACAAATTTCCCAAGTATAGATTTCCAAATTTCCCAAGTATAGATCCACCAATTTCCCAAGTATTGATCCACCAATTTCCCAAGTATAGATTCACAAATTTTCCAAGTATAGATTCACGAATTTCCCAAGTATAGATTCACAAATTTCCCAAGTATAGATTCACAAATTTCCGAAGTATAGATTCACAAATTTTCCAAGTATAGATTCAAAAATTTCCCAAGTATAGATTCACAAATTTCCGAAGTAGAGATTCACAAATTTTCCAAGTATAGATTCACAAATTTCCCAAATATAGATTCACAAATTTTGTAAGTATAGATCCACAAATTTCCCAAGTATAGATTCACAAATTTCCGAAGTATAGATTCACAAATTATCCAAGTATAGATTCACAAATTATCCAAGTATAGATTCACAAATTATCCAAGTATAGATTCACAAATTTTCCAAGTATAGATTCACAAATTTCCCAAGTATAGATTCATAAATTTCCCAAGTATAGATTCACAAATTTTCCAAGTATAGATTCACAAATTTTCCAAGTATAGATTCACAAATTTCCCAATATAGATCCACCAATTTCACAAGTATAGATTCACCAATTTCCAAGTATAGATTCACATATTTCCCAAGTATAGATTCACAAATTTTCCAAGTATAGATTCACAAATTTTCCAAGTATAGATTCACAAATGTCCCAAGCATAGATTCACAAATTTTCCAAGTAGAGACTCACAAATTTCCCAAGTATAGATTCACAAATTTCCCAAGTATAGATTCACAAATTTTCCAAGTATACTTCCACCAATTTCCCCAGTATATCCACCAATTTCCCAAGTATAGATTCACATATTTCCCAAGTATAGATTTACAAATTTCATAAGTATAGATTCACAAATTTCCGAAGTATAGATTCACAAATTTTCCAAGTATAGATTCACAAATTTCCCAAGTATAGATCCACAAATTTCCCAAGTATAGATTGACAAATTTCCCAAGTATAGATTCACAAATTTTCCAAGTATAGATTCACAAATTTCCCAAGTATAGATTAACAAATTTTTCAGGTATAGATTCACAAATTTTCCAAGTATAGATTCACAAATTTTCAAAGTATAGATTCACAAATTTCCCAAGTATACATCCACCAATTTCCCAAGTATATCCACCAATTTCCCAAGTATAGATTCACATATTTCCCAAGTATAGATTTAAAAATTTCCCAAGTATTGATTCACAAATTTCCGAAGTATAGATTCACAAATTTTCCAAGTATAGATTCACAAATTTTCCAAGTATAGATTCACAAATTTCCCAAGCATAGATTCACAAATTTTCCAAGTATAGATTCACAAATTTCCCAAGTAGAGATTCACAAATTTCCCAAGTATAGATTCACAAATTTCCCAAGTATAGATTCACAAATTTCCCAAGTATAGATCCACCAATTTCCCAAGTATAGATCCACCAATTTCCCAAGTATAGATTCACAAATTTTCCAAGTATAGATTCACAAATTTTCCAAGTATAGATTCACAAATTTCCCAATAATAGATTCACAAATTTTGTAAGTATAGATTCACAAATTTCCCAAGTATAGATTCACAAATTTCCGAAGTATAGATTCACAAATTTCCCAAGTATAGATTCACAAATTTCCCAAGTATAGATCCACAAAATTCCCAAGTATAGATTGACAAATTTCCCAAGTATAGATTCACAAATTTTACAAGTATAGATTGACAAATTTCCGAAGTATAGATTCACAAATTTCCCAAGTATAGATTCACAAATTTCCCAAGTATAGATTCACAAATTTCCCAAGTATAGATTCACAAATTTCCCAAGTATAGATCCACAAATTTCCCAAGTATAGATTGACAAATTTCCCAAGTATAGATTCACAAATTTTCCAAGTATAGATTGACAAATTTCCCAAGTATAGATTCACAAATTTTCCAAGTATAGATTCACAAATTTCCCAAGTATAGATTCACAAATTTTCCAAGTATACATCCACCAATTTCCCAAGTATATCCACATATTTCCCAAGTGTAGATTCACATATTTCCCAAGTATAGATTTACAAATTTCATAAGTATAGATTCACAAATTTTCCAAGTATAGATTCACAAATTTCCCAAGTATAGATTCACAAATTTCCGAAGTAGAGATTCACAAATTTTCCAAGTATGGATTCACAAATTTTCCAAGTATAGATTCACAAATTTTCCAAGTATAGATTCACAAATTTCCCAAGTATAGATTCACAAATTATCCAAGTATAGATTCACAAATTATCCAAGTATAGATTCACAAATTTTCTAAGTATAGATTCACAAATTTCCCAAGTATAGATTCATAAATTTCCCAAGTATAGATTCATAAATTTCCCAAGTATAGATTCACAAATTTTCCAAGTATAGATTCACAAATTTTCCAAGTATAGACTCACAAATTTTCCAAGTATAGATTCACAAATTTCCCAAGTATAGATTCACAAATTTCCCAATATAGATCCACCAATTTCACAAGTATAGATTCACCAATTTCCAAGTATAGATTCACATATTTCCCAAGTATAGATTCACATATTTCCCAAGTATAGATTCACAAATTTTCCAAGTATAGATTCACAAATGTCCCAAGCATAGATTCACAAATTTTCCAAGTATAGATTCACAAATTTCCCAAGTAGAGATTCACAAATTTCCCAAGTATAGATTCACAAATTTTTCAAGTATAGATTCACAAATTTCCCAAGTATAGATTCACAAATTTTCCAAGTATACATCCACCAATTTCCCAAGTATATCCACCAATTTCCCAAGTATAGATTCACATATTTCCCAAGTATAGATTTACAAATTTCATAAGTATAGATTCACAAATTTCCGAAGTATAGATTCACAAATTTTCCAAGTATAGATTCACAAATTTTCCAAGTATAGATTCACAAATTTCCCAAGCATAGATTCACAAATTTTCCAAGTATAGATTCACAAACTTCCCAAGTAGAGATTCACAAATTTCCCAAGTATAGATTCACAAATTTCCCAAGTATAGATTCACAAATTTCCCAAGTATAGATCCACCAATTTTCCAAATATATCCACCAATTTCCCAAGTATAGATTCACATATTTCCCAAGTATAGATTCACATATTTCCCAAGTATAGATTCACAAATTTCCCAAGTATAGATCCATCAATTTCCCAAATATATCCACCAATTTCCCAAGTATAGATTCACATATTTCCCAAGTATAGATTCACAAATTTCCCAAGTATAGATTTCCAAATTTCCCAAGTATAGATCCACCAATTTCCCAAGTATTGATCCACCAATTTCCCAAGTATAGATTCACAAATTTTCCAAGTATAGATTCACGAATTTCCCAAGTATAGATTCACAAATTTCCCAAGTATAGATTCACAAATTTCCGAAGTATAGATTCACAAATTTTCCAAGTATAGATTCAAAAATTTCCCAAGTATAGATTCACAAATTTCCGAAGTAGAGATTCACAAATTTTCCAAGTATAGATTCACAAATTTCCCAAATATAGATTCACAAATTTTGTAAGTATAGATCCACAAATTTCCCAAGTATAGATTCACAAATTTCCGAAGTATAGATTCACAAATTATCCAAGTATAGATTCACAAATTATCCAAGTATAGATTTACAAATTATCCAAGTATAGATTCACAAATTTTCCAAGTATAGATTCACAAATTTCCCAAGTATAGATTCATAAATTTCCCAAGTATAGATTCACAAATTTTCCAAGTATAGATTCACAAATTTTCCAAGTATAGATTCACAAATTTCCCAATATAGATCCACCAATTTCACAAGTATAGATTCACCAATTTCCAAGTATAGATTCACATATTTCCCAAGTATAGATTCACAAATTTTCCAAGTATAGATTCACAAATTTTCCAAGTATAGATTCACAAATTTCCCAAGCATAGATTCACAAATTTTCCAAGTATAGATTCACAAACTTCCCAAGTAGAGATTCACAAATTTCCCAAGTATAGATTCACAAATTTCCCAAGTATAGATTCACAAATTTCCCAAGTATAGATCCACCAATTTCCCAAGTATAGATTCACAAATTTTCCAAGTATAGATTCACAAATTTTCCAAGTATAGATTCACAAATTTTCCAAGTATAGATTCACAAATTTCCCAAATAAAGATTCACAAATTTTCCAAGTATAGATTCACAATTTTCCCAAGTATAGATTCACAAATTTCCGAAGTATAGATTCACAAATTTCCCAAGTATAGATCCACAAATTTCCCAAGTATAGATTGACAAATTTCCCAAGTATAGATTCACAAATTTTCCAAGTATAGATTGACAAATTTTCCAAGTATAGATTCACAAATTTTCCAAGTATAGATTCACAAATTTCCCAAGTATAGATTCACAAATTTCCCAAGTATAGTTCCACCAATTTTCCAAATATATCCACCAATTTCCCAAGTATAGATTCACATATTTCCCAAGTATAGATTCACATATTTCCCAAGTATAGATTCACAAATTTTCCAAGTATAGATCCATCAATTTCCCAAATATATCCACCAATTTCCCAAGTATAGATTCACATATTTCCCAAGTATAGATTCACAAATTTCCCAAGTATAGATCCACCAATTTCCCAAGTATTGATCCACCAATTTCCCAAGTATAGATTCACAAATTTTCCAAGTATAGATTCACGAATTTCTCAAGTATAGATTCACAAATTTCCCAAGTATAGATTCACAAATTTCCCAAGTATAGATTCACAAATTTCCGAAGTATAGATTCACAAATTTTCCAAGTATAGATTCACAAATTTCCCAAGTATAGATTCACAAATTTCCGAAGTAGAGATTCACAAATTTTCCAAGTATAGATTCACAAATTTCCCAAATATAGATTCACAAATTTTTAAGTATAGATTCACAAATTTCCCAAGTATAGATTCACAAATTTCCGAAGTATAGATTCACAAATTTCCCAAGTATAGATTCACAAATTTCCCAAGTATAGATCCACAAATTTCCCAAGTATAGATTGACAAATTTCCCAAGTATAGATTCACAAATTTTCCAAGTATAGATTGACAAATTTCCCAAGTATAGATTCACAAATTTTCCAAGTATAGATTCACAAATTTCCCAAGTATAGATTCACCAATTTCCCAAGTATATCCACCAATTTCCCAAGTGTAGATTCACATATTTCCCAAGTATAGATTTACAAATTTCATAAGTATAGATTCACAAATTTCCGAAGTATAGATTCACAAATTTTCCAAGTATAGATTCACAAATTTCCCAAGTATAGATTCACAAATTTCCGAAGTAGAGATTCACAAATTTTAGAAGTATGGATTCACAAATTTTCCAAGTATAGATTCACAAATTTTCCAAGTATAGATTCACAAATTTCCCAAGTATAGATTCACAAATTATCCAAGTATAGATTCACAAATTATCCAAGTATAGATTCACAAATTTCCCAAGTATAGATTCATAAATTTCCCAAGTATAGATTCACAAATTTTCCAAGTATAGATTCACAAATATTCCAAGTATAGATTCACAAATTTTCCAAGTATAGATTCACAAATTTCCCAAGTATAGATTCACAAATTTCCCAATATAGATCCACCAATTTCACAAGTATAGATTCACCAATTTCCAAGTATAGATTCACAAATTTCCCAAGTATAGATTCACAAATTTCCCAAGTATAGATCCACCAATTTCCCAAATATATCCACCAATTTCCCAAGTATACATTCACCAATTTCCCAAGTATATCCACCAATTTCCCAAGTATAGATTCACATATTTCCCAAGTATAGATTTACAAATTTCCCAAGTATAGATTCACAAATTTTCCAAGTATAGATTCACAAATTTCCCAAGTATAGATTCACAAATTTTCCAAGTATAGATTCACAAATTTTTCAAGTATAGATTCACAAATTTCCCAAGTATGGATTCACAAATTTCCCAAGTATAGATTCACAAATTTCCCAAGTATAGATCCACCAATTTCCCAAGTATAGATCCACCAATTTCCCAAGTATAGATTCACAAATTTTCCAAGTATAGATTCACAAATTTTCCAAGTATAGATTCACAAATTTCCCAATAATAGATTCACAAATTTTGTAAGTATAGATTCACAAATTTCCCAAGTATAGATTCACAAATTTCCGAAGTATAGATTCACCAATTTCCAAGTATAGATTCACATATTTCCCAAGTATAGATTCACAAATTTCCCAAGTATAGATTCACAAATTTCCGAAGTATAGATTCACAAATTTTCCAAGTATAGATTCACAAATTTTCCAAGTATAGATTCACAAATGTCCCAAGCATAGATTCACAAATTTTCCAAGTATAGATTCACAAATTTCCCAAGTAGAGATTCACAAATTTCCCAAGTATAGATTCACAAATTTCCCAAGTATAGATTCACAAATTTCCCAAGTATAGATCCACCAATTTCCCACGTATAGATCCACCAATTTCCCAAGTATAGATTCACAAATTTTCCAAGTATAGATTCACAAATTTTCCAAGTATAGATTCACAAATTTCCCTAATATAGATTCACAAATTTTCCAAGTATAGATTCACAAATTTTCCAAGTATAGATTCACAAATTTCCCAAGTATACATTCACCAATTTCCCAAGTATATCCACCAATTTCCCAAGTATAGATTCACATATTTCCCAAGTATAGATTTACAAATTTCCCAAGTATAGATTCACAAATTTCCCAAGTATAGATTCACAAATTTTCCAAGTATAGATTCACAAATTTTCCAAGTATAGATTCACAAATTTTCCAAGTAGAGATTCACAAATTTCCCAAGTATACATCCACCAATTTCCCAAGTATATCCACCAATTTCCCAAGTATAGATTAACAAATTTCCGAAGTATAGATTCACAAATTTCCCAAGTATAGATCCACAAATTTCCCAAGTATAGATTGACAAATTTCCCAAGTATAGATTCACAAATTTTCCAAGTATAGATTGACAAATTATCCAAGTATAGATTCACAAATTTTCCAAGTATAGATTCACAAATTTCCCAAGTATAGATTCACAAATTTTCCAAGTATAGATTCACAAATTTTCCAAGTATAGATTCACAAATTTTCCAAGTATAGATTCACAAATTTCCCAAGTATAGATTCACAAATTTCCCAAGTATAGATCCACCAATTTCCCAAATATATCCACCAATTTCCCAAGTATACATTCACCAATTTCCCAAGTATATCCACCAATTTCCCAAGTATAGATTCACATATTTCCCAAGTATAGATTTACAAATTTCCCAAGTATAGATTCACAAATTTTCCAAGTATAGATTCACAAATTTCCCAAGTATAGATTCACAAATTTTCCAAGTATAGATTCACAAATTTTCCAAGTATAGATTCACAAATTTTCCAAGTAGAGATTCACAAATTTCCCAAGTATACATCCACCAATTTCCCAAGAATATCCACCAATTTCCCAAGTATAGATTCACATATTTCCCAAGTATAGATTTACAAATTTCCCAAGTATAGATTCACAAATTTCCGAAGTATAGATTCACAAATTTTCCAAGTATAGATTTACAAATTTCCCAAGTATAGATTCACAAATTTCCGAAGTATAGATTCACAAATTTTCCAAGTATAGATTCACAAATTTTCCAAGTATAGATTCACAAATTTTCCAAGTATAGATTCACAAATTATCCAAGTATAGATTCACAAATTATCCAAGTATAGATTCACAAATTTTCCAAGTATAGATTCACATATTTCCCAAGTATAGATTCACAAATTTCCTAAGAATAGATCCACCAATTTCCCAAATATATCCACCAATTTCCCAAGTATAGATTCACATATTTCCAAGTATAGATTCACAAATTTCCCATGTATAGATTCACAAATTTCCCAAGTATAGATCCACCAATTTCCCAAGTATTGATCCACCAATTTCCCAAGTATAGATTCACAAATTTCCCAAGTATAGATTCACAAATTTCCCAAGTATAGATCCACCAATTTCCCAAGTATAGATCCACCAATTTCCCAAGTATAGATTCACAAATTTTCCAAGTATAGATTCACAAATTTTCCAAGTATAGATTCACAAATTTTCCTAATATAGATTCACAAATTTTCCAAGTATAGATTCACAAATTTTCCAAGTATAGATTCACAAATTTCCCAAGTATACATTCACCAATTTCCCAAGTATATCCACCAATTTCCCAAGTATAGATTCACATATTTCCCAAGTATAGATTTACAAATTTCCCAAGTATAGATTTACAAATTTCCCAAGTATAGATTCACAAATTTTCCAAGTATAGATTCACAAATTTTCCAAGTATAGATTCACAAATTTTCCAAGTATAGATTCACAAATTTTCCAAGTAGAGATTCACAAATTTCCCAAGTATACATCCACCAATTTCCCAAGTATATCCACCAATTTCCCAAGTATAGATTAACAAATTTCCGAAGTATAGATTCACAAATTTCCCAAGAATAGATCCACAAATTTCCCAAGTATAGATTGACAAATTTCCCAAGTATAGATTCACAAATTTTACAAGTATAGATTGACAAATTTTCCAAGTATAGATTCACAAATTTTCCAAGTATAGATTCACAAATTTCCCAAGTATAGATTCACAAATTTTCCAAGTATAGATTCACAAATTTTCCAAGTATAGATTCACAAATTTTCCAAGTATAGATTCACAAATTTCCCAAGTATAGATTCACAAATTTCCCAAGTATAGATCCACCAATTTCCCAAATATATCCACCAATTTCCCAAGTATACATTCACCAATTTCCCAAGTATATCCACCAATTTCCCAAGTATAGATTCACATATTTCCCAAGTATAGATTTACAAATTTCCCAAGTATAGATTCACAAATTTTCCAAGTATAGATTCACAAATTTCCCAAGTATAGATTCACAAATTTTCCAAGTATAGATTCACAAATTTTCCAAGTATAGATTCACAAATTTTCCAAGTAGAGATTCACAAATTTCCCAAGTATACATCCACCAATTTCCCAAGAATATCCACCAATTTCCCAAGTATAGATTCACATATTTCCCAAGTATAGATTTACAAATTTCCCAAGTATAGATTCACAAATTTCCGAAGTATAGATTCACAAATTTTCCAAGTATAGATTTACAAATTTCCCAAGTATAGATTCACAAATTTCCGAAGTATAGATTCACAAATTTTCCAAGTATAGATTCACAAATTTTCCAAGTATAGATTCACAAATTTTCCAAGTATAGATTCACAAATTATCCAAGTATAGATTCACAAATTATCCAAGTATAGATTCACAAATTTTCCAAGTATAGATTCACATATTTCCCAAGTATAGATTCACAAATTTCCTAAGAATAGATCCACCAATTTCCCAAATATATCCACCAATTTCCCAAGTATAGATTCACATATTTCCAAGTATAGATTCACAAATTTCCCATGTATAGATTCAAAAATTTCCCAAGTATAGATCCACCAATTTCCCAAGTATTGATCCACCAATTTCCCAATTCTAGATTCACAAATTTTCCAAGTATAGATTCACGAATTTCCCAAGTATAGATTCAAAAATTTCCCAAGTATAGATTCAAAAATTTCCCAAGTATAGATTCACAAATTTCCGAAGTATAGATTCACAAATTTTCCAAGTATAGATTCACAAATTTCCCAAGTATAGATTCACAAATATCCGAAGTAGAGATTCACAAATTTTCCAAGTATAGACTCACAAATTTTCCAAATAGATTCACAAATTTTCCAGTATAGATTCAAAAATTTTCCAAGTATAGATTCACAAATTATCCAAGTATAGATTCACAAATTATCCAAGTATAGATTCACAAATTTCCCAAGTATAGATTCACAAATTTTCCAAGTATAGATTCACAAATTTTCCAAGTAGAGATTCACAAATTTCCCAAGTATACATCCACCAATTTCCCAAGAATATCCACCAATTTCCCAAGTATAGATTCACATATTTCCCAAGTATAGATTTACAAATTTCCCAAGTATAGATTCACAAATTTCCGAAGTATAGATTCACAAATTTTCCAAGTATAGATTTACAAATTTCCCAAGTATAGATTCACAAATTTCCGAAGTATAGATTCACAAATTTTCCAAGTATAGATTCACAAATTATCCAAGTATAGATTCACAAATTATCCAAGTATAGATTCACAAATTTTCCAGGTATAGATTCACATATTTCCCAAGTATAGATTCACAAATTTCCTAAGAATAGATCCACCAATTTCCCAAATATATCCACCAATTTCCCAAGTATAGATTCACATATTTCCAAGTATAGATTCACAAATTTCCCATGTATAGATTCACAAATTTCCCAAGTATAGATCCACCAATTTCCCAAGTATTGATCCACCAATTTCCCAATTCTAGATTCACAAATTTTCCAAGTATAGATTCACGAATTTCCCAAGTATAGATTCAAAAATTTCCCAAGTATAGATTCACAAATTTCCCAAGTATAGATTCACAAATTTCCGAAGTATAGATTCACAAATTTTCCAAGTATAGATTCACAAATTTCCCAAGTATAGATTCACAAATATCCGAAGTAGAGATTCACAAATTTTCCAAGTATAGACTCACAAATTTTCCAAATAGATTCACAAATTTTCCAGTATAGATTCAAAAATTTTCCAAGTATAGATTCACAAATTATCCAAGTATAGATTCACAAATTATCCAAGTATAGATTCACAAATGTCCCAAGTATATATTCACAAATTTTCCAAGTATAGATTCACAAATTTCCCAAGCATAGATTCACAAATTTTCCTAGTATAGATTCACAAATTTTCCAAGTATAGATTCACAAATTTCCCAAGTATAGATTCAAAAATTTTCCAAGTATAGATTCACAAATTATCCAAGTATAGATTCACAAATTATCCAAGCATAGATTCACAAATTTTCCAAGTATAGATTCACAAATTTTCCAAGTATAGATTCACAAATTTCCCTAGTATAGATCCACAAATATCCCAACTATTGATCCACCAATTTCCCAAGTATAGATTCACAAATTTTCCAAGTATAGATTCACGAATTTCCCAAGTATAGATTCACAAATTTCCCAAGTATAGATTCACAAATTTCCCAAGTATAGATTCACAAATCTCCGAAGTATAGATTCCCAAATTTTCCAAGTATAGATTCACAAATTTCCCAAGTATAGATTCACAAATTTCCTAAGTATAGATTCATAAATTTCCCAAGTATAGATTCACAAATTTTCCAAGTATAGATTCACAAATTTTTCAAGTATAGATTCACAAATTTTCCAAGTATAGATTCACAAATTTCCCAAGTATAGATTCACAAATTTCCCAATATAGATCCACCAATTTCCCAAGTATAGATTCACCAATTTCCAAGTATAGATTCACATATTTCCCAAGTATAGATTCACAAATTTCCCAAGTATAGATTCACAAATTTCCGAAGTATAGATTCAGAAATTTTCCAAGTATAGATTCACAAATTTTCCAAGTATAGATTCACAAATGTCCCAAGCATAGATTCACAAATTTTCCAAGTAGAGATTCACAAATTTCCCAAGTATAGACTCACAAATTTCCCAAGTATAGATTCACAAATTTCCCAAGTATAGATTCACAAATTTCCCAAGTATAGATCCACAAATTTCCCAAGTATAGATTGAAAAATTTCCCAAGTATAGATTCACAAATTTTCCAAGTATAGATTCACAAATTTCCCAAGTATAGATTCACAAATTTCCCAAGATAGATCCACCAATTTCCCAAGTATAGATTCACCAATTTCCAAGTATAGATTCACATATTTCCCAAGTATAGATTCACAAATTTCCCAAGTATAGATTCACAAATTTCCGAAGTATAGATTCACAAATGTCCCAAGCATAGATTCACAAATTTTCCAAGTAGAGATTCACAAATTTCCCAAGTATAGACTCACAAATTTCCCAAGTATAGATTCACAAATTTCCCAAGTATAGATTCACAAATTTCCCAAGTATAGATCCACAAATTTCCCAAGTATAGATTGAAAAATTTCTTAAGTATAGATTCACAAATTTTCCAAGTATAGATTGACAAATTTCCCAAATATAGATTCACAAATTTTCCAAGTATAGATTCACAAATTTCCCAAGTATAGATTTACAAATTTCCCAAGTATAGATTCACAAATTTCCGAAGTATAGATTCACAAATTTTTCAAGTATATATTCACAAATTTTCCAAGTATAGATTCACAAATTTCCCAAGCATAGATTCACAAATTTTCCAAGTATAGATTCACAAATTTTCCAAGTATAGATTCACAAATTTCCCAAGTATAGATTCAAAAATTTTCCAAGTATAGATTCACAAATTATCCAAGTATAGATTCACAAATTATCCAAGTATAGATTCACAAATTTTCCAAGTATATATTCACAAATTTTCCAAGTATAGATTCACAAATTTCCCAAGTATAGATCCACAAATATCCCAAGTATTGATCCACCAATTTTCCAAGTATAGATTCACAAATTTCCCAAGTATAGATTCACAAATTTCCGAAGTAGAGATTCACAAATTTTCCAAGTATACATCCACCAATTTCCCAAGTATATCCACCAATTTCCCAAGTATAGATTCACATATTTCCCAAGTATAGATTTACAAATTTCATAAGTATAGATTCACAAATTTCCGAAGTATAGATTCACAAATTTTCCAAGTTTAGATTCACAAATTTTCCAAGTATAGATTCACAAATTTCCCAAGCATAGATTCACAAATTTTCCAAGCATAGATTCACAAACTTCCCAAGTAGAGATTCATAAATTTCCCAAGTATAGATTCACAAATTTTCCAAGTATAGATTCACAAATTTTCCAAGTATAGATTCACAAATTTTCCAAGTATAGATTCACAAATTTTCCAAGTATAGATTCACAAATTTCCCAAGTATAGATTCACAAATTTCCCAATATAGATCCACCAATTTCCCAAGTATAGATTCACCAATTTCCAAGTATAGATTCACATATTTCCCAAGTATAGATTCACAAATTTCCCAAGTATAGATTCACAAATTTCCGAAGTATAGATTCACAAATTTTCCAAGTATAGATTCACAAATTTTCCAAGTATAGATTCACAAATGTCCCAAGCATAGATTCACAAATTTTCCAAGTATAGATTCACAAATTTCCCAAGTAGAGATTCACAAATTTCCCAAGTATAGATTCACAAATTTCCCAAGTATAGATCCACCAATTTCCCAAGTATAGATCCACCAATTTCCCAAGTATAGATTCACAAATTTTCCAAGTATAGATTCACAAATTTTCCAAGTATAGATTCACAAATTTCCCTAATATAGATTCACAAATTTTCCAAGTATAGACTCACAAATTTTCCAAGTATAGATTCACAAATTTCCCAAGTATACATTCACCAATTTCCCAAGTATATCCACCAATTTCCCAAGTATAGATTCACATATTTCCCAAGTATAGATTTACAAATTTCCCAAGTATAGATTCACAAATTTTCCAAGTATAGATTCACAAATTTCCCAAGTATAGATTCACAAATTTTCCAAGTATAGATTCACAAATTTTCCAAGTATAGATTCACAAATTTTCCAAGTAGAGATTCACAAATTTCCCAAGTATACATCCACCAATTTCCCAAGAATATCCACCAATTTCCCAAGTATAGATTCACATATTTCCCAAGTATAGATTTACAAATTTCCCAAGTATAGATTCACAAATTTCCGAAGTATAGATTCACAAATTTTCCAAGTATAGATTTACAAATTTCCCAAGTATAGATTCACAAATTTCCGAAGTATAGATTCACAAATTTTCCAAGTATAGATTCACAAATTTTCCAAGTATAGATTCACAAATTTTCCAAGTATAGATTCACAAATTATCCAAGTATAGATTCACAAATTATCCAAGTATAGATTCACAAATTTTCCAAGTATAGATTCACATATTTCCCAAGTATAGATTCACAAATTTCCTAAGAATAGATCCACCAATTTCCCAAATATATCCACCAATTTCCCAAGTATAGATTCACATATTTCCAAGTATAGATTCACAAATTTCCCATGTATAGATTCACAAATTTCCCAAGTATAGATCCACCAATTTCCCAAGTATTGATCCACCAATTTCCCAATTCTAGATTCACAAATTTTCCAAGTATAGATTCACGAATTTCCCAAGTATAGATTCAAAAATTTCCCAAGTATAGATTCACAAATTTCCCAAGTATAGATTCACAAATTTCCGAAGTATAGATTCACAAATTTTCCATGTATAGATTCACAAATTTACCAAGTATAGATTCACAAATATCCGAAGTAGAGATTCACAAATTTTCCAAGTATAGACTCACAAATTTTCCAAATAGATTCACAAATTTTCCAGTATAGATTCAAAAATTTTCCAAGTATAGATTCACAAATTATCCAAGTATAGATTCACAAATTATCCAAGTATAGATTCACAAATTTTCCAAGTATAGACTCACAAATTTCCCAAGTATAGATTCACAAATTTCCCAAGTATAGATTCACAAATTTCCCAAGTATAGATCCACAAATTTCCCAAGTATAGATTGAAAAATTTCCCAAGTATAGATTCACAAATTTTCCAAGTATAGATTCACAAATTTCCCAAGTATAGATTCACAAATTTCCCAAGATAGATCCACCAATTTCCCAAGTATAGATTCACCAATTTCCAAGTATAGATTCACATATTTCCCAAGTATAGATTCACAAATTTCCCAAGTATAGATTCACAAATTTCCGAAGTATAGATTCACAAATGTCCCAAGCATAGATTCACAAATTTTCCAAGTAGAGATTCACAAATTTCCCAAGTATAGACTCACAAATTTCCCAAGTATAGATTCACAAATTTCCCAAGTATAGATTCACAAATTTCCCAAGTATAGATCCACAAATTTCCCAAGTATAGATTGAAAAATTTCTTAAGTATAGATTCACAAATTTTCCAAGTATAGATTGACAAATTTCCCAAATATAGATTCACAAATTTTCCAAGTATAGATTCACAAATTTCCCAAGTATAGATTTACAAATTTCCCAAGTATAGATTCACAAATTTCCGAAGTATAGATTCACAAATTTTTCAAGTATATATTCACAAATTTTCCAAGTATAGATTCACAAATTTCCCAAGCATAGATTCACAAATTTTCCAAGTATAGATTCACAAATTTTCCAAGTATAGATTCACAAATTTCCCAAGTATAGATTCAAAAATTTTCCAAGTATAGATTCACAAATTATCCAAGTATAGATTCACAAATTATCCAAGTATAGATTCACAAATTTTCCAAGTATATATTCACAAATTTTCCAAGTATAGATTCACAAATTTCCCAAGTATAGATCCACAAATATCCCAAGTATTGATCCACCAATTTTCCAAGTATAGATTCACAAATTTCCCAAGTATAGATTCACAAATTTCCGAAGTAGAGATTCACAAATTTTCCAAGTATACATCCACCAATTTCCCAAGTATATCCACCAATTTCCCAAGTATAGATTCACATATTTCCCAAGTATAGATTTACAAATTTCATAAGTATAGATTCACAAATTTCCGAAGTATAGATTCACAAATTTTCCAAGTTTAGATTCACAAATTTTCCAAGTATAGATTCACAAATTTCCCAAGCATAGATTCACAAATTTTCCAAGCATAGATTCACAAACTTCCCAAGTAGAGATTCATAAATTTCCCAAGTATAGATTCACAAATTTTCCAAGTATAGATTCACAAATTTTCCAAGTATAGATTCACAAATTTTCCAAGTATAGATTCACAAATTTTCCAAGTATAGATTCACAAATTTCCCAAGTATAGATTCACAAATTTCCCAATATAGATCCACCAATTTCCCAAGTATAGATTCACCAATTTCCAAGTATAGATTCACATATTTCCCAAGTATAGATTCACAAATTTCCCAAGTATAGATTCACAAATTTCCGAAGTATAGATTCACAAATTTTCCAAGTATAGATTCACAAATTTTCCAAGTATAGATTCACAAATGTCCCAAGCATAGATTCACAAATTTTCCAAGTATAGATTCACAAATTTCCCAAGTAGAGATTCACAAATTTCCCAAGTATAGATTCACAAATTTCCCAAGTATAGATCCACCAATTTCCCAAGTATAGATCCACCAATTTCCCAAGTATAGATTCACAAATTTTCCAAGTATAGATTCACAAATTTTCCAAGTATAGATTCACAAATTTCCCTAATATAGATTCACAAATTTTCCAAGTATAGACTCACAAATTTTCCAAGTATAGATTCACAAATTTCCCAAGTATACATTCACCAATTTCCCAAGTATATCCACCAATTTCCCAAGTATAGATTCACATATTTCCCAAGTATAGATTTACAAATTTCCCAAGTATAGATTCACAAATTTTCCAAGTATAGATTCACAAATTTCCCAAGTATAGATTCACAAATTTTCCAAGTATAGATTCACAAATTTTCCAAGTATAGATTCACAAATTTTCCAAGTAGAGATTCACAAATTTCCCAAGTATACATCCACCAATTTCCCAAGAATATCCACCAATTTCCCAAGTATAGATTCACATATTTCCCAAGTATAGATTTACAAATTTCCCAAGTATAGATTCACAAATTTCCGAAGTATAGATTCACAAATTTTCCAAGTATAGATTTACAAATTTCCCAAGTATAGATTCACAAATTTCCGAAGTATAGATTCACAAATTTTCCAAGTATAGATTCACAAATTTTCCAAGTATAGATTCACAAATTTTCCAAGTATAGATTCACAAATTATCCAAGTATAGATTCACAAATTATCCAAGTATAGATTCACAAATTTTCCAAGTATAGATTCACATATTTCCCAAGTATAGATTCACAAATTTCCTAAGAATAGATCCACCAATTTCCCAAATATATCCACCAATTTCCCAAGTATAGATTCACAAATTATCCAAGTATAGATTCACAAATTTTCCAAGTATAGATTCACAAATTTTCCAAGAATAGATTCACAAATTTCCCAAGTATAGATTCACAAATTTCCCAATATAGATCCACCAATTTCCCAAGTATAGATTCACCAATTTCCAAGTATAGATTCACATATTTCCCAAGTATAGATTCACAAATTTCCCAAGTATAGATTCACAAATTTCCGAAGTATAGATTCAGAAATTTTCCAAGTATAGATTCACAAATTTTCCAAGTATAGATTCACAAATGTCCCAAGCATAGATTAACAAATTTTCCAAGTAGAGATTCACAAATTTCCCAAGTATAGACTCACAAATTTCCCAAGTATAGATTCACAAATTTCCCAAGTATAGATTCACAAATTTCTCAAGTATAGATCCACAAATTTCCCAAGTATAGATTGAAAAATTTCCCAAGTATAGATTCACAAATTTTCCAAGTATAGATTGACAAATTTCCCAAGCATAGATTCACAAATTTTCCAAGTATAGATTCACAAATTTTCCAAGTATAGATTCACAAATTTCCCAAGTATAGATTCAAAAATTTTCCAAGTATAGATTCACAAATTATCCAAGTATAGATTCACAAATTATCCAAGTATAGATTCACAAATTTTCCAAGTATAGATTCACAAATTTTCCAAGTATAGATCCACAAATATCCCAAGTATTGATCCACCAATTTCCCAAGTATAGATTCACAAATTTTCCAAGTATAGGTTCACGAATTTCCCAAGTATAGATTCATAAATTTCCCAAGTATAGATTCACAAATTTCCCAAGTATAGATTCACAAATTTTCCAAGTATAGATTCACAAATTTCCCAAGTATAGATTCACAAATTTCCGAAGTAGAGATTCACAAATTTTCCAAGTATACATCCACCAATTTCCCAAGTATATCCACCAATTTCCCAAGTATAGATTCACATATTTCCCAAGTATAGATTTACAAATTTCATAAGTATAGATTCACAAATTTCCGAAGTATAGATTCACAAATTTTCCAAGTTTAGATTCACAAATTTTCCAAGTATAGATTCACAAATTTCCCAAGCATAGATTCACAAATTTTCCAAGCATAGATTCACAAACTTCCCAAGTAGAGATTCATAAATTTCCCAAATATAGATTCACAAATTTTCCAAGTATAGATTCACAAATTTTCCAAGTATAGATTCACAAATTTTCCAAGTATAGATTCACAAATGTCCCAAGCATAGATTCACAAATTTTCCAAGTATAGATTCACAAATTTCCCAAGTAGAGATTCACAAATTTCCCAAGTATAGATTCACAAATTTCCCAAGTATAGATCCACCAATTTCCCAAGTATAGATCCACCAATTTCTAAAGTATAGATTCACAAATTTTCCAAGTATAGATTCACAAATTTTCCAAGTATAGATTCACAAATTTCCCTAATATAGATTCACAAATTTTCCAAGTATAGACTCACAAATTTTCCAAGTATAGATTCACAAATTTCCCAAGTATACATTCACCAATTTCCCAAGTATATCCACCAATTTCCCAAGTATAGATTCACATATTTCCCAAGTATAGATTTACAAATTTCCCAAGTATAGATTCACAAATTTTCCAAGTATAGATTCACAAATTTCCCAAGTATAGATTCACAAATTTTCCAAGTATAGATTCACAAATTTTCCAAGTATAGATTCACAAATTTTCCAAGTAGAGATTCACAAATTTCCCAAGTATACATCCACCAATTTCCCAAGAATATCCACCAATTTCCCAAGTATAGATTCACATATTTCCCAAGTATAGATTTACAAATTTCCCAAGTATAGATTCACAAATTTCCGAAGTATAGATTCACAAATTTTCCAAGTATAGATTTACAAATTTCCCAAGTATAGATTCACAAATTTTCCAAGTATAGATTCACAAATTTCCCAAGTATAGATTCACAAATTTCCCAATATAGATCCACCAATTTCCCAAGTATAGATTCACCAATTTCCAAGTATAGATTCACAAATTTTCCAAGTATAGATTTACAAATTTCCCAAGTATAGATTCACAAATGTCCCAAGCATAGATTCACAAATTTTCCAAGTAGAGATTCACAAATTTCCCAAGTATAGACTCACAAATTTCCCAAGTATAGATTCACAAATTTCCCAAGTATAGATTCACAAATTTCCCAAGTATAGATTGAAAAATTTCTTAAGTATAGATTCACAAATTTTCCAAGTATAGATTGACAAATTTCCCAAATATAGATTCACAAATTTTTCAAGTATAGATTCACAAATTTCCCAAGTATAGATTTACAAATTTCCCAAGTATAGATTCACAAATTTCCGAAGTATAGATTCACAAATTTTTCAAGTATATATTCACAAATTTTCCAAGTATAGATTCACAAATTTCCCAAGCATAGATTCACAAATTTTCCAAGTATAGATTCACAAATTTTCCAAGTATAGATTCACAAATTTCCCAAGTATAGATTCAAAAATTTTCCAAGTATAGATTCACAAATTATCCAAGTATATATTCACAAATTATCCAAGTATAGATTCACAAATTTTCCAAGTATAGATTCACAAATTTTCCAAGTATAGATTCACAAATTTCCCAAGTATAGATCCACAAATATCCCAAGTATTGATCCACCAATTTCCCAAGTATAGATTCACAAATTTTCCAAGTATAGATTCACGAATTTCCCAAGTATAGATTCACAAATTTCCCAAGTATAGATTCACAAATTTCCCAAGTATAGATTCACAAATCTCCGAAGTATAGATTCCCAAATTTTCCAAGTATAGATTCACAAATTTCCCAAGTATAGATTCACAAATTTCCTAAGTATAGATTCATAAATTTCCCAAGTATAGATTCACAAATTTTCCAAGTATAGATTCACAAATTTTCCAAGTATAGATTCACAAATTTCCCAAGTATAGATTCACAAATTTCCCAATATAGATCCACCAATTTCCCAAGTATAGATTCACCAATTTCCAAGTATAGATTCACATATTTCCCAAGTATAGATTCACAAATTTCCCAAGTATAGATTCACAAATTTCCGAAGTATAGATTCAGAAATTTTCCAAGTATAGATTCACAAATTTTCCAAGTATAGATTCACAAATGTCCCAAGCATAGATTCACAAATTTTCCAAGTAGAGATTCACAAATTTCCCAAGTATAGACTCACAAATTTCCCAAGTATAGATTCACAAATTTCCCAAGTATAGATCCACAAATTTCCCAAGTATAGATTGAAAAATTTCCCAAGTATAGATTCACAAATTTTCCAAGTATAGATTGACAAATTTCCCAAATATAGATTCACAAATTTTCCAAGTATAGATTCACAAATTTCCCAAGTATAGATTTACAAATTTCCGAAGTATAGATTCACAAATTTTTCAAGTATATATTCACAAATTTTCCAAGTATAGATTCACAAATTTCCCAAGCATAGATTCACAAATTTTCCAAGTATAGATTCACAAATTTTCCAAGTATAGATTCACAAATTTCCCAAGTATAGATTCAAAAATTTTCCAAGTATAGATTCACAAATTATCCAAGTATAGATTCACAAATTATCCAAGTATAGATTCACAAATTTTCCAAGTATAGATTCACAAATTTTCCAAGTATAGATCCACAAATATCCCAAGTATTGATCCACCAATTTCCCAAGTATAGATTCACAAATTTTCCAAGTATAGATTCACGAATTTCCCAAGTATAGATTCATAAATTTCCCAAGTATAGATTCACAAATTTCCCTAGTATAGATTCACAAATCTCCGAAGTATAGATTCCCAAATTTTCCAAGTATAGATTCACAAATTTCCCAAGTATAGATTCACAAATTTCCGAAGTAGAGATTCACAAATTTTCCAAGTATACATCCACCAATTTCCCAAGTATATCCACCAATTTCCCAAGTATAGATTCACATATTTCCCAAGTATAGATTTACAAATTTCATAAGTATAGATTCACAAATTTCCGAAGTATAGATTCACAAATTTTCCAAGTTTAGATTCACAAATTTTCCAAGTATAGATTCACAAATTTCCCAAGCATAGATTCACAAATTTTCCAAGCATAGATTCACAAACTTCCCAAGTAGAGATTCACAAATTTCCAAAGTATAGATTCACAAATTTCCCAAGTATAGATTCACAAATTTCCCAAGTATAGATCCACCAATTTCCCAAGTATAGATTCACAAATTTTCCAAGTATAGATTCACAAATTTTCCAAGTATAGATTCACAAATTTTCCAAGTATAGATTCACAAATTTCCCAAATAAAGATTCACAAATTTTCCAAGTATAGATTCACAAATTTTCCAAGTATAGATTCACAAATTTCCCAAGTATGGATTCACAAATTTCCCAATATAGATCCACCAATTTCCCAAGTATATATTCACCAATTTCCAAGTATAGATTCACATATTTCCCAAGTATAGATTCACAAATTTCCCAAGTATAGATTCACAAATTTCCGAAATATAGATTCACAAATTTTCCAAGTATAGATTCACAAATTTTCCAAGTATAGATTCACAAATGTCCCAAGCATAGATTCACAAATTTTCCAAGTATAGATTCACAAATTTCCCAAGTAGAGATTCACAAATTTCCCAAGTATAGATTCACAAATTTCCCAAGTATAGATCCACCAATTTCCCAAGTATAGATCCACCAATTTCCCAAGTATAGATTCACAAATTTTCCAAGCATAGATTCACAAATTTTCCAAGTATAGATTCACAAATTTTCCTAATATTGATTCACAAATTTCCCAAGTATACATTCACCAATTTCCCAAGTATATCCACCAATTTCCCAAGTATAGATTCACATATTTCCCAAGTATAGATTTACAAATTTCCCAAGTATAGATTCACAAATTTCCCAAGTATAGATTCACAAATTTTCCAAGTATAGATTCACAAATTTTCCAAGTATAGATTCACAAATTTTCCAAGTAGAGATTCACAAATTTCCCAAGTATACATCCACCAATTTCCCAAGAATATCCACCTATTTCCCAAGTATAGATTCACATATTTCCCAAGTATAGATTTACAAATTTCCCAAGTATAGATTCACAAATTTCCGAAGTATAGATTCACAAATTTTCCAAGTATAGATTTACAAATTTCCCAAGTATAGATTCACAAATTTCCGAAGTATAGATTCACAAATTTTCCAAGTATAGATTCACAAATTTTCCAAGTATAGATTCACAAATTTTCCAAGTATAGATTCACAAATTATCCAAGTATAGATTCACAAATTATCCAAGTATAGATTCACAAATTTTCCAAGTATAGATTCACATATTTCCCAAGTATAGATTCACAAATTTCCTAAGAATAGATCCACCAATTTCACAAATATATCCACCAATTTCCCAAGTATAGATTCACATATTTCCAAGTATAGATTCACATATTTCCAAGTATAGATTCACAAATTTCCCATGTATAGATTCACAAATTTCCCAAGTATAGATCCACCAATTTCCCAAGTATTGATCCACCAATTTCCCAAGTATAGATTCACAAATTTTCCAAGTATAGATTCACGAATTTCCCAAGTATAGATTCAAAAATTTCCCAAGTATAGATTCACAAATTTCCCAAGTATAGATTCACAAATTTCCGAAGTATAGATTCACAAATTTTCCAAGTATAGATTCACAAATTTCCCAAGTAAGGATTCACAAATATCCGAAGTAGAGATTCACAAATTTTCCAAGTATAGACTCACAAATTTTCCAAATAGATTCACAAATTTTCCAGTATAGATTCAAAAATTTTCCAAGTATAGATTCACAAATTATCCAAGTATAGATTCACAAATTATCCAAGTATAGATTCACAAATTTTCCAAGTATAGATTCACAAATATTCCAAGTATAGATTCACAAATTTCCTAAGTATAGATTCATAAATTTCTCAAGTATAGATTCACAAATTTTCCAAGTATAGATTCCCAAATTTCCCAAATAAAGATTCACAAATTTTCCAAGTATAGATTCACAAATTTTCCAAGTATAGATTCACAAATTTCCCAAGTATGGATTCACAAATTTCCCAATATAGATCCACCAATTTCCCAAGTATATATTCACCAATTTCCAAGTATAGATTCACATATTTCCCAAGTATAGATTCACATATTTCCCAAGTATAGATTCACAAATTTCCCAAGTATAGATTCACAAATTTCCGAAATATAGATTCGCAAATTTCCCAAGTATGGATTCACAAATTTCCCAATATAGATCCACCAATTTCCCAAGTATATATTCACCAATTTCCAAGTATAGATTCACAAATTTTCCAAGTATAGATTCACAAATGTCCCAAGCATAGATTCACAAATTTTCCAAGTATAGATTCACAAATTTCCCAAGTAGAGATTCACAAATTTCCCAAGTATAGATTCACAAATTTCCCAAGTATAGATCCACCAATTTCCCAAGTATAGATCCACCAATTTCCCAAGTATAGATTCACAAATTTTCCAAGTATAGATTCACAAATTTTCCAAGTATAGATTCACAAATTTCCCTAATATAGATTCACAAATTTTCCAAGTATAGACTCACAAATTTTCCAAGTATAGATTCACAAATTTCCCAAGTATACATTCACCAATTTCCCAAGTATATCCACCAATTTCCCAAGTATAGATTCACATATTTCCCAAGTATAGATTTACAAATTTCCCAAGTATAGATTCACAAATTTCCCAAGTATAGATTCACAAATTTTCCAAGTATAGATTCACAAATTTTCCAAGTATAGATTCACAAATTTTCCAAGTAGAGATTCACAAATTTCCCAAGTATACATCCACCAATTTCCCAAGAATATCCACCAATTTCCCAAGTATAGATTCACATATTTCCCAAGTATAGATTTACAAATTTCCCAAGTATAGATTCACAAATTTCCGAAGTATAGATTCACAAATTTTCCAAGTATAGATTTACAAATTTCCCAAGTATAGATTCACAAATTTCCGAAGTATAGATTCACAAATTTTCCAAGTATAGATTCACAAATTTTCCAAGTATAGATTCACAAATTTTCCAAGTATAGATTCACAAATTATCCAAGTATAGATTCACAAATTTCCTAAGAATAGATCCACCAATTTCCCAAATATATCCACCAATTTCCCAAATATATCCACCAATTTCCCAAGTATAGATTCACATATTTCCAAGTATAGATTCACATATTTCCAAGTATAGATTCACAAATTTCCCATGTATAGATTCACAAATTTCCCAAGTATAGATCCACCAATTTCCCAAGTATTGATCCACCAATTTCCCAAGTATAGATTCACAAATTTTCCAAGTATAGATTCACGAATTTCCCAAGTATAGATTCAAAAATTTCCCAAGTATAGATTCACAAATTTCCCAAGTATAGATTCACAAATTTCCGAAGTATAGATTCACAAATTTTCCAAGTATAGATTCACAAATTTCCCAAGTAAGGATTCACAAATATCCGAAGTAGAGATTCACAAATTTTCCAAGTATAGACTCACAAATTTTCCAAATAGATTCACAAATTTTCCAGTATAGATTCAAAAATTTTCCAAGTATAGATTCACAAATTATCCAAGTATAGATTCACAAATTATCCAAGTATAGATTCACAAATTTTCCAAGTATAGATTCACAAATTTTCCAAGTATAGATTCACAAATTTCCTAAGTATAGATTCATAAATTTCCCAAGTATAGATTCACAAATTTTCCAAGTATAGATTCACAAATTTTCCAAGTATAGATTCACAAATTTCCCAAGTATAGATTCACAAATTTCCCAATATAGATCCACCAATTTCCCAAGTATAGATTCACCAATTTCCAAGTATAGATTCACATATTTCCCAAGTATAGATTCACAAATTTCCCAAGTATAGATTCACAAATTTCCGAAGTATAGATTCAGAAATTTTCCAAGTATAGATTCACATATTTCCAAGTATAGATTCACAAATTTCCCATGTATAGATTCACAAATTTCCCAAGTATAGATCCACCAATTTCCCAAGTATTGATCCACCAATTTCCCAAGTATAGATTCACAAATTTTCCAAGTATAGATTCACGAATTTCCCAAGTATAGATTCAAAAATTTCCCAAGTATAGATTCACAAATTTCCCAAGTATAGATTCACAAATTTCCGAAGTATAGATTCACAAATTTTCCAAGTATAGATTCACAAATTTCCCAAGTAAGGATTCACAAATATCCGAAGTAGAGATTCACAAATTTTCCAAGTATAGACTCACAAATTTTCCAAATAGATTCACAAATTTTCCAGTATAGATTCAAAAATTTTCCAAGTATAGATTCACAAATTATCCAAGTATAGATTCACAAATTATCCAAGTATAGATTCACAAATTTTCCAAGTATAGATTCACAAATTTTCCAAGTATAGATTCACAAATTTCCTAAGTATAGATTCATAAATTTCCCAAGTATAGATTCACAAATTTTCCAAGTATAGATTCACAAATTTTCCAAGTATAGATTCACAAATTTCCCAAGTATAGATTCACAAATTTCCCAATATAGATCCACCAATTTCCCAAGTATAGATTCACCAATTTCCAAGTATAGATTCACATATTTCCCAAGTATAGATTCACAAATTTCCCAAGTATAGATTCACAAATTTCCGAAGTATAGATTCAGAAATTTTCCAAGTATAGATTCACAAATTTTCCAAGTATAGATTCACAAATGTTCCAAGTATAGATTCACAAATGTTCCAAGCATAGATTCACAAATTTTCCAAGTAGAGATTCACAAATTTCCCAAGTATAGACTCACAAATTTCCCAAGTATAGATTCACAAATTTCCCAAGTATAGATTGAAAAATTTCCCAAGTATAGATTCACAAATTTTCCAAGTATAGATTGACAAATTTCCCAAATATAGATTCACAAATTTTCCAAGTATAGATTCACAAATTTCCCAAGTATAGATTTACAAATTTCCCAAGTATAGATTCACAAATTTCCGAAGTATAGATTCACAAATTTTTCAAGTATAGATTCACAAATTTTCCAAGTATAGATTCACAAATTTCCCAAGCATAGACTCACAAATTTTCCAAGTATAGATTCACAAATTTTCCAAGTATAGATTCACAAATTTCCCAAGTATAGATTCAAAAATTTTCCAAGTATAGGTTCACAAATTATCCAAGTATAGATTCACAAATTATCCAAGTATAGATTCACAAATTTTCCAAGTATAGATTCACAAATTTTCCAAGTATAGATTCACAAATTTCCCAAGTATAGATCCACAAATATCCCAAGTATTGATCCACAAATTTCCCAAGAATAGATTCACAAATTTTCCAAGTATAGATTCACGAATTTCCCAAGTATAGATTCACGAATTTCCCAAGTATAGATTCACAAATTTCCCAAGTATAGATTCACAAATCTCCGAAGTATAGATTCCCAAATTTTCCAAGTATAGATTCACAAATTTCCCAAGTATAGATTCACAAATTTCCGAAGTAGAGATTCACAAATTTTCCAAGTATACATCCACCAATTTCCCAAGTATATCCACCAATTTCCCAAGTATAGATTCACATATTTCCCAAGTATAGATTTACAAATTTCCCAAGTATAGATTCACAAATTTCCTAAGAATAGATCCACCAATTTCCCAAATATATCCACCAATTTCCCAAGTATAGATTCACATATTTCCAAGTATAGATTCTCATATTTCCAAGTATAGATTCACAAATTTCCCATGTATAGATTCACAAATTTCCCAAGTATAGATCCACCAATTTCCCAAGTATTCATCCACCAATTTCCCAAGTATAGATTCACAAATTTTCCAAGTATAGATTCACGAATTTCCCAAGTATAGATTCAAAAATTTCCCAAGTATAGATTCACAAATTTTCCAAGTATAGATTCACAAATTTCCCAAGTAAGGATTCACAAATATCCGAAGTAGAGATTCACAAATTTTCCAAGTATAGACTCACAAATTTTCCAAATAGATTCACAAATTTTCCAGTATAGATTCAAAAATTTTCCAAGTATAGATTCACAAATTATCCAAGTATAGATTCACAAATTATCCAAGTATAGATTCACAAATTTTCCAAGTATAGATTCACAAATTTTCCAAGTATAGATTCACAAATTTCCTAAGTATAGATTCATAAATTTCCGAAGTATAGATTCACAAATTTTCCAAGTATAGATTCACAAATTTCCCAAGTAAGGATTCACAAATATCCGAAGTAGAGATTCACAAATTTTCCAAGTATAGACTCACAAATTTTCCAAATAGATTCACAAATTTTCCAGTATAGATTCAAAAATTTTCCAAGTATAGATTCACAAATTATCCAAGTATAGATTCACAAATTATCCAAGTATAGATTCACAAATTTTCCAAGTATAGATTCACAAATTTTCCAAGTATAGATTCACAAATTTCCTAAGTATAGATTCATAAATTTCCCAAGTATAGATTCACAAATTTTCCAAGTATAGATTCACAAATTTTCCAAGTATAGATTCACAAATTTCCCAAGTATAGATTCACAAATTTCCCAATATAGATCCACCAATTTCCCAAGTATAGATTCACCAATTTTCAAGTATAGATTCACATATTTCCCAAGTATAGATTCACAAATTTCCCAAGTATAGATTCACAAATTTCCGAAGTATAGATTCAGAAATTTTCCAAGTATAGATTCACAAATTTTCCAAGTATAGATTCACAAATGTTCCAAGCATAGATTCACAAATTTTCCAAGTAGAGATTCACAAATTTCCCAAGTATAGACTCACAAATTTCCCAAGTATAGATTCACAAATTTCCCAAGTATAGATTCACAAATTTCCCAAGTATAGATCCACAAATTTCCCAAGTATAGATTGAAAAATTTCCCAAGTATAGATTCACAAATTTTCCAAGTATAGATTGACAAATTTCCCAAATATAGATTCACAAATTTTCCAAGTATAGATTCACAAATTTCCCAAGTATAGATTTACAAATTTCCCAAGTATAGATTCACAAATTTCCGAAGTATAGATTCACAAATTTTTCAAGTATAGATTCACAAATTTTCCAAGTATAGATTCACAAATTTCCCAAGCATAGATTCACAAATTTTCCAAGTATAGATTCACAAATTTTCCAAGTATAGATTCACAAATTTCCCAAGTATAGATTCAAAAATTTTCCAAGTATAGATTCACAAATTATCCAAGTATAGATTCACAAATTATCCAAGTATAGATTCACAAATTTTCCAAGTATAGATTCACAAATTTTCCAAGTATAGATTCACAAATTTCCCAAGTATAGATCCACAAATATCCCAAGTATTGATCCACAAATTTCCCAAGAATAGATTCACAAATTTTCCAAGTATAGATTCACGAATTTCCCAAGTATAGATTCACGAATTTCCCAAGTATAGATTCACAAATTTCCCAAGTATAGATTCACAAATCTCCGAAGTATAGATTCCCAAATTTTCCAAGTATAGATTCACAAATTTCCCAAGTATAGATTCACAAATTTCCGAAGTAGAGATTCACAAATTTTCCAAGTATACATCCACCAATTTCCCAAGTATATCCACCAATTTCCCAAGTATAGATTCACATATTTCCCAAGTATAGATTTACAAATTTCCCAAGTATAGATTCACAAATTTCCTAAGAATAGATCCACCAATTTCCCAAATATATCCACCAATTTCCCAAGTATAGATTCACATATTTCCAAGTATAGATTCTCATATTTCCAAGTATAGATTCACAAATTTCCCATGTATAGATTCACAAATTTCCCAAGTATAGATCCACCAATTTCCCAAGTATTGATCCACCAATTTCCCAAGTATAGATTCACAAATTTTCCAAGTATAGATTCACGAATTTCCCAAGTATAGATTCAAAAATTTCCCAAGTATAGATTCACAAATTTTCCAAGTATAGATTCACAAATTTCCCAAGTAAGGATTCACAAATATCCGAAGTAGAGATTCACAAATTTTCCAAGTATAGACTCACAAATTTTCCAAATAGATTCACAAATTTTCCAGTATAGATTCAAAAATTTTCCAAGTATAGATTCACAAATTATCCAAGTATAGATTCACAAATTATCCAAGTATAGATTCACAAATTTTCCAAGTATAGATTCACAAATTTTCCAAGTATAGATTCACAAATTTCCTAAGTATAGATTCATAAATTTCCAAAGTATAGATTCACAAATTTTCCAAGTATAGATTCACAAATTTTCCAAGTATAGATTCACAAATTTCCCAAGTATAGATTCACAAATTTCCCAATATAGATCCACCAATTTCCCAAGTATAGATTCACCAATTTCCAAGTATAGATTCACATATTTCCCAAGTATAGATTCACAAATTTCCCAAGTATAGATTCACAAATTTCCGAAGTAGAGATTCACAAATTTCCCAAGTATAGATTCACAAATTTCCCAAGTATAGATCCACCAATTTCCCAAGTATAGATCCACCAATTTCCCAAGTATAGATTCACAAATTTTCCAAGTATAGATTCACAAATTTTCCAAGTATAGATTCACAAATTTCCCTAATATAGATTCACAAATTTTCCAAGTATAGACTCACAAATTTTCCAAGTATAGATTCACAAATTTCCCAAGTATACATTCACCAATTTCCCAAGTATATCCACCAATTTCCCAAGTATAGATTCACATATTTCCCAAGTATAGATTCACATATTTCCCAAGTATAGATTTACAAATTTCCCAAGTATAGATTCACAAATTTCCGAAGTATAGATTCACAAATTTTCCAAGTATAGATTTACAAATTTCCCAAGTATAGATTCACAAATTTAGGAAGTATAGATTCACAAATTTTCCAAGTATAGATTCACAAATTTTCCAAGTATAGATTTACCAATTTCCAAGTATAGATTCACATATTTCCCAAGTATAGATTCACAAATTTCCCAAGTATAGATTCAGAAATTTTCCAAGTATAGATTCACAAATTTTCCAAGTATAGATTCACAAATGTCCCAAGCATAGATTCACAAATTTTCCAAGTAGAGATTCACAAATTTCCCAAGTATAGATTTACCAATTTCCCGAGTATAGATCCACCAATTTGCCAAGTATAGATCCACCAATTTGCCAAGTATAGATCCAAAATTTTCCCAAGTTATGATCCAACAATTTCCCAAGTATAGATCCACCAATTTTCCAAGTATAGATCCACCAATTTCCCAAGTATAGATTCACAAATTTTCCAAGTATAGATTCACAAATTTTCCAAGTATAGATTCACAAATTTTCCAAGTATAGATTCACAAATTTCCCAAATAAAGATTCACAAATTTTCCAAGTATAGATTCACAAATTTTCCAAGTATAGATTCACAAATGTCCCAAGCATAGATTCACAAATTTTCCAAGTAGAGATTCACCAATTTCCCGAGTATAGATTTACCAATTTCCCGAGTATAGATCCACCAATTTGCCAAGTATAGATCCACCAATTTGCCAAGTATAGATCCAAAATTTTCCCAAGTTATGATCCAACAATTTCCCAAGTATAGATCCACCAATTTCCCAAGTATAGATCCACCAATTTCCCAAGTATAGATTCACAAATTTTCCAAGTATAGATTCACAAATTTTCCAAGTATAGATTCACAAATTTTCCAAGTATAGATTCACAAATTTCCCAAATAAAGATTCACAAATTTTCCAAGTATAGATTCACAAATTTCCCAAGTATAGATTCACAAATTTGCGAAGTATAGATTCACAAATTTCCCAAGTATAGATCCACAAATTTCCCAAGTATAGATTGACAAATTTCCCAAGTATAGATTCACAAATTTTCCAAGTATAGATTGACAAATTTTCCAAGTATAGATTCACAAATTTTCCAAGTATAGATTCACAAATTTCCCAAGTATAGGTTCACAAATTTTCCAAGTAGAGATTCACAAATTTCCCAAGTATAGACTCACAAATTTCCCAAGTATAGATTCACAAATTTCCCAAGTATAGATTCACAAATTTCCCAAGTATAGATCCACAAATTTCCCAAGTATAGATTGAAAAATTTCCCAAGTATAGATTCACATATTTTCCAAGTATAGATTGACAAATTTCCCAAATATAGATTCACAAATTTTCCAAGTATAGATTCACAAATTTCCCAAGTATAGATTTACAAATTTCCCAAGTATAGATTCACAAATTTCCGAAGTATAGATTCACAAATTTTTCAAGTATAGATTCACAAATTTTCCAAGTATAGATTCACAAATTTCCCAAGCATAGATTCACAAATTTTCCAAGTATAGATTCACAAATTTTCCAAGTATAGATTCACAAATTTCCCAAGTATAGATTCAAAAATTTTCCAAGTATAGATTCACAAATTTTCCAAGTATAGATTCACAAATTTTCCAAGTATAGATTCACAAATTTCCCAAGTATAGATCCACAAATATCCCAAGTATTGATCCACCAATTTCCCAAGTATAGATTCACAAATTTTCCAAGTATAGATTCACGAATTTCCCAAGTATAGATTCACTAATTTCCCAAGTATAGATTCACAAATTTCCCAAGTATAGATTCACAAATCTCCGAAGTATAGATTCCCAAATTTTCCAAGTATAGATTCACAAATTTCCCAAGTATAGATTCACAAATTTCCGAAGTAGAGATTCACAAATTTTCCAAGTATACATCCACCAATTTCCCAAGTATATCCACCAATTTCCCAAGTATAGATTCACATATTTCCCAAGTATAGATTTACAAATTTCATAAGTATAGATTCACAAATTTCCGAAGTATAGATTCACAAATTTTCCAAGTATAGATTCACAAATTTTCCAAGTATAGATTCACAAATTTCCCAAGCATAGATTCACAAATTTTCCAAGTATAGATTCACAAACTTCCCAAGTAGAGATTCACAAATTTCCCAAGTATAGAGTCACAAATTTCCCAAGTATAGATCCACCAATTTTCCAAGTATAGATTGACAAATTTTCCAAGTATAGATTCACAAATTTTCCAAGTATAGATTCACAAATTTCCCAAGTATAGGTTCACAAATTTTCCAAGTATAGATTCACAAATTTTCCAAGTATAGATTCACAAATTTCCCAAGTATAGATTCACAAATTTCCCAAGTATAGATCCACCAATTTCCCAAGTATAGATTCACAAATTTTCCAAGTATAGATTCACAAATTTTCCAAGTATAGATTCACAAATTTTCCAAGTATAGATTCACAAATTTTCCAAGTATACATCCACCAATTTCCCAAGTATATCCACCAATTTCCCAAGTATAGATTCACATATTTCCCAAGTATAGATTTACAAATTTCATAAGTATAGATTCACAAATTTCCGAAGTATAGATTCACAAATTTTCCAAGTATAGATTCACAAATTTTCCAAGTATAGATTCACAAATTTCCCAAGCATAGATTCACAAATTTTCCAAGTATAGATTCACAAACTTCCCAAGTAGAGATTCACAAATTTCCCAAGTATAGATTGACAAATTTCCCAAGTATAGATTCACAAATTTCCCAAGTATAGATCCACCAATTTCCCAAGTATAGATTCACAAATTTTCCAAGTATAGATTCACAAATTTTCCAAGTATAGATTCACAAATTTTCCAAGTATAGATTCACAAATTTCCCAAATAAAGATTCACAAATTTTCCAAGTATAGATTCACAAATTTCCCAAGTATAGATTCACAAATTTCCGAAGTATAGATTCACAAATTTCCCAAGTATAGATCCACAAATTTCCCAAGTATAGATTGACAAATTTCCCAAGTATAGATTGACAAATTTCCCAAGTATAGATTCACAAATTTTCCAAGTATAGATTGACAAATTTCCCAAGTATAGATTCACAAATTTTCCAAGTATAGATTCACAAATTTTCCAAGTATAGATTCACAAATTTCCCAAGTATAGATTCACAAATTTTCCAAGTATAGATTCACAAATTTTCCAAGTATAGATTCACAAATTTCCCAAGTATAGATTCACAAATTTCCCAAGTATAGATTCACAAATTTCCCAATATAGATCCACCAATTTCCCAAGTATAGATTCACCAATTTCCAAGTATAGATTCACATATTTCCCAAGTATAGATTCACAAATTTCCCAAGTATAGATTCAGAAATTTTCCAAGTATAGATTCACAAATGTCCCAAGCATAGATTCACAAATTTTCCAAGTAGAGATTCACAAATTTCCCAAGTATAGATTTACAAATTTCCCAAGTATAGATTCACAAATTTCCGAAGTATAGATTCACAAATTTTCCATGTATAGATTCACAAATTTTCCAAGTATAGATTCACAAATTTCCCAAGCATATATTCACAAATTTTCCAAGTATAGATTCACAAATTTCCCAAGTATAGATTCAAAAATTTTCCAAGTATAGATTCACAAATTATCCAAGTATAGATTCACAAATTATCCAAGTATAGATTCACAAATTTCCCAAGTATAGATTCACAAATTTCTAAAGTATAGATTCACAAATTTTCCAAGTATAGATTCACAAATTTTCCAAGTATAGATTCACAAATTTTCCAAGTATAGATTCACAAATTTTCCAAGTATAGATTCACAAATTTTCCAAGTATAGATTCACAAATTAAAGAGTATAGATTCAAAAAATTCCCGTATAGATTCACCAATTTCCCGTATAGATTCACCAATTTCCCGTATAGATTCACCAATTTCCCGTATAGATTCACCAATTTCCCGAGTATAGATTTACCAATTTCCCGAGTATAGATCCACCAATTTGCCAAGTATAGATCCACCAATTTGCCAAGTATAGATCCAAAATTTTCCCAAGTTATGATCCAACAATTTCCCAAGTATAGATCCACCAATTTCCCAAGTATAGATCCACCAATTTCCCAAGTATAGATTCACAAATTTTCCAAGTATAGATTGACAAATTTCCCAAGTATAGATTCACAAATTTTCCAAGTATAGATTCACAAATTTTCCAAGTATAGATTCACAAATTTCCCAAGTATAGATTCACAAATTTTCCAAGTATAGATTCACAAATTTTCCAAGTATAGATTCACAAATTTCCCAAGTATAGATTCACAAATTTCCCAAGTATAGATTCACAAATTTCCCAATATAGATCCACCAATTTCCCAAGTATAGATTCACCAATTTCCAAGTATAGATTCACATATTTCCCAAGTATAGATTCACAAATTTCCCAAGTATAGATTCAGAAATTTTCCAAGTATAGATTCACAAATTTTCCAAGTATAGATTCACAAATGTCCCAAGCATAGATTCACAAATTTTCCAAGTAGAGATTCACAAATTTCCCAAGTATAGATTTACAAATTTCCCAAGTATAGATTCACAAATTTCCGAAGTATAGATTCACAAATTTTCCAAGTATAGATTCACAAATTTTCCAAGTATAGATTCACAAATTTCCCAAGCATATATTCACAAATTTTCCAAGTATAGATTCACAAATTTCCCAAGTATAGATTCAAAAATTTTCCAAGTATAGATTCACAAATTTTCCAAGTATAGATTCACAAATTATCCAAGTATAGATTCACAAATTTCCCAAGTATAGATTCACAAATTTCTAAAGTATAGATTCACAAATTTTCCAAGTATAGATTCACAAATTTTCCAAGTATAGATTCACAAATTTTCCAAGTATAGATTCACAAATTTTCCAAGTATAGATTCACAAATTAAAGAGTATAGATTCAAAAAATTCCCGTATAGATTCACCAATTTCCCGTATAGATTCACCAATTTCCCGTATAGATTCACCAATTTCCCGTATAGATTCACCAATTTCCCGAGTATAGATTTACCAATTTCCCGAGTATAGATCCACCAATTTGCCAAGTATAGATCCACCAATTTGCCAAGTATAGATCCAAAATTTTCCCAAGTTATGATCCAACAATTTCCCAAGTATAGATCCACCAATTTCCCAAGTATAGATCCACCAATTTCCCAAGTATAGATTCACAAATTTTCCAAGTATAGATTCACAAATTTTCCAAGTATAGATTCACAAATTTTCCAAGTATAGATTCACAAATTTCCCAAATAAAGATTCACAAATTTTCCAAGTATAGATTCACGAATTTCCCAAGTATAGATTCACAAATTTCCGAAGTATAGATTCACAAATTTCCCAAGTATAGATCCACAAATTTCCCAAGTATAGATTCACAAATTTTCCAAGTATAGATTGACAAATTTCCCAAGTATAGATCCACAAATTTCCCAAGTATAGATCCACCAATTTCCCAAGTATAGATTCACAAATTTTCCAAGTATAGATTCACAAATTTTCCAAGTATAGATTCACAAATTTTCCAAGTATAGATTCACAAATTTCCCAAGTATAGATTCACAAATTTCCCAAGTATAGATTCACAAATTTCCGAAGTATAGATTCACAAATTTCCCAAGTATAGATCCACAAATTTCCCAAGTATAGATTGACAAATTTCCCAAGTATAGATTCACAAATTTTCCAAGTATAGATTGACAAATTTTCCAAGTATAGATTCACAAATTTTCCAAGTATAGATTCACAAATTTTCCAAGTATAGATTCACAAATTTCCCAAGTATAGATTCACAAATTTTCCAAGTATAGATTCACAAATTTTCCAAGTATAGATTCACAAATTTCCCAAGTATAGATTAACAAATTTCCCAAGTATAGATTCACAAATTTCCCAATATAGATCCACCAATTTCCCAAGTATAGATTCACCAATTTCCAAGTATAGATTCACATATTTCCCAAGTATAGATTCACAAATTTCCCAAGTATAGATTCAGAAATTTTCCAAGTATAGATTCACAAATTTTCCAAGTATAGATTCACAAATGTCCCAAGCATAGATTCACAAATTTTCCAAGTAGAGATTCACAAATTTCCCAAGTATAGATTTACAAATTTCCCAAGTATAGATTCACAAATTTACGAAGTATAGATTCACAAATTTTCCAAGTATAGATTCACAAATTTTCCAAGTATAGATTCACAAATTTCCCAAGCATATATTCACAAATTTTCCAAGTATAGATTCACAAATTTCCCAAGTATAGATTCAAAAATTTTCCAAGTATAGATTCACAAATTATCCAAGTATAGATTCACAAATTATCCAAGTATAGATTCACAAATTTCCCAAGTATAGATTCACAAATTTCTAAAGTATAGATTCACAAATTTTCCAAGTATAGATTCACAAATTTTCCAAGTATAGATTCACAAATTTTCCAAGTATAGATTCACAAATTTTCCAAGTATAGATTCACAAATTAAAGAGTATAGATTCAAAAAATTCCCGTATAGATTCACCAATTTCCCGTATAGATTCACCAATTTCCCGTATAGATTCACCAATTTCCCGTATAGATTCACCAATTTCCCGAGTATAGATTTACCAATTTCCCGAGTATAGATCCACCAATTTGCCAAGTATAGATCCACCAATTTGCCAAGTATAGATCCAAAATTTTCCCAAGTTATGATCCAACAATTTCCCAAGTATAGATCCACCAATTTCCCAAGTATAGATCCACCAATTTCCCAAGTATAGATTCACAAATTTTCCAAGTATAGATTCACAAATTTTCCAAGTATAGATTCACAAATTTTCCAAGTATAGATTCACAAATTTCCCAAATAAAGATTCACAAATTTTCCAAGTATAGATTCACAAATTTCCCAAGTATAGATTCACAAATTTCCGAAGTATAGATTCACAAATTTCCCAAGTATAGATCCACAAATTTCCCAAGTATAGATTGACAAATTTCCCAAGCATAGATTCACAAATTTTCCAAGTATAGATTGACAAATTTTCCAAGTATAGATTCACAAATTTTCCAAGTATAGATTCACAAATTTCCCAAGTATAGGTTCACAAATTTTCCAAGTATAGATTCACAAATTTTCCAAGTATAGATTCACAAATTTTCCAAGTATAGATTCACAAATTTCCCAAGTATACATTCACCAATTTCCCAAGTATATCCACCAATTTCCCAAGTATAGATTCACATATTTCCCAAGTATAGATTTACAAATTTCCCAAGTATAGATTCACAAATTTCCCAATATAGATCCACCAATTTCCCAAGTATAGATTCACCAATTTCCAAGTATAGATTCACATATTTCCCAAGTATAGATTCACAAATTTCCCAAGTATAGATTCACAAATTTCCGAAGTATAGATTCACAAATTTTCCAAGTATAGATTCACAAATTTTCCAAGTATAGATTCACAAATTTCCCAAGCATAGATTCACAAATTTTCCAAGTAGAGATTCACAAATTTCCCAAGTATAGGTTTACAAATTTCCCAAGTATAGTTTCACAAATTTCCGAAGTATAGATTCACAAATTTTCCAAGTATAGATTCACAAATTTTCCAAGTATAGATTCACAAATTTCCCAAGCATAGATTCACAAATTTTCCAAGTATAGATTCACAAATTTTCCAAGTATAGATTCACAAATTTCCCAAGTATAGATTCAAAAATTTTCCAAGTATAGATTCACAAATTATCCAAGTATAGATTCACAAATTATCCAAGTATAGATTCACAAATTTTCCAAGTATAGATTCACAAATTTTCCAAGTATAGATTCACAAATTTCCCAAGTATAGATCCACCAATATCCCAAGTATTGATCCACCAATTTCCCAAGTATTGATCCACCAATTTCCCAAGTATAGATTCACAAATTTTCCAAGTATAGATTCACGAATTTCCCAAGTATAGATTCACAAATTTCCCAAGTATAGATTCACAAATTTCCCAAGTATAGATTCACAAATATCCGAAGTATAGATTCCCAAATTTTCCAAGTATAGATTCACAAATTTCCCAAGTATAGATTCACAAATTTCCGAAGTAGAGATTCACAAATTTTCCAAGTATAGATTCACAAATTTTCCAAGTATACATCCACCAATTTCCCAAGTATATCCACCAATTTCCCAAGTATATCCACCAATTTCCCAAGTATAGATTAACATATTTCCCAAGTATAGATTTACAAATTTCATAAGTATAGATTCACAAATTTCCGAAGTATAGATTCACAAATTTTCCAAGTATAGATTCACAAATTTTCCAAGTATAGATTCACAAATTTCCCAAGCATAGATTCACAAATTTTCCAAGTATAGATTCACAAACTTCCCAAGTAGAGATTCACAAATTTCCCAAGTATAGATTCACAAATTTCCCAAGTATAGATTCACAAATTTCCCAAGTATAGATCCACCAATTTCCCAAGTATAGATTCACAAATTTTCCAAGTATAGATTCACAAATTTTCCAAGTATAGATTCACAAATTTTCCAAGTATAGATTCACAAATTTCCCAAATAAAGATTCACAAATTTTCCAAGTATAGATTCACAAATTTCCCAAGTATAGATTCACAAATTTCCAAAGTATAGATTCACAAATTTCCCAAGTATAGATCCACAAATTTCCCAAGTATAGATTGACAAATTTCCCAAGTATAGATTCACAAATTTTCCAAGTATAGATTGACAAATTTTCCAAGTATAGATTCACAAATTTTCCAAGTATAGATTCACAAATTTCCCAAGTATAGATTCACAAATTTTCCAAGTAATGATTCACAAATTTTCCAAGTATAGACTCACAAATTTTCCAAGTATAGATTCACAAATTTCCCAAGTATAGATTCACAAATTTCCCAAGTATAGATCCACCAATTTTCCAAATATATCCACCAATTTTCCAAGTATAGATTCACATATTTCCCAAGTATAGATTCACATATTTCCCAAGTATAGATTCACAAATTTCCCAAGTATAGATCCACCAATATCCCAAGTATTGATCCACCAATTTCCCAAGTATAGATTCACAAATTTTTCAAGTATAGATTCACGAATTTCCCAAGTATAGATTCACAAATTTTCCAAGTATAGATTCACAAATTTTCCAAGTATAGATTCACAAATTTTCCAAGTATAGATTCACAAATTAAAGAGTATAGATTCAAAAAATTCCCGTATAGATTCACCAATTTCCCGTATAGATTCACCAATTTCCCGTATAGATTCACCAATTTCCCGTATAGATTCACCAATTTCCCGAGTATAGATTTACCAATTTCCCGAGTATAGATCCACCAATTTGCCAAGTATAGATCCACCAATTTGCCAAGTATAGATCCAAAATTTTCCCAAGTTATGATCCAACAATTTCCCAAGTATAGATCCACCAATTTCCCAAGTATAGATCCACCAATTTCCCAAGTATAGATTCACAAATTTTCCAAGTATAGATTGACAAATTTCCCAAGTATAGATTCACAAATTTTCCAAGTATAGATTCACAAATTTTCCAAGTATAGATTCACAAATTTCCCAAGTATAGATTCACAAATTTTCCAAGTATAGATTCACAAATTTTCCAAGTATAGATTCACAAATTTCCCAAGTATAGATTCACAAATTTCCCAAGTATAGATTCACAAATTTCCCAATATAGATCCACCAATTTCCCAAGTATAGATTCACCAATTTCCAAGTATAGATTCACATATTTCCCAAGTATAGATTCACAAATTTCCCAAGTATAGATTCAGAAATTTTCCAAGTATAGATTCACAAATTTTCCAAGTATAGATTCACAAATGTCCCAAGCATAGATTCACAAATTTTCCAAGTAGAGATTCACAAATTTCCCAAGTATAGATTTACAAATTTCCCAAGTATAGATTCACAAATTTCCGAAGTATAGATTCACAAATTTTCCAAGTATAGATTCACAAATTTTCCAAGTATAGATTCACAAATTTCCCAAGCATATATTCACAAATTTTCCAAGTATAGATTCACAAATTTCCCAAGTATAGATTCAAAAATTTTCCAAGTATAGATTCACAAATTATCCAAGTATAGATTCACAAATTATCCAAGTATAGATTCACAAATTTCCCAAGTATAGATTCACAAATTTCTAAAGTATAGATTCACAAATTTTCCAAGTATAGATTCACAAATTTTCCAAGTATAGATTCACAAATTTTCCAAGTATAGATTCACAAATTTTCCAAGTATAGATTCACAAATTAAAGAGTATAGATTCAAAAAATTCCCGTATAGATTCACCAATTTCCCGTATAGATTCACCAATTTCCCGTATAGATTCACCAATTTCCCGTATAGATTCACCAATTTCCCGAGTATAGATTTACCAATTTCCCGAGTATAGATCCACCAATTTGCCAAGTATAGATCCACCAATTTGCCAAGTATAGATCCAAAATTTTCCCAAGTTATGATCCAACAATTTCCCAAGTATAGATCCACCAATTTCCCAAGTATAGATCCACCAATTTCCCAAGTATAGATTCACAAATTTTCCAAGTATAGATTCACAAATTTTCCAAGTATAGATTCACAAATTTTCCAAGTATAGATTCACAAATTTCCCAAATAAAGATTCACAAATTTTCCAAGTATAGATTCACGAATTTCCCAAGTATAGATTCACAAATTTCCGAAGTATAGATTCACAAATTTCCCAAGTATAGATCCACAAATTTCCCAAGTATAGATTCACAAATTTTCCAAGTATAGATTGACAAATTTCCCAAGTATAGATCCACAAATTTCCCAAGTATAGATCCACCAATTTCCCAAGTATAGATTCACAAATTTTCCAAGTATAGATTCACAAATTTTCCAAGTATAGATTCACAAATTTTCCAAGTATAGATTCACAAATTTCCCAAGTATAGATTCACAAATTTCCCAAGTATAGATTCACAAATTTCCGAAGTATAGATTCACAAATTTCCCAAGTATAGATCCACAAATTTCCCAAGTATAGATTGACAAATTTCCCAAGTATAGATTCACAAATTTTCCAAGTATAGATTGACAAATTTTCCAAGTATAGATTCACAAATTTTCCAAGTATAGATTCACAAATTTTCCAAGTATAGATTCACAAATTTCCCAAGTATAGATTCACAAATTTTCCAAGTATAGATTCACAAATTTTCCAAGTATAGATTCACAAATTTCCCAAGTATAGATTCACAAATTTCCCAAGTATAGATTCACAAATTTCCCAATATAGATCCACCAATTTCCCAAGTATAGATTCACCAATTTCCAAGTATAGATTCACATATTTCCCAAGTATAGATTCACAAATTTCCCAAGTATAGATTCAGAAATTTTCCAAGTATAGATTCACAAATTTTCCAAGTATAGATTCACAAATGTCCCAAGCATAGATTCACAAATTTTCCAAGTAGAGATTCACAAATTTCCCAAGTATAGATTTACAAATTTCCCAAGTATAGATTCACAAATTTACGAAGTATAGATTCACAAATTTTCCAAGTATAGATTCACAAATTTTCCAAGTATAGATTCACAAATTTCCCAAGCATATATTCACAAATTTTCCAAGTATAGATTCACAAATTTCCCAAGTATAGATTCAAAAATTTTCCAAGTATAGATTCACAAATTATCCAAGTATAGATTCACAAATTATCCAAGTATAGATTCACAAATTTCCCAAGTATAGATTCACAAATTTCTAAAGTATAGATTCACAAATTTTCCAAGTATAGATTCACAAATTTTCCAAGTATAGATTCACAAATTTTCCAAGTATAGATTCACAAATTTTCCAAGTATAGATTCACAAATTAAAGAGTATAGATTCAAAAAATTCCCGTATAGATTCACCAATTTCCCGTATAGATTCACCAATTTCCCGTATAGATTCACCAATTTCCCGTATAGATTCACCAATTTCCCGAGTATAGATTTACCAATTTCCCGAGTATAGATCCACCAATTTGCCAAGTATAGATCCACCAATTTGCCAAGTATAGATCCAAAATTTTCCCAAGTTATGATCCAACAATTTCCCAAGTATAGATCCACCAATTTCCCAAGTATAGATCCACCAATTTCCCAATTATAGATTCACAAATTTTCCAAGTATAGATTCACAAATTTTCCAAGTATAGATTCACAAATTTTCCAAGTATAGATTCACAAATTTCCCAAATAAAGATTCACAAATTTTCCAAGTATAGATTCACAAATTTCCCAAGTATAGATTCACAAATTTCCGAAGTATAGATTCACAAATTTCCCAAGTATAGATCCACAAATTTCCCAAGTATAGATTGACAAATTTCCCAAGCATAGATTCACAAATTTTCCAAGTATAGATTGACAAATTTTCCAAGTATAGATTCACAAATTTTCCAAGTATAGATTCACAAATTTCCCAAGTATAGGTTCACAAATTTTCCAAGTATAGATTCACAAATTTTCCAAGTATAGATTCACAAATTTTCCAAGTATAGATTCACAAATTTCCCAAGTATACATTCACCAATTTCCCAAGTATATCCACCAATTTCCCAAGTATAGATTCACATATTTCCCAAGTATAGATTTACAAATTTCCCAAGTATAGATTCACAAATTTCCCAATATAGATCCACCAATTTCCCAAGTATAGATTCACCAATTTCCAAGTATAGATTCACATATTTCCCAAGTATAGATTCACAAATTTCCCAAGTATAGATTCACAAATTTCCGAAGTATAGATTCACAAATTTTCCAAGTATAGATTCACAAATTTTCCAAGTATAGATTCACAAATTTCCCAAGCATAGATTCACAAATTTTCCAAGTAGAGATTCACAAATTTCCCAAGTATAGGTTTACAAATTTCCCAAGTATAGTTTCACAAATTTCCGAAGTATAGATTCACAAATTTTCCAAGTATAGATTCACAAATTTTCCAAGTATAGATTCACAAATTTCCCAAGCATAGATTCACAAATTTTCCAAGTATAGATTCACAAATTTTCCAAGTATAGATTCACAAATTTCCCAAGTATAGATTCAAAAATTTTCCAAGTATAGATTCACAAATTATCCAAGTATAGATTCACAAATTATCCAAGTATAGATTCACAAATTTTCCAAGTATAGATTCACAAATTTTCCAAGTATAGATTCACAAATTTCCCAAGTATAGATCCACCAATATCCCAAGTATTGATCCACCAATTTCCCAAGTATTGATCCACCAATTTCCCAAGTATAGATTCACAAATTTTCCAAGTATAGATTCACGAATTTCCCAAGTATAGATTCACAAATTTCCCAAGTATAGATTCACAAATTTCCCAAGTATAGATTCACAAATATCCGAAGTATAGATTCCCAAATTTTCCAAGTATAGATTCACAAATTTCCCAAGTATAGATTCACAAATTTCCGAAGTAGAGATTCACAAATTTTCCAAGTATACATCCACCAATTTCCCAAGTATATCCACCAATTTCCCAAGTATATCCACCAATTTCCCAAGTATAGATTAACATATTTCCCAAGTATAGATTTACAAATTTCATAAGTATAGATTCACAAATTTCCGAAGTATAGATTCACAAATTTTCCAAGTATAGATTCACAAATTTTCCAAGTATAGATTCACAAATTTCCCAAGCATAGATTCACAAATTTTCCAAGTATAGATTCACAAACTTCCCAAGTAGAGATTCACAAATTTCCCAAGTATAGATTCACAAATTTCCCAAGTATAGATTCACAAATTTCCCAAGTATAGATCCACCAATTTCCCAAGTATAGATTCACAAATTTTCCAAGTATAGATTCACAAATTTTCCAAGTATAGATTCACAAATTTTCCAAGTATAGATTCACAAATTTCCCAAATAAAGATTCACAAATTTTCCAAGTATAGATTCACAAATTTCCAAAGTATAGATTCACAAATTTCCCAAGTATAGATCCACAAATTTCCCAAGTATAGATTGACAAATTTCCCAAGTATAGATTCACAAATTTTCCAAGTATAGATTGACAAATTTTCCAAGTATAGATTCACAAATTTTCCAAGTATAGATTCACAAATTTCCCAAGTATAGATTCACAAATTTTCCAAGTAATGATTCACAAATTTTCCAAGTATAGACTCACAAATTTTCCAAGTATAGATTCACAAATTTCCCAAGTATAGATTCACAAATTTCCCAAGTATAGATCCACCAATTTTCCAAATATATCCACCAATTTTCCAAGTATAGATTCACATATTTCCCAAGTATAGATTCACATATTTCCCAAGTATAGATTCACAAATTTCCCAAGTATAGATCCACCAATATCCCAAGTATTGATCCACCAATTTCCCAAGTATAGATTCACAAATTTTTCAAGTATAGATTCACGAATTTCCCAAGTATAGATTCACAAATTTCCCAAGTATAGATTCACAAATTTCCCAAGTATAGATTCACAAATTTCCGAAGTATAGATTCCCAAATTTTCCAAGTATAGATTCACAAATTTTCCAAGTATAGATTCACAAATTTCCCAAGCATAGATTCACAAATTTTCCAAGTATAGATTCACAAACTTCCCAAGTAGAGATTCACAAATTTCCCAAGTATAGTTTCACAAATTTCCCAAGTATAGATTCACAAATTTCCCAAGTATAGATCCACCAATTTCCCAAGTATAGATTCACAAATTTTCCAAGTATAGATTCACAAATTTTCCAAGTATAGATTCACAAATTTTCCAAGTATAGATTCACAAATTTCCCAAATAAAGATTCACAAATTTTCCAAGTATAGATTCACAAATTTCCCAAGTATAGATTCACAAATTTCCGAAGTATAGATTCACAATATTTCCCAAGTATAGATCCACAAATTTCCCAAGTATAGATTGACAAATTTCCCAAGTATAGATTCACAAATTTTCCAAGTATAGATTGACAAATTTTCCAAGTATAGATTCACAAATTTTCCAAGTATAGATTCACAAATTTCCCAAGTATAGATTCACAAATTTTCCAAGTATAGATTCACAAATTTTCCAAGCATAGATTCACAAATTTTCCAAGTATAGATTCACAAATTTCCCAAGTATAGATTCACAAATTTCCTAAGTATAGATCCACCAATTTTCCAAATATATCCACCAATTTCCCAAGTATAGATTCACATATTTCCCAAGCATAGATTCACATATTTCCCAAGTATAGATTTACAAATTTCCCAAGTATAGATCCACCAATATCCCAAGTATTGATCCACCAATTTCCCATGTATAGATTCACAAATTTTCCAAGTATAGATTCACAAATTTCCCAAGCATAGATTCACAAATTTTCCAAGTATAGATTCACAAATTTTCCAAGTATAGATTCACAAATTTCCCAAGTATAGATTCAAAAATTTTAAAAGTATAGATTCACAAATTATCCAAGTATAGATTAACAAATTATCCAAGTATAGATTCACAAATTTTCCAAGTATAGATTCACAAATTTTCCAAGTATAGATTCACAAATTTCCCAAGTATAGATCCACAAATATCCCAAGTATTGATCCACCAATTTCCCAAGTATAGATTCACAAATTTCCCAAGTATAGATTCACAAATCTCCGAAGTATAGATTCCCAAATTTTCCAAGTATAGATTCACAAATTTCCCAAGTATAGATTCACAAATTTCCGAAGTAGAGATTCACAAATTTTCCAAGTATACATCCACCAATTTCCCAAGTATATCCACCAATTTCCCAAGTATAGATTCACATATTTCCCAAGTATAGATTTACAAATTTCATAAGTATAGATTCACAAATTTCCGAAGTATAGATTCACAAATTTTCCAAGTTTAGATTCACAAATTTTCCAAGTATAGATTCACAAATTTCCCATGCATAGATTCACAAATTTTCCAAGTATAGATTCACAAACTTCCCAAGTAGAGATTCACAAATTTCCTAAGTATAGATTCACAAATTTCCCAAGTATAGATTCACAAATTTCCCAAGTATAGATCCACCAATTTCCCAAGTATAGATTCACAAATTTCCCAAGTATAGATTCACAAATTTCCCAAGTATAGATCCACAAATTTCCCAAGTATAGATTGACAAATTTCCCAAGTATAGATTCACAAATTTTCCAAGTATAGATTGACAAATTTTCCAAGTATAGATTCACAAATTTTCCAAGTATAGATTCATAAATTTCCCAAGTATAGGTTCACAAATTTTCCAAGTATAGATTCACAAATTTTCCAAGTATAGATTCACAAATTTTCCAAGTATAGATTCACAAATTTCCCAAGTATAGATTCACAAATTTCCCAATATAGATCCACCAATTTCCCAAGTATAGATTCACATATTTCCCAAGTATAGATTCACAAATTTCCCAAGTATAGATTCACAAATTTCCGAAGTATAGATTCACAAATTTTCCAAGTATAGATTCACAAATTTTCCAAGTATAGATTCACAAATTTCCCAAGCATAGATTCACAAATTTTCCAAGTAGAGATTCACAAATTTCCCAAGTATAGGTTTACAAATTTCCCAAGTATAGATTCACAAATTTCCGAAGTATAGATTCACAAATTTTCCAAGTATAGATTCACAAATTTTCCAAGTATAGATTCACAAATTTCCCAAGCATAGATTCACAAATTTTCCAAGTATAGATTCACAAATTTTCCAAGTATAGATTCACAAATTTCCCAAGTATAGATTCAAAAATTTTACAAGTATAGATTCACAAATTATCCAAGTATAGATTCACAAATTATCCAAGTATAGATTCACAAATTTTCCAAGTATAGATTCACAAATTTTCCAAGTATAGATTCACAAATTTCCCAAGTATAGATCCACCAATATCCCAAGTATTGATCCACCAATTTCCCAAGTATTGATCCACCAATTTCCCAAGTATAGATTCACAAATTTTCCAAGTATAGATTCACGAATTTCCCAAGTATAGATTCACAAATTTCCCAAGTATAGATTCACAAATTTCCCAAGTATAGATTCACAAATATCCGAAGTATAGATTCCCAAATTTTCCAAGTATAGATTCACAAATTTCCCAAGTATAGATTCACAAATTTCCGAAGTAGAGATTCACAAATTTTCCAAGTATAGATTCACAAATTTTCCAAGTATACATCCACCAATTTCCCAAGTATATCCACCAATTTCCCAAGTATATCCACCAATTTCCCAAGTATAGATTCACAAATTTTCCAAGTATAGATTGACAAATTTTCCAAGTATAGATTCACAAATTTTCCAAGTATAGATTCACAAATTTCCCAAGTATAGATTCACAAATTTTCCAAGTAATGATTCACAAATTTTCCAAGTATAGATTCACAAATTTTCCAAGTATAGATTCACAAATTTCCCAAGTATAGTTTCACAAATTTCCCAAGTATAGATTCACAAATTTCCCAAGTATAGATCCACCAATTTCCCAAGTATAGATTCACAAATTTTTCAAGTATAGATTCACAAATTTTCCAAGTATAGATTCACAAATTTTCCAAGTATAGATTCACAAATTTCCCAAATAAAGATTCACAAATTTTCCAAGTATAGATTCACAAATTTCCCAAGTATAGATTCACAAATTTCCGAAGTATAGATTCACAAATTTCCCAAGTATAGATCCACAAATTTCCCAAGTATAGATTGACAAATTTCCCAAGTATAGATTCACAAATTTTCCAAGTATAGATTGACAAATTTTCCAAGTATAGATTCACAAATTTTCCAAGTATAGATTCACAAATTTCCCAAGTATAGATTCACAAATTTTCCAAGTATAGATTCACAAATTTTCCAAGCATAGATTCACAAATTTTCCAAGTATAGATTCACAAATTTCCCAAGTATAGATTCACAAATTTCCTAAGTATAGATCCACCAATTTTCCAAATATATCCACCAATTTCCCAAGTATAGATTCACATATTTCCCAAGCATAGATTCACATATTTCCCAAGCATAGATTCACATATTTCCCAAGTATAGATTCACAAATTTCCCAAGTATAGATCCACCAATATCCCAAGTATTGATCCACCAATTTCCCATGTATAGATTCACAAATTTTCCAAGTATAGATTCACAAATTTCCCAAGCATAGATTCACAAATTTTCCAAGTATAGATTCACAAATTTTCCAAGTATAGATTCACAAATTTCCCAAGTATAGATTCAAAAATTTTAAAAGTATAGATTCATAAATTATCCAAGTATAGATTCACAAATTATCCAAGTATAGATTCACAAATTTTCCAAGTATAGATTCACAAATTTTCCAAGTATAGATTCACAAATTTCCCAAGTATAGATCCACAAATATCCCAAGTATTGATCCACCAATTTCCCAAGTATAGATTCACAAATTTCCCAAGTATAGATTCACAAATCTCCGAAGTATAGATTCCCAAATTTTCCAAGTATAGATTCACAAATTTCCCAAGTATAGATTCACAAATTTCCGAAGTAGAGATTCACAAATTTTCCAAGTATACATCCACCAATTTCCCAAGTATATCCACCAATTTCCCAAGTATAGATTCACATATTTCCCAAGTATAGATTTACAAATTTCATAAGTATAGATTCACAAATTTCCGAAGTATAGATTCACAAATTTTCCAAGTTTAGATTCACAAATTTTCCAAGTATAGATTCACAAATTTCCCATGCATAGATTCACAAATTTTCCAAGTATAGATTCACAAACTTCCCAAGTAGAGATTCACAAATTTCCTAAGTATAGATTCACAAATTTCCCAAGTATAGATTCACAAATTTCCCAAGTATAGATCCACCAATTTCCCAAGTATAGATTCACAAATTTCCCAAGTATAGATTCACAAATTTCCCAAGTATAGATCCACAAATTTCCCAAGTATAGATTGACAAATTTCCCAAGTATAGATTCACAAATTTTCCAAGTATAGATTGACAAATTTTCCAAGTATAGATTCACAAATTTTCCAAGTATAGATTCATAAATTTCCCAAGTATAGGTTCACAAATTTTCCAAGTATAGATTCACAAATTTTCCAAGTATAGATTCACAAATTTTCCAAGTATAGATTCACAAATTTCCCAAGTATAGATTCACAAATTTCCCAATATAGATCCACCAATTTCCCAAGTATAGATTCACATATTTCCCAAGTATAGATTCACAAATTTCCCAAGTATAGATTCACAAATTTCCGAAGTATAGATTCACAAATTTTCCAAGTATAGATTCACAAATTTTCCAAGTATAGATTCACAAATTTCCCAAGCATAGATTCACAAATTTTCCAAGTAGAGATTCACAAATTTCCCAAGTATAGCTTTACAAATTTCCCAAGTATAGATTCACAAATTTCCGAAGTATAGATTCACAAATTTTCCAAGTATAGATTCACAAATTTTCCAAGTATAGATTCACAAATTTCCCAAGCATAGATTCACAAATTTTCCAAGTATAGATTCACAAATTTTCCAAGTATAGATTCACAAATTTCCCAAGTATAGATTCAAAAATTTTACAAGTATAGATTCACAAATTATCCAAGTATAGATTCACAAATTATCCAAGTATAGATTCACAAATTTTCCAAGTATAGATTCACAAATTTTCCAAGTATAGATTCACAAATTTCCCAAGTATAGATCCACCAATATCCCAAGTATTGATCCACCAATTTCCCAAGCATAGATTCACAAATTTTCCAAGTATAGATTCACAAATTTTCCAAGTATAGATTCACAAATTTCCCAAGTATAGATTCAAAAATTTTACAAGTATAGATTCACAAATTATCCAAGTATAGATTCACAAATTATCCAAGTATAGATTCACAAATTTTCCAAGTATAGATTCACAAATTTTCCAAGTATAGATTCACAAATTTCCCAAGTATAGATCCACCAATATCCCAAGTATTGATCCACCAATTTCCCAAGTATTGATCCACCAATTTCCCAAGTATAGATTCACAAATTTTCCAAGTATAGATTCACGAATTTCCCAAGTATAGATTCACAAATTTCCCAAGTATAGATTCACAAATTTCCCAAGTATAGATTCACAAATATCCGAAGTATAGATTCCCAAATTTTCCAAGTATAGATTCACAAATTTTCCAAGTATAGATTCACAAATTTTCCAAGTATAGATTCACAAATTTCCCAAGCATAGATTCACAAATTTTCCAAGTATAGATTCACAAATTTTCCAAGTATAGATTCACAAATTTCCCAAGTATAGATTCAAAAATTTTACAAGTATAGATTCACAAATTATCCAAGTATAGATTCACAAATTATCCAAGTATAGATTCACAAATTTTCCAAGTATAGATTCACAAATTTTCCAAGTATAGATTCACAAATTTCCCAAGTATAGATTCACAAATTATCCAAGTATAGATTCACAAATTTTCCAAGTATAGATTCACAAATTTCCCAAGCATAGATTCACAAATTTTCCAAGTATAGATTCACAAATTTTCCAAGTATAGATTCACAAATTTCCCAAGTATAGATTCAAAAATTTTAAAAGTATAGATTCATAAATTATCCAAGTATAGATTCACAAATTATCCAAGTATAGATTCACAAATTTTCCAAGTATAGATTCACAAATTTTCCAAGTATAGATTCACAAATTTCCCAAGTATAGATCCACAAATATCCCAAGTATTGATCCACCAATTTCCCAAGTATAGATTCACAAATTTCCCAAGTATAGATTCACAAATCTCCGAAGTATAGATTCCCAAATTTTCCAAGTATAGATTCACAAATTTCCCAAGTATAGATTCACAAATTTCCGAAGTAGAGATTCACAAATTTTCCAAGTATACATCCACCAATTTCCCAAGTATATCCACCAATTTCCCAAGTATAGATTCACATATTTCCCAAGTATAGATTTACAAATTTCATAAGTATAGATTCACAAATTTCCGAAGTATAGATTCACAAATTTTCCAAGTTTAGATTCACAAATTTTCCAAGTATAGATTCACAAATTTCCCATGCATAGATTCACAAATTTTCCAAGTATAGATTCACAAACTTCCCAAGTAGAGATTCACAAATTTCCTAAGTATAGATTCACAAATTTCCCAAGTATAGATTCACAAATTTCCCAAGTATAGATCCACCAATTTCCCAAGTATAGATTCACAAATTTCCCAAGTATAGATTCACAAATTTCCCAAGTATAGATCCACAAATTTCCCAAGTATAGATTGACAAATTTCCCAAGTATAGATTCACAAATTTTCCAAGTATAGATTGACAAATTTTCCAAGTATAGATTCACAAATTTTCCAAGTATAGATTCATAAATTTCCCAAGTATAGGTTCACAAATTTTCCAAGTATAGATTCACAAATTTTCCAAGTATAGATTCACAAATTTTCCAAGTATAGATTCACAAATTTCCCAAGTATAGATTCACAAATTTCCCAATATAGATCCACCAATTTCCCAAGTATAGATTCACATATTTCCCAAGTATAGATTCACAAATTTCCCAAGTATAGATTCACAAATTTCCGAAGTATAGATTCACAAATTTTCCAAGTATAGATTCACAAATTTTCCAAGTATAGATTCACAAATTTCCCAAGCATAGATTCACAAATTTTCCAAGTAGAGATTCACAAATTTCCCAAGTATAGGTTTACAAATTTCCCAAGTATAGATTCACAAATTTCCGAAGTATAGATTCACAAATTTTCCAAGTATAGATTCACAAATTTTCCAAGTATAGATTCACAAATTTCCCAAGCATAGATTCACAAATTTTCCAAGTATAGATTCACAAATTTTCCAAGTATAGATTCACAAATTTCCCAAGTATAGATTCAAAAATTTTACAAGTATAGATTCACAAATTATCCAAGTATAGATTCACAAATTATCCAAGTATAGATTCACAAATTTTCCAAGTATAGATTCACAAATTTTCCAAGTATAGATTCACAAATTTCCCAAGTATAGATCCACCAATATCCCAAGTATTGATCCACCAATTTCCCAAGTATTGATCCACCAATTTCCCAAGTATAGATTCACAAATTTTCCAAGTATAGATTCACGAATTTCCCAAGTATAGATTCACAAATTTCCCAAGTATAGATTCACAAATTTCCCAAGTATAGATTCACAAATATCCGAAGTATAGATTCCCAAATTTTCCAAGTATAGATTCACAAATTTTCCAAGTATAGATTCACAAATTTTCCAAGTATAGATTCACAAATTTCCCAAGCATAGATTCACAAATTTTCCAAGTATAGATTCACAAATTTTCCAAGTATAGATTCACAAATTTCCCAAGTATAGATTCAAAAATTTTACAAGTATAGATTCACAAATTATCCAAGTATAGATTCACAAATTATCCAAGTATAGATTCACAAATTTTCCAAGTATAGATTCACAAATTTTCCAAGTATAGATTCACAAATTTCCCAAGTATAGATCCACCAATATCCCAAGTATTGATCCACCAATTTCCCAAGTATTGATCCACCAATTTCCCAAGTATAGATTCACAAATTTTCCAAGTATAGATTCACAAATTTCCCAAGTATAGATCCACCAATATCCCAAGTATTGATCCACCAATTTCCCAAGTATTGATCCACGAATTTCCCAAGTATAGATTCACAAATTTCCCAAGTATAGATTCACAAATTTCCCAAGTATAGATTCACAAATATCCGAAGTATAGATTCCCAAATTTTCCAAGTATAGATTCACAAATTTTCCAAGTATAGATTCACAAATTTTCCAAGTATAGATTCACAAATTTCCCAAGCATAGATTCACAAATTTTCCAAGTATAGATTCACAAATTTTCCAAGTATAGATTCACAAATTTCCCAAGTATAGATTCAAAAATTTTACAAGTATAGATTCACAAATTATCCAAGTATAGATTCACAAATTATCCAAGTATAGATTCACAAATTTTCCAAGTATAGATTCACAAATTTTCCAAGTATAGATTCACAAATTTCCCAAGTATAGATCCACCAATATCCCAAGTATTGATCCACCAATTTCCCAAGTATTGATCCACCAATTTCCCAAGTATAGATTCACAAATTTTCCAAGTATAGATTCACAAATTTCCCAAGTATAGATCCACCAATATCCCAAGTATTGATCCACCAATTTCCCAAGTATTGATCCACCAATTTCCCAAGTATAGATTCACAAATTTTCCAAGTATAGATTCACGAATTTCCCAAGTATAGATTCACAAATTTCCCAAGTATAGATTCACAAATTTCCCAAGTATAGATTCACAAATATCCGAAGTATAGATTCCCAAATTTTCCAAGTATAGATTCACAAATTTCCCAAGTATAGATTCACAAATTTCCGAAGTAGAGATTCACAAATTTTCCAAGTATAGATTCACAAATTTTCCAAGTATACATCCACCAATTTCCCAAGTATATCCACCAATTTCCCAAGTATATCCACCAATTTCCCAAGTATAGATTCACAAATTTTCCAAGTATAGATTGACAAATTTTCCAAGTATAGATTCACAAATTTTCCAAGTATAGATTCACAAATTTCCCAAGTATAGATTCACAAATTTTCCAAGTAATGATTCACAAATTTTCCAAGTATAGATTCACAAATTTTCCAAGTATAGATTCACAAATTTCCCAAGTATAGATTCACAAATTTCCCAAGTATAGATCCACCAATTTTCCAAATATATCCACCAATTTTCCAAGTATAGATTCACATATTTCCCAAGTATAGATTCACATATTTCCCAAGTATAGATTCACAAATTTCCCAAGTATAGATCCACCAATATCCCAAGTATTGATCCACCAATTTCCCAAGTATAGATTCACAAATTTTTCAAGTATAGATTCACGAATTTCCCAAGTATAGATTCACAAATTTCCCAAGTATAGATTCACAAATTTCCCAAGTATAGATTCACAAATTTCCGAAGTATAGATTCCCAAATTTTCCAAGTATAGATTCACAAATTTCCCAAGCATAGATTCACAAATTTTCCAAGTATAGATTCACAAACTTCCAAGTAGAGATTCACAAATTTCCCAAGTATAGTTTCACAAATTTCCCAAGTATAGATTCACAAATTTCCCAAGTATAGATCCACCAATTTCCCAAGTATAGATTCACAAATTTTCCAAGTATAGATTCACAAATTTTCCAAGTATAGATTCACAAATTTTCCAAGTATAGATTCACAAATTTCCCAAATAAAGATTCACAAATTTTCCAAGTATAGATTCACAAATTTCCCAAGTATAGATTCACAAATTTCCGAAGTATAGATTCACAAATTTCCCAAGTATAGATCCACAAATTTCCCAAGTATAGATTGACAAATTTCCCAAGTATAGATTCACAAATTTTCCAAGTATAGATTGACAAATTTTCCAAGTATAGATTCACAAATTTTCCAAGTATAGATTCACAAATTTTCCAAGCATAGATTCACAAATTTTCCAAGTATAGATTCACAAATTTCCCAAGTATAGATTCACAAATTTCCTAAGTATAGATCCACCAATTTTCCAAATATATCCACCAATTTCCCAAGTATAGATTCACATATTTCCCAAGCATAGATTCACATATTTCCCAAGTATAGATTCACAAATTTCCCAAGTATAGATCCACCAATATCCCAAGTATTGATCCACCAATTTCCCATGTATAGATTCACAAATTTTCCAAGTATAGATTCACAAATTTCCCAAGCATAGATTCACAAATTTTCCAAGTATAGATTCACAAATTTTCCAAGTATAGATTCACAAATTTCCCAAGTATAGATTCAAAAATTTTCCAAGTATAGATTCACAAATTATCCAAGTATAGATTCACAAATTATCCAAGTATAGATTCACAAATTTTCCAAGTATAGATTCACAAATTTTCCAAGTATAGATTCACAAATTTCCCAAGTATAGATCCACAAATATCCCAAGTATTGATCCACCAATTTCCCAAGTATAGATTCACAAATTTTCCAAGTATAGATTCACGAATTTCCCAAGTATAGATTCACAAATTTCCCAAGTATAGATTCACAAATCTCCGAAGTATAGATTCCCAAATTTTCCAAGTATAGATTCACAAATTTCCCAAGTATAGATTCACAAATTTCCGAAGTAGAGATTCACAAATTTTCCAAGTATACATCCACCAATTTCCCAAGTATATCCACCAATTTCCCAAGTATAGATTCACATATTTCCCAAGTATAGATTTACAAATTTCATAAGTATAGATTCACAAATTTCCGAAGTATAGATTCACAAATTTTCCAAGTTTAGATTCACAAATTTTCCAAGTATAGATTCACAAATTTCCCATGCATAGATTCACAAATTTTCCAAGTATAGATTCACAAACTTCCCAAGTAGAGATTCACAAATTTCCTAAGTATAGATTCACAAATTTCCCAAGTATAGATTCACAAATTTCCCAAGTATAGATCCACCAATTTCCCAAGTATAGATTCACAAATTTTCCAAGTATAGATTCACAAATTTTCTAAGTATAGATTCACAAATTTCCCAAGTATAGGTTTACAAATTTCCCAAGTATAGATTCACAAATTTCCGAAGTATAGATTCACAAATTTCCCAAGTATAGATTCAAAAATTTTCCAAGTATAGATTCACAAATTTTCCAAGTATAGATTCAATAATTTCCCAAGTATAGATCCACCAATATCCCAAGTATTGATCCACCAATTTCCCAAGTATTGATCCACCAATTTCCCAAGTATAGATTCACAAATTTTCCAAGTATAGATTCACGAATTTCCCAAGTATAGATTCACAAATTTCCCAAGTATAGATTCACAAATTTCCCAAGTATAGATTCACAAATATCCGAAGTATAGATTCCCAAATTTTCCAAGTATAGATTCACAAATTTCCCAAGTATAGATTCACAAATTTCCCAAGTAGAGATTCACAAATTTCCTAAGTATAGATTCACAAATTTCCGAAGTAGAGATTCACAAATTTTCCAAGTATACATCCACCAATTTCCCAAGTATATCCACCAATTTCCCAAGTATAGATTCACATATTTCCCAAGTATAGATTTACAAATTTCATAAGTATAGATTCACAAATTTCCGAAGTATAGATTCACAAATTTTCCAAGTTTAGATTCACAAATTTTCCAAGTATAGATTCACAAATTTCCCATGCATAGATTCACAAATTTTCCAAGTATAGATTCACAAACTTCCCAAGTAGAGATTCACAAATTTCCTAAGTATAGATTCACAAATTTCCCAAGTATAGATTCACAAATTTCCCAAGTATAGATCCACCAATTTCCCAAGTATAGATTCACAAATTTTCCAAGTATAGATTCACAAATTTTCCAAGTATAGATTCACAAATTTCCCAAGTATAGGTTTACAAATTTCCCAAGTATAGATTCACAAATTTCCGAAGTATAGATTCACAAATTTTCCAAGTATAGATTCACAAATTTTCCAAGTATAGATTCACAAATTTCCCAAGCATAGATTCACAAATTTTCCAAGTATAGATTCACAAATTTTCCAAGTATAGATTCACAAATTTCCCAAGTATAGATTCAAAAATTTTCCAAGTATAGATTCACAAATTTTCCAAGTATAGATTCAATAATTTCCCAAGTATAGATCCACCAATATCCCAAGTATTGATCCACCAATTTCCCAAGTATAGATTCACAAATTTTCCAAGTATAGATTCACGAATTTCCCAAGTATAGATTCACAAATTTCCCAAGTATAGATTCACAAATTTCCCAAGTATAGATTCACAAATATCCGAAGTATAGATTCCCAAATTTTCCAAGTATAGATTCACAAATTTCCCAAGTATAGATTCACAAATTTCCCAAGTAGAGATTCACAAATTTCCTAAGTATAGATTCACAAATTTCCCAAGTATAGATTCACAAATTTCCCAAGTATAGATCCACCAATTTCCCAAGTATAGATTCACAAATTTTCCAAGTATAGATTCACAAATTTTCCAAGTATAGATTCACAAATTTCCCAAGCATAGGTTTACAAATTTCCCAAGTATAGATTCACAAATTTCCGAAGTATAGATTCACAAATTTTCCAAGTATAGATTCACAAATTTTCCAAGTATAGATTCACAAATTTCCCAAGCATAGATTCACAAATTTTCCAAGTATAGATTCACAAATTTTCCAAGTATAGATTCACAAATTTCCCAAGTATAGATTCAAAAATTTTCCAAGTATAGATTCACAAATTTTCCAAGTATAGATTCACAAATTTCCCAAGTATAGATCCACCAATATCCCAAGTATTGATCCACCAATTTCCCAAGTATTGATCCACCAATTTCCCAAGTATAGATTCAAAAATTTTCCAAGTATAGATTCACGAATTTCCCAAGTATAGATTCACAAATTTCCCAAGTATAGATTCACAAATTTCCCAAGTATAGAGTCACAAATATCCGAAGTATAGATTCCCAAATTTTCCAAGTATAGATTCACAAATTTCCCAAGTATAGATTCACAAATTTCCGAAGTAGAGATTCACAAATTTTCCAAGTATAGATTCACAAATTTTCCAAGTATACATCCACCAATTTCCCAAGTATATCCACCAATTTCCCAAGTATATCCACCAATTTCCCAAGTATAGATTAACATATTTCCCAAGTATAGATTTACAAATTTCATAAGTATAGATTCACAAATTTCCGAAGTATAGATTCACAAATTTTCCAAGTATAGATTCACAAATTTTCCAAGTATAGATTCACAAATTTCCCAAGCATAGATTCACAAATTTTCCAAGTATAGATTCACAAACTTCCCAAGTAGAGATTCACAAATTTCCCAAGTATAGATTCACAAATTTCCCAAGTATAGATTCACAAATTTCCCAAGTATAGATCCACCAATTTCCCAAGTATAGATTCACAAATTTTCCAAGTATAGATTCACAAATTTTCCAAGTATAGATTCACAAATTTTCCAAGTATAGATTCACAAATTTCCCAAATAAAGATTCACAAATTTTCCAAGTATAGATTCACAAATTACCCAAGTATAGATTCACAAATTTCCGAAGTATAGATTCACAAATTTCCCAAGTATAGATCCACAAATTTCCCAAGTATAGATTGACAAATTTCCCAAGTATAGATTCACAAATTTTCCAAGTATAGATTGACAAATTTTCCAAGTATAGATTCACAAATTTTCCAAGTATAGATTCACAAATTTCCCAAGTATAGATTCACAAATTTTCCAAGTAATGATTCACAAATTTTCCAAGTATAGATTCACAAATTTCCCAAGTATAGATCCACAAATTTCCCAAGTATAGATTGACAAATTTCCCAAGTATAGATTCACAAATTTTCCAAGTATAGATTGACAAATTTTCCAAGTATAGATTCACAAATTTTCCAAGTAGAGATTCACAAATTTCCCAAGTATAGATTCACAAATTTTCCAAGTATAGATTCACAAATTTTCCAAGCATAGATTCACAAATTTTCCAAGTATAGATTCACAAATTTCCCAAGTATAGATTCACAAATTTCCTAAGTATAGATCCACCAATTTTCCAAATATATCCACCAATTTCCCAAGTATAGATTCACATATTTCCCAAGCATAGATTCACATATTTCCCAAGTATAGATTCACAAATTTCCCAAGTATAGATCCACCAATATCCCAAGTATTGATCCACCAATTTCCCATGTATAGATTCACAAATTTTCCAAGTATAGATTCACAAATTTCCCAAGTATAGATTCACAAATTTTCCAAGTATAGATTCACAAATTTTCCAAGTATAGATTCACAAATTTCCCAAGTATAGATTCAAAAATTTTCCAAGTATATATCCACCAATTTCCCAAGTATAGATTCACATATTTCCCAAGTATAGATTTACAAATTTCATAAGTATAGATTCACAAATTTCCGAAGTATAGATTCACAAATTTTCCAAGTTTAGATTCACAAATTTTCCAAGTATAGATTCACAAATTTCCCATGCATAGATTCACAAATTTTCCAAGTATAGATTCACAAACTTCCCAAGTAGAGATTCACAAATTTCCTAAGTATAGATTCACAAATTTCCCAAGTATAGATTCACAAATTTCCCAAGTATAGATCCACCAATTTCCCAAGTATAGATCCACCAATTTCCCAAGTATAGATTCACAAATTTTCCAAGTATAGATTCACAAATTTTCCAAGTATAGATTCACAAATTTCCCAAGTATAGGTTTACAAATTTCCCAAGTATAGATTCACAAATTTCCGAAGTATAGATTCACAAATTTTCCAAGTATAGATTCACAAATTTTCCAAGTATAGATTCACAAATTTCCCAAGCATAGATTCACAAATTTCCCAAGCATAGATTCACAAATTTTCCAAGTATAGATTCACAAATTTTCCAAGTATAGATTCACAAATTTCCCAAGTATAGATCCACCAATATCCCAAGTATTGATCCACCAATTTCCCAAGTATTGATCCACCAATTTCCCAAGTATAGATTCACAAATTTTCCAAGTATAGATTCACGAATTTCCCAAGTATAGATTCACAAATTTCCCAAGTATAGATTCACAAATTTCCCAAGTATAGATTCACAAATATCCGAAGTATAGATTCCCAAATTTTCCAAGTATAGATTCACAAATTTCCCAAGTATAGATTCACAAATTTCCGAAGTAGAGATTCACAAATTTTCCAAGTATAGATTCACAAATTTTCCAAGTATACATCCACCAATTTCCCAAGTATATCCACCAATTTCCCAAGTATATCCACCAATTTCCCAAGTATAGATTAACATATTTCCCAAGTATAGATTTACAAATTTCATAAGTATAGATTCACAAATTTCCGAAGTATAGATTCACAAATTTTCCAAGTATAGATTCACAAATTTTCCAAGTATAGATTCACAAATTTCCCAAGCATAGATTCACAAATTTTCCAAGTATAGATTCACAAACTTCCCAAGTAGAGATTCACAAATTTCCCAAGTATAGATTCACAAATTTCCCAAGTATAGATTCACAAATTTCCCAAGTATAGATCCACCAATTTCCCAAGTATAGATTCACAAATTTTCCAAGTATAGATTCACAAATTTTCCAAGTATAGATTCACAAATTTCCCAAATAAAGATTCACAAATTTTCCAAGTATAGATTCACAAATTTCCCAAGTATAGATTCACAAATTTCCGAAGTATAGATTCACAAATTTCCCAAGTATAGATCCACAAATTTCCCAAGTATAGATTGACAAATTTCCCAAGTATAGATTCACAAATTTTCCAAGTATAGATTGACAAATTTTCCAAGTATAGATTCACAAATTTTCCAAGTATAGATTCACAAATTTCCCAAGTATAGATTCACAAATTTTCCAAGTAATGATTCACAAATTTTCCAAGTATAGATTCACAAATTTCCCAAGTATAGATTCACAAATTTCCCAAGTATAGATCCACCAATTTCCCAAGTATAGATTCAAAAATTTCCCAAGTATAGATTCACATATTTCCCAAGTATAGATTCACATATTTCCGAAGTATAGATTCACAAATTTTCCAAGTATAGATTCACAAATTTCCCAAGTAAGGATTCACAAATATCCGAAGTAGAGATTCACAAATTTTCCAAGTATAGACTCACAAATTTTCCAAATAGATTCACAAATTTTCCAGTATAGATTCAAAAATTTTCCAAGTATAGATTCACAAATTATCCAAGTATAGATTCACAAATTATCCAAGTATAGATTCACAAATTTTCCAAGTATAGATTCACAAATTTTCCAAGTATAGATTCACAAATTTCCTAAGTATAGATTCATAAATTTCCCAAGTATAGATTCACAAATTTTCCAAGTATAGATTCACAAATTTTCCAAGTATAGATTCACAAATTTCCCAAGTATAGATTCACAAATTTCCCAATATAGATCCACCAATTTCCCAAGTATAGATTCACCAATTTCCAAGTATAGATTCACATATTTCCCAAGTATAGATTCACAAATTTCCCAAGTATAGATTCACAAATTTCCGAAGTATAGATTCAGAAATTTTCCAAGTATAGATTCACAAATTTTCCAAGTATAGATTCACAAATGTTCCAAGCATAGATTAACAAATTTTCCAAGTAGAGATTCACAAATTTCCCAAGTATAGACTCACAAATTTCCCAAGTATAGATTCACAAATTTACCAAGTATAGATTCACAAATTTCCCAAGTATAGATCCACAAATTTCCCAAGTATAGATTGAAAAATTTCCCAAGTATAGATTCACAAATTTTCCAAGTATAGATTGACAAATTTCCCAAATATAGATTCACAAATTTTCCAAGTATAGATTCACAAATTTCCCAAGTATAGATTTACAAATTTCCCAAGTATAGATTCACAAATTTCCGAAGTATAGATTCACAAATTTTTCAAGTATAGATTCACAAATTTTCCAAGTATAGATTCACAAATTTCCCAAGCATAGATTCACAAATTTTCCAAGTATAGATTCACAAATTTTACAAGTATAGATTCACAAATTTCCCAAGTATAGATTCAAAAATTTTCCAAGTATAGATTCACAAATTATCCAAGTATAGATTCACAAATTATCCAAGTATTGATTCACAAATTTTCCAAGTATAGATTCACAAATTTTCCAAGTATAGATTCACAAATTTCCCAAGTATAGATTCACAAATTTCCCAAGTATAGATCCACAAATATCCCAAGTATTGATCCACCAATTTCCCAAGTATAGATTCACAAATTTTCCAAGTATAGATTCACGAATTTCCCAAGTATAGATTCACTAATTTCCCAAGTATAGATTCACAAATTTCCCAAGTATAGATTCACAAATCTCCGAAGTATAGATTCCCAAATTTTCCAAGTATAGATTCACAAATTTCCCAAGTATAGATTCACAAATTTCCGAAGTAGAGATTCACAAATTTTCCAAGTATACATCCACCAATTTCCCAAGTATATCCACCAATTTCCCAAGTATAGATTCACATATTTCCCAAGTATAGATTTACAAATTTCATAAGTATAGATTCACAAATTTCCGAAGTATAGATTCACAAATTTTCCAAGTATAGATTCACAAATTTTCCAAGTATAGATTCACAAATTTCCCAAGCATAGATTCACAAATTTTCCAAGTATAGATTCACAAACTTCCCAAGTAGAGATTCACAAATTTCCCAAGTATAGATTCACAAATTTCCCAAGTATAGATTCACAAATTTCCCAAGTATAGATCCACCAATTTCCCAAGTATAGATTCACAAATTTTCCAAGTATAGATTCACAAATTTTCCAAGTATAGATTCACAAATTTTCCAAGTATAGATTCACAAATTTCCCAAATAAAGATTCACAAATTTTCCAAGTATAGATTCACAAATTTCCCAAGTATAGATTCACAAATTTCCGAAGTATAGATTCACAAATTTCCCAAGTATAGATCCACAAATTTCCCAAGTATAGATTGACAAATTTCCCAAGTATAGATTGACAAATTTTCCAAGTATAGATTGACAAATTTTCCAAGTATAGATTCACAAATTTTCCAAGTATAGATTCACAAATTTCCCAAGTATAGATTCACAAATTTTCCAAGTATAGATTCACAAATTTTCCAAGTATAGATTCACAAATTTCCCAAGTATAGATTCACAAATTTCCCAAGTATAGATTCACAAATTTCCCAATATAGATCCACCAATTTCCCAAGTATAGATTCACCAATTTCCAAGTATAGATTCACATATTTCCCAAGTATAGATTCACAAATTTCCCAAGTATAGATTCAGAAATTTTCCAAGTATAGATTCACAAATTTTCCAAGTATAGATTCACAAATGTCCCAAGCATAGATTCACAAATTTTCCAAGTAGAGATTCACAAATTTCCCAAGTATAGATTTACCAATTTCCCGAGTATAGATCCACCAATTTTCCAAGTATAGATAAACCAATTTGCCAAGTATAGATCCAAAATTTTCCCAAGTTATGATCCAACAATTTCCCAAGTATAGATCCACCAATTTTCCAAGTATAGATCCACCAATTTCCCAAGTATAGATTCACAAATTTTCCAAGTATAGATTCACAAATTTTCCAAGTATAGATTCACAAATTTTCCAAGTATAGATTCACAAATTTCCCAAATAAAGATTCACAAATTTTCCAAGTATAGATTCACAAATTTTCCAAGTATAGATTCACAAATGTCCCAAGCATAGATTCACAAATTTTCCAAGTAGAGATTCACCAATTTCCCGAGTATAGATTTACCAATTTCCCGAGTATAGATCCACCAATTTGCCAAGTATAGATCCACCAATTTGCCAAGTATAGATCCAAAATTTTCCCAAGTTATGATCCAACAATTTCCCAAGTATAGATCCACCAATTTCCCAAGTATAGATCGACCAATTTCCCAAGTATAGATTCACAAATTTTCCAAGTATAGATTCACAAATTTTCCAAGTATAGATTCACAAATTTTCCAAGTATAGATTCACAAATTTCCCAAATAAAGATTCACAAATTTTCCAAGTATAGATTCACAAATTTCCCAAGTATAGATTCACAAATTTCCGAAGTATAGATTCACCAATTTGCCAAGTATAGATCCAAAATTTTCCCAAGTTATGATCCAACAATTTCCCAAGTATAGATCCACCAATTTCCCAAGTATAGATCCAAAATTTTCCCAAGTTATGATCCAACAATTTCCCAAGTATAGATCCACCAATTTCCCAAGTATAGATCCACCAATTTCCCAAGTATAGATTCACAAATTTTCCAAGTATAGATTCACAAATTTTCCAAGTATAGATTCACAAATTTTCCAAGTATAGATTCACAAATTTCCCAAATAAAGATTCACAAATTTTCCAAGTATAGATTCACAAATTTCCCAAGTATAGATTCACAAATTTCCGAAGTATAGATCCACCAATTTGCCAAGTATAGATCCAAAATTTTCCCAAGTTATGATCCAACAATTTCCCAAGTATAGATCCACCAATTTCCCAAGTATAGATCCACCAATTTCCCAAGTATAGATTCACAAATTTTCCAAGTATAGATTCACAAATTTTCCAAGTATAGATTCACAAATTTTCCAAGTATAGATTCACAAATTTCCCAAATAAAGATTCACAAATTTTCCAAGTATAGATTCACAAATTTCCCAAGTATAGATTCACAAATTTCCGAAGTATAGATCCACAAATTTCCCAAGTATAGATTGACAAATTTCCCAAGTATAGATTCACAAATTTTCCAAGTATAGATTGACAAATTTTCCAAGTATAGATTCACAAATTTTCCAAGTATAGATTCACAAATTTCCCAAGTATAGATTCACAAATTTCCCAAGTATAGATTCACAAATTTCCCAATATAGATCCACCAATTTCCCAAGTATAGATTCACCAATTTCCAAGTATAGATTCACATATTTCCCAAGTATAGATTCACAAATTTCCCAAGTATAGATTCACAAATTTCCGAAGTATAGATTCAGAAATTTTCCAAGTATAGATTCACAAATTTTCCAAGTATAGATTCACAAATGTCCCAAGCATAGATTCACAAATTTTCCAAGTAGAGATTCACAAATTTCCCAAGTATAGGTTTACAAATTTCCCAAGTATAGATTCACAAATTTCCGAAGTATAGATTCACAAATTTTCCAAGTATAGATTCACAAATTTTCCAAGTATAGATTCACAAATTTCCCAAGCATAGATTCACAAATTTTCCAAGTATAGATTCACAAATTTTCCAAGTATAGATTCACAAATTTCCCAAGTATAGATTCAAAAATTTTCCAAGTATAGATTCACAAATTATCCAAGTATAGATTCACAAATTATCCAAGTATAGATTCACAAATTTTCCAAGTATAGATTCACAAATTTTCCAAGTATATATTCACAAATTTCCCAAGTATAGATCCACCAATATCCCAAGTATTGATCCACCAATTTCCCAAGTATTGATCCACCAATTTCCCAAGTATAGATTCACAAATTTTCCAAGTATAGATTCACGAATTTCCCAAGTATAGATTCACAAATTTCATAAGTATAGATTCACAAATTTCCCAAGTATAGATTCACAAATATCCGAAGTATAGATTCCCAAATTTTCCAAGTATAGATTCACAAATTTCCCAAGTATAGATTCACAAATTTCCGAAGTAGAGATTCACAAATTTTCCAAGTATAGATTCACAAATTTTCCAAGTATACATCCACCAATTTCCCAAGTATATCCACCAATTTCCCAAGTATAGATTAACATATTTCCCAAGTATAGATTTACAAATTTCATAAGTATAGATTCACAAATTTCCGAAGTATAGATTCACAAATTTTCCAAGTATAGATTCACAAATTTTCCAAGTATAGATTCACAAATTTCCCAAGCATAGATTCACAAATTTTCCAAGTATAGATTCACAAACTTCCCAAGTAGAGGTTCACAAATTTCCCAAGTATAGATTCACAAATTTCCCAAGTATAGATTCACAAATTTCCCAAGTATAGATCCACCAATTTCCCAAGTATAGATTCACAAATTTTCCAAGTATAGATTCACAAATTTTCCAAGTATAGATTCACAAATTTTCCAAGTATAGATTCACAAATTTCCCAAATAAAGATTCACAAATTTTCCAAGTATAGATTCACAAATTTCCCAAGTATAGATTCACAAATTTCCGAAGTATAGATCCACCAATTTGCCAAGTATAGATCCAAAATTTTCCCAAGTTATGATCCAACAATTTCCCAAGTATAGATCCACCAATTTCCCAAGTATAGATCCACCAATTTCCCAAGTATAGATTCACAAATTTTCCAAGTATAGATTCACAAATTTTCCAAGTATAGATTCACAAATTTTCCAAGTATAGATTCACAAATTTCCCAAATAAAGATTCACAAATTTTCCAAGTATAGATTCACAAATTTCCCAAGTATAGATTCACAAATTTCCGAAGTATAGATCCACAAATTTCCCAAGTATAGATTGACAAATTTCCCAAGTATAGATTCACAAATTTTCCAAGTATAGATTGACAAATTTTCCAAGTATAGATTCACAAATTTTCCAAGTATAGATTCACAAATTTCCCAAGTATAGATTCACAAATTTCCCAAGTATAGATTCACAAATTTCCCAATATAGATCCACCAATTTCCCAAGTATAGATTCACCAATTTCCAAGTATAGATTCACATATTTCCCAAGTATAGATTCACAAATTTCCCAAGTATAGATTCACAAATTTCCGAAGTATAGATTCAGAAATTTTCCAAGTATAGATTCACAAATTTTCCAAGTATAGATTCACAAATGTCCCAAGCATAGATTCACAAATTTTCCAAGTAGAGATTCACAAATTTCCCAAGTATAGGTTTACAAATTTCCCAAGTATAGATTCACAAATTTCCGAAGTATAGATTCACAAATTTTCCAAGTATAGATTCACAAATTTTCCAAGTATAGATTCACAAATTTCCCAAGCATAGATTCACAAATTTTCCAAGTATAGATTCACAAATTTTCCAAGTATAGATTCACAAATTTCCCAAGTATAGATTCAAAAATTTTCCAAGTATAGATTCACAAATTATCCAAGTATAGATTCACAAATTATCCAAGTATAGATTCACAAATTTTCCAAGTATAGATTCACAAATTTTCCAAGTATATATTCACAAATTTCCCAAGTATAGATCCACCAATATCCCAAGTATTGATCCACCAATTTCCCAAGTATTGATCCACCAATTTCCCAAGTATAGATTCACAAATTTTCCAAGTATAGATTCACGAATTTCCCAAGTATAGATTCACAAATTTCATAAGTATAGATTCACAAATTTCCCAAGTATAGATTCACAAATATCCGAAGTATAGATTCCCAAATTTTCCAAGTATAGATTCACAAATTTCCCAAGTATAGATTCACAAATTTCCGAAGTAGAGATTCACAAATTTTCCAAGTATAGATTCACAAATTTTCCAAGTATACATCCACCAATTTCCCAAGTATATCCACCAATTTCCCAAGTATAGATTAACATATTTCCCAAGTATAGATTTACAAATTTCATAAGTATAGATTCACAAATTTCCGAAGTATAGATTCACAAATTTTCCAAGTATAGATTCACAAATTTTCCAAGTATAGATTCACAAATTTCCCAAGCATAGATTCACAAATTTTCCAAGTATAGATTCACAAACTTCCCAAGTAGAGGTTCACAAATTTCCCAAGTATAGATTCACAAATTTCCCAAGTATAGATTCACAAATTTCCCAAGTATAGATCCACCAATTTCCCAAGTATAGATTCACAAATTTTCCAAGTATAGATTCACAAATTTTCCAAGTATAGATTCACAAATTTTCCAAGTATAGATTCACAAATTTCCCAAATAAAGATTCACAAATTTTCCAAGTATAGATTCACAAATTTCCCAAGTATAGATTCACAAATTTCCGAAGTATATCCACCAATTTCCCAAGTATAGATTCACATATTTCCCAAGTATAGATTTACAAATTTCCCAAGTATAGATTCACAAATTTTCCAAGTATAGATTCACAAATTTTCCAACTATAGATTCACAAATTTTCCAAGTAGAGATTCACAAATTTCCCAAGTATACATCCACCAATTTCCCAAGAATATCCACCAATTTCCCAAGTATAGATTCACATATTTCCCAAGTATAGATTTACAAATTTCCCAAGTATAGATTCACAAATTTCCGAAGTATAGATTCACAAATTTTCCAAGTATAGATTTACAAATTTCCCAAGTATAGATTCACAAATTTCCGAAGTATAGATTCACAAATTTTCCAAGTATAGATTCACAAATTTTCCAAGTATAGATTCACAAATTATCCAAGTATAGATTCACAAATTTTCCAAGTATAGATTCACATATTTCCCAAGTATAGATTCACAAATTTCCTAAGAATAGATCCACCAATTTCCCAAATATATCCACCAATTTCCCAAGTATAGATTCACATATTTCCAAGTATAGATTCACATATTTCCAAGTATAGATTCACATATTTCCAAGTATAGATTCACAAATTTCCCATGTATAGATTCACAAATTTCCCAAGTATAGATCCACCAATTTCCCAAGTATTGATCCACCAATTTCCCAAGTATAGATTCACAAATTTTCCAAGTATAGATTCACGAATTTCCCAAGTATAGATTCAAAAATTTCCCAAGTATAGATTCACAAATTTCCCAAGTATAGATTCACAAATTTCCGAAGTATAGATTCACAAATTTTCCAAGTATAGATTCACAAATTTCCCAAGTAAGGATTCACAAATATCCGAAGTAGAGATTCACAAATTTTCCAAGTATAGACTCACAAATTTTCCAAATAGATTCACAAATTTTCCAGTATAGATTCAAAAATTTTCCAAGTATAGATTCACAAATTATCCAAGTATAGATTCACAAATTATCCAAGTATAGATTCACAAATTTTCCAAGTATAGATTCACAAATTTTCCAAGTATAGATTCACAAATTTCCTAAGTATAGATTCATAAATTTCCCAAGTATAGATTCACAAATTTTCCAAGTATAGATTCACAAATTTTCCAAGTATAGATTCACAAATTTTCCAAGTATAGATTCACAAATTTCCTAAGTATAGATTCATAAATTTCCCAAGTATAGATTCACAAATTTTCCAAGTATAGATTCACCAATTTTCCAAGTATAGATTCACAAATTTCCCAAGTATAGATTCACAAATTTCCCAATATAGATCCACCAATTTCCCAAGTATAGATTCACCAATTTCCAAGTATAGATTCACATATTTCCCAAGTATAGATTCAGAAATTTTCCAAGTATAGATTCACAAATTTTCCAAGTATAGATTCACAAATGTCCCAAGCATAGATTCACAAATTTTCCAAGTAGAGATTCACAAATTTCCCAAGTATAGACTCACAAATTTCCCAAGTATAGATTCACAAATTTCCCAAGTATAGATTCAAAAATTTCCCAAGTATAGATTCACATATTTTCCAAGTATAGATTGACAAATTTCCCAAATATAGATTCACAAATTTTCCAAGTATAGATTCACAAATTTCCCAAGTATAGATTTACAAATTTCCCAAGTATAGATTCACAAATTTCCGAAGTATAGATTCACAAATTTTTCAAGTATAGATTCACAAATTTTCCAAGTATAGATTCACAAATTTCCCAAGCATAGATTCACAAATTTTCCAAGTATAGATTCACAAATTTTCCAAGTATAGATTCACAAATTTCCCAAGTATAGATTCAAAAATTTTCCAAGTATAGATTCACAAATTATCCAAGTATAGATTCACAAATTATCCAAGTATAGATTCACAAATTTTCCAAGTATAGATTCACAAATTTTCCAAGTATAGATTCACAAATTTCCCAAGTATAGATCCACAAATATCCCAAGTATTGATCCACCAATTTTCCAAGTATAGATTCACAAATTTTCCAAGTATAGATTCACAAATCTCCGAAGTATAGATTCCCAAATTTTCCAAGTATAGATTCACAAATTTCCCAAGTATAGATTCACAAATTTCCGAAGTAGAGATTCAAAAATTTTCCAAGTATACATCCACCAATTTCCCAAGTATATCCACCAATTTCCCAAGTATAGATTCACATATTTCCCAAATATAGATTTACAAATTTCATAAGTATAGATTCACAAATTTCCGAAGTATAGATTCACAAATTTTCCAAGTATAGATTCACAAATTTTCCAAGTATAGATTCACAAATTTCCCAAGCATAGATTCACAAATTTTCCAAGTATAGATTCACAAACTTCCCAAGTAGAGATTCACAAATTTCCCAAGTATAGATTCACAAATTTCCCAAGTATAGATTCACAAATTTCCCAAGTATAGATCCACCAATTTCCCAAGTATAGATTCACAAATTTTCCAAGTATAGATTCACAAATTTTCCAAGTATAGATTCACAAATTTTCCAAGTATAGATTCACAAATTTCCCAAATAAAGATTCACAAATTTTCCAAGTATAGATTCACAAATTTCCCAAGTATAGATTCACAAATTTCCGAAGTATAGATTCACAAATTTCCCAAGTATAGATCCACAAATTTCCCAAGTATAGATTGACAAATTTCCCAAGTATAGATTCAAAATTTTCCAAGTATAGATTCACAAATTATCCAAGTATAGATTCACAAATTATCCAAGTATAGATTCACAAATTTTCCAAGTATAGATTCACAAATTTTCCAAGTATAGATTCACAAATTTCCTAAGTATAGATTCATAAATTTCCCAAGTATAGATTCACAAATTTTCAAGTATAGATTCACAAATTTTCCAAGTATAGATTCACAAATTTCCCAAGTATAGATTCACAAATTTCCCAATATAGATCCACCAATTTCCCAAGTATAGATTCACCAATTTCCAAGTATAGATTCACATATTTCCCAAGTATAGATTCACAAATTTCCCAAGTATAGATTCACAAATTTCCGAAGTATAGATTCAGAAATTTTCCAAGTATAGATTCACAAATTTTCCAAGTATAGATTCACAAATGTCCCAAGCATAGATTCACAAATTTTCCAAGTAAAGATTCACAAATTTCCCAAGTATAGACTCACAAATTTCCCAAGTATATATTCACAAATTTCCCAAGTATAGATTCACAAATTTCCCAAGTATAGATCCACAAATTTCCCAAGTATAGATTGAAAAATTTCCCAAGTATAGATTCACAAATTTTCCAAGTATAGATTGACAAATTTCCCAAGTATAGATTCACAAATTTCCGAAGTATAGATTCACAAATTTTCCAAGTATAGATTCACAAATTTTCCAAGTATAGATTCACAAATTTTCCAAGTATAGATTCACAAATTTCCCAAGTATAGATTCACAAATCTCCGAAGTATAGATTCCCAAATTTTCCAAGTATAGATTCACAAATTTCCCAAGCATAGATTCACAAATTTCCGAAGTAGAGATTCACAAATTTTCCAAGTATACATCCACCAATTTCCCAAGTATATCCACCAATTTCCCAAGTATAGATTCACATATTTCCAAAGTATAGATTTACAAATTTCATAAGTATAGATTCACAAATTTCCGAAGTATAGATTCACAAATTTTCCAAGTATAGATTCACAAATTTTCCAAGTATAGATTCACAAATTTCCCAAGCATAGATTCACAAATTTTCCAAGTATAGATTCACAAACTTCCCAAGTAGAGATTCACAAATTTCCCAAGTATAGATTCACAAATTTCCCAAGTATAGATTCACAAATTTCCCAAGTATAGATCCACCAATTTCCCAAGTATAGATTCACAAATTTTCCAAGTATAGATTCACAAATTTTCCAAGTATAGATTCACAAATTTTCCAAGTATAGATTCACAAATTTCCCAAATAAAGATTCACAAATTTTCCAAGTATAGATTCACAAATTTCCCAAGTATAGATTCACAAATTTCCGAAGTATAGATTCACAAATTTCCCAAGTATAGATCCACAAATTTCCCAAGTATAGATTGACAAATTTCCCAAGTATAGATTCAAAAATTTTCCAAGTATAGATTCACAAATTATCCAATTATAGATTCACAAATTATCCAAGTATAGATTCACAAATTTTCCAAGTATAGATTCACAAATTTTCCAAGTATAGATTCACAAATTTCCTAAGTATAGATTCATAAATTTCCCAAGTATAGATTCACAAATTTTCAAGTATAGATTCACAAATTTTCCAAGTATAGATTCACAAATTTCCCAAGTATAGATTCACAAATTTCCCAATATAGATCCACCAATTTCCCAAGTATAGATTCACCAATTTCCAAGTATAGATTCACATATTTCCCAAGTATAGATTCACAAATTTCCCAAGTATAGATTCACAAATTTCCGAAGTATAGATTCAGAAATTTTCCAAGTATAGATTCACAAATTTTCCAAGTATAGATTCACAAATGTCCCAAGCATAGATTCACAAATTTTCCAAGTAAAGATTCACAAATTTCCCAAGTATAGACTCACAAATTTCCCAAGTATATATTCACAAATTTCCCAAGTATAGATTCACAAATTTCCCAAGTATAGATCCACAAATTTCCCAAGTATAGATTGAAAAATTTCCCAAGTATAGATTCACAAATTTTCCAAGTATAGATTGACAAATTTCCCAAGTATAGATTCACAAATTTCCGAAGTATAGATTCACAAATTTTCCAAGTATAGATTCACAAATTTTCCAAGTATAGATTCACAAATTTTCCAAGTATAGATTCACAAATTATCCAAGTATAGATTCACAAATTTTCCAAGTATAGATTCACAAATTTTCCAAGTATAGATTCACAAATTTTCCTAGTAGAGATTCACAAATTTCCCAAGTATACATCCACCAATTTCCCAAGTATAGATTCACATATTTCCCAAGTATAGATTTACAAATTTCCCAAGTATAGATTCACAAATTTTCAAAGTATAGATTCACAAATTTCCCAAGTATAGATTCACAAATATCCGAAGTAGAGATTCACAAATTTTCCAAGTATAGATTCAAAAATTTTCCAAGTATAGATTCACAAATTATCCAAGTATAGATTCACAAATTATCCAAGTATAGATTCACAAATTTTCTAAGTATAGATTCACAAATTTCCTAAGTATAGATTCATAAATTTCCCAAGTATAGATTCACAAATTTTCCAAGTATAGATTCACAAATTTTCCAAGTATAGATTCACAAATTTCCCAAGTATAGATTCACAAATTTCCCAATATAGATCCACCAATTTCCCAAGTATAGATTCACCAATTTCCAAGTATAGATTCACATATTTCCCAAGTATAGATTCACAAATTTCCCAAGTATAGATTCACAAATTTCCGAAGTATAGATTCAGAAATTTTCCAAGTATAGATTCACAAATGTCCCAAGCATAGATTCACAAATTTTCCAAGTAGAGATTCACAAATTTCCCAATTATAGACTCACAAATTTCCCAAGTATAGATTCACAAATTTTCCAAGTATAGATTGACAAATTTCCCAAATATAGATTCACAAATTTTCCAAGTATAGATTCACAAATTTCATAAGTATAGATTTACAAATTTCCTAAGTATAGATTCACAAATTTCCGAAGTATAGATTCACAAATTTTCCAAGTATAGATTCACAAATTTTCCAAGTATAGATTCACAAATTTCCCAAGCATAGATTCACAAATTTTCCAAGTATAGATTCACAAATTTTCCAAGTATAGATTCACAAATTTCCCAAGTATAGATTCAAAAATTTTCCAAGTATAGATTCACAAATTATCCAAGTATAGATTCAAAAATTATCCAAGTATAGATTCACAAATTATCCAAGTATAGATTCACAAATTTTACAAGTATAGATTCACAAATTTTACAAGTATAGATTCACAAATTTCCTAAGTATAGATCCACCAATATCCCAAGTATTGATCCACCAATTTCCCAAGTATAGATTCACGAATTTCCCAAGTATAGATTCACAAATTTCCCAAGTATAGATTCACAAATTTCCCAAGTATAGATTCACAAATTTCCGAAGTATAGATTCCCAAATTTTCCAAGTATAGATTCACAAATTTTCCAAGTATAGATTCACAAATTTCCCAAGTATAGATTCACAAATTTCCCAATATAGATCCACCAATTTCCCAAGTATAGATTCACCAATTTCCAAGTATAGATTCACATATTTCCCAAGTATAGATTCACAAATTTCCCAAGTATAGATTCACAAATTTCCGAAGTATAGATTCAGAAATTTTCCAAGTATAGATTCACAAATGTCCCAAGCATAGATTCACAAATTTTCCAAGTAGAGATTCACAAATTTCCCAATTATAGACTCACAAATTTCCCAAGTATAGATTCACAAATTTTCCAAGTATAGATTGACAAATTTCCCAAATATAGATTCACAAATTTTCCAAGTATAGATTCACAAATTTCATAAGTATAGATTTACAAATTTCCTAAGTATAGATTCACAAATTTCCGAAGTATAGATTCACAAATTTTCCAAGTATAGATTCACAAATTTTCCAAGTATAGATTCACAAATTTCCCAAGCATAGATTCACAAATTTTCCAAGTATAGATTCACAAATTTTCCAAGTATAGATTCACAAATTTCCCAAGTATAGATTCAAAAATTTTCCAAGTATAGATTCACAAATTATCCAAGTATAGATTCAAAAATTATCCAAGTATAGATTCACAAATTATCCAAGTATAGATTCACAAATTTTACAAGTATAGATTCACAAATTTTACAAGTATAGATTCACAAATTTCCTAAGTATAGATCCACCAATATCCCAAGTATTGATCCACCAATTTCCCAAGTATAGATTCACGAATTTCCCAAGTATAGATTCACAAATTTCCCAAGTATAGATTCACAAATTTCCCAAGTATAGATTCACAAATTTCCGAAGTATAGATTCCCAAATTTTCCAAGTATAGATTCACAAATTTCCCAAGTATAGATTCACAAATTTCCGAAGTAGAGATTCACAAATTTTCCAAGTATAGATTCACAAATTTTCCAAGTATAGATTCACAAATTTTCCAAGTATAGATTCACAAATTTTCCAAGTATAGATTCACAAATTATCCAAGTATAGATTCACAAATTTTCCAAGTATAGATTCACATATTTCCCAAGTATAGATTCACAAATTTCCTAAGAATAGATCCACCAATTTCCCAAATATATCCACCAATTTCCCAAGTATAGATTCACATATTTCCTAGTATAGATTCACAAATTTCCCAAGTATAGATTCACAAATTTCCCAAGTATAGATCCACCAATTTCCCAAGTATTGATCCACCAATTTCCCAAGTATAGATTCACAAATTTTCCAAGTATAGATTCACGAATTTCCCAAGTATAGATTCAAAAATTTCCCAAGTATAGATTCACAAATTTCCCAAGTATAGATTCACAAATTTCCGAAGTATAGATTCACAAATTTTCCAAGTATAGATTCACAAATTTCCGAAGTAGAGATTCACAAATTTTCCAAGTATAGACTCACAAATTTTCCAAATAGATTCACAAATTTTCCAAGTATAGATTCAAAAATTTTCCAAGTATAGATTCACAAATTATCCAAGTATAGATTCACAAATTATCCAAGTATAGATTCACAAATTTTCCAAGTATAGATTCACAAATTTTCCAAGTATAGATTCACAAATTTCCTAAGTATAGATTCATAAATTTCCCAAGTATAGATTCACAAATTTTCCAAGTATAGATTCACAAATTTTCCAAGTATAGATTCAAAAATTTCCCAAGTATAGGTTCACAAATTTCCCAATATAGATCCACCAATTTCCCAAGTATAGATTCACAAATTTCCCAAGTATAGATTCACAAATTTCCGAAGTATAGATTCAGAAATTTTCCAAGTATAGATTCACAAATTTTCCAAGTATAGATTCACAAATTTTCCAAGCATAGATTCACAAATTTTCCAAGTATAGATTCACAAATTTTCCAAGTAGAGATTCACAAATTTCCCAATTATAGACTCACAAATTTCCCAAGTATAGATTCACAAATTTCCCAAGTATAGATTCACAAATTTCCCAAGTATAGATCCACAAATTTCCCAAGTATAGATTGAAAAATTTCCCAAGTATAGATTCACAAATTTTCCAAGTATAGATTGACAAATTTCCCAAATATAGATTCACAAATTTTCCAAGTATAGATTCACAAATTTCATAAGTATAGATTGAAAAATTTCCCAAGTATAGATTCACAAATTTTCCAAGTATAGATTGACAAATTTCCCAAATATAGATTCACAAATTTTCCAAGTATAGATTCACAAATTTCATAAGTATAGATTTACAAATTTCCCAAGTATAGATTCACAAATTTCCGAAGTATAGATTCACAAATTTTCCAAGTATAGATTCACAAATTTTCCAAGTATAGATTCACAAATTTCCCAAGCATAGATTCACAAATTTTCCAAGTATAGATTCACAAATTTTCCAAGTATAGATTCACAAATTTCCCAAGTATAGATTCAAAAATTATCCAAGTATAGATTCACAAATTATCCAAGTATAGATTCACAAATTTTCCAAGTATAGATTCACAAATTTTCCAAGTATAGATTCACAAATTTCCTAAGTATAGATCCACCAATATCCCAAGTATTGATCCACCAATTTCCCAAGTATAGATTCACGAATTTCCCAAGTATAGATTCACATATTTCCCAAGTATAGATTTACAAATTTCCCAAGTATAGATTCACAAATTTCCCAAGTATAGATTCACAAATTTCCGAAGTATAGATTCAGAAATTTTCCAAGTATAGATTCACAAATTTTCCAAGTATAGATTCACAAATTTTCCAAGCATAGATTCACAAATTTTCCAAGTATAGATTCACAAATTTTCCAAGTAGAGATTCACAAATTTCCCAATTATAGACTCACAAATTTCCCAAGTATAGATTCACAAATTTCCCAAGTATAGATTCACAAATTTCCTAAGTATAGATCCACAAATTTCCCAAGTATAGATTGAAAAATTTCCCAAGTATAGATTCACAAATTTTCCAAGTATAGATAGACAAATTTCCCAAATATAGATTCACAAATTTTCCAAGTATAGATTCACAAATTTCATAAGTATAGATTGAAAAATTTCCCAAGTATAGATTCACAAATTTTCCAAGTATAGATTGACAAATTTCCCAAATATAGATTCACAAATTTTCCAAGTATAGATTCACAAATTTCATAAGTATAGATTTACAAATTTCCCAAGTATAGATTCACAAATTTCCGAAGTATAGATTCACAAATTTTCCAAGTATAGATTCACAAATTTTCCAAGTATAGATTCACAAATTTCCCAAGCATAGATTCACAAATTTTCCAAGTATAGATTCACAAATTTTCCAAGCATAGATTCACAAATTTTCCAAGTATAGATTCACAAATTTTCCAAGTAGAGATTCACAAATTTCCCAATTATAGACTCACAAATTTCCCAAGTATAGATTCACAAATTTCCCAAGTATAGATTCACAAATTTCCCAAGTATAGATCCACAAATTTCCCAAGTATAGATTGAAAAATTTCCCAAGTATAGATTCACAAATTTTCCAAGTATAGATTGACAAATTTCCCAAATATAGATTCACAAATTTTCCAAGTATAGATTCACAAATTTCATAAGTATAGATTGAAAAATTTCCCAAGTATAGATTCACAAATTTTCCAAGTATAGATTGACAAATTTCCCAAATATAGATTCACAAATTTTCCAAGTATAGATTCACAAATTTCATAAGTATAGATTTACAAATTTCCCAAGTATAGATTCACAAATTTCCGAAGTATAGATTCACAAATTTTCCAAGTATAGATTCACAAATTTTCCAAGTATAGATTCACAAATTTCCCAAGCATAGATTCACAAATTTTCCAAGTATAGATTCACAAATTTTCCAAGTATAGATTCACAAATTTCCCAAGTATAGATTCAAAAATTATCCAAGTATAGATTCACAAATTATCCAAGTATAGATTCACAAATTTTCCAAGTATAGATTCACAAATTTTCCAAGTATAGATTCACAAATTTCCTAAGTATAGATCCACCAATATCCCAAGTATTGATCCACCAATTTCCCAAGTATAGATTCACGAATTTCCCAAGTATAGATTCACATATTTCCCAAGTATAGATTTACAAATTTCCCAAGTATAGATTCACAAATTTCCCAAGTATAGATTCACAAATTTCCGAAGTATAGATTCAGAAATTTTCCAAGTATAGATTCACAAATTTTCCAAGTATAGATTCACAAATTTTCCAAGCATAGATTCACAAATTTTCCAAGTATAGATTCACAAATTTTCCAAGTAGAGATTCACAAATTTCCCAATTATAGACTCACAAATTTCCCAAGTATAGATTCACAAATTTCCCAAGTATAGATTCACAAATTTCCTAAGTATAGATCCACAAATTTCCCAAGTATAGATTGAAAAATTTCCCAAGTATAGATTCACAAATTTTCCAAGTATAGATTGACAAATTTCCCAAATATAGATTCACAAATTTTCCAAGTATAGATTCACAAATTTCATAAGTATAGATTGAAAAATTTCCCAAGTATAGATTCACAAATTTTCCAAGTATAGATTGACAAATTTCCCAAATATAGATTCACAAATTTTCCAAGTATAGATTCACAAATTTCATAAGTATAGATTTACAAATTTCCCAAGTATAGATTCACAAATTTCCGAAGTATAGATTCACAAATTTTCCAAGTATAGATTCACAAATTTTCCAAGTATAGATTCACAAATTTCCCAAGCATAGATTCACAAATTTTCCAAGTATAGATTCACAAATTTTCCAAGTATAGATTCACAAATTTCCCAAGTATAGATTCAAAAATTTTCCAAGTATAGATTCACAAATTATCCAAGTATAGATTCACAAATTATCCAAGTATAGATTCACAAATTTTCCAAGTATAGATTCACAAATTTTCCAAGTATAGATTCACAAATTTCCTAAGTATAGATCCACCAATATCCCAAGTATTGATCCACCAATTTCCCAAGTATAGATTCACGAATTTCCCAAGTATAGATTCACAAATTTCCCAAGTATAGATTCACAAATTTCCGAAGTATAGATTCCCAAATTTTCCAAGTATAGATTCACAAATTTACCAAGTATAGATTCACAAATTTCCGAAGTAGAGATTCACAAATTTTCCAAGTATAGATTCACAAATTTTCCAAGTATAGATTCACAAATTTTCCAAGTATAGATTCACAAATTTTCCAAGTATAGATTCACAAATTTTCCAAGTATAGATTCACAAATTTCCCAAGTATACATCCACCAATTTCCCAAGTATATCCACCAATTTCCCAAGTATAGATTCACATATTTCCCAAGTATAGATTTACAAATTTCCCAAGTATAGATTCACAAATTTCCGAAGTATAGATTCACAAATTTTCCAAGTATAGATTCACAAATTTTCCAAGTATAGATTCACAAATTTTCCAAGTATAGATTCACAAATTATCCAAGTATAGATTCACAAATTATCCAAGTATAGATTCACAAATTTTCCAAGTATAGATTCACATATTTCCCAAGTATAGATTCACAAATTTCCTAAGAATAGATCCACCAATTTCCCAAATATATCCACCAATTTCCCAAGTATAGATTCACATATTTCCTAGTATAGATTCACAAATTTCCCAAGTATAGATTCACAAATTTCCCAAGTATAGATTCACAAATTTCCGAAGTAGAGATTCACAAATTTTCCAAGTAGAGATTCACAAATTTCCCAAGTATAGATTCACAAATTTCCGAAGTATAGATTCACAAATTTTCCAAGTATAGATTCACAAATTTTCCAAGTATAGATTCACAAATTTTCCAAGTATAGATTCACAAATTATCCAAGTATAGATTCACAAATTATCCAAGTATAGATTCACAAATTTTCCAAGTATAGATTCACATATTTCCCAAGTATAGATTCACAAATTTACTAAGAATAGATCCACCAATTTCCCAAATATATCCACCAATTTCCCAAGTATAGATTCACAAATTTTCCAAGTATAGATTCACGAATTTCCCAAGTATAGATTCAAAAATTTCCCAAGTATAGATTCACAAATTTCCCAAGTATAGATTCACAAATTTCCGAAGTATAGATTCACAAATTTTCCAAGTATTGATTCAAAAATTTTCCAAGTATAGATTCACAAATTTCCGAAGTATAGATTCACAAATTTTCCAAGTATAGATTCACAAATTTCCCAAGTATAGATTCACAAATATCCGAAGTATAGATTCACAAATTTTCCAAGTATAGACTCACAAATTTTCCAAGTATAGATTCAAAAATTTTCCAAGTATAGATTCACAAATTATCCAAGTATAGATTCACAAATTATCCAAGTATAGATTCACAAATTTTCCAAGTATAGATTCACAAATTTTCCAAGTATAGATTCACAAATTTCCTAAGTATAGATTCATCAATTTCCCAAGTATAGATTCACAAATTTTCCAAGTATAGATTCACAAATTTTCCAAGTATAGATTCACAAATTTCCCAAGTATAGATTCACAAATTTCACAATATAGATCCACCAATTTCCCAAGTATAGATTCACCAATTTCCAAGTATAGATTCACATATTTCCCAAGTATAGATTCACAAATTTCCCAAGTATAGATTCACAAATTTCCGAAGTATAGATTCAGAAATTTTCCAAGTATAGATTCACAAATGTCCCAAGCATAGATTCACAAATTTTCCAAGTAGAGATTCAGAAATTTCCCAATTATAGACTCACAAATTTCCCAAGTATAGATTCACAAATTTCCCAAGTATAGATTCACAAATTTCCCAAGTATAGATCCACAAATTTCCCAAGTATAGATTGAAAAATTTCCCAAGTATAGATTCACAAATTTTCCAAGTATAGATTGACAAATTTCCCAAATATAGATTCACAAATTTTCCAAGTATAGATTCACAAATTTCCCAAGTATAGATTTAGAAATTTCCCAAGTATAGATTCACAAATTTCCGAAGTATAGATTCACAAATTTTCCAAGTATAGATTCACAAATTTTCCAAGTATAGATTCACAAATTTCCCAAGCATAGATTCACAAATTTTCCAAGTATAGATTCACAAATTTTCCAAGTATAGATTCACAAATTTCCCAAGTATAGATTCAAAAATTTTCCAAGTATAGATTCACAAATTATCCAAGTATAGATTCACAAATTATCCAAGTATAGATTCACAAATTTTCCAAGTATAGATTCACAAATTTTCCAAGTATAGATTCACAAATTTCCCAAGTATAGATCCACCAATATCCCAAGTTTTGATCCACCAATTTCCCAAGTATAGATTCACGAATTTCCCAAGTATAGATTCACAAATTTCCCAAGTATAGATTCACAAATTTCCCAAGTATAGATTCACAAATTTCCGAAGTATAGATTCCCAAATTTTCCAAGTATAGATTCACAAATTTCCCAAGTATAGATTCACAAATTTCCGAAGTAGAGATTCACAAATTTTCCAAGTATAGATTCACAAATTTTCCAAGTATAGATTCAGAAATTTTCCAAGTATAGATTCACAAATTTTCCAAGTATAGATTCACAAATTTTCCAAGTATAGATTCACAAATTTCCCAAGTATACATCCACCAATTTCCCAAGTATATCCACCAATTTCCCAAGTATAGATTCACATATTTCCCAAGTATAGATTTACAAATTTCCCAAGTATAGATTCACAAATTTCCGAAGTATAGATTCACAAATTTTCCAAGTATAGATTCACAAATTTTCCAAGTATAGATTCACAAATTTTCCAAGTATAGATTCACAAATTATCCAAGTATAGATTCACAAATTATCCAAGTATAGATTCACAAATTTTCCAAGTATAGATTCACATATTTCCCAAGTATAGGTTCACAAATTTCCTAAGAATAGATCCACCAATTTCCCAAATATATCCACCAATTTCCCAAGTATAGATTCACATATTTCCTAGTATAGATTCACAAATTTCCCAAGTATAGATTCATAAATTTCCCAAGTATAGATCCACCAATTTCCCAAGTATTGATCCACCAATTTCCCAAGTATAGATTCACAAATTTTCCAAGCATAGATTCACGAATTTCCCAAGTATAGATTCAAAAATTTCCCAAGTATAGATTCACAAATTTCCCAAGTATAGATTCATAAATTTCCCAAGTATAGATTCACAAATTTTCCAAGTATAGATTCAAAAATTTCCCAAGTATAGATTCACAAATTTCCCAAGTATAGATTCACAAATTTCCTAATATAGATCCACTAATTTCCCAAGTATAGATTGACAAATTTCCCAAGTATAGATTCACAAATTTCCGAAGTATAGATTCACAAATTTTCCAAGTATAGATTCACAAATTTTCCAAGTATAGATTCACAAATTTTCCAAGTATAGATTCACAAATTATCCAAGTATAGATTCACATATTTCCCAAGTATAGATTCACAAATTTACTAAGAATAGATCCACCAATTTCCCAAATATATCCACCAATTTCCCAAGTATAGATTCACAAATTTTCCAAGTATAGATTCACGAATTTCCCAAGTATAGATTCAAAAATTTCCCAAGTATAGATTCACAAATTTCCCAAGTATAGATTCACAAATTTCCGAAGTATGGATTCACAAATTTCCAAGTATTGATTCAAAAATTTTCCAAGTATAGATTCACAAATTTCCGAAGTATAGATTCACAAATTTTCCAAGTATAGATTCACAAATTTCCCAAGTATAGATTCACAAATATCCGAAGTAGAGATTCACAAATTTTCCAAGTATAGACTCACAAATTTTCCAAATAGATTCACAAATTTTCCAAGTATAGATTCAAAAATTTTCCAAGTATAGATTCACAAATTATCCAAGTATAGATTCACAAATTATCCAAGTATAGATTCACAAATTTTCCAAGTATAGATTCACAAATTTTCCAAGTATAGATTCACAAATTTCCTAAGTATAGATTCATAAATTTCCCAAGTATAGATTCACAAATTTTCCAAGTATAGATTCACAAATTTCCCAAGTATAGATTCACAAATTTCCCAATATAGATCCACCAATTTCCCAAGTATAGATTCACCAATTTCCAAGTATAGATTCATATATTTCCCAAGTATAGATTCACAAATTTCCCAAGTATAGATTCACAAATTTCCGAAGTATAGATTCAGAAATTTTCCAAGTATAGATTCACAAATGTCCCAAGCATAGATTCACAAATTTTCCAAGTAGAGATTCACAAATTTCCCAATTATAGACTCACAAATTTCCCAAGTATAGATTCACAAATTTCCCAAGTATAGATTCACAAATTTCCCAAGTATAGATCCACAAATTTCCCAAGTATAGATTGAAAAATTTCCCAAGTATAGATTCACAAATTTTCCAAGTATAGATTGACAAATTTCCCAAATATAGATTCACAAATTTTCCAAGTATAGATTCACAAATTTCCCAATTATAGATTTACAAATTTCCCAAGTATAGATTCACAAATTTCCGAAGTATAGATTCACAAATTTTCCAAGTATAGATTCACAAATTTTCCAAGTATAGATTCACAAATTTCCCAAGCATAGATTCACAAATTTTCCAAGTATAGATTCACAAATTTTCCAAGTATAGATTCACAAATTTCCCAAGTATAGATTCAAAAATTTTCCAAGTATAGATTCACAAATTATCCAAGTATAGATTCACAAATTATCCAAGTATAGATTCACAAATTTTCCAAGTATAGATTCACAAATTTTCCAAGTATAGATTCACAAATTTCCCAAGTATAGATCCACCAATATCCCAAGTTTTGATCCACCAATTTCCCAAGTATAGATTCACGAATTTCCCAAGTATAGATTCACAAATTTCCCAAGTATAGATTCACAAATTTCCCAAGTATAGATTCACAAATTTCCGAAGTATAGATTCCCAAATTTTCCAAGTATAGATTCACAAATTTCCCAAGTATAGATTCACAAATTTCCGAAGTAGAGATTCACAAATTTTCCAAGTATAGATTCACAAATTTTCCAAGTATAGATTCACAAATTTTCCAAGTATAGATTCACAAATTTTCCAAGTATAGATTCACAAATTTTCCAAGTATAGATTCACAAATTTCCCAAGTATACATCCACCAATTTCCCAAGTATATCCACCAATTTCCCAAGTATAGATTCACATATTTCCCAAGTATAGATTTACAAATTTCCCAAGTATAGATTCACAAATTTTCCAAGTATAGATTCACAAATTTTCCAAGTATAGATTCACAAATTTTCCAAGTATAGATTCACAAATTATCCAAGTATAGATTCACAAATTATCCAAGTATAGATTCAAAAATTTTCCAAGTATAGATTCACATATTTCCCAAGTATAGATTCACAAATTTCCTAAGAATAGATCCACCAATTTCCCAAATATATCCACCAATTTCCCAAGTATAGATTCACATATTTCCTAGTATAGATTCACAAATTTCCCAAGTATAGATTCACAAATTTCCCAAGTATAGATCCACCAATTTCCCAAGTATTGTTCCACCAATTTCCCAAGTATAGATTCACAAATTTTCCAAGCATAGATTCACGAATTTCCCAAGTATAGATTCAAAAATTTCCCAAGTATAGATTCACAAATTTCCCAAGTATAGATTCACAAATTTCCGAAGTATAGATTCACAAATTTTCCAAGTATAGATTCACAAATTTCCCATGTATAGATTCACAAATTTCCGATGTAGAGATTCACAAATTTTCCAAGTATAGACTCACAAATTTTCCAAATAGATTCACAAATTTTCCAAGTATAGATTCAAAAATTTTCCAAGTATAGATTCACAAATTATCCAAGTATAGATTCACAAATTATCCAAGAATAGATTCACAAATTTTCCAAGTATAGATTCACAAATTTTCCAAGTATAGATTCACAAATTTCCTAAGTATAGATTCATAAATTTCCCAAGTATAGATTCACAAATTTTCCAAGTATAGATTCACAAATTTTCCAAGTATAGATTCACAAATTTCCCAAGTATAGATTCACAAATTTCCCAATATAGATCCACCAATTTCCCAAGTATAGATTCACAAATTTCCCAAGTATAGATTCACAAATTTCCGAAGTATAGATTCAGAAATTTTCCAAGTATAGATTCACAAATTTTCCAAGTATAGATTCACAAATGTCCCAAGCATAGATTCACAAATTTTCCAAGTAAAGATTCACAAATTTCCCAAGTATAGACTCACAAATTTCCCAAGTATATATTCACAAATTTCCCAAGTATAGATTCACAAATTTCCCAAGTATAGATCCACAAATTTTCCAAGTATAGATTCACAAATTTTCCAAGTATAGATTCACAAATTATCCAAGTATAGATTCACAAATTATCCAAGTATAGATTCACAAATTTTCCAAGTATAGATTCACATATTTCCCAAGTATAGATTCACAAATTTCCTAAGAATAGATCCACCAATTTCCCAAATATATCCACCAATTTCCCAAGTATAGATTCACATATTTCCAAGTATAGATTCACAAATTTCCCAAGTATAGATTCACAAATTTCCCAAGTATTGATCCACCAATTTCCCAAGTATAGATTCACAAATTTTCCAAGTATAGATTCACGAATTTCCCAAGTATAGATTCAAAAATTTCCCAAGTATAGATTCACAAATTTCCCAAGTATAGATTCACAAATTTCCGAAGTATAGATTCACAAATTTTCCAAGTATTGATTCAAAAATTTTCCAAGGATAGATTCACAAATTATCCAAGTATAGATTCACAAATTTCCCAATATAGATCCACCAATTTCCCAAGTATAGATTCACAAATTTTCCAAGTATAGATTCACAAATGTCCCAAGCATAGATTCACAAATTTCCCAAGTATAGATCGACAAATTTCCCAAGTATAGATTGAAAAATTTCCCAAGTATAGATTCACAAATTTTCCAAGTATAGATTGACAAATTTCCCAAATATAGATTCACAAATTTTCCAATTATAGATTCACAAATTTCCCAAGTATAGATTCATAAATTTCCCAAGTATAGATTCACAAATTTTCCAAGTATAGACTCACAAATTTCCCAATATAGATCCACCAATTTCCCAAGTATAGATTCACAAATTTCCCAAGTATAGATTCACAAATTTCCGAAGTATAGATTCAGAAATTTTCCAAGTATAGATTCACAAATTTTCCAAGTATAGATTCACAAATGTCCCAAGCATAGATTCCCAAATTTTCCAAGTAAAGATTCACAAATTTCCCAAGTATAGACTCACAAATTTCCCAAGTATATATTCACAAATTTCCCAAGTATAGATTCACAAATTTCCCAAGTATAGATCCACAAATTTCCCAAGTATAGATTGAAAAATTTCCCAAGTATAGATTCACAAATTTTCCAAGTATAGATTGACAAATTTCCCAAGTATAGATTCACAAATTTCCGAAGTATAGATTCACAAATTTTCCAAGTATTGATTCAAAAATTTTCCAAGGACAGATTCACAAATTATCCAAGTATAGATTCACAAATTTCCCAATATAGATCCACCAATTTCCCAAGTATAGATTCACCAATTTCCAAGTATAGATTCACATATTTCCCAAGTATAGATTCACAAATTTTCCAAGTATAGATTCACAAATGTCCCAAGCATAGATTCACAAATTTTCCAAGTAAAGATTCACAAATTTCCCAAGTATAGACTCACAAATTTCCCAAGTATATATTCACAAATTTCCCAAGTATAGATTCACAAATTTCCCAAGTATAGATCCACAAATTTCCCAAGTATAGATTGAAAAATTTCCCAAGTATAGATTCACAAATTTTCCAAGTATAGATTGACAAATTTCCCAAGTATAGATTCACAAATTTCCGAAGTATAGATTCACAAATTTTCCAAGTATAGATTCACAAATTTTCCAAGTATAGATTCACAAATTTTCCAAGTATAGATTCACAAATTATCCAAGTATAGATTCACAAATTATCCAAGTATAGATTCACAAATTTTCCAAGTATAGATTCACATATTTCCCAAGTATAGATTCACAAATTTCCTAAGAATAGATCCACCAATTTCCCAAATATATCCACCAATTTCCCAAGTATAGATTCACATATTTCCAAGTATAGATTCACAAATTTCCCAAGTATAGATTCACAAATTTCCCAAGTATTGATCCACCAATTTCCCAAGTATAGATTCACAAATTTTCCAAGTATAGATTCACGAATTTCCCAAGTATAGATTCAAAAATTTCCCAAGTATAGATTCACAAATTTCCCAAGTATAGATTCACAAATTTCCGAAGTATAGATTCACAAATTTTCCAAGTATTGATTCAAAAATTTTCCAAGGATAGATTCACAAATTATCCAAGTATAGATTCACAAATTTCCCAATATAGATCCACCAATTTCCCAAGTATAGATTCACAAATTTTCCAAGTATAGATTCACAAATGTCCCAAGCATAGATTCACAAATTTCCCAAGTATAGATCGACAAATTTCCCAAGTATAGATTGAAAAATTTCCCAAGTATAGATTCACAAATTTTCCAAGTATAGATTGACAAATTTCCCAAATATAGATTCACAAATTTTCCAATTATAGATTCACAAATTTCCCAAGTATAGATTCATAAATTTCCCAAGTATAGATTCACAAATTTTCCAAGTATAGACTCACAAATTTCCCAATATAGATCCACCAATTTCCGAAGTATAGATTCAGAAATTTTCCAAGTATAGATTCACAAATTTTCCAAGTATAGATTCACAAATGTCCCAAGCATAGATTCACAAATTTTCCAAGTAAAGATTCACAAATTTCCCAAGTATAGACTCACAAATTTCCCAAGTATATATTCACAAATTTCCCAAGTATAGATTCACAAATTTCCCAAGTATAGATCCACAAATTTCCCAAGTATAGATTGAAAAATTTCCCAAGTATAGATTCACAAATTTTCCAAGTATAGATTGACAAATTTCCCAAGTATAGATTCACAAATTTCCGAAGTATAGATTCACAAATTTTCCAAGTATTGATTCAAAAATTTTCCAAGGATAGATTCACAAATTATCCAAGTATAGATTCACAAATTTCCCAATATAGATCCACCAATTTCCCAAGTATAGATTCACCAATTTCCAAGTATAGATTCACATATTTCCCAAGTATAGATTCACAAATTTTCCAAGTATAGATTCACAAATGTCCCAAGCATAGATTCACAAATTTCCCAAGTATAGATCCACAAATTTCCGAAGTATAGATTCACAAATTTTCCAAGTATAGATTCACAAATTTTCCAAGTATAGATTCACAAATTTTCCAAGTATAGATTCACAAATTTTCCAAGTATAGATTCACAAATTTTCCAAGTATAGATTCACAAATTATCCAAGTATAGATTCACAAATTATCCAAGTATAGATTCACAAATTTCCCAAGTATAGATTCACAAATTTCCCAAATATATCCACCAATTTCCCAAGTATAGATTCACATATTTCCAAGTATAGATTCACAAATTTCCCAAGTATAGATTCACAAATTTCCCAAGTATAGATCCACCAATTTCCCAAGTATTGATCCACCAATTTCCCAAGTATAGATTCACAAATTTTCCAAGTATAGATTCACGAATTTCCCAAGTATAGATTCAAAAATTTCCGAAGTATAGATTCAAAATTTTCCAAGTATTGATTCAAAAATTTTCCAAGTATAGATTCACAAATTTCCCAAGTATAGATTCACAAATTTCCGAAGTATAGATTCAGAAATTTTCCAAGTATAGATTCACAAATTTTCCAAGTATAGATTCACAAATGTCCCAAGCATAGATTGACAAATTTTCCAAGTAGAGATTCACATATTTCCCAAGTATAGACTCACAAATTTCCCAAATATAGATTCACAAATTTCCCAAGCATAGATTCACAAATTTCCGAAGTATAGATCCACAAATTTCCCAAGTATAGATTGAAAAATTTCCCAAGTATAGATTCACAAATTTTCCAAGTATAGATTGACAAATTTCCCAAATATAGATTCACAAATTTTCCAAGTATAGATTCACAAATTTCCCAAGTATAGATTCACAAATTTTCCAAGTATAGATTCACAAATTTTCCAAGTATAGATTCACAAATTTCCTAAGTATAGATTCATAAATTTCCCAAGTATAGATTCACAAATTTTCCAAGTATAGATTCACAAATTTTCCAAGTATAGATTCACAAATTTTCCAAGTATAGATTCACAAATTTCCCAAGTATAGATTCACAAATTTCCCAAGTTTTGATCCACCAATTTCCCAAGTATAGATTCACGAATTTCCCAAGTATAGATTCACAAATTTCCCAAGTATAGATTCACAAATTTCCCAAGTATAGATTCACAAATTTCCGAAGTATAGATTCCCAAATTTTCCAAGTATAGATTCACAAATTTCCCAAGTATAGATTCACAAATTTCCGAAGTAGAGATTCACAAATTTTCCAAGTATAGATTCACAAATTTTCCAAGTATAGATTCACAAATTTTCCAAGTATAGATTCACAAATTTTCCAAGTATAGATTCACAAATTTTCCAAGTATAGATTCACAAATTTCCCAAGTATACATCCACCAATTTCCCAAGTATATCCACCAATTTCCCAAGTATAGATTCACATATTTCCCAAGTATAGATTTACAAATTTCCCAAGTATAGATTCACAAATTTTCCAAGTATAGATTCACAAATTTTCCAAGTATAGATTCACAAATTTTCCAAGTATAGATTCACAAATTATCCAAGTATAGATTCACAAATTATCCAAGTATAGATTCAAAAATTTTCCAAGTATAGATTCACATATTTCCCAAGTATAGATTCACAAATTTCCTAAGAATAGATCCACCAATTTCCCAAATATATCCACCAATTTCCCAAGTATAGATTCACATATTTCCTAGTATAGATTCACAAATTTCCCAAGTATAGATTCACAAATTTCCCAAGTATAGATCCACCAATTTCCCAAGTATTGTTCCACCAATTTCCCAAGTATAGATTCACAAATTTTCCAAGCATAGATTCACGAATTTCCCAAGTATAGATTCAAAAATTTCCCAAGTATAGATTCACAAATTTCCCAAGTATAGATTCACAAATTTCCGAAGTATAGATTCACAAATTTTCCAAGTATAGATTCACAAATTTCCCATGTATAGATTCACAAATTTCCGATGTAGAGATTCACAAATTTTCCAAGTATAGACTCACAAATTTTCCAAATAGATTCACAAATTTTCCAAGTATAGATTCAAAAATTTTCCAAGTATAGATTCACAAATTATCCAAGTATAGATTCACAAATTATCCAAGAATAGATTCACAAATTTTCCAAGTATAGATTCACAAATTTTCCAAGTATAGATTCACAAATTTCCTAAGTATAGATTCATAAATTTCCCAAGTATAGATTCACAAATTTTCCAAGTATAGATTCACAAATTTTCCAAGTATAGATTCACAAATTTCCCAAGTATAGATTCACAAATTTCCCAATATAGATCCACCAATTTCCCAAGTATAGATTCACAAATTTCCCAAGTATAGATTCACAAATTTCCGAAGTATAGATTCAGAAATTTTCCAAGTATAGATTCACAAATTTTCCAAGTATAGATTCACAAATGTCCCAAGCATAGATTCACAAATTTTCCAAGTAAAGATTCACAAATTTCCCAAGTATAGACTCACAAATTTCCCAAGTATATATTCACAAATTTCCCAAGTATAGATTCACAAATTTCCCAAGTATAGATCCACAAATTTTCCAAGTATAGATTCACAAATTTTCCAAGTATAGATTCACAAATTATCCAAGTATAGATTCACAAATTATCCAAGTATAGATTCACAAATTTTCCAAGTATAGATTCACATATTTCCCAAGTATAGATTCACAAATTTCCTAAGAATAGATCCACCAATTTCCCAAATATATCCACCAATTTCCCAAGTATAGATTCACATATTTCCAAGTATAGATTCACAAATTTCCCAAGTATAGATTCACAAATTTCCCAAGTATTGATCCACCAATTTCCCAAGTATAGATTCACAAATTTTCCAAGTATAGATTCACGAATTTCCCAAGTATAGATTCAAAAATTTCCCAAGTATAGATTCACAAATTTCCCAAGTATAGATTCACAAATTTCCGAAGTATAGATTCACAAATTTTCCAAGTATTGATTCAAAAATTTTCCAAGGATAGATTCACAAATTATCCAAGTATAGATTCACAAATTTCCCAATATAGATCCACCAATTTCCCAAGTATAGATTCACAAATTTTCCAAGTATAGATTCACAAATGTCCCAAGCATAGATTCACAAATTTCCCAAGTATAGATCGACAAATTTCCCAAGTATAGATTGAAAAATTTCCCAAGTATAGATTCACAAATTTTCCAAGTATAGATTGACAAATTTCCCAAATATAGATTCACAAATTTTCCAATTATAGATTCACAAATTTCCCAAGTATAGATTCATAAATTTCCCAAGTATAGATTCACAAATTTTCCAAGTATAGACTCACAAATTTCCCAATATAGATCCACCAATTTCCCAAGTATAGATTCACAAATTTCCCAAGTATAGATTCACAAATTTCCGAAGTATAGATTCAGAAATTTTCCAAGTATAGATTCACAAATTTTCCAAGTATAGATTCACAAATGTCCCAAGCATAGATTCCCAAATTTTCCAAGTAAAGATTCACAAATTTCCCAAGTATAGACTCACAAATTTCCCAAGTATATATTCACAAATTTCCCAAGTATAGATTCACAAATTTCCCAAGTATAGATCCACAAATTTCCCAAGTATAGATTGAAAAATTTCCCAAGTATAGATTCACAAATTTTCCAAGTATAGATTGACAAATTTCCCAAGTATAGATTCACAAATTTCCGAAGTATAGATTCACAAATTTTCCAAGTATTGATTCAAAAATTTTCCAAGGACAGATTCACAAATTATCCAAGTATAGATTCACAAATTTCCCAATATAGATCCACCAATTTCCCAAGTATAGATTCACCAATTTCCAAGTATAGATTCACATATTTCCCAAGTATAGATTCACAAATTTTCCAAGTATAGATTCACAAATGTCCCAAGCATAGATTCACAAATTTTCCAAGTAAAGATTCACAAATTTCCCAAGTATAGACTCACAAATTTCCCAAGTATATATTCACAAATTTCCCAAGTATAGATTCACAAATTTCCCAAGTATAGATCCACAAATTTCCCAAGTATAGATTGAAAAATTTCCCAAGTATAGATTCACAAATTTTCCAAGTATAGATTGACAAATTTCCCAAGTATAGATTCACAAATTTCCGAAGTATAGATTCACAAATTTTCCAAGTATAGATTCACAAATTTTCCAAGTATAGATTCACAAATTTTCCAAGTATAGATTCACAAATTATCCAAGTATAGATTCACAAATTATCCAAGTATAGATTCACAAATTTTCCAAGTATAGATTCACATATTTCCCAAGTATAGATTCACAAATTTCCTAAGAATAGATCCACCAATTTCCCAAATATATCCACCAATTTCCCAAGTATAGATTCACATATTTCCAAGTATAGATTCACAAATTTCCCAAGTATAGATTCACAAATTTCCCAAGTATTGATCCACCAATTTCCCAAGTATAGATTCACAAATTTTCCAAGTATAGATTCACGAATTTCCCAAGTATAGATTCAAAAATTTCCCAAGTATAGATTCACAAATTTCCCAAGTATAGATTCACAAATTTCCGAAGTATAGATTCACAAATTTTCCAAGTATTGATTCAAAAATTTTCCAAGGATAGATTCACAAATTATCCAAGTATAGATTCACAAATTTCCCAATATAGATCCACCAATTTCCCAAGTATAGATTCACAAATTTTCCAAGTATAGATTCACAAATGTCCCAAGCATAGATTCACAAATTTCCCAAGTATAGATCGACAAATTTCCCAAGTATAGATTGAAAAATTTCCCAAGTATAGATTCACAAATTTTCCAAGTATAGATTGACAAATTTCCCAAATATAGATTCACAAATTTTCCAATTATAGATTCACAAATTTCCCAAGTATAGATTCATAAATTTCCCAAGTATAGATTCACAAATTTTCCAAGTATAGACTCACAAATTTCCCAATATAGATCCACCAATTTCCGAAGTATAGATTCAGAAATTTTCCAAGTATAGATTCACAAATTTTCCAAGTATAGATTCACAAATGTCCCAAGCATAGATTCACAAATTTTCCAAGTAAAGATTCACAAATTTCCCAAGTATAGACTCACAAATTTCCCAAGTATATATTCACAAATTTCCCAAGTATAGATTCACAAATTTCCCAAGTATAGATCCACAAATTTCCCAAGTATAGATTGAAAAATTTCCCAAGTATAGATTCACAAATTTTCCAAGTATAGATTGACAAATTTCCCAAGTATAGATTCACAAATTTCCGAAGTATAGATTCACAAATTTTCCAAGTATTGATTCAAAAATTTTCCAAGGATAGATTCACAAATTATCCAAGTATAGATTCACAAATTTCCCAATATAGATCCACCAATTTCCCAAGTATAGATTCACCAATTTCCAAGTATAGATTCACATATTTCCCAAGTATAGATTCACAAATTTTCCAAGTATAGATTCACAAATGTCCCAAGCATAGATTCACAAATTTCCCAAGTATAGATCCACAAATTTCCGAAGTATAGATTCACAAATTTTCCAAGTATAGATTCACAAATTTTCCAAGTATAGATTCACAAATTTTCCAAGTATAGATTCACAAATTTTCCAAGTATAGATTCACAAATTATCCAAGTATAGATTCACAAATTATCCAAGTATAGATTCACAAATTTCCCAAGTATAGATTCACAAATTTCCCAAATATATCCACCAATTTCCCAAGTATAGATTCACATATTTCCAAGTATAGATTCACAAATTTCCCAAGTATAGATTCACAAATTTCCCAAGTATAGATCCACCAATTTCCCAAGTATTGATCCACCAATTTCCCAAGTATAGATTCACAAATTTTCCAAGTATAGATTCACGAATTTCCCAAGTATAGATTCAAAAATTTCCGAAGTATAGATTCAAAATTTTCCAAGTATTGATTCAAAAATTTTCCAAGTATAGATTCACAAATTTCCCAAGTATAGATTCACAAATTTCCGAAGCATAGATTCAGAAATTTTCCAAGTATAGATTCACAAATTTTCCAAGTATAGATTCACAAATGTCCCAAGCATAGATTGACAAATTTTCCAAGTAGAGATTCACATATTTCCCAAGTATAGACTCACAAATTTCCCAAATATAGATTCACAAATTTCCCAAGCATAGATTCACAAATTTCCGAAGTATAGATCCACAAATTTCCCAAGTATAGATTGAAAAATTTCCCAAGTATAGATTCACAAATTTTCCAAGTATAGATTGACAAATTTCCCAAATATAGATTCACAAATTTTCCAAGTATAGATTCACAAATTTCCCAAGTATAGATTCACAAATTTTCCAAGTATAGATTCACAAATTTTCCAAGTATAGATTCACAAATTTCCTAAGTATAGATTCATAAATTTCCCAAGTATAGATTCACAAATTTTCCAAGTATAGATTCACAAATTTTCCAAGTATAGATTCACAAATTTTCCAAGTATAGATTCACAAATTTCCCAAGTATAGATTCACAAATTTCCCAAGTATAGATCCACCAATTTCCCAAATATATCCACCAATTTCCCAAGTATAGATTCACATATTTCCCAAGTATAGATTCACATATTTCCCAAGAATAGATTCACAAATTTCCCAAGTATAGATCCACCAATTTCTAAAATATATCCAACAATTTCCCAAGTATAGATTCACATATTTCCCAAGTATAGATTCACAAATTTCCCAAGTATAGATTCACAAATTTCCCAAGTATAGATCCACCAATTTCCCAAGTATAGATTCACAAATTTTCCAAGTATAGATTCACGAATTTCCCAAGTATAGATTCACAAATTTCCCAAGTATAGATTCACAAATTTCCCAAGTATAGATTCACAAATTTCCGAAGTATAGATTCACAAATTTTCCAAGTATAGATTCACAAATTTGCCAAGTATAGATTCACAAATTTCCGAAGTAGAGATTCACAAATTTTCCAAGTATAGATTCACAAATTTTCCAAGTATAGATTCACAAATTTTCCAAGTATAGATTCACAAATTTCCCAAGTATAGATTCAAAAATTTTCCAAGTATAAATTCACAAATTATCCAAGTATAGATTCACAAATTTTCCAAGTATAGATTCACCAATTTCCAAGTATAGATTCACATATTTCCCAAGTATAGATTCACAAATTTCCCAAGTATAGATTCACAAATTTCCGAAGTATAGATTCAGAAATTTTCCAAGTATAGATTCACAAATTTTCCAAGTATAGATTCACAAATGTCCCAAGCATAGATTCACAAATTTTCCAAGTATAGATTCACAAATTTCCCAAGTAGAGATTCACAAATTTCCCAAGTATAGATTCACAAATTTCCCTAATATAGATTCACAAATTTTCCAAGTATAGATTCACAAATTTTCCAAGTATAGATTCACAAATTTCCCAAGTATACATTCACCAATTTCCCAAGTATATCCACCAATTTCCCAAGTATAGATTCACATATTTCCCAAGTATAGATTTACAAATTTCCCAAGTATAGATTCACAAATTTTCCAAGTATAGATTCACAAATTTCCCAAGTATAGATTCACAAATTTTCCAAGTATAGATTCACAAATTTTCCAAGTATAGATTCACAAATTTTCCAAGTAGAGATTCACAAATTTCCCAAGTATACATCCACCAATTTCCCAAGTATATCCACCAATTTCCCAAGTATAGATTCACATATTTCCCAAGTATAGATTTACAAATTTTCCAAGTATAGATTCACAAATTATCCAAGTATAGATTCACAAATTATCCAAGTATAGATTCAAAAATTTCCTAAGAATAGATCCACCAATTTCCCAAATATATCCACCAATTTCCCAAGTATAGATTCACATATTTCCAAGTATAGATTCACAAATTTCCCAAGTATAGATTCACAAATTTCCCAAGTATAGATCCACCAATTTCCCAAGTATTGATCCACCAATTTCCCAAGTATAGATTCACAAATTTTCCAAGTATAGATTCACGAATTTCCCAAGTATAGATTCAAAAATTTCCCAAGTATAGATTCACAAATTTCCCAAGTATAGATTCACAAATTTCCGAAGTATAGATTCACAAATTTTCCAAGTATAGATTCACAAATTTCCCAAGTATAGATTCACAAATTTCCCAAGTATAGATTCACAAATTTCCGAAGAAGAGATTCACAAATTTTCCAAGTATAGATTCAAAAATTTTCCAAGTATAGATTCACAAATTATCCAAGTATAAATTCACAAATTTTCCAAGTATAGATTCACAAATTTTCCAAGTATAGATTCACAAATTTCCTAAGTATAGATTCATAAATTTCCCAAGTATAGATTCACAAATTTTCCAAGTATAGATTCACAAATTTTCCAAGTATAGATTCACAAATTTTCCAAGTATAGATTCACAAATTTCCCAAGTATAGATTCACAAATTTCCCAAGTATAGATCCACCAATTTCCCAAATATATCCACCAATTTCCCAAGTATAGATTCACATATTTCCCAAGTATAGATTCACATATTTCCCAAGTATAGATTCACAAATTTCCCAAGTATAGATCCACCAATTTCCCAAATATATCCAACAATTTCCCAAGTATAGATTCACATATTTCCCAAGTATAGATTCACAAATTTCCCAAGTATAGATTCACAAATTTCCCAAGTATAGATCCACCAATTTCCCAAGTATAGATTCACAAATTTTCCAAGTATAGATTCACGAATTTCCCAAGTATAGATTCACAAATTTCCCAAGTATAGATTCACAAATTTCCCAAGTATAGATTCACAAATTTCCGAAGTATAGATTCACAAATTTTCCAAGTATAGATTCACAAATTTTTAAAGTATAGATTCACCAATTTCCAAGTATAGATTCACATATTTCCCAAGTATAGATTCACAAATTTCCCAAGTATAGATTCACAAATTTCCGAAGTATAGATTCAGAAATTTTCCAAGTATAGATTCACAAATTTTCCAAGTATAGATTCACAAATGTCCCAAGCATAGATTCACAAATTTTCCAAGTATAGATTCACAAATTTCCCAAGTAGAGATTCACAAATTTCCCAAGTATAGATTCACAAATTTCCCAAGTATAGATTCACAAATTTCCAAGTATAGATCCACCAATTTCCCAAGTATAGATTCACCAATTTCCCAAGTATAGATTCTTAAATTTTCCAAGTATAGATTCACAAATTTTCCAAGTATAGATTCACAAATTTCCCTAATATAGATTCACAAATTTTCCAAGTATAGATTCACAAATTTTCCAAGTATAGATTCACAAATTTCCCAAGTATACATTCACCAATTTCCCAAGTATATCCACCAATTTCCCAAGTATAGATTCACATATTTCCCAAGTATAGATTTACAAATTTCCCAAGTATAGATTCACAAATTTCCCAAGTATAGATTCACAAATTTTCCAAGTATAGATTCACAAATTTTCCAAGTAGAGATTCACAAATTTCCCAAGTATACATCCACCAATTTCCCAAGTATATCCACCAATTTCCCAAGTATAGATTCACATATTTCCCAAGTATAGATTTACAAATTTTCCAAGTATAGATTCACAAATTATCCAAGTATAGATTCACAAATTTCCTAAGAATAGATCCACCAATTTCCCAAATATATCCACCAATTTCCCAAGTATAGATTCACATATTTCCAAGTATAGATTCACAAATTTCCCAAGTATAGATTCACAAATTTCCCAAGTATAGATTCAAAAATTTCCCAAGTATAGATTCACAAATTTCCCAAGTATAGATTCACAAATTTTCCAAGTATAGATTCAAAAATTTCCCAAGTATAGATTCACAAATTTCCCAAGTATAGATTCACAAATTTCCGAAGTATAGATTCACAAATTTTCCAAGTATAGATTCACAAATTTCCCAAGTATAGATTCACAAATTTCCGAAGAAGAGATTCACAAATTTTCCAAGCATAGACTCACAAATTTTCCAAATAGATTCACAAATTTTCCAAGTATAGATTCAAAAATTTTCCAAGTATAGATTCACAAATTATCCAAGTATAGATTCACAAATTTTCCAAGTATAGATTCACAAATTTTCCAAGTATAGATTCACAAATTTCCTAAGTATAGATTCATAAATTTCCCAAGTATAGATTCACAAATTTTCCAAGTATAGATTCACAAATTTTCCAAGTATAGATTCACAAATTTCCCAAGTATAGATTCATAAATTTCCCAATATAGATCCACCAATTTCCCAAGTATAGATTCACCATTTCCAAGTATAGATTCACATATTTCCCAAGTATAGATTCACAAATTTCCCAAGTATAGATTCACAAATTTCCGAAGTATAGATTCAGAAATTTTCCAAGTATAGATTCACAAATTTTCCAAGTATAGATTCACAAATGTCCCAAGCATAGATTCACAAATTTTCCAAGTAGAGATTCACAAATTTCCCAAGTATAGACTCACAAATTTCCCAAGTATAGATTCATAAATTTCCCAAGTATAGATTCACAAATTTCCCAAGTATAGATCCACAAATTTCCCAAGTATAGATTGAAAAATTTCCCAAGTATAGATTCACAAATTTTCCAAGTATAGTTTGACAAATTTCCCAAATATAGATTCACAAATTTTCCAAGTATAGATTCACAAATTTCCCAAGTATAGATTCACAAATTTTCCAAGTATAGATTTACAAATTTTCCAAGTATAGATTCACAAATTATCCAAGTATAGATTCACAAATTTCCTAAGAATAGATCCACCAATTTCCCAAATATATCCACCAATTTCCCAAGTATAGATTCACATATTTCCAAGTATAGATTCACAAATTTCCCAAGTATAGATTCACAAATTTCCCAAGTATAGATTCAAAAATTTCCCAAGTATAGATTCACAAATTTCCCAAGTATAGATTCACAAATTTCCCAAGTATAGATTCAAAAATTTCCCAAGTATAGATTCACAAATTTCCCAAGTATAGATTCACAAATTTCCGAAGTATAGATTCACAAATTTTCCAAGTATAGATTCACAAATTTCCCAAGTATAGATTCACAAATTTCCGAAGAAGAGATTCACAAATTTTCCAAGTATAGACTCACAAATTTTCCAAATAGATTCACAAATTTTCCAAGTATAGATTCAAAAATTTTCCAAGTATAGATTCACAAATTATCCAAGTATAGATTCACAAATTTTCCAAGTATAGATTCACAAATTTTCCAAGTATAGATTCACAAATTTCCTAAGTATAGATTCATAAATTTCCCAAGTATAGATTCACAAATTTTCCAAGTATAGATTCACAAATTTTCCAAGTATAGATTCACAAATTTCCCAAGTATAGATTCATAAATTTCCCAATATAGATCCACCAATTTCCCAAGTATAGATTCACCATTTCCAAGTATAGATTCACATATTTCCCAAGTATAGATTCACAAATTTCCCAAGTATAGATTCACAAATTTCCGAAGTATAGATTCAGAAATTTTCCAAGTATAGATTCACAAATTTTCCAAGTATAGATTCACAAATGTCCCAAGCATAGATTCACAAATTTTCCAAGTAGAGATTCACAAATTTCCCAAGTATAGACTCACAAATTTCCCAAGTATAGATTCATAAATTTCCCAAGTATAGATTCAGAAATTTTCCAAGTATAGATTCACAAATTTTCCAAGTATAGATTCACAAATGTCCCAAGCATAGATTCACAAATTTTCCAAGTATAGATTCACAAATTTCCCAAGTAGAGATTCACAAATTTCCCAAGTATAGATTCACAAATTTCCCTAATATAGATTCACAAATTTTCCAAGTATAGATTCACAAATTTTCCAAGTATAGATTCACAAATTTCCCAAGTATACATTCACCAATTTCCCAAGTATATCCACCAATTTCCCAAGTATAGATTCACATATTTCCCAAGTATAGATTTACAAATTTCCCAAGTATAGATTCACAAATTTTCCAAGTATAGATTCACAAATTTCCCAAGTATAGATTCACAAATTTTCCAAGTATAGATTCACAAATTTTCCAAGTATAGATTCACAAATTTTCCAAGTAGAGATTCACAAATTTCCCAAGTATACATCCACCAATTTCCCAAGTATATCCACCAATTTCCCAAGTATAGATTCACATATTTCCCAAGTATAGATTTACAAATTTTCCAAGTATAGATTCACAAATTATCCAAGTATAGATTCACAAATTATCCAAGTATAGATTCAAAAATTTCCTAAGAATAGATCCACCAATTTCCCAAATATATCCACCAATTTCCCAAGTATAGATTCACATATTTCCAAGTATAGATTCACAAATTTCCCAAGTATAGATTCACAAATTTCCCAAGTATAGATCCACCAATTTCCCAAGTATTGATCCACCAATTTCCCAAGTATAGATTCACAAATTTTCCAAGTATAGATTCACGAATTTCCCAAGTATAGATTCAAAAATTTCCCAAGTATAGATTCACAAATTTCCCAAGTATAGATTCACAAATTTCCGAAGTATAGATTCACAAATTTTCCAAGTATAGATTCACAAATTTCCCAAGTATAGATTCACAAATTTCCCAAGTATAGATTCACAAATTTCCGAAGAAGAGATTCACAAATTTTCCAAGTATAGATTCAAAAATTTTCCAAGTATAGATTCACAAATTATCCAAGTATAAATTCACAAATTTTCCAAGTATAGATTCACAAATTTTCCAAGTATAGATTCACAAATTTCCTAAGTATAGATTCATAAATTTCCCAAGTATAGATTCACAAATTTTCCAAGTATAGATTCACAAATTTTCCAAGTATAGATTCACAAATTTTCCAAGTATAGATTCACAAATTTCCCAAGTATAGATTCACAAATTTCCCAAGTATAGATCCACCAATTTCCCAAATATATCCACCAATTTCCCAAGTATAGATTCACATATTTCCCAAGTATAGATTCACATATTTCCCAAGTATAGATTCACAAATTTCCCAAGTATAGATCCACCAATTTCCCAAATATATCCAACAATTTCCCAAGTATAGATTCACATATTTCCCAAGTATAGATTCACAAATTTCCCAAGTATAGATTCACAAATTTCCCAAGTATAGATCCACCAATTTCCCAAGTATAGATTCACAAATTTTCCAAGTATAGATTCACGAATTTCCCAAGTATAGATTCACAAATTTCCCAAGTATAGATTCACAAATTTCCCAAGTATAGATTCACAAATTTCCGAAGTATAGATTCACAAATTTTCCAAGTATAGATTCACAAATTTCCCAAGTATAGATTCACAAATTTCCGAAGTAGAGATTCACAAATTTTCCAAGTATAGATTCACAAATTTTCCAAGTATAGATTCACAAATTTTCCAAGTATAGATTCACAAATTTCCCAAGTATAGATTCAAAAATTTTCCAAGTATAAATTCACAAATTATCCAAGTATAGATTCACAAATTTTCCAAGTATAGATTCACAAATTTTCCAAGTATAGATTCACAAATTTTTAAAGTATAGATTCACCAATTTCCAAGTATAGATTCACATATTTCCCAAGTATAGATTCACAAATTTCCCAAGTATAGATTCACAAATTTCCGAAGTATAGATTCAGAAATTTTCCAAGTATAGATTCACAAATTTTCCAAGTATAGATTCACAAATGTCCCAAGCATAGATTCACAAATTTTCCAAGTATAGATTCACAAATTTCCCAAGTAGAGATTCACAAATTTCCCAAGTATAGATTCACAAATTTCCCAAGTATAGATTCACAAATTTCCAAGTATAGATCCACCAATTTCCCAAGTATAGATTCACCAATTTCCCAAGTATAGATTCTTAAATTTTCCAAGTATAGATTCACAAATTTTCCAAGTATAGATTCACAAATTTCCCTAATATAGATTCACAAATTTTCCAAGTATAGATTCACAAATTTTCCAAGTATAGATTCACAAATTTCCCAAGTATACATTCACCAATTTCCCAAGTATATCCACCAATTTCCCAAGTATAGATTCACATATTTCCCAAGTATAGATTTACAAATTTCCCAAGTATAGATTCACAAATTTCCCAAGTATAGATTCACAAATTTTCCAAGTATAGATTCACAAATTTTCCAAGTAGAGATTCACAAATTTCCCAAGTATACATCCACCAATTTCCCAAGTATATCCACCAATTTCCCAAGTATAGATTCACATATTTCCCAAGTATAGATTTACAAATTTTCCAAGTATAGATTCACAAATTATCCAAGTATAGATTCACAAATTTCCTAAGAATAGATCCACCAATTTCCCAAATATATCCACCAATTTCCCAAGTATAGATTCACATATTTCCAAGTATAGATTCACAAATTTCCCAAGTATAGATTCACAAATTTCCCAAGTATAGATTCAAAAATTTCCCAAGTATAGATTCACAAATTTCCCAAGTATAGATTCACAAATTTTCCAAGTATAGATTCAAAAATTTCCCAAGTATAGATTCACAAATTTCCCAAGTATAGATTCACAAATTTCCGAAGTATAGATTCACAAATTTTCCAAGTATAGATTCACAAATTTCCCAAGTATAGATTCACAAATTTCCGAAGAAGAGATTCACAAATTTTCCAAGCATAGACTCACAAATTTTCCAAATAGATTCACAAATTTTCCAAGTATAGATTCAAAAATTTTCCAAGTATAGATTCACAAATTATCCAAGTATAGATTCACAAATTTTCCAAGTATAGATTCACAAATTTTCCAAGTATAGATTCACAAATTTCCTAAGTATAGATTCATAAATTTCCCAAGTATAGATTCACAAATTTTCCAAGTATAGATTCACAAATTTTCCAAGTATAGATTCACAAATTTCCCAAGTATAGATTCATAAATTTCCCAATATAGATCCACCAATTTCCCAAGTATAGATTCACCATTTCCAAGTATAGATTCACATATTTCCCAAGTATAGATTCACAAATTTCCCAAGTATAGATTCACAAATTTCCGAAGTATAGATTCAGAAATTTTCCAAGTATAGATTCACAAATTTTCCAAGTATAGATTCACAAATGTCCCAAGCATAGATTCACAAATTTTCCAAGTAGAGATTCACAAATTTCCCAAGTATAGACTCACAAATTTCCCAAGTATAGATTCATAAATTTCCCAAGTATAGATTCACAAATTTCCCAAGTATAGATCCACAAATTTCCCAAGTATAGATTGAAAAATTTCCCAAGTATAGATTCACAAATTTTCCAAGTATAGTTTGACAAATTTCCCAAATATAGATTCACAAATTTTCCAAGTATAGATTCACAAATTTCCCAAGTATAGATTCACAAATTTTCCAAGTATAGATTTACAAATTTTCCAAGTATAGATTCACAAATTATCCAAGTATAGATTCACAAATTTCCTAAGAATAGATCCACCAATTTCCCAAATATATCCACCAATTTCCCAAGTATAGATTCACATATTTCCAAGTATAGATTCACAAATTTCCCAAGTATAGATTCACAAATTTCCCAAGTATAGATTCAAAAATTTCCCAAGTATAGATTCACAAATTTCCCAAGTATAGATTCACAAATTTCCCAAGTATAGATTCAAAAATTTCCCAAGTATAGATTCACAAATTTCCCAAGTATAGATTCACAAATTTCCGAAGTATAGATTCACAAATTTTCCAAGTATAGATTCACAAATTTCCCAAGTATAGATTCACAAATTTCCGAAGAAGAGATTCACAAATTTTCCAAGTATAGACTCACAAATTTTCCAAATAGATTCACAAATTTTCCAAGTATAGATTCAAAAATTTTCCAAGTATAGATTCACAAATTATCCAAGTATAGATTCACAAATTTTCCAAGTATAGATTCACAAATTTTCCAAGTATAGATTCACAAATTTCCTAAGTATAGATTCATAAATTTCCCAAGTATAGATTCACAAATTTTCCAAGTATAGATTCACAAATTTTCCAAGTATAGATTCACAAATTTCCCAAGTATAGATTCATAAATTTCCCAATATAGATCCACCAATTTCCCAAGTATAGATTCACCATTTCCAAGTATAGATTCACATATTTCCCAAGTATAGATTCACAAATTTCCCAAGTATAGATTCACAAATTTCCGAAGTATAGATTCAGAAATTTTCCAAGTATAGATTCACAAATTTTCCAAGTATAGATTCACAAATGTCCCAAGCATAGATTCACAAATTTTCCAAGTAGAGATTCACAAATTTCCCAAGTATAGACTCACAAATTTCCCAAGTATAGATTCATAAATTTCCCAAGTATAGATTCACAAATTTCCCAAGTATAGATCCACAAATTTCCCAAGTATAGATTCACAAATTTCCCAAGTATAGATCCACCAATTTCCCAAGTATAGATTCACCAATTTCCCAAGTATAGATTCTTAAATTTTCCAAGTATAGATTCACAAATTTTCCAAGTATAGATTCACAAATTTCCCTAATATAGATTCACAAATTTTCCAAGTATAGAATCACAAATTTTCCAAGTATAGATTCACAAATTTCCAAAGTATAGATTTACAAATTTCCCAAGTATAGATTCACAAATTTTCCAAGTATAGATTCACAAATTTCCCAAGTATAGATTCACAAATTTTCCAAGTATAGATTCACAAATTTTCCAAGTATAGATTCACAAATTTTCCAAGTATAGATTCACCAATTTCCCAAGTATATCCACCAATTTCCCAAGTATAGATTCACATATTTCCCAAGTATAGATTTACAAATTTCCCAAGTATAGATTCACAAATTTTCCAAGTATAGATTCACAAATTTCCCAAGTATAGATTCACAAATTTTCCAAGTATAGATTCACAAATTTTCCAAGTATAGATTCACAAATTTTCTAAGTAGAGATTCACAAATTTCCCAAGTATACATCCACCAATTTCCCAAGTATATCCACCAATTTCCCAAGTATAGATTCACAAATTTTCCAAGTATAGATTCACAAATTTTACAAGTATAGATTCACAAATTTCCCAAGTATAGATTCACAAATTTCCCAATATAGATCCACCAATTTCCCAAGTATAGATTTACCAATTTCCAAGTATAGATTCACATATTTCCCAAGTATAGATTCTCAAATTTCCCAAGTATAGATTCACAAATTTCCGAAGTATAGATTCAGAAATTTTCCAAGTATAGATTCACAAATTTTCCAAGTATAGATTCACAAATGTCCCAAGCATAGATTCACAAATTTTCCAAGTAGAGATTCACAAATTTCCCAAGTATAGACTCACAAATTTCCCAAGTATAGATTCACAAATTTTCCAAGTATAGATTCACAAATTTCCCAAGTATAGATCCACAAATTTCCCAAGTATAGATTGAAAAATTTCCCAAGTATAGATTCACAAATTTTCCAAGTATAGATTGACAAATTTCCCAAATATAGATTCACAAATTTCCCAAGTATAGATTCACAAATTTTCCAAGTATAGATTCACAAATTTTCCAAGTATAGATTCACAAATTTTCCAAGTATAGATTCACAAATTTCCCAAGTATAGATTCACAAATTTCCCAAGTATAGATCCACCAATTTCCCAAATATATCCACCAATTTCCCAAGTATAGATTCACATATTTCCCAAGTATAGATTCACATATTTCCCAAGTATAGATTTACAAATTTCCCAAGTATAGGTTCACAAATTTCCGAAGTATAGACTCACAAATTTTCCAAGTATAGATTCACAAATTTTCCAAGTATAGATTCACAAATTTCCCAAGCATAGATTCACAAATTTTCCAAGTATAGATTCACAAATTTCCCAAGTAGAGATTCACAAATTTCCCAAGTATAGATTCACAAATTATCCAAGTATAGATTCACAAATTATCCAAGTATAGATTCACAAATTTTCCAAGTATAGATTCACAAATTTTCCAAGTATAGATTCACAAATTTCCCAAGTATAGATTCATAAATTTCCCAAGTATAGATTCAAAAATTTTCCAAGTATAGATTCACAAATTTTCCAAGTATAGATTCACAAATTTCCCAAGTATACATCCACCAATTTCCCAAGTATATCCACCGATTTCCCAAGTATAGATTCACATATTTCCCAAGTATAGATTTACAAATTTCCCAAGTATAGATTCACAAATTTCCCAAGTATAGATTCACAAATTTTCCAAGTATAGATTCACAAATTTCCCAAGCATAGATTCACAAATTTTCCAAGTATAGATTCACAAATTTCCCAAGTAGAGATTCACAAATTTCCCAAGTATAGATTCACAAATTTCCCAAGTATAGATTCACAAATTTCCCAAGTATAGATCCACCAATTTCCCAAGTATAGATCCACCAATTTCCCAATATAGATTCACCAATTTCCAAGTATAGATTCACATATTTCCCAAGTATAGATTCACAAATTTCCCAAGTATAGATTCACAAATTTCCGAAGTATAGATTCAGAAATTTCCCAAGTATAGATTCAAAAATTTTCCAAGTATAGATTCACAAATTATCCAAGTATAGATTCACAAATTTTCCAAGTATAGATTCACAAATTTCCCAAGTATAGATTCACAAATTTCCGAAGTATAGATTCAGAAATTTCCCAAGTATAGATTCAAAAATTTTCCAAGTATAGATTCACAAATTATCCAAGTATAGATTCACAAATTTTCCAAGTATAGATTCACAAATTTTCCAAGTATAGATTCACAAATTTTCCAAGTATAGATTCACAAATTTCCCAAGTATAGATTCACAAATTTCCCAATATAGATCCACCAATTTCCCAAGTTTAGATTCATCAATTTAAAAGTATAGATTCACATATTTCCCAAGTTTAGATTCACAAATTTCCCAAGTATAGATTCACAAATTTCCGAAGTATAGATTCACAAATTTCCCAAGTATAGATTCACAAATTTCCCAAGTATAGATTCAAAAATTTCCCAAGTATAGATTCACAAATTTCCCAAGTATAGATTCACAAATTTCCGAAGTATAGATTCACAAATTTTCCAAGTATAGATTCACAAATTTCCCAAGTATAGATTCACAAATTTCCGAAGAAGAGATTCACAAATTTTCCAAGTATAGACTCACAAATTTTCCAAATAGATTCACAAATTTTCCAAGTATAGATTCAAAAATTTTCCAAGTATAGATTCACAAATTATCCAAGTATAGATTCACAAATTTTCCAAGTATAGATTCACAAATTTTCCAAGTATAGATTCACAAATTTCCTAAGTATAGATTCATAAATTTCCCAAGTATAGATTCACAAATTTTCCAAGTATAGATTCACAAATTTTCCAAGTATAGATTCACAAATTTCCCAAGTATAGATTCATAAATTTCCCAATATAGATCCACCAATTTCCCAAGTATAGATTCACCATTTCCAAGTATAGATTCACATATTTCCCAAGTATAGATTCACAAATTTCCCAAGTATAGATTCACAAATTTCCGAAGTATAGATTCAGAAATTTTCCAAGTATAGATTCACAAATTTTCCAAGTATAGATTCACAAATGTCCCAAGCATAGATTCACAAATTTTCCAAGTAGAGATTCACAAATTTCCCAAGTATAGACTCACAAATTTCCCAAGTATAGATTCATAAATTTCCCAAGTATAGATTCACAAATTTCCCAAGTATAGATCCACAAATTTCCCAAGTATAGATTCACAAATTTCCCAAGTATAGATCCACCAATTTCCCAAGTATAGATTCACCAATTTCCCAAGTATAGATTCTTAAATTTTCCAAGTATAGATTCACAAATTTTCCAAGTATAGATTCACAAATTTCCCTAATATAGATTCACAAATTTTCCAAGTATAGAATCACAAATTTTCCAAGTATAGATTCACAAATTTCCAAAGTATAGATTTACAAATTTCCCAAGTATAGATTCACAAATTTTCCAAGTATAGATTCACAAATTTCCCAAGTATAGATTCACAAATTTTCCAAGTATAGATTCACAAATTTTCCAAGTATAGATTCACAAATTTTCCAAGTATAGATTCACCAATTTCCCAAGTATATCCACCAATTTCCCAAGTATAGATTCACATATTTCCCAAGTATAGATTTACAAATTTCCCAAGTATAGATTCACAAATTTTCCAAGTATAGATTCACAAATTTCCCAAGTATAGATTCACAAATTTTCCAAGTATAGATTCACAAATTTTCCAAGTATAGATTCACAAATTTTCTAAGTAGAGATTCACAAATTTCCCAAGTATACATCCACCAATTTCCCAAGTATATCCACCAATTTCCCAAGTATAGATTCACAAATTTTCCAAGTATAGATTCACAAATTTTACAAGTATAGATTCACAAATTTCCCAAGTATAGATTCACAAATTTCCCAATATAGATCCACCAATTTCCCAAGTATAGATTTACCAATTTCCAAGTATAGATTCACATATTTCCCAAGTATAGATTCTCAAATTTCCCAAGTATAGATTCACAAATTTCCGAAGTATAGATTCAGAAATTTTCCAAGTATAGATTCACAAATTTTCCAAGTATAGATTCACAAATGTCCCAAGCATAGATTCACAAATTTTCCAAGTAGAGATTCACAAATTTCCCAAGTATAGACTCACAAATTTCCCAAGTATAGATTCACAAATTTTCCAAGTATAGATTCACAAATTTCCCAAGTATAGATCCACAAATTTCCCAAGTATAGATTGAAAAATTTCCCAAGTATAGATTCACAAATTTTCCAAGTATAGATTGACAAATTTCCCAAATATAGATTCACAAATTTCCCAAGTATAGATTCACAAATTTTCCAAGTATAGATTCACAAATTTTCCAAGTATAGATTCACAAATTTTCCAAGTATAGATTCACAAATTTCCCAAGTATAGATTCACAAATTTCCCAAGTATAGATCCACCAATTTCCCAAATATATCCACCAATTTCCCAAGTATAGATTCACATATTTCCCAAGTATAGATTCACATATTTCCCAAGTATAGATTCACAAATTTCCCAAGTATAGATCCACCAATTTCCCAAATATATCCACCAATTTCCCAAGTATAGATTCACATATTTCCCATGTATAGATTCACAAATTTCCCAAGTATAGATTCACAAATTTCCCAAGTATAGATCCACCAATTTCCCAAGTATAGATTCACAAATTTCCGAAGTATAGATTCACAAATTTTCCAAGTATAGATTCACAAATTTCCCAAGTATAGATTCACAAATTTCCGAAGTAGAGATTCACAAATTTTCCAAGTATAGATTCACAAATTTTCCAAGTATAGATTCACAAATTTTCCAAGTATAGACTCACAAATTTCCCAAGTATAGATTCAAAAATTTTCCAAGTATAGATTCACAAATTATCCAAGTATAGATTCACAAATTTTCCAAGTATAGATTCACAAATTTTCCAAGTATAGATTCACAAATTTTCCAAGTATAGATTCACCAATTTCCAAGTATAGATTCACATATTTCCCAAGTATAGATTCACAAATTTCCCAAGTATAGATTCACAAATTTCCGAAGTATAGATTCAGAAATTTTCCAAGTATAGATTCACAAATTTTCCAAGTATAGATTCACAAATGTCCCAAGCATAGATTCACAAATTTTCCAAGTATAGATTCACAAATTTTCCAAAAAGAGATTCACAAATTTCCCAAGTATAGATTCACAAATTTCCCAAGTATAGATTCACAAATTTCCCAAGTATAGATCCACCAATTTCCCAAGTATAGATTCACCAATTTCCCAAGTATAGATTCTTAAATTTCCCAAGTATAGATTCACAAATTTTCCAAGTATAGATTCACAAATTTTCCAAGTATAGATTCACAAATTTTCCAAGTAGAGATTCACAAATTTCCCAAGTATACATCCACCAATTTCCCAAGTATAGATTCACATATTTCCCAAGTATAGATTTACAAATTTCCCAAGTATAGATTCACAAATTTCCGAAGTATAGATTCACAAATTTTCCAAGTATAGATTCGAAAATTTTCCAAGTATAGATTCACAAATTTCCCAAGCATAAATTCACAAATTTTCCAAGTATAGATTCACAAATTTTCCAAGTATAGATTCACAAATTTCCCAAGTATAGATTCAAAAATTTTCCAAGTATAGATTCACAAATTTCCCAAGTATAGATTCAAAAATTTTCCAAGTATAGATTCACAAATTATCCAAGTATAGATTCACAAATTATCTAAGTATAGATTCACAAATTATCCAAGTATAGATTCACAAATTTTCCAAGTATAGATTCACAAATTTTCCAAGTATAGATTCACAAATTTCCCAAGTATAGATTCACAAATTTCCGAAGTATAGATTCACAAATTTCCGAAGTAGAGATTCACAAATTTTCCAAGTATAGATTCACAAATTTTCCAAGTATAGATTCACAAATTTTCCAAGTATAGATTCACAAATTTCCCAAGTATAGATTCAAAAATTTTCCAAGTATAGATTCACAAATTATCCAAGTATAGATTCACAAATTTTCCAAGTATAGATTCACAAATTTTCCAAGTATAGATTCACAAATTTTCCAAGTATAGATTCACCAATTTCCAAGTATAGATTCACATATTTCCCAAGTATAGATTCACAAATTTCCCAAGTATAGATTCACAAATTTCCGAAGTATAGATTCAGAAATTTTCCAAGTATAGATTCACAAATTTTCCAAGTATAGATTCACAAATGTCCCAAGCATAGATTCACAAATTTTCCAAGTATAGATTCACAAATTTTCCAAAAAGAGATTCACAAATTTCCCAAGTATAGATTCACAAATTTCCCAAGTATAGATTCACAAATTTCCCAAGTATAGATCCACCAATTTCCCAAGTATAGATTCACCAATTTCCCAAGTATAGATTCTTAAATTTCCCAAGTATAGATTCACAAATTTTCCAAGTATAGATTCACAAATTTTCCAAGTATAGATTCACAAATTTTCCAAGTAGAGATTCACAAATTTCCCAAGTATACATCCACCAATTTCCCAAGTATAGATTCACATATTTCCCAAGTATAGATTTACAAATTTCCCAAGTATAGATTCACAAATTTCCGAAGTATAGATTCACAAATTTTCCAAGTATAGATTCGAAAATTTTCCAAGTATAGATTCACAAATTTCCCAAGCATAAATTCACAAATTTTCCTAGTATAGATTCACAAATTTTCCAAGTATAGATTCACAAATTTCCCAAGTATAGATTCAAAAATTTTCCAAGTATAGATTCACAAATTTCCCAAGTATAGATTCAAAAATTTTCCAAGTATAGATTCACAAATTATCCAAGTATAGATTCACAAATTATCTAAGTATAGATTCACAAATTATCCAAGTATAGATTCACAAATTTTCCAAGTATAGATTCACAAATTTTCCAAGTATAGATTCACAAATTTCCCAAGTATAGATTCACAAATTTCCGAAGTAGAGATTCACAAATTTTCCAAGTATAGATTCACAAATTTTCCAAGTATAGATTCACAAATTTTCCAAGTATAGATTCACAAATTTCCCAAGTATAGATTCAAAAATTTTCCAAGTATAGATTCACAAATTATCCAAGTATAGATTCACAAATTTTCCAAGTATAGATTCACAAAATTTCCAAGTATAGATTCACAAATTTTCCAAGTATAGATTCACCAATTTCCAAGTATAGATTCACATATTTCCCAAGTATAGATTCACAAATTTCCCAAGTATAGATTCACAAATTTCCGAAGTATAGATTCAGAAATTTTCCAAGTATAGATTCACAAATTTTCCAAGTATAGATTCACAAATTTCCCAAGTAGAGATTCACAAATTTCCCAAGTATAGATTCACAAATTTCCCAAGTATAGATTCACAAATTTCCCAAGTATAGATCCACCAATTTCCCAAGTATAGATTCACCAATTTCCCAAGTATAGATTCTTAAATTTCCCAAGTATAGATTCACAAATTTTCCAAGTATAGATTCACAAATTTCCCAAGTATAGATTCAAAAATTTTCCAAGTATAGATTCACAAATTATCCAAGTATAGATTCACAAATTTTCCAAGTATAGATTCACAAATTTTCCAAGTATAGATTCACAAATTTTCCAAGTATAGATTCACCAATTTCCAAGTATAGATTCACATATTTCCCAAGTATAGATTCACAAATTTCCCAAGTATAGATTCACAAATTTCCGAAGCATAGATTCAGAAATTTTCCAAGTATAGATTCTCAAATTTTCCAAGTATAGATTCACAAATGTCCCAAGCATAGATTCACAAATTTTCCAAGTATAGATTCACAAATTTCCCAAGTAGAGATTCACAAATTTCCCAAGTATAGATTCACAAATTTCCCAAGTATAGATTCACAAATTTCCCAAGTATAGATCCACCAATTTCCCAAGTATAGATTCACCAATTTCCCAAGTATAGATTCTTAAATTTCCCAAGTATAGATTCACAAATTTTCCAAGTATAGATTCACAAATTTTCCAAGTATAGATTCACAAATTTTCCAAGTAGAGATTCACAAATTTCCCAAGTATACATCCACCAATTTCCCAAGTATAGATTCACATATTTCCCAAGTATAGATTTACAAATGTCCCAAGCATAGATTCACAAATTTTCCAAGTAAAGATTCACAAATTTCCCAAGTATAGACTCACAAATTTCCCAAGTATAGATTCACAAATTTCCCAAGTATAGATTCACAAATTTCCCAAGTATGGATCCACAAATTTCCCAAGTATAGATTGAAAAATTTCCCAAGTATAGATTCACAAATTTTCCAAGTATAGATTGACAAATTTCCCAAATATAGATTCACAAATTTTCCAAGTATAGATTCACAAATTTCCCAAGTATAGATTCACAAATTTCCCAAGTATAGATTCAAAAATTTTCCAAGTATAGATTCACAAATTATCCAAGTATAGATTCACAAATTATCTAAGTATAGATTCACAAATTATCCAAGTATAGATTCACAAATTTTCCAAGTATAGATTCACAAATTTTCCAAGTATAGATTCACAAATTTCCCAAGTATAGATTCACAAATTTCCGAAGTAGAGATTCACAAATTTTCCAAGTATAGATTCACAAATTTTCCAAGTATAGATTCACAAATTTTCCAAGTATAGATTCACAAATTTCCCAAGTATAGATTCAAAAATTTTCCAAGTATAGATTCACAAATTATCCAAGTATAGATTCACAAATTTTCCAAGTATAGATTCACAAATTTTCCAAGTATAGATTCACAAATTTTCCAAGTATAGATTCACCAATTTCCAAGTATAGATTCACATATTTCCCAAGTATAGATTCACAAATTTCCCAAGTATAGATTCACAAATTTCCGAAGTATAGATTCAGAAATTTTCCAAGTATAGATTCACAAATTTTCCAAGTATAGATTCACAAATTTCCCAAGTAGAGATTCACAAATTTCCCAAGTATAGATTCACAAATTTCCCAAGTATAGATTCACAAATTTCCCAAGTATAGATCCACCAATTTCCCAAGTATAGATTCACCAATTTCCCAAGTATAGATTCTTAAATTTCCCAAGCATAGATTCACAAATTTTCCAAGTATAGATTCACAAATTTCCCAAGTATAGATTCAAAAATTTTCCAAGTATAGATTCACAAATTATCCAAGTATAGATTCACAAATTTTCCAAGTATAGATTCACAAATTTTCCAAGTATAGATTCACAAATTTTCCAAGTATAGATTCACCAATTTCCAAGTATAGATTCACATATTTCCCAAGTATAGATTCACAAATTTCCCAAGTATAGATTCACAAATTTCCGAAGCATAGATTCAGAAATTTTCCAAGTATAGATTCTCAAATTTTCCAAGTATAGATTCACAAATGTCCCAAGCATAGATTCACAAATTTTCCAAGTATAGATTCACAAATTTCCCAAGTAGAGATTCACAAATTTCCCAAGTATAGATTCACAAATTTCCCAAGTATAGATTCACAAATTTCCCAAGTATAGATCCACCAATTTCCCAAGTATAGATTCACCAATTTCCCAAGTATAGATTCTTAAATTTCCCAAGTATAGATTCACAAATTTTCCAAGTATAGATTCACAAATTTTCCAAGTATAGATTCACAAATTTTCCAAGTAGAGATTCACAAATTTCCCAAGTATACATCCACCAATTTCCCAAGTATAGATTCACATATTTCCCAAGTATAGATTTACAAATGTCCCAAGCATAGATTCACAAATTTTCCAAGTAAAGATTCACAAATTTCCCAAGTATAGACTCACAAATTTCCCAAGTATAGATTCACAAATTTCCCAAGTATAGATTCACAAATTTCCCAAGTATGGATCCACAAATTTCCCAAGTATAGATTGAAAAATTTCCCAAGTATAGATTCACAAATTTTCCAAGTATAGATTGACAAATTTCCCAAATATAGATTCACAAATTTTCCAAGTATAGATTCACAAATTTCCGAAGTATAGATTCACAAATTTTCCAAGTATAGATTCACAAATTTTCCAAGTATAGATTCACAAATTATCCAAGTATAGATTCACAAATTATCCAAGTATAGATTCACAAATTATCCAAGTATAGATTCACAAATTTTCCAAGTATAGATTCACATATTTCCCAAGTATAGATTCACAAATTTCCTAAGAATAGATCCACCAATTTCCCAAATATATCCACCAATTTCCCAAGAATAGATTCACAAATTTCCCAAGTATAGATCCACCAATTTCCCAAGTATTGATCCACCAATTTCCCAAGAATAGATTCACAAATTTTCCAAGTATAGATTCACGAATTTCCCAAGTATAGATTCAAAAATTTCCCAAGTATAGATTCACAAATTTCCGAAGTATAGATTCACAAATTTTCCAAGTATAGATTCACAAATTTCCCAAGTATAGATTCACAAATTTCCGAAGTAGAGATTCACAAATTTTCCAAGTATAGACTCACAAATTTTCCAAATAGATTCACAAATTTTCCAAGTATAGATTCAAAAATTTTCCAAGTATAGATTCACAAATTATCCAAGTATAGATTCACAAATTATCCAAGTATAGATTCACAAATTTTCCAAGTATAGATTCACAAATTTTCCAAGTATAGATTCACAAATTTTCCAAGTATAGATTCACAAATTTCCTAAGTATAGATTCATAAATTTCCCAAGTATAGATTCACAAATTTTCCAAGTATAGATTCACAAATTTTCCAAGTATAGATTCACAAATTTCCCAAGTATAGATTCACAAATTTCCCAATATAGATCTACCAATTTCCCAAGTATAGATTCACCAATTTCCAAGTATAGATTCACATATTTCCCAAGTATAGATTCACAAATTTCCCAAGTATAGATTCACAAATTTCCGAAGTATAGATTCAGTAATTTTCCAAGTATAGATTCACAAATTTTCCAAGTATAGATTCACAAATGTCCCAAGCATAGATTCACAAATTTTCCAAGCAGAGATTCACAAATTTCCCAAGTATAGACTCACAAATTTCCCAAGTATAGATTCACAAATTTCCCAAGTATAGATTCACAAATTTCCCAAGTATAGATCCACAAATTTCCCAAGTATAGATTGAAAAATTTCCCAAGTATAGATTCACAAATTTTCCAAGTATAGATTGACAAATTTCCCAAATATAGATTCACAAATTTTCCAAGTATAGATTCACAAATTTCCCAAGTATAGATTCACAAATTTTCCAAGTATAGATTCACAAATATTCCAAGTAAAGATTCACAAATTTTCCAAGTATAGATTCACAAATTTCCCAAGTATAGATTCACAAATTTCCCAAGTATAGATCCACCAATTTCCCAAATATATCCACCAATTTCCCAAGTATAGATTCACATATTTCCCAAGTATAGATTCACATATTTCCCAAGTATAGATTCACAAATTTCCCAAGTATAGATCCACCAATTTCCCAAATATATCCACCAATTTCCCAAGTATAGATTCACATATTTCCCAAGTATAGATTCACAAATTTCCCAAGTATAGATTCACAAATTTCCCAAGTATAGATCCACCAATTTCCCAAGTATAGATTCACAAATTTTCCAAGTATAGATTCACGAATTTCCCAAGTATAGATTCACAAATTTCCCAAGTATAGATTCACAAATTTCCCAAGTATAGATTCACAAATTTCCGAAGTATAGATTCACAAATTTTCCAAGTATAGATTCACAAATTTCCCAAGTATAGATTCACAAATTTCCGAAGTAGAGATTCACAAATTTTCCAAGTATAGATTCACAAATTTTCCAAGTATAGATTCAAAATTTTCCAAGTATAGATTCACAAATTTCCCAAGTATAGTTACAAAAATTTTCCAAGTATAGATTCACAAATTATCCAAGTATAGATTCACAAATTTTCCAAGTATAGATTCACAAATTTTCCAAGTATAGATTCACAAATTTTCCAAGTATAGATTCACCAATTTCCAAGTATAGATTCACATATTTCCCAAGTATAGATTCACAAATTTCCCAAGTATAGATTCACAAATTTAAGAAGTATAGATTCAGAAATTTTCCAAGTATAGATTCACAAATTTTCCAAGTATAGATTCACAAATTTCCCAAGTATAGATTCAAAAATTTTCCAAGTATAGATTCACAAATTATCCAAGTATAGATTCACAAATTTTCCAAGTATAGATTCACAAATTTTCCAAGTATAGATTCACAAATTTTCCAAGTATAGATTCTTAAATTTCCCAAGTATAGATTCACAAATTTTCCAAGTATAGATTCACAAATTTCCCAAGTATACATCCACCAATTTCCCAAGTATAGATTCACATATTTCCCAAGTATAGATTTACAAATTTCCCAAGTATAGATTCACAAATTTCCGAAGTATAGATTCACAAATTTTCCAAGTATAGATTCACAAATTTTCCAAGTATAGATTCACAAATTTCCCAAGCATAAATTCACAAATTTTCCAAGTATAGATTCACAAATTTTCCAAGTATAGATTCACAAATTTCCCAAGTATAGATTCAAAAATTTTCCAAGTATAGATTCACAAATTATCCAAGTATAGATTCACAAATTATCCAAGTATAGATTCACAAATTTTCCAAGTATAGATTCACAAATTTTCCAAGTATAGATTCACAAATTTCCCAAGTATAGATTCACAAATTTCCGAAGTAGAGATTCACAAATTTTCCAAGTATAGATTCACAAATTTTCCAAGTATAGATTCACAAATTTTCCAAGTATAGATTCACAAATTTCCCAAGTATAGATTCAAAAATTTTCCAAGTATAGATTCACAAATTATCCAAGTATAGATTCACAAATTTTCCAAGTATAGATTCACAAATTTTCCAAGTATAGATTCACAAATTTTCCAAGTATAGATTCACCAATTTCCAAGTATAGATTCACATATTTCCCAAGTATAGATTCACAAATTTCCCAAGTATAGATTCACAAATTTCCGAAGTATAGATTCAGAAATTTTAAAAGTATAGATTCACAAATTTTCCAAGTATAGATTCACAAATGTCCCAAGCATAGATTCACAAATTTTCCAAGTATAGATTCACAAATTTCCCAAGTAGAGATTCACAAATTTCCCAAGTATAGATTCATAAATTTCCCAAGTATAGATTCACAAATTTCCCAAGTATAGATCCACCAATTTCCCAAGTATAGATTCACCAATTTCCCAAGTATAGATTCTTAAATTTCCCAAGTATAGATTCACAAATTTTCCAAGTATAGATTCACAAATTTCCCAAGTATAGATTCAAAAATTTTCCAAGTATAGATTCACAAATTATCCAAGTATAGATTCACAAATTTTCCAAGTATAGATTCACAAATTTTCCAAGTATAGATTCACAAATTTTCCAAGTATAGATTCACCAATTTCCAAGTATAGATTCACATATTTCCCAAGTATAGATTCACAAATTTCCCAAGTATAGATTCACAAATTTCCGAAGCATAGATTCAGAAATTTTCCAAGTATAGATTCACAAATTTTCCAAGTATAGATTCACAAATGTCCCAAGCATAGATTCACAAATTTTCCAAGTATAGATTCACAAATTTCCCAAGTAGAGATTCACAAATTTCCCAAGTATAGATTCACAAATTTCCCAAGTATAGATTCACAAATTTCCCAAGTATAGATCCACCAATTTCCCAAGTATAGATTCACCAATTTCCCAAGTTTAGATTCTTAAATTTCCCAAGTATAGATTCACAAATTTTCCAAGTATAGATTCACAAATTTTCCAAGTATAGATTCACAAATTTTCCAAGTAGAGATTCACAAATTTCCCAAGTATACATCCACCAATTTCCCAAGTATAGATTCACATATTTCCCAAGTATAGATTTACAAATTTCCCAAGTATAGATTCACAAATTTCCGAAGTATAGATTCACAAATTTTCCAAGTATAGATTCACAAATTTTCCAAGTATAGATTCACAAATTTCCCAAGCATAAATTCACAAATTTTCCAAGTATAGATTCACAAATTTTCCAAGTATAGATTCACAAATTTCCCAAGTATAGATTCAAAAATTTTCCAAGTATAGATTCACAAATTATCCAAGTATAGATTCACAAATTATCCAAGTATAGATTCACAAATTTTCCAAGTATAGATTCACAAATTTTCCAAGTATAGATTCACAAATTTCCCAAGTATAGATTCACAAATTTCCGAAGTAGAGATTCACAAATTTTCCAAGTATAGATTCACAAATTTTCCAAGTATAGATTCACAAATTTTCCAAGTATAGATTCACAAATTTCCCAAGTATAGATTCAAAAATTTTCCAAGTATAGATTCACAAATTATCCAAGTATAGATTCACAAATTTTCCAAGTATAGATTCACAAATTTTCCAAGTATAGATTCACAAATTTTCCAAGTATAGATTCACCAATTTCCAAGTATAGATTCACATATTTCCCAAGTATAGATTCACAAATTTCCCAAGTATAGATTCACAAATTTCCGAAGTATAGATTCAGAAATTTTCCAAGTATAGATTCACAAATTTTCCAAGTATAGATTCACAAATGTCCCAAGCATAGATTCACAAATTTTCCAAGTATAGATTCACAAATTTCCCAAGTAGAGATTCACAAATTTCCCAAGTATAGATTCACAAATTTCCCAAGTATAGATTCACAAATTTCCCAAGTATAGATCCACCAATTTCCCAAGTATAGATTCACCAATTTCCCAAGTATAGATTCTTAAATTTCCCAAGTATAGATTCACAAATTTTCCAAGTATAGATTCACAAATTTTCCAAGTATAGATTCACAAATTTTCCAAGTAGAGATTCACAAATTTCCCAAGTATACATCCACCAATTTCCCAAGTATATCCACCAATTTCCCAAGTATAGATTCACATATTTCCCAAGTATATATTCACAAATTTTCCAAGTATAGATTCACAAATTTCCCAAGCATAAATTCACAAATTTTCCAAGTATAGATTCACAAATTTTCCAAGTATAGATTCACAAATTTCCCAAGTATAGATTCAAAAATTTTCCAAGTATAGATTCACAAATTATCCAAGTATAGATTCACAAATTATCCAAGTATAGATTCACAAATTTCCGAAGTATAGATTCACAAATTTTCCAAGTATAGATTCACAAATTTCCCAAGTATAGATTCACAAATTTCCCAAGTATAGATCCACCAATTTCCCAAATATATCCACCAATTTCCCAAGTATAGATTCACATATTTCCCAAGTATAGATTCACATATTTCCCAAGTATAGATTCACAAATTTCCCAAGTATAGATCCACCAATTTCCCAAATATATCCACCAATTTCCCAAGTATAGATTCACATATTTCCCAAGTATAGATTCACAAATTTCCCAAGTATAGATTCACAAATTTCCCAAGTATAGATCCACCAATTTCCCAAGTATAGATTCACAAATTTTCCAAGTATAGATTCACGAATTTCCCAAGTATAGATTCACAAATTTCCCAAGTATAGATTCACAAATTTCCCAAGTATAGATTCACAAATTTCCGAAGTATAGATTCACAAATTTTCCAAGTATAGATTCACAAATTTCCCAAGTATAGATTCACAAATTTCCGAAGTAGAGATTCACAAATTTTCCAAGTATAGATTCACAAATTTTCCAAGTATAGATTCACAAATTTTCCAAGTATAGATTCACAAATTTCCCAAGTATAGATTCAAAAATTTTCCAAGTATAGATTCACAAATTATCCAAGTATAGATTCACAAATTTTCCAAGTATAGATTCACAAATTTTCCAAGTATAGATTCAAAAATTTTCCAAGTATAGATTCACCAATTTCCAAGTATAGATTCACATATTTCCCAAGTATAGATTCACAAATTTCCCAAGTATAGATTCACAAATTTCCGAAGTATAGATTCAGAAATTTTCCAAGTATAGATTCACATATTTCCCAAGTATAGATTCACAAATTTCCCAAGTATAGATTCACAAATTTCCGAAGTATAGATTCAGAAATTTTCCAAGTATAGATTCACAAATTTTCCAAGTATAGATTCACAAATGTCCCAAGCATAGATTCACAAATTTTCCAAGTATAGATTCACAAATTTCCCAAGTAGAGATTCACAAATTTCCCAAGTATAGATTCATAAATTTCCCAAGTATAGATTCACAAATTTCCCAAGTATAGATCCACCAATTTCCCAAGTATAGATTCACCAATTTCCCAAGTATAGATTCTTAAATTTCCCAAGTATAGATTCACAAATTTTCCAAGTATAGATTCACAAATTTCCCAAGTATAGATTCAAAAATTTTCCAAGTATAGATTCACAAATTATCCAAGTATAGATTCACAAATTTTCCAAGTATAGATTCACAAATTTTCCAAGTATAGATTCACAAATTTTCCAAGTATAGATTCACCAATTTCCAAGTATAGATTCACATATTTCCCAAGTATAGATTCACAAATTTCCCAAGTATAGATTCACAAATTTCCGAAGCATAGATTCAGAAATTTTCCAAGTATAGATTCACAAATTTTCCAAGTATAGATTCACAAATGTCCCAAGCATAGATTCACAAATTTTCCAAGTATAGATTCACAAATTTCCCAAGTAGAGATTCACAAATTTCCCAAGTATAGATTCACAAATTTCCCAAGTATAGATTCACAAATTTCCCAAGTATAGATCCACCAATTTCCCAAGTATAGATTCACCAATTTCCCAAGTATAGATTCTTAAATTTCCCAAGTATAGATTCACAAATTTTCCAAGTATAGATTCACAAATTTTCCAAGTAGAGATTCACAAATTTCCCAAGTATACATCCACCAATTTCCCAAGTATAGATTCACATATTTCCCAAGTATAGATTTACAAATTTCCCAAGTATAGATTCACAAATTTCCGAAGTATAGATTCACAAATTTTCCAAGTATAGATTCACAAATTTTCCAAGTATAGATTCACAAATTTCCCAAGCATAAATTCACAAATTTTCCAAGTATAGATTCAAAAATTTTCCAAGTATAGATTCACAAATTTTCCAAGTATAGATTCAAAAATTTTCCAAGTATAGATTCACCAATTTCCAAGTATAGATTCACATATTTCCCAAGTATAGATTCACAAATTTCCCAAGTATAGATTCACAAATTTTCCAAGTATAGATTCACAAATTTCCCAAGTATAGATTCACAAATTTCCGAAGTAGAGATTCACAAATTTTCCAAGTATAGATTCACAAATTTTCCAAGTATAGATTCACAAATTTTCCAAGTATAGATTCACAAATTTCCCAAGTATAGATTCAAAAATTTTCCAAGTATAGATTCACAAATTATCCAAGTATAGATTCACAAATTTTCCAAGTATAGATTCACAAATTTTCCAAGTATAGATTCAAAAATTTTCCAAGTATAGATTCACCAATTTCCAAATATAGATTCACATATTTCCCAAGTATAGATTCACAAATTTCCCAAGTATAGATTCACAAATTTCCGAAGTATAGATTCAGAAATTTTCCAAGTATAGATTCACAAATTTTCCAAGTATAGATTCACAAATGTCCCAAGCATAGATTCACAAATTTTCCAAGTATAGATTCACAAATTTCCCAAGTAGAGATTCACAAATTTCCCAAGTATAGATTCATAAATTTCCCAAGTATAGATTCACAAATTTCCCAAGTATAGATCCACCAATTTCCCAAGTATAGATTCACCAATTTCCCAAGTATAGATTCTTAAATTTCCCAAGTATAGATTCACAAATTTTCCAAGTATAGATTCACAAATTTCCCAAGTATAGATTCAAAAATTTTCCAAGTATAGATTCACAAATTATCCAAGTATAGATTCACAAATTTTCCAAGTATAGATTCACAAATTTTCCAAGTATAGATTCACAAATTTTCCAAGTATAGATTCACCAATTTCCAAGTATAGATTCACATATTTCCCAAGTATAGATTCACAAATTTCCCAAGTATAGATTCACAAATTTCCGAAGCATAGATTCAGAAATTTTCCAAGTATAGATTCACAAATTTTCCAAGTATAGATTCACAAATGTCCCAAGCATAGATTCACAAATTTTCCAAGTATAGATTCACAAATTTCCCAAGTAGAGATTCACAAATTTCCCAAGTATAGATTCACAAATTTCCCAAGTATAGATTCACAAATTTCCCAAGTATAGATCCACCAATTTCCCAAGTATAGATTCACCAATTTCCCAAGTATAGATTCTTAAATTTCCCAAGTATAGATTCACAAATTTTCCAAGTATAGATTCACAAATTTTCCAAGTATAGATTCACAAATTTTCCAAGTAGAGATTCACAAATTTCCCAAGTATACATCCACCAATTTCCCAAGTATAGATTCACATATTTCCCAAGTATAGATTTACAAATTTCCCAAGTATAGATTCACAAATTTCCGAAGTATAGATTCACAAATTTTCCAAGTATAGATTCACAAATTTTCCAAGTATAGATTCACAAATTTCCCAAGCATAAATTCACAAATTTTCCAAGTATAGATTCACAAATTTTCCAAGTATAGATTCACAAATTTCCCAAGTATAGATTCAAAAATTTTCCAAGTATAGATTCACAAATTATCCAAGTATAGATTCACAAATTATCCAAGTATAGATTCACAAATTTTCCAAGTATAGATTCACAAATTTTCCAAGTATAGATTCACAAATTTCCCAAGTATAGATTCACAAATTTCCGAAGTAGAGATTCACAAATTTTCCAAGTATAGATTCACAAATTTTCCAAGTATAGATTCACAAATTTTCCAAGTATAGATTCACAAATTTCCCAAGTATAGATTCAAAAATTTTCCAAGTATAGATTCACAAATTATCCAAGTATAGATTCACAAATTTTCCAAGTATAGATTCACAAATTTTCCAAGTATAGATTCACAAATTTTCCAAGTATAGATTCACCAATTTCCAAGTATAGATTCACATATTTCCCAAGTATAGATTCACAAATTTCCCAAGTATAGATTCACAAATTTCCGAAGTATAGATTCAGAAATTTTCCAAGTATAGATTCACAAATTTTCCAAGTATAGATTCACAAATGTCCCAAGCATAGATTCACAAATTTTCCAAGTATAGATTCACAAATTTCCCAAGTAGAGATTCACAAATTTCCCAAGTATAGATTCACAAATTTCCCAAGTATAGATTCACAAATTTCCCAAGTATAGATCCACCAATTTCCCAAGTATAGATTCACCAATTTCCCAAGTATAGATTCTTAAATTTCCCAAGTATAGATTCACAAATTTTCCAAGTATAGATTCACAAATTTTCCAAGTATAGATTCACAAATTTTCCAAGTAGAGATTCACAAATTTCCCAAGTATACATCCACCAATTTCCCAAGTATATCCACCAATTTCCCAAGTATAGATTCACATATTTCCCAAGTATAGATTTACAAATTTCCCAAGTATAGATTCACAAATTTTCCAAGTATAGATTCACAAATTTCCCAAGCATAAATTCACAAATTTTCCAAGTATAGATTCACAAATTTTCCAAGTATAGATTCACAAATTTCCCAAGTATAGATTCAAAAATTTTCCAAGTATAGATTCACAAATTATCCAAGTATAGATTCACAAATTATCCAAGTATAGATTCACAAATTTCCGAAGTATAGATTCACAAATTTTCCAAGTATAGATTCACAAATTTCCCAAGTATAGATTCACAAATTTCCCAAGTATAGATCCACCAATTTCCCAAATATATCCACCAATTTCCCAAGTATAGATTCACATATTTCCCAAGTATAGATTCACATATTTCCCAAGTATAGATTCACAAATTTCCCAAGTATAGATCCACCAATTTCCCAAATATATCCACCAATTTCCCAAGTATAGATTCACATATTTCCCAAGTATAGATTCACAAATTTCCCAAGTATAGATTCACAAATTTCCCAAGTATAGATCCACCAATTTCCCAAGTATAGATTCACAAATTTTCCAAGTATAGATTCACGAATTTCCCAAGTATAGATTCACAAATTTCCCAAGTATAGATTCACAAATTTCCCAAGTATAGATTCACAAATTTCCGAAGTATAGATTCACAAATTTTCCAAGTATAGATTCACAAATTTCCCAAGTATAGATTCACAAATTTCCGAAGTAGAGATTCACAAATTTTCCAAGTATAGATTCACAAATTTTCCAAGTATAGATTCACAAATTTTCCAAGTATATATTCACAAATTTCCCAAGTATAGATTCAAAAATTTTCCAAGTATAGGTTCACAAATTATCCAAGTATAGATTCAAAAATTTTCCAAGTATAGATTCACAAATTTTCCAAGTATAGATTCAAAAATTTTCCAAGTATAGATTCACCAATTTCCAAGTATAGATTCACATATTTCCCAAGTATAGATTCACAAATTTCCCAAGTATAGATTCACAAATTTCCGAAGTATAGATTCAGAAATTTTCCAAGTATAGATTCACAAATTTTCCAAGTATAGATTCACAAATGTCCCAAGCATAGATTCACAAATTTTCCAAGTATAGATTCACAAATTTCCCAAGTAGAGATTCACAAATTTCCCAAGTATAGATTCACAAATTTCCCAAGTATAGATTCACAAATTTCCCAAGTATAGATCCACCAATTTCCCAAGTATAGATTCACCAATTTCCCAAGTATAGATTCTTAAATTTTCCAAGTATAGATTCACAAATTTTCCAAGTATAGATTCACAAATTTCCCTAATATAGATTCACAAGTTTTCCAAGTATAGATTCACAAATTTTCCAAGTATAGATTCACAAATTTCCCAGGTATACATTCACCAATTTCCCAAGTATATCCACCAATTTCCCAAGTATAGATTCACATATTTCCCAAGTATAGATTTACAAATTTCCCAAGTATAGATTCTTAAATTTTCCAAGTATAGATTCACAAATTTTCCAAGTATAGATTCACAAATTTCCCTAATATAGATTCACAAATTTTCCAAGTATAGATTCACAAATTTTCCAAGTATAGATTCACAAATTTCCCAGGTATACATTCACCAATTTACCAAGTATATCCACCAATTTCCCAAGTATAGATTCACATATTTCCCAAGTATAGATTTACAAATTTCCCAAGCATAGATTCACAAATTTTCCAAGTATAGATTCACAAATTTCCCAAGTATAGATCCACCAATTTCCCAAGTATAGATTCACCAATTTCCCAAGTATAGATTCTTAAATTTCCCAAGTATAGATTCACAAATTTTCCAAGTATAGATTCACAAATTTTCCAAGTATAGATTCACAAATTTTCCAAGTAGAGATTCACAAATTTCCCAAGTATACATCCACCAATTTCCCAAGTATATCCACCAATTTCCCAAGTATAGATTCACATATTTCCCAAGTATAGATTTACAAATTTCCCAAGTATAGATTCACAAATTTTCCAAGTATAGATTCACAAATTTCCCAAGCATAAATTCACAAATTTTCCAAGTATAGATTCACAAATTTTCCAAGTATAGATTCACAAATTTCCCAAGTATAGATTCAAAAATTTTCCAAGTATAGATTCACAAATTATCCAAGTATAGATTCACAAATTATCCAAGTATAGATTCACAAATTTCCGAAGTATAGATTCACAAATTTTCCAAGTATAGATTCACAAATTTCCCAAGTATAGATTCACAAATTTCCCAAGTATAGATCCACCAATTTCCCAAATATATCCACCAATTTCCCAAGTATAGATTCACATATTTCCCAAGTATAGATTCACATATTTCCCAAGTATAGATTCACAAATTTCCCAAGTATAGATCCACCAATTTCCCAAATATATCCACCAATTTCCCAAGTATAGATTCACATATTTCCCAAGTATAGATTCACAAATTTCCCAAGTATAGATTCACAAATTTCCCAAGTATAGATCCACCAATTTCCCAAGTATAGATTCACAAATTTTCCAAGTATAGATTCACGAATTTCCCAAGTATAGATTCACAAATTTCCCAAGTATAGATTCACAAATTTCCCAAGTATAGATTCACAAATTTCCGAAGTATAGATTCACAAATTTTCCAAGTATAGATTCACAAATTTCCCAAGTATAGATTCACAAATTTCCGAAGTAGAGATTCACAAATTTTCCAAGTATAGATTCACAAATTTTCCAAGTATAGATTCACAAATTTTCCAAGTATATATTCACAAATTTCCCAAGTATAGATTCAAAAATTTTCCTAGTATAGGTTCACAAATTATCCAAGTATAGATTCAAAAATTTTCCAAGTATAGATTCACAAATTTTCCAAGTATAGATTCAAAAATTTTCCAAGTATAGATTCACCAATTTCCAAGTATAGATTCACATATTTCCCAAGTATAGATTCACAAATTTCCCAAGTATAGATTCACAAATTTCCGAAGTATAGATTCAGAAATTTTCCAAGTATAGATTCACAAATTTTCCAAGTATAGATTCACAAATGTCCCAAGCATAGATTCACAAATTTTCCAAGTATAGATTCACAAATTTCCCAAGTAGAGATTCACAAATTTCCCAAGTATAGATTCACAAATTTCCCAAGTATAGATTCACAAATTTCCCAAGTATAGATCCACCAATTTCCCAAGTATAGATTCACCAATTTCCCAAGTATAGATTCTTAAATTTTCCAAGTATAGATTCACAAATTTTCCAAGTATAGATTCACAAATTTCCCAAGTATAGATTCACCAATTTCCCAAGTATAGATTCTTAAATTTTCCAAGTATAGATTCACAAATTTTCCAAGTATAGATTCACAAATTTCCCTAATATAGATTCACAAGTTTTCCAAGTATAGATTCACAAATTTTCCAAGTATAGATTCACAAATTTCCCAGGTATACATTCACCAATTTCCCAAGTATATCCACCAATTTCCCAAGTATAGATTCACATATTTCCCAAGTATAGATTTACAAATTTCCCAAGTATAGATTCTTAAATTTTCCAAGTATAGATTCACAAATTTTCCAAGTATAGATTCACAAATTTCCCTAATATAGATTCACAAATTTTCCAAGTATAGATTCACAAATTTTCCAAGTATAGATTCACAAATTTCCCAGGTATACATTCACCAATTTACCAAGTATATCCACCAATTTCCCAAGTATAGATTCACATATTTCCCAAGTATAGATTTACAAATTTCCCAAGCATAGATTCACAAATTTTCCAAGTATAGATTCACAAATTTCCCAAGTATAGATTCACAAATTTTCCAAGTATAGATTCACAAATTTTCCAAGTATAGATTCACAAATTTTCCAAGTAGAGATTCACAAATTTCCCAAGTATACATCCACCAATTTCCCAAGTATATCCACCAATTTTCCAAGTATATATTCACAAATTTCCCAAGTATAGATTCAAAAATTTTCCAAGTATAGGTTCACAAATTATCCAAGTATAGATTCAAAAATTTTCCAAGTATAGATTCACAAATTTTCCAAGTATAGATTCAAAAATTTTCCAAGTATAGATTCACCAATTTCCAAGTATAGATTCACATATTTCCCAAGTATAGATTCACAAATTTCCCAAGTATAGATTCACAAATTTCCGAAGTATAGATTCAGAAATTTTCCAAGTATAGATTCACAAATTTTCCAAGTATAGATTCACAAATGTCCCAAGCATAGATTCACAAATTTTCCAAGTATAGATTCACAAATTTCCCAAGTAGAGATTCACAAATTTCCCAAGTATAGATTCACAAATTTCCCAAGTATAGATTCACAAATTTCCCAAGTATAGATCCACCAATTTCCCAAGTATAGATTCACCAATTTCCCAAGTATAGATTCTTAAATTTTCCAAGTATAGATTCACAAATTTTCCAAGTATAGATTCACAAATTTCCCAAGTATAGATTCACCAATTTCCCAAGTATAGATTCTTAAATTTTCCAAGTATAGATTCACAAATTTTCCAAGTATAGATTCACAAATTTCCCTAATATAGATTCACAAGTTTTCCAAGTATAGATTCACAAATTTTCCAAGTATAGATTCACAAATTTCCCAGGTATACATTCACCAATTTCCCAAGTATATCCACCAATTTCCCAAGTATAGATTCACATATTTCCCAAGTATAGATTTACAAATTTCCCAAGTATAGATTCTTAAATTTTCCAAGTATAGATTCACAAATTTTCCAAGTATAGATTCACAAATTTCCCTAATATAGATTCACAAATTTTCCAAGTATAGATTCACAAATTTTCCAAGTATAGATTCACAAATTTCCCAGGTATACATTCACCAATTTACCAAGTATATCCACCAATTTCCCAAGTATAGATTCACATATTTCCCAAGTATAGATTTACAAATTTCCCAAGCATAGATTCACAAATTTTCCAAGTATAGATTCACAAATTTCCCAAGTATAGATTCACAAATTTTCCAAGTATAGATTCACAAATTTTCCAAGTATAGATTCACAAATTTTCCAAGTAGAGATTCACAAATTTCCCAAGTATACATCCACCAATTTCCCAAGTATATCCACCAATTTCCCAAGTATAGATTCACATATTTCCCAAGTATAGATTTACAAATTTCCCAAGTATAGATTCACAAATTTCCGAAGTATAGATTCACAAATTTTCCAAGTATAGATTCACAAATTTTCCAAGTATAGATTCACAAATTTCCCAAGCATAAATTCACCAATTTTCCAAGTATAGATTCACAAATTTTCCAAGTATAGATTCACAAATTTCCCAAGTATAGATTCAAAAATTTTCCAAGTATAGATTCACAAATTATCCAAGTATAGATTCACAAATTATCCAAGTATAGATTCACAAATTTTCCAAGTATAGATTCACAAATTTTCCAAGTATAGATTCACAAATTTCCCAGGTATACATTCACCAATTTCCCAAGTATATCCACCAATTTCCGAAGTATAGATTCACATATTTCCCAAGTATAGATTTACAAATTTCCCAAGTATAGATTCTTAAATTTTCCAAGTATAGATTCACAAATTTTCCAAGTATAGATTCACAAATTTCCCTAATATAGATTCACAAATTTTCCAAGTATAGATTCACAAATTTTCCAAGTATAGATTCACAAATTTCCCAGGTATACATTCACCAATTTACCAAGTATATCCACCAATTTCCCAAGTATAGATTCACAAATTTCCCAAGCATAAATTCACCAATTTTCCAAGTATAGATTCACAAATTTTCCAAGTATAGATTCACAAATTTCCCAAGTATAGATTCAAAAATTTTCCAAGTATAGATTCACAAATTATCCAAGTATAGATTCACAAATTATCCAAGTATAGATTCACAAATTTTCCAAGTATAGATTCACAAATTTTCCAAGTATAGATTCACAAATTTCCCAAGTATAGATCCACCAATATCCCAAGTATTGATCCACCAATTTCCCAAGTATAGATTCACAAATTTTCCAAGTATAGATTCACGAATTTCCCAAGTATAGATTCACAAATTTCCCAAGTATAGATTCACAAATTTCCGAAGTATAGATTCACAAATTTTCCAAGTATAGATTCACAAATTTCCCAAGTATAGATTCACAAATTTCCGAAGTAGAGATTCACAAATTTTCCAAGTATAGATTCACAAATTATCCAAGTATAGATTCACAAATTATCCAAGTATAGATTCACAAATTTCCGAAGTATAGATTCACAAATTTTCCAAGTATAGATTCACAAATTTCCCAAGTATAGATTCACAAATTTCCCAAGTATAGATTCACCAATTTCCCAAATATATCCACCAATTTCCCAAGTATAGATTCACATATTTCCCAAGTATAGATTCACATATTTCCCAAGTATAGATTCACAAATTTCCCAAGTATAGATCCACCAATTTCCCAAATATATCCACCAATTTCCCAAGTATAGATTCACATATTTCCCAAGTATAGATTCACAAATTTCCCAAGTATAGATTCACAAATTTCCCAAGTATAGATCCACCAATTTCCCAAGTATAGATTCACAAATTTTCCAAGTATAGATTCACGAATTTCCCAAGTATAGATTCACAAATTTCCCAAGTATAGATTCACAAATTTCCCAAGTATAGATTCACAAATTTCCGAAGTATAGATTCACAAATTTTCCAAGTATAGATTCACAAATTTCCCAAGTATAGATTCACAAATTTCCGAAGTATAGATTCACAAATTTTCCAAGTATAGATTCAAAAATTTTCCAAGTATAGATTCACAAATTTCCCAAGTATAGATTCAAAAATTTTCCAAGTATAGATTCACAAATTATCCAAGTATAGATTCACAAATTTTCCAAGTATAGATTCACAAATTTTCCAAGTATAGATTCAAAAATTTTCCAAGTATAGATTCACCAATTTCCAAGTATAGATTCACATATTTCCCAAGTATAGATTCACAAATTTCCCAAGTATAGATTCACAAATTTCCGAAGTATAGATTCAGAAATTTTCCAAGTATAGATTCACAAATTTTCCAAGTATAGATTCACAAATGTCCCAAGCATAGATTCACAAATTTTCCAAGTATAGATTCACAAATTTCCCAAGTAGAGATTCACAAATTTCCCAAGTATAGATTCACAAATTTCCCAAGTATAGATTCACAAATTTCCCAAGTATAGATTCACATATTTCCCAAGTATAGATTTACAAATTTCCCAAGCATAGATTCACAAATTTTCCAAGTATAGATTCACAAATTTCCCAAGTATAGATTCACAAATTTTCCAAGTATAGATTCACAAATTTTCCAAGTATAGATTCACAAATTTTCCAAGTAGAGATTCACAAATTTCCCAAGTATACATCCACCAATTTCCCAAGTATATCCACCAATTTCCCAAGTATAGATTCACATATTTCCCAAGTATAGATTTACAAATTTCCCAAGTATGGATTCACAAATTTCCGAAGTATAGATTCACAAATTTTCCAAGTATAGATTCACAAATTTTCCAAGTATAGATTCACAAATTTCCCAAGCATAAATTCACCAATTTTCCAAGTATAGATTCACAAATTTTCCAAGTATAGATTCACAAATTTCCCAAGTATAGATTCAAAAATTTTCCAAGTATAGATTCACAAATTATCCAAGTATAGATTCACAAATTATCCAAGTATAGATTCACAAATTTTCCAAGTATAGATTCACAAATTTTCCAAGTATAGATTCACAAATTTCCCAAGTATAGATCCACCAATATCCCAAGTATTGATCCACCAATTTCCCAAGTATAGATTCACAAATTTTCCAAGTATAGATTCACGAATTTCCCAAGTATAGATTCACAAATTTCCCAAGTATAGATTCACAAATTTCCGAAGTATAGATTCACAAATTTTCCAAGTATAGATTTACAAATTTCCCAAGTATAGATTCACAAATTTCCGAAGTATAGATTTACAAATTTCCCAAGTATAGATTCACAAATTTTCCAAGTATAGATTCACAAATTTTCCAAGTATAGATTCACAAATTTTACAAGTATAGATTCACAAATTTTCCAAGTATAGATTCACAAATTTCCCAAGTATACATCCACCAATTTCCCAAGTATATCCACCAATTTCCCAAGTATAGATTCACATATTTCCCAAGTATAGATTTACAAATTTCCCAAGTATAGATTCACAAATTTCCGAAGTATAGATTCACAAATTATCCAAGTATAGATTCACAAATTTTCCAAGTATAGATTCACATATTTCCCAAGTATAGATTCACAAATTTCCTAAGAATAGATCCACCAATTTCCCAAATATATCCACCAATTTCCCAAGTATAGATTCACATATTTCCAAGTATAGATTCACAAATTTCCCAAGTATAGATTCACAAATTTCCCAAGTATAGATCCACCAATTTCCCAAGTATTGATCCACCAATTTCCCAAGTATAGATTCACAAATTTTCCAAGTATAGATTCACAAATTTCCCAAGTATAGATTCACAAATTTCCGAAGTATAGATTCACAAATTTTCCAAGTATAGATTCACAAATTTCCGAAGTAGAGATTCACAAATTTTCCAAGTATAGACTCACAAATTTTCCAAATAGATTCACAAATTTTCCAAGTATAGATTCAAAAACTTTCCAAGTATAGATTCACAAATTATCCAAGTATAGATTCACAAATTATCCAAGTATAGATTCACAAATTTTCCAAGTATAGATTCACAAATTTTCCAAGTATAGATTCACAAATTTTCTAAGTATAGATTCATAAATTTCCCAAGTATAGATTCACAAATTTTCCAAGCATAGATTCACAAATTTTCCAAGTATAGATTCACAAATTTCCCAAGTATAGATTCACAAATTTCCCAATATAGATCCACCAATTTCCCAAGTATAGATTCACCAATTTCCAAGTATAGATTCACATATTTCCCAAGTATAGATTCACAAATTTCCGAAGTATAGATTCACAAATTTCCCAAGTATAGATTCACAAATTTTCCAAGTATAGATTCACAAATTTTCCAAGTATAGATTCACAAATTTTCCAAGTATAGATTCACAAATTTCCCAAGTATAGATTCACAAATTTCCCAATATAGATCCACCAATTTCCAAGTATAGATTAACCAATTTCCAAGTATAGATTCACATATTTCCCAAGTATAGATTCACAAATTTTCCAAGTATAGATTCACAAATGTCCCAAGCATAGATTCACAAATTTTCCAAGTATAGATTCACAAATTTCCCAAGTAGAGATTCACAAATTTCCCAAGTATAGATTCACAAATTTCCCAAGTATAGATTCACAAATTTCCCAAGTAGAGATTCACAAATTTCCCAAGTATAGATTCACAAATTTCCCAAGTATAGATTCACAAATTTCCCAAGTATAGATCCACCAATTTCCCAAGTATAGATCCACCAATTTCCCAAGTATAGATTCACAAATTTTCCAAGTATAGATTCACAAATTTTCCAAGTATAGATTCAAAAATTTCCCTAATATAGATTCACAAATTTTCCAAGTATAGATTCACAAATTTTCCAAGTATAGATTCACAAATTTCCCAAGTATACATCCACCAATTTCAAAAGTATATCCACCAATTTCCCAAGTATAGATTCACATATTTCCCAATTATAGATTCACAAATTTCCCAAGTATAGATTCACAAATTTTCCAAGTATAGATTCACAAATTTTCCAAGTATAGATTCACAAATTTTCCAAGTATAGATTCACAAATTTCCCAAGTATACATCCACCAATTTCCAAGTATATCCACCAATTTCCCAAGTATAGATTCACATATTGCCCAAGTATAGATTTACAAATTTCCCAAGTATAGATTCACAAATTTCCGAAGTATAGATTCACAAATTTTCCAAGTATAGATTCACAAATTTTCCAAGTATAGATTCACAAATTTCCCAAGCATAGATTCACAAATTTTCCAAGTATAGATTCACAAATTTTCCAAGTATAGATTCACAAATTTCCCAAGTATAGATTCAAAAATTTTCCAAGTATAGATTCACAAATTTTCCAAGTATAGATTCACAAATTTCCCAAGCATAGATTCACAAATTTTCCAAGTATAGATTCACAAATTTTCCAAGAATAGATTCACAAATTTCCCAAGTATAGATTGAAAAATTTTCCAAGTATAGATTCACAAATTATCCAAGTATAGATTCACAAATTATCCAAGTATAGATTCACAAATTTTCCAAGTATAGATTCACAAATTTTCCAAGTATAGATTCACAAATTTCCCAAGTATAGATCCACCAATTTCCCAAGTATTGATCCACCAATTTCCCAAGTATAGATTCACAAATTTTCCAAGTATAGATTCACGAATTTCCCAAGTATAGATTCACAAATTTCCCAAGTAAAGATTCACAAATTTCCCAAGTATAGATTCACAAATTTCCGAAGTATAGATTCACAAATTTTCCAAGTATAGATTCACAAATTTCCCAAGTATAGATTCACAAATTTCCGAAGTAGAGATTCACATATTTTCCAAATATAGATTCACAAATTTTCCAAGTATAGATTCACAAATTTTCCAAGTATAGATTCACAAATTTCCCAAGTATAGATTCACAAATTTCCCAAGTATAGATTCACATATTTCCCAATTATAGATTCACAAATTTCCCAAGTATAGATTCACAAATTTTCCAAGTATAGATTCACAAATTTTCCAAGTATAGATTCACAAATTTTCCAAGTATAGATTCACAAATTTCCCAAGTATACATCCACCAATTTCCAAGTATATCCACCAATTTCCCAAGTATAGATTCACATATTGCCCAAGTATAGATTTACAAATTTCCCAAGTATAGATTCACAAATTTCCGAAGTATAGATTCACAAATTTTCCAAGTATAGATTCACAAATTTTCCAAGTATAGATTCACAAATTTCCCAAGCATAGATTCACAAATTTTCCAAGTATAGATTCACAAATTTTCCAAGTATAGATTCACAAATTTCCCAAGTATAGATTCAAAAATTTTCCAAGTATAGATTCACAAATTTTCCAAGTATAGATTCACAAATTTCCCAAGCATAGATTCACAAATTTTCCAAGTATAGATTCACAAATTTTCCAAGAATAGATTCACAAATTTCCCAAGTATAGATTGAAAAATTTTCCAAGTATAGATTCACAAATTATCCAAGTATAGATTCACAAATTATCCAAGTATAGATTCACAAATTTTCCAAGTATAGATTCACAAATTTTCCAAGTATAGATTCACAAATTTCCCAAGTATAGATCCACCAATTTCCCAAGTATTGATCCACCAATTTCCCAAGTATAGATTCACAAATTTTCCAAGTATAGATTCACGAATTTCCCAAGTATAGATTCACAAATTTCCCAAGTAAAGATTCACAAATTTCCCAAGTATAGATTCACAAATTTCCGAAGTATAGATTCACAAATTTTCCAAGTATAGATTCACAAATTTCCCAAGTATAGATTCACAAATTTCCGAAGTAGAGATTCACATATTTTCCAAATATAGATTCACAAATTTTCCAAGTATAGATTCACAAATTTTCCAAGTATAGATTCACAAATTTCCCAAGTATAGATTCACAAATTTCCCAATATAGATCCACCAATTTCCCAAGTATAGATTCACCAATTTCCAAGTATAGATTCACATATTTCCCAAGTATAGATTCACAAATTTCCCAAGTATAGATTCACAAATTTCCGAAGTATAGGTTCAGAAATTTTCCAAGTATAGATTCACAAATTTTCCAAGTATAGATTCATAAATGTCCCAAGCATAGATTCACAAATTTTCCAAGTAGAGATTCACAAATTTCCCAAGTATAGATTCACAAATTTCCCAAGTATAGATTCACAAATTTCCCAAGTATAGGTTCACAAATTTCCCAAGTATAGATCCACAAATTTCCCAAGTATAGATTGACAAATTTTCCAAGTATAGATTGACAAATTTTCCAAGTATAGATTCACAAATTTTCCAAGTATAGATTGACAAATTTCTCAAGTATAGATTCACAAATTTTCCAAGTATAGATTCACAAATTTCCCAAGTATAGATTCACAAATTTTCCAAGTAAAGATTCACAAATTTTCCAAGTATAGATTCACAAATTTTCCAAGTATAGATTCACAAATTTCCCAAGTATAGATTCACAAATTTGCCAAGTATAGATCCACCAATTTCCCAAATATATCCACCAATTTCCCAAGTATAGATTCACATATTTCCCAAGTATAGATTCACATATTTCCCAAGTATAGATTCACAAATTTCCCAAGTATAGATCCACCAATTTCCCAAATATATCCACCAATTTCCCAAGTATAGATTCACATATTTCCCAAGTATAGATTCACAAATTTCCCAAGTATAGATTCACAAATTTCCCAAGTATAGATCCACCAATTTCCTAAGTATTGATCCACCAATTTCCCAAGTATAGATTCACAAATTTTCCAAGTATAGATTCACGAATTTCCCAAGTATAGATTCACAAATTTCCCAAGAATAGATTCACAAATTTCCGAAGCATAGATTCACAAATTTTCCAAGTATAGATTCACAAATTTCCCAAGTATAGATTCACAAATTTCCGAAGTAGAGATTCACAAATTTTCCAAGTATAGATTCACTAATTTTCCAAGTATAGATTCACAAATTTCCCAAGTATTGATTCAAAAATTTTCCAAGTATAGATTCACAAATTATCCAAGTATAGATTCACAAATTATCCAAGTATAGATTCATAAATTTCCCAAGTATAGATTCACAAATTTTCCAAGTATAGATTCAAAAATTTTCCAAGTATAGATTCACAAATTTTGCTAGTATAGATTCACAAATTTCCCAAGTATAGATTCACAAATTTCCCAAGTATAGATTCACAAATTTCCCAATATAGATCCACCAATTTCCCAAGTATAGATTCACCAATTTCCAAGTATAGATTCAAATATTTCCCAAGTATAGATTCACAAATTTCCCAAGTATAGATTCACAAATTTCCGAAGTATAGATTCACAAATTTTCCAAGTATAGATTCACAAATGTCCCAAGCATAGATTCACAAATTTTCCAAGTATAGATTCACAAATTTCCCAAGTAGAGATTCACAAATTTCCTAAGTATAAATTCACAAATTTCCCAAGTATAGATTCACAAATTTCCCAAGTATATCCACCAATTTCCCAAGTATAGATTCACATATTTCCCAAGTATAGATTTACAAATTTCCCAAGTATAGATTCACAAATTTTCCAAGTATAGATTCACAAATTTTCCATGTATAGATTCACAAATTTTCCAAGTATAGATTCACAAATTTCTCAAGTATACATCCACCAATTTCCAAGTATATCCACCAATTTCCCAAGTATAGATTCACATATTTCCCAAGTATATATTTACAAATTTCCCAAGTATAGATTCACAAATTTCCGAAGTATAGATTCACAAATTTTCCAAGTATAGATTCACAAATTTTCCAAGTATAGATTCACAAATTTCCCAAGCATAGATTCACAAATTTTCCAAGTATAGATTCACAAATTTTCCAAGTATAGATTCACAAATTTCCCAAGTATAGATTCAAAAATTTTCCAAGTATAGATTCACAAATTTTCCAAGTATAGATTCACAAATTTCCCAAGCATAGATTCACAAATTTTCCAAGTATAGATTCACAAATTTTCCAAGAATAGATTCACAAATTTCCCAAGTATAGATTCAAAAATTTTCCAAGTATAGATTCACAAATTATCCAAGTATAGATTCACAAATTATCCAAGTATAGATTCACAAATTTTCCAAGTATAGATTCACAAATTTTCCAAGTATAGATTCACAAATTTCCCAAGTATAGTTCCACCAATTTCCCAAGTATTGATCCACCAATTTCCCAAGTATAGATTCACAAATTTTCCAAGTATAGATTCACGAATTTCCCAATTATAGATTCACAAATTTCCCAAGTATAGATTCACAAATTTCCCAAGTATAGATTCACAAATTTTCGAAGTATAGATTCACAAATTTTCCAAGTATAGATTCACAAATTTCCCAAGTATAGATTCACAAATTTCCGAAGTAGAGATTCACATATTTTCCAAATATAGATTCACAAATTTTCCAAGTATAGATTCACAAATTTTCCAAGTATAGATTCACAAATTTCCCAAGTATAGATTCACAAATTTCCCAATATAGATCCACCAATTTCCCAAGTATAGATTCACCAATTTCCAAGTATAGATTCACAAATTTCCCAAGTATAGATTCACAAATTTCCCAAGTATAGATTCACAAATTTCCGAAGTATAGATTCAGAAATTTTCCAAGTATAGATTCACAAATTTTCCAAGTATAGATTCACAAATGTCCCAAGCATAGATTCACAAATTTTCCAAGTATAGATTCACAAATTTCCCAAGTAGAGATTCACAAATTTCCTAAGTATAAATTCACAAATTTCCCAAGTATAGATTCACAAATTTCCCAAGTATATCCACCAATTTCCCAAGTATAGATTCACATATTTCCCAAGTATAGATTTACAAATTTCCCAAGTATAGATTCACAAATTTTCCAAGTATAGATTCACAAATTTTCCATGTATAGATTCACAAATTTTCCAAGTATAGATTCACAAATTTCTCAAGTATACATCCACCAATTTCCAAGTATATCCACCAATTTCCCAAGTATAGATTCACATATTTCCCAAGTATATATTTACAAATTTCCCAAGTATAGATTCACAAATTTCCGAAGTATAGATTCACAAATTTTCCAAGTATAGATTCACAAATTTTCCAAGTATAGATTCACAAATTTCCCAAGCATAGATTCACAAATTTTCCAAGTATAGATTCACAAATTTTCCAAGTATAGATTCACAAATTTCCCAAGTATAGATTCAAAAATTTTCCAAGTATAGATTCACAAATTTTCCAAGTATAGATTCACAAATTTCCCAAGCATAGATTCACAAATTTTCCAAGTATAGATTCACAAATTTTCCAAGAATAGATTCACAAATTTCCCAAGTATAGATTCAAAAATTTTCCAAGTATAGATTCACAAATTATCCAAGTATAGATTCACAAATTATCCAAGTATAGATTCACAAATTTTCCAAGTATAGATTCACAAATTTTCCAAGTATAGATTCACAAATTTCCCAAGTATAGTTCCACCAATTTCCCAAGTATTGATCCACCAATTTCCCAAGTATAGATTCACAAATTTTCCAAGTATAGATTCACGAATTTCCCAATTATAGATTCACAAATTTCCCAAGTATAGATTCACAAATTTCCCAAGTATAGATTCACAAATTTTCGAAGTATAGATTCACAAATTTTCCAAGTATAGATTCACAAATTTCCCAAGTATAGATTCACAAATTTCCGAAGTAGAGATTCACATATTTTCCAAATATAGATTCACAAATTTTCCAAGTATAGATTCACAAATTTTCCAAGTATAGATTCACAAATTTCCCAAGTATAGATTCACAAATTTCCCAATATAGATCCACCAATTTCCCAAGTATAGATTCACCAATTTCCAAGTATAGATTCACAAATTTCCCAAGTATAGATTCACAAATTTTCCAAGTATAGATTCATAAATGTCCCAAGCATAGATTCACAAATTTTCCAAGTAGAGATTCACAAATTTCCCAAGTATAGATTCACAAATTTCCCAAGTATAGATTCACAAATTTCCCAAGTATAGATTCACAAATTTCCCAAGTATAGATCCACAAATTTCCCAAGTATAGATTCACAAATTTCCGAAGTATAGATTCAGAAATTTTCCAAGTATAGATTCACAAATTTTCCAAGTATAGATTCACAAATGTCCCAAGCATAGATTCACAAATTTTCCAAGTATAGATTCACAAATTTCCCAAGTAGAGATTCACAAATTTCCTAAGTATAAATTCACAAATTTCCCAAGTATAGATTCACAAATTTCCCAAGTATATCCACCAATTTCCCAAGTATAGATTCACATATTTCCCAAGTATAGATTTACAAATTTCCCAAGTATAGATTCACAAATTTTCCAAGTATAGATTCACAAATTTTCCATGTATAGATTCACAAATTTTCCAAGTATAGATTCACAAATTTCTCAAGTATACATCCACCAATTTCCAAGTATATCCACCAATTTCCCAAGTATAGATTCACATATTTCCCAAGTATATATTTACAAATTTCCCAAGTATAGATTCACAAATTTCCGAAGTATAGATTCACAAATTTTCCAAGTATAGATTCACAAATTTTCCAAGTATAGATTCACAAATTTCCCAAGCATAGATTCACAAATTTTCCATGTATAGATTCACAAATTTTCCAAGTATAGATTCACAAATTTCCCAAGTATAGATTCAAAAATTTTCCAAGTATAGATTCACAAATTTTCCAAGTATAGATTCACAAATTTCCCAAGCATAGATTCACAAATTTTCCAAGTATAGATTCACAAATTTTCCAAGAATAGATTCACAAATTTCCCAAGTATAGATTCAAAAATTTTCCAAGTATAGATTCACAAATTATCCAAGTATAGATTCACAAATTATCCAAGTATAGATTCACAAATTTTCCAAGTATAGATTCAAAAATTTTCCAAGTATAGATTCACAAATTTCCCAAGTATAGTTCCACCAATTTCCCAAGTATTGATCCACCAATTTCCCAAGTATAGATTCACAAATTTTCCAAGTATAGATTCACGAATTTCCCAATTATAGATTCACAAATTTCCCAAGTATAGATTCACAAATTTCCCAAGTATAGATTCACAAATTTTCGAAGTATAGATTCACAAATTTTCCAAGTATAGATTCACAAATTTCCCAAGTATAGATTCACAAATTTCCGAAGTAGAGATTCACATATTTTCCAAATATAGATTCACAAATTTTCCAAGTATAGATTCACAAATTTTCCAAGTATAGATTCACAAATTTCCCAAGTATAGATTCACAAATTTCCCAATATAGATCCACCAATTTCCCAAGTATAGATTCACCAATTTCCAAGTATAGATTCACAAATTTCCCAAGTATAGATTCACAAATTTCCGAAGTATAGGTTCAGAAATTTTCCAAGTATAGATTCACAAATTTTCCAAGTATAGATTCATAAATGTCCCAAGCATAGATTCACAAATTTTCCAAGTAGAGATTCACAAATTTCCCAAGTATAGATTCACAAATTTCCCAAGTATAGATTCACAAATTTCCCAAGTATAGATTCACAAATTTCCCAAGTATAGATCCACAAATTTCCCAAGTATAGATTGACAAATTTCCCAAGTATAGATTCACAAATTTTCCAAGAATAGATTCACAAATTTCCCAAGTATAGATTCAAAAATTTTCCAAGTATAGATTCACAAATTATCCAAGTATAGATTCACAAATTATCCAAGTATAGATTCACAAATTTTCCAAGTATAGATTCACAAATTTTCCAAGTATAGATTCACAAATTTCCCAAGTATAGTTCCACCAATTTCCCAAGTATTGATCCACCAATTTCCCAAGTATAGATTCACAAATTTTACAAGTATAGATTCACGAATTTCCCAAGTATAGATTCACAAATTTTCCAAGTATAGATTCACAAATTTCCCAAGTATAGATTCACAAATTTCCGAAGTATAGATTCACAAATTTTCCAAGTATAGATTCACAAATTTCCCAAGTATAGATTCACAAATTTCCGAAGTAGAGATTCACATATTTTCCAAATATAGATTCACAAATTTTCCAAGTATAGATTCACAAATTTTCCAAGTATAGATTCACAAATTTCCCAAGTATAGATTCACAAATTTCCCAATATAGATCCACCAATTTCCCAAGTATAGATTCACAAATTTTCCAAGTATAGATTCACAAATTTCCCAAGTATAGATTCAAAAATTTTCCAAGTATAGATTCACAAATTTTCCAAGTATAGATTCACAAATTTCCCAAGTATAGATTCACAAATTTTCCAAGAATAGATTCACAAATTTCCCAAGTATAGATTCAAAAATTTTCCAAGTATAGATTCACAAATTATCCAAGTATAGATTCACAAATTATCCAAGTATAGATTCACAAATTTTCCAAGTATAGATTCACAAATTTTCCAAGTATAGATTCACAAATTTCCCAAGTATAGTTCCACCAATTTCCCAAGTATTGATCCACCAATTTCCCAAGTATAGATTCACAAATTTTCCAAGTATAGATTCACGAATTTCCCAATTATAGATTCACAAATTTCCCAAGTATAGATTCACAAATTTCCCAAGTATAGATTCACAAATTTTCGAAGTATAGATTCACAAATTTTCCAAGTATAGATTCACAAATTTCCCAAGTATAGATTCACAAATTTCCGAAGTAGAGATTCACATATTTTCCAAATATAGATTCACAAATTTTCCAAGTATAGATTCACAAATTTTCCAAGTATAGATTCACAAATTTCCCAAGTATAGATTCACAAATTTCCCAATATAGATCCACCAATTTCCCAAGTATAGATTCACCAATTTCCAAGTATAGATTCACAAATTTCCCAAGTATAGATTCACAAATTTCCGAAGTATAGGTTCAGAAATTTTCCAAGTATAGATTCACAAATTTTCCAAGTATAGATTCATAAATGTCCCAAGCATAGATTCACAAATTTTCCAAGTAGAGATTCACAAATTTCCCAAGTATAGATTCACAAATTTCCCAAGTATAGATTCACAAATTTCCCAAGTATAGATTCACAAATTTCCCAAGTATAGATCCACAAATTTCCCAAGTATAGATTGACAAATTTCCCAAGTATAGATTCACAAATTTTCCAAGAATAGATTCACAAATTTCCCAAGTATAGATTCAAAAATTTTCCAAGTATAGATTCACAAATTATCCAAGTATAGATTCACAAATTATCCAAGTATAGATTCACAAATTTTCCAAGTATAGATTCACAAATTTTCCAAGTATAGATTCACAAATTTCCCAAGTATAGTCCCACCAATTTCCCAAGTATTGATCCACCAATTTCCCAAGTATAGATTCACAAATTTTCCAAGTATAGATTCACGAATTTCCCAAGTATAGATTCACAAATTTTCCAAGTATAGATTCACAAATTTCCCAAGTATAGATTCACAAATTTCCGAAGTATAGATTCACAAATTTTCCAAGTATAGATTCACAAATTTCCCAAGTATAGATTCACAAATTTCCGAAGTAGAGATTCACATATTTTCCAAATATAGATTCACAAATTTTCCAAGTATAGATTCACAAATTTTCCAAGTATAGATTCACAAATTTCCCAAGTATAGATTCACAAATTTCCCAATATAGATCCACCAATTTCCCAAGTATAGATTCACCAATTTCCAAGTATAGATTCACAAATTTCCCAAGTATAGATTCACAAATTTCCGAAGTATAGGTTCAGAAATTTTCCAAGTATAGATTCACAAATTTTCCAAGTATAGATTCATAAATGTCCCAAGCATAGATTCACAAATTTTCCAAGTAGAGATTCACAAATTTCCCAAGTATAGATTCACAAATTTCCCAAGTATAGATTCACAAATTTCCCAAGTATAGATTCACAAATTTCCCAAGTATAGATCCACAAATTTCCCAAGTATAGATTGACAAATTTCCCAAGTATAGATTCACAAATTTTCCAAGTATAGATTGACAAATTTCCCAAGTATAGATTCACAAATTTTCCAAGTATAGATTCACAAATTTCCCAAGTATAGATTCACAAATTTTCCAAGTATAGATTCACAAATTTTCCAAGTATAGATTCACAAATTTTCCAAGTATAGATTCACGAATTTCCCAAGTATAGATTCACAAATTTCCCAAGTATAGATTCACAAATTTCCCAAGTATAGATTCACAAATTTCCGAAGTATAGATTCACAAATTTTCCAAGTATAGATTCACAAATTTCCCAAGTATAGATTCACAAATTTCCGAAGTAGAGATTCACATATTTTCCAAATATAGATTCACAAATTTTCCAAGTATAGATTCACAAATTTTCCAAGTATAGATTCACAAATTTCCCAAGTATAGATTCACAAATTTCCCAATATAGATCCACCAATTTCCCAAGTATAGATTCACAAATTTCCCAAGTATAGATCCACAAATTTCCCAAGTATAGATTGACAAATTTCCCAAGTATAGATTCACAAATTTTCCAAGAATAGATTCACAAATTTCCCAAGTATAGATTCAAAAATTTTCCAAGTATAGATTCACAAATTATCCAAGTATAGATTCACAAATTATCCAAGTATAGATTCACAAATTTTCCAAGTATAGATTCACAAATTTTCCAAGTATAGATTCACAAATTTCCCAAGTATAGTTCCACCAATTTCCCAAGTATTGATCCACCAATTTCCCAAGTATAGATTCACAAATTTTCCAAGTATAGATTCACGAATTTCCCAAGTATAGATTCACAAATTTTCCAAGTATAGATTCACAAATTTCCCAAGTATAGATTCACAAATTTCCGAAGTATAGATTCACAAATTTTCCAAGTATAGATTCACAAATTTCCCAAGTATAGATTCACAAATTTCCGAAGTAGAGATTCACATATTTTCCAAATATAGATTCACAAATTTTCCAAGTATAGATTCACAAATTTTCCAAGTATAGATTCACAAATTTCCCAAGTATAGATTCACAAATTTCCCAATATAGATCCACCAATTTCCCAAGTATAGATTCACCAATTTCCAAGTATAGATTCACAAATTTCCCAAGTATAGATTCACAAATTTCCGAAGTATAGGTTCAGAAATTTTCCAAGTATAGATTCACAAATTTTCCAAGTATAGATTCATAAATGTCCCAAGCATAGATTCACAAATTTTCCAAGTAGAGATTCACAAATTTCCCAAGTATAGATTCACAAATTTCCCAAGTATAGATTCACAAATTTCCCAAGTATAGATTCACAAATTTCCCAAGTATAGATCCACAAATTTCCCAAGTATAGATTGACAAATTTCCCAAGTATAGATTCACAAATTTTCCAAGTATAGATTGACAAATTTCCCAAGTATAGATTCACAAATTTTCCAAGTATAGATTCACAAATTTCCCAAGTATAGATTCACAAATTTTCCAAGTATAGATTCACAAATTTTCCAAGTATAGATTCACAAATTTTCCAAGTATAGATTCACGAATTTCCCAAGTATAGATTCACAAATTTCCCAAGTATAGATTCACAAATTTCCCAAGTATAGATTCACAAATTTCCGAAGTATAGATTCACAAATTTTCCAAGTATAGATTCACAAATTTCCCAAGTATAGATTCACAAATTTCCGAAGTAGAGATTCACATATTTTCCAAATATAGATTCACAAATTTTCCAAGTATAGATTCACAAATTTTCCAAGTATAGATTCACAAATTTCCCAAGTATAGATTCACAAATTTCCCAATATAGATCCACCAATTTCCCAAGTATAGATTCACCAATTTCCAAGTATAGATTCACATATTTCCCAAGTATAGATTCACAAATTTCCCAAGTATAGATTCACAAATTTCCGAAGTATAGGTTCAGAAATTTTCCAAGTATAGATTCACAAATTTTCCAAGTATAGATTCATAAATGTCCCAAGCATAGATTCACAAATTTTCCAAGTAGAGATTCACATATTTTCCAAATATAGATTCACAAATTTTCCAAGTATAGATTCACAAATTTTCCAAGTATAGATTCACAAATTTCCCAAGTATAGATTCACAAATTTCCCAATATAGATCCACCAATTTCCCAAGTATAGATTCACCAATATCCAAGTATAGATTCACAAATTTCCCAAGTATAGATTCACAAATTTCCGAAGTATAGGTTCAGAAATTTTCCAAGTATAGATTCACAAATTTTCCAAGTATAGATTCATAAATGTCCCAAGCATAGATTCACAAATTTTCCAAGTAGAGATTCACAAATTTCCCAAGTATAGATTCACAAATTTCCCAAGTATAGATTCACAAATTTCCCAAGTATAGATTCACAAATTTCCCAAGTATAGATCCACAAATTTCCCAAGTATAGATTGACAAATTTCCCAAGTATAGATTCACAAATTTTCCAAGTATAGATTGACAAATTTCCCAAGTATAGATTCACAAATTTTCCAAGTATAGATTCACAAATTTCCCAAGTATAGATTCACAAATTTTCCAAGTATAGATTCACAAATTTTCCAAGTATAGATTCACAAATTTTCCAAGTATAGATTCACGAATTTCCCAAGTATAGATTCACAAATTTCCCAAGTATAGATTCACAAATTTCCCAAGTATAGATTCACAAATTTCCGAAGTATAGATTCACAAATTTTCCAAGTATAGATTCACAAATTTCCCAAGTATAGATTCACAAATTTCCGAAGTAGAGATTCACATATTTTCCAAATATAGATTCACAAATTTTCCAAGTATAGATTCACAAATTTTCCAAGTATAGATTCACAAATTTCCCAAGTATAGATTCACAAATTTCCCAATATAGATCCACCAATTTCCCAAGTATAGATTCACCAATTTCCAAGTATAGATTCACATATTTCCCAAGTATAGATTCACAAATTTCCCAAGTATAGATTCACAAATTTCCGAAGTATAGGTTCAGAAATTTTCCAAGTATAGATTCACAAATTTTCCAAGTATAGATTCATAAATGTCCAAAGCATAGATTCACAAATTTTCCAAGTAGAGATTCACAAATTTCCCAAGTATAGATTCACAAATTTCCCAAGTATAAATTCACAAATTTCCCAAGTATAGATTCACAAATTTCCCAAGTATAGATTCACAAATTTTCCAAGTATAGATTCACAAATTTCCCAAGTATAGATTCACAAATTTTCCAAGTATAGATTCACAAATTTTCCAAGTATAGATTCACAAATTTTCCAAGTATAGATTCACAAATTTCCCAAGTATAGATTCACAAATTTGCCAAGTATAGATCCACCAATTTCCCAAATATATCCACCAATTTCCCAAGTATAGATTCACATATTTCCCAAGTATAGATTCACATATTTCCCAATTATAGATTCACAAATTTCCCAAGTATAGATCCACCAATTTCCCAAATATATCCACCAATTTCCCAAGTATAGATTCACATATTTCCCAAGTATAGATTCACAAATTTCCCAAGTATAGATTCACAAATTTCCCAAGTATAGATCCACCAATTTCCTAAGTATTGATCCACCAATTTCCCAAGTATAGATTCACAAATTTTCCAAGTATAGATTCACGAATTTCCCAAGTATAGATTCACATATTTCCCAAGTATAAATTCACAAATTTCCGAAGCATAGATTCACAAATTTTCCAAGTATAGATTCACAAATTTCCCAAGTATAGATTCACAAATTTCCGAAGTAGAGATTCACAAATTTTCCAAGTATAGATTCACAAATTTTCCAAGTATAGATTCACAAATTTCCCAAGTATTGATTCAAAAATTTTCCAAGTATAGATTCACAAATTATCCAAGTATAGATTCACAAATTTTCCAAGTATAGATTCACAAATTTTCCAAGTATAGATTCACAAATTTCCCAAGTATAGATTCATAAATTTCCCAAGTATAGATTCACAAATTTTCCAAGTATAGATTCACAAATTTTCCAAGTATAGATTCACAAATTTTGCAAGTATAGATTCACAAATTTCCCAAGTATAGATTCACAAATTTCCCAATATAGATCCACCAATTTCCCAAGTATAGATTCACCAATTTCCAAGTATAGATTCAAATATTTCCCAAGTATAGATTCACAAATTTCCCAAGTATAGATTCACAAATTTCCGAAGTATAGATTCAGAAATTTTACAAGTATAGATTCACAAATTTTCCAAGTATAGATTCACAAATTTTCCAAGTATAGATTCACAAATGTCCCAAGCATAGATTCACAAATTTTCCAAGTATAGATTCACAAATTTCCCAAGTAGAGATTCACAAATTTCCCAAGTATAGATTCACAAATTTCCCAAGTATAGATTCACAAATTTCCCAAGTTTAGATCCACCAATTTCCCAAGTATAGATCCACCAATTTCCCAAGTATAGATTCACAAATTTTCCAAGTATAGATTCACAAATTTTCCAAGCATAGATTCACAAATTTCCCTAATATAGATTCACAAATTTTCCAAGTATAGATTCACAAATTTCCCAAGTATACATCTACCAATTTCCCAAGTATATCCACCAATTTCCCAAGTATAGATTCACATATTTCCCAGGTATAGATTTACAAATTTCCCAAGTATAGATTCACAAATTTTCCAAGTATAGATTCACAAATTTCCCAAGTATAGATTCACAAATTTTCCAAGTATAGATTCACAAATTTTCCAAGTATACATCTACCAATTTCCCAAGTATATCCACCAATTTCCCAAGTATATCCACCAATTTCCCAAGTATAGATTCACATATTTCCCAAGTAGAGATTCACAAATTTCCCAAGTATAGATTCACAAATTTCCCAAGTATAGATTCACAAATTTTGCAAGTATAGATTCACAAATTTTGCAAGTATAGATTCACAAATTTCCCAAGTATAGATTCACAAATTTCCCAATATAGATCCACCAATTTCCCAAGTATAGATTCATCAATTTCCAAGTATAGATTCAAATATTTCCCAAGTATAGATTCACAAATTTCCCAATATAGATCCACCAATTTCCCAAGTATAGATTCACCAATTTCCAAGTATAGATTCAAATATTTCCCAAGTATAGATTCACAAATTTCCCAAGTATAGATTCACAAATTTCCGAAGTATAGATTCAGAAATTTTACAAGTATAGATTCACAAATTTTCCAAGTATAGATTCACAAATTTTCCAAGTATAGATTCACAAATGTCCCAAGCATAGATTCACAAATTTTCCAAGTATAGATTCACAAATTTCCCAAGTAGAGATTCACAAATTTCCCAAGTATAGATTCACAAATTTCCCAAGTATAGATTCACAAATTTCCCAAGTTTAGATCCACCAATTTCCCAAGTATAGATCCACCAATTTCCCAAGTATAGATTCACAAATTTTCCAAGTATAGATTCACAAATTTTCCAAGCATAGATTCACAAATTTCCCTAATATAGATTCACAAATTTTCCAAGTATAGATTCACAAATTTCCCAAGTATACATCTACCAATTTCCCAAGTATATCCACCAATTTCCCAAGTATAGATTCACATATTTCCCAGGTATTGATTTACAAATTTCCCAAGTATAGATTCACAAATTTTCCAAGTATAGATTCACAAATTTCCCAAGTATAGATTCACAAATTTTCCAAGTATAGATTCACAAATTTTCCAAGTATACATCTACCAATTTCCCAAGTACATCCACCAATTTCCCAAGTATATCCACCAATTTCCCAAGTATAGATTCACATATTTCCCAAGTAGAGATTCACAAATTTCCCAAGTATAGATTCACAAATTTCCCAAGTATAGATTCACAAATTTTCCAAGTATAGATTCACAAATTTTGCAAGTATAGATTCACAAATTTCCCAAGTATAGATTCACAAAATTTCCCAATATAGATCCACCAATTTCCCAAGTATAGATTCATCAATTTCCAAGTATAGATTCAAATATTTCCCAAGTATAGATTCACAAATTTCCCAAGTATAGATTCACAAATTTCCGAAGTATAGATTCAGAAATTTTCCAAGTATAGATTCACAAATTTTCCAAGTATAGATTCACAAATTTTCCAAGTATAGATTCACAAATGTCCCAAGCATAGATTCACAAATTTTCCAAGTATAGATTCACAAATTTCCCAAGTAGAGATTCACAAATTTCCCAAGTATAGATTCACAAATTTCCCAAGTATAGATTCACAAATTTCCCAAGTTTAGATCCACCAATTTCCCAAGTATAGATCCACCAATTTCCCAAGTATAGATTCACAAATTTTCCAAGTATAGATTCACAAATTTTCCAAGCATAGATTCACAAATTTCCCTAATATAGATTCACAAATTTCCCAAGTATACATCTACCAATTTCCCAAGTATATCCACCAATTTCCCAAGTATAGATTCACATATTTCCCAAGTATAGATTTACAAATTTCCCAAGTATAGATTCACAAATTTTCCAAGTATAGATTCACAAATTTCCCAAGTATAGATTCACAAATTTTCCAAATATAGATTCACAAATTTTCCAAGTATACATCTACCAATTTCCCAAGTATATCCACCAATTTCCCAAGTATACCCACCAATTTCCCAAGTATAGATTCACATATTTCCCAAGTAGAGATTCACAAATTTCCCAAGTATAGATTCACAAATTTCCCAAGTATAGATTCACAAATTTCCCAAGTATAGATTCACAAATTTTCCAAGTATAGATTCACAAATTTTGCAAGTATAGATTCACAAATTTCCCAAGTATAGATTCACAAATTTCCCAATATAGATCCACCAATTTCCCAAGTATAGATTCACCAATTTCCAAGAATAGATTCACATATTTCCCAAGTATAGATTCACAAATTTCCCAAGTATAGATTCACAAATTTCCGAAGTATAGATTCAGAATTTTTCCAAGTATAGATTCACAAATTTTCCAAGTATAGATTCACAAATGTCCCAAGCATAGATTCACAAATTTTCCAAGTATAGATTCACAAATTTCCCAAGTAGAGATTCACAAATTTCCCAAGTATAGATTCACAAATTTCCCAAGTATAGATTCACAAATTTCCCAAGTATAGATCCACCAATTTCCCAAGTATAGATCCACCAATTTCCCAAGTATAGATTCACAAATTTTCCAAGTATAGATTCACAAATTTTCCAAGTATAGATTCACAAATTTCCCTAATATAGATTAACAAATTTTCCAAGTATTGATTCACAAATTTTCCAAGAATAGATTCACAAATTTCCCAAGTATACATACACCAATTTCCCAAGTATATCCACCAATTTTCCAAGTATAGATTCACATATTTCCCAAGTATAGATTTACAAATTTCCCAAGTATAGATTCACAAATTTTCCAAGTATAGATTCACAAATTTCCCAAGTATAGATTCACAAATTTTCCAAGTATAGATTCACAAATTTTCCAAGTATAGATTCACAAATTTTGCAAGTATAGATTCACAAATTTCCCAAGTATAGATTCACAAATTTCCGAAGTATAGATTCAGAAATTTTCCAAGTATAGATTCACAAATTTTCCAAGTATAGATTGACAAATTTCCCAAGTATAGATTCACAAATTTTCCAAGTATAGATTGACAAATTTCCCAAGTATAGATTCACAAATTTTCCAAGTATAGATTCACAAATTTCCCAATATAGATTCACAAATTTTCCAAGTATAGATTCACAAATTTTCCAAGTATAGATTCACAAATTTTCCAAGTATAGATTCACAAATTTCCCAAGTATAGATTCACAAATTTGCCAAGTATAGATCCACCAATTTCCCAAATATATCCACCAATTTCCCAAGTATAGATTCACATATTTCCCAAGTATAGATTCACATATTTCAAAAGTATAGATTCACAAATTTCCCAAGTATAGATCCACCAATTTCCCAAATATAACCACCAATTTCCCAAGTATAGATTCACATATTTCCCAAGTATAGATTCACAAATTTCCCAAGTATAGATTCACAAATTTCCCAAGTATAGATCCACCAATTTCCTAAGTATTGATCCACCAATTTCCCAAGTATAGATTCACAAATTTTCCAAGTATAGATTCACGAATTTCCCAAGTATAGATTCACAAATTTCCCAAGTATAGATTCACAAATTTCCGAAGCATAGATTCACAAATTTTCCAAGTATAGATTCACAAATTTCCGAAGTAGAGATTCACAAATTTTCCAAGTATAGATTCACAAATTTTCCAAGTATAGATTCACAAATTTCCCAAGTATTGATTCAAAAATTTTCCAAGTATAGATTCACAAATTATCCAAGTATAGATTCACAAATTTTCCAAGTATAGATTCACAAATTTTCCAAGTATAGATTCACAAATTTCCCAAGTATAGATTCATAAATTTCCCAAGTATAGATTCACAAATTTTCCAAGTATAGATTCACAAATTTTCCAAGTATAGATTCACAAATTTTGCAAGTATAGATTCACAAATTTCCCAAGTATAGATTCACAAATTTCCCAATATAGATCCACCAATTTCCAAGTATAGATTCAAATATTTCCCAAGTATAGATTCACAAATTTCCCAAGTATAGATTCAGAAATTTTCCAAGTATAGATTCACAAATGTCCCAAGCATAGATTCACAAATTTTCCAAGTATAGATTCACAAATTTCCCAAGTAGAGATTCACAAATTTCCCAAGTATAGATTCACAAATTTCCCAAGTATAGATTCACAAATTTCCCAAGTTTAGATCCACCAATTTCCCAAGTATAGATCCACCAATTTCCCAAGTATAGATTCACAAATTTTCCAAGTATAGATTCACAAATTTTCCAAGCATAGATTCACAAATTTCCCTAATATAGATTCACAAATTTTCCAAGTATAGATTCACAAATTTCCCAAGTATACATCTACCAATTTCCCAAGTATATCCACCAATTTCCCAAGTATAGATTCACATATTTCCCAGGTATAGATTTACAAATTTCCCAAGTATAGATTCACAAATTTTCCAAGTATAGATTCACAAATTTCCCAAGTATAGATTCACAAATTTTCCAAGTATAGATTCACAAATTTTCCAAGTATACATCTACCAATTTCCCAAGTATATCCACCAATTTCCCAAGTATATCCACCAATTTCCCAAGTATAGATTCACATATTTCCCAAGTAGAGATTCACAAATTTCCCAAGTATAGATTCACAAATTTCCCAATATAGATCCACCAATTTCCCAAGTATAGATTCACCAATTTCCAAGTATAGATTCAAATATTTCCCAAGTATAGATTCACAAATTTCCCAAGTATAGATTCACAAATTTCCGAAGTATAGATTCAGAAATTTTCCAAGTATAGATTCACAAATTTTCCAAGTATAGATTCACAAATTTTCCAAGTATAGATTCACAAATGTCCCAAGCATAGATTCACAAATTTTCCAAGTATAGATTCACAAATTTCCCAAGTAGAGATTCACAAATTTCCCAAGTATAGATTCACAAATTTCCCAAGTATAGATTCACAAATTTCCCAAGTTTAGATCCACCAATTTCCCAAGTATAAATCCACCAATTTCCCAAGTATAGATTCACAAATTTTCCAAGCATAGATTCACAAATTTCCCTAATATAGATTCACAAATTTTCCAAGTATAGATTCACAAATTTCCCAAGTATACATCTACCAATTTCCCAAGTATATCCACCAATTTCCCAAGTATAGATTCACATATTTCCCAAGTATAGATTTACAAATTTCCCAAGTATAGATTCACAAATTTTCCAAGTATAGATTCACAAATTTCCCAAGTATAGATTCACAAATTTTCCAAGTATAGATTCACAAATTTTCCAAGTATACATCTACCAATTTCCCAAGTATATCCACCAATTTCCCAAGTATATCCACCAATTTCCCAAGTATAGATTCACATATTTCCCAAGTAGAGATTCACAAATTTTCCAAGTATAGATTCACAAATTTCCCAAGTATAGATTCACAAATTTCCCAAGTATAGATTCACAAATTTTCCAAGTATAGATTCACAAATTTTCCAAGTATAGATTCACAAATTTTGCAAGTATAGATTCACAAATTTCCCAAGTATAGATTCACAAATTTCCCAATATAGATCCACCAATTTCCCAAGTATAGATTCACCAATTTCCAAGTATAGATTCACATATTTCCCAAGTATAGATTCACAAATTTCCCAAGTATAGATTCACAAATTTCCGAAGTATAGATTCAGAAATTTTCCAAGTATAGATTCACAAATTTTCCAAGTATAGATTCACAAATGTCCCAAGCATAGATTCACAAATTTCCCAAGTATAGATTCACAAATTTCCCAAGTATAGATCCACCAATTTCCCAAGTATAGATCCACCAATTTCGCAAGTATAGATTCACAAATTTTCCAAGTATAGATTCACAAATTTTCCAAGTATAGATTCACAAATTTCCCTAATATAGATTCACATATTTTCCAAGTATAGATTCACAAATTTTCCAAGAATAGATTCACAAATTTCCCAAGTATACATCCACCAATATCCCAAGTATATCCACCAATTTCCCAAGTATAGATTCACATATTTCCCAAGTATAGATTTACAAATTTCCCAAGTATAGATTCACAAATTTTCCAAGTATATATTCACAAATTTCCCAAGTATAGATTCACAAATTTTCCAAGTATAGATTCACAAATTTTGCAAGTATAGATTCACAAATTTTGCAAGTATAGATTCACAAATTTCCCAAGTATAGATTCACAAATTTCCCAATAGAGATCCACTAATTTCCCAAGTATAGATTCACCAATTTCCAAGTATAGATTCACATATTTCCCAAGTATAGATTCACAAATTTCCCAAGTATAGATTCACAAATTTCCGAAGTATAGATTCAGAAATTTTCCAAGTATAGATTCACAAATTTTCCAAGTATAGATTCACAAATTTGGCAAGTATAGATTCACAAATTTCCCAAGTATAGATTCACAAATTTCCCAATATAGATCCACCAATTTCCCAAGTATAGATTCACCAATTTCCAAGTATAGATTCAAATATTTCCCAAGTATAGATTCACAAATTTCCCAAGTATAGATTCACAAATTTCCGAAGTATAGATTCAGAAATTTTCCAAGTATAGATTCACAAATTTTCCAAGTATAGATTCACAAATTTTCCAAGTATAGATTCACAAATGTCCCAAGCATAGATTCACAAATTTTCCAAGTATAGATTCACAAATTTCCCAAGTAGAGATTCACAAATTTCCCAAGTATAGATTCACAAATTTCCCAAGTATAGATTCACAAATTTCCCAAGTTTAGATCCACCAATTTCCCAAGTATAGATCCACCAATTTCCCAAGTATAGATTCACAAATTTTCCAAGTATAGATTCACAAATTTTCCAAGCATAGATTCACAAATTTCCCTAATATAGATTCACAAATTTTCCAAGTATAGATTCACAAATTTCTCAAGTATACATCTACCAATTTCCCAAGTATATCCACCAATTTCCCAAGTATATTCACCAATTTCCCAAGTATAGATTCACATATTTCCCAAGTAGAGATTCACAAATTTCCCAAGTATAGATTCACAAATTTCCCAAGTATAGATTCAGAAATTTTCCAAGTATAGATTCACAAATTTTCCAAGTATAGATTCACAAATGTCCCAAGCATAGATTCACAAATTTTCCAAGTATAGATTCACAAATTTCCCAAGTAGAGATTCACAAATTTCCCAAGTATAGATTCACAAATTTCCCAAGTATAGATTCACAAATTTCCCAAGTATAGATTCACAAATTTTCCAAGTATAGATTCACAAATTTTCCAAGTATAGATTCACAAATTTTGCAAGTATAGATTCACAAATTTCCCAAGTATAGATTCACAAATTTCCCAATATAGATCCACCAATTTCCCAAGTATAGATTCACCAATTTCCAAGTATAGATTCACATATTTCCCAAGTATAGATTCACAAATTTCCCAAGTATAGATCCACCAATTTCCCAAGTATAGATCCACCAATTTCCCAAGTATAGATTCACAAATTTTCCAAGTATAGATTCACAAATTTTCCAAGTATAGATTCACAAATTTCCCTAATATAGATTCACAAATTTTCCAAGTATAGATTCACAAATTTTCCAAGAATAGATTCACAAATTTCCCAAGTATACATCCACCAATTTCCCAAGTATATCCACCAATTTCCCAAGTATAGATTCACATATTTCCCAAGTATAGATTTACAAATTTCCCAAGTATAGATTCACAAATTTTCCAAGTATAGATTCACAAATTTCCCAAGTATAGATTCACAAATTTTCCAAGTATAGATTCACAAATTTTGCAAGTATAGATTCACAAATTTTGCAAGTATAGATTCACAAATTTCCCAAGTATAGATTCACAAATTTCCCAAGTATAGATTCACAAATTTCCCAAGTATAGATTCACAAATTTCCCAAGTATAGATCCACCAATTTCCCAAGTATAGATTCACAAATTTTCCAAGTATAGATTCACAAATTTTCCAAGTATAGATTCACAAATTTCCCAAATATAGATTCACAAATTTCCCAAGTATAGATTCACAATTTTTCCAAGAATAGATTCACAAATTTCCCAAGTATACATCCACCAATTTCCCAAGTATATCCACCAATTTCCGAAGTATAGATTCACATATTTCCCAAGTATAGATTTACAAATTTCCCAAGTATAGATTCACAAATTTCCCAATATAGATCCACCAATTTCCCAAGTATAGATTCACCAATTTCCAAGTATAGATTCACATATTTCCCAAGTATAGATTCACAAATTTCCCAAGTATAGATTCACAAATTTCCGAAGTATAGATTCAGAAATTTTCCAAGTATAGATTCACAAATTTTCCAAGTATAGATTCACAAATGTCCCAAGAATAGATTCACAAATTTTCCAAGTATAGATTCACAAATTTCCCAAGTAGAGATTCACAAATTTCCCAAGTATAGATTCACAAATTTCCCAAGTATAGATTCACAAATTTCCCAAGTATAGATCCACCAATTTCCCAAGTATAGATCCACCAATTTCCCAAGTATAGATTCACAAATTTTCCAAGCATAGATTCACAAATTTTCCAAGTATAGATTCACAAATTTCCCTAATATAGATTCACAAATTTTCCAAGTATAGATTCACAAATTTTCCAAGAATAGATTCACAAATTTCCCAAGTATACATCCACCAATTTCCCAAGTATATCCACCAATTTCCCAAGTATAGATTCACATATTTCCCAAGTATAGATTTACAAATTTCCCAAGTATAGATTCACAAATTTTCCAAGCATAGATTCACAAATTTCCCAAGTATAGATTCACAAATTTTCCAAGTATAGATTCACAAATTTTCCAAGTATAGATTCACAAATTTTGCAAGTATAGATTCACAAATTTCCCAAGTATAGATTCACAAATTTCCCAATATAGATCCACCAATTTCCCAAGTATAGATTCACCAATTTCCAAGTATAGATTCACATATTTCCCAAGTATAGATTCACAAATTTCCCAAGTATAGATTCACAAATTTCCGAAGTATAGATTCAGAAATTTTCCAAGTATAGATTCACAAATGTTCCAAGTATAGATTCACAAATGTCCCAAGCATAGATTCACAAATTTTCCAAGTATAGATTCACAAATTTCCCAAGTAGAGATTCACAAATTTCCCAAGTATAGATTCACAAATTTCCCAAGTAGAGATTCACAAATTTCCCAAGTATAGATTCACAAATTTCCCAAGTATAGATCCACCAATTTCCCAAGTATAGATTCACAAATTTTCCAAGTATAGATTCAAAAATTTTCCAAGTATAGATTCACAAATTTTGCAAGTATAGATTCACAAATTTTCCAAGTATAGATTCACAAATTTTCCAAGTATACATCCACCAATTTCCCAAGTATATCCACCAATTTCCCAAGTATAGATTCACATATTTCCCAAGTATAGATTCACAAATTTCCCAAGTATAGATTCACAAATTTTCCAAGTATAGATTCACAAATTTTCCAAGTATACATCTACCAATTTCCCTAGTATATCCACCAATTTCCCAAGTATATCCACCAATTTCCCAAGTATAGATTCACATATTTCCCAAGTAGAGATTCACAAATTTCCCAAGTATAGATTCACAAATTTCCCAAGTATAGATTCACAAATTTCCCACGTATAGATTCACAAATTTTCCAAGTATAGATTCACAAATTTTGCAAGTATAGATTCACAAATTTTGCAAGTATAGATTCACAAATGTCAAAAGTATAGATTCACAAATTTCCCAATATAGATCCACCAATTTCCCAAGTATAGATTCACCAATTTCCAAGTATAGATTCACATATTTCCCAAGTATAGATTCACTAATTTCCCAAGTATAGATTCACAAATTTCCGAAGTATAGATTCAGAAATTTTCCAAGTATAGATTCACAAATTTTCCAAGTATAGATTCACAAATGTCCCAAGCATAGATTCACAAATTTTCCAAGTATAGATTCACAAATTTCCCAAGTAGAGATTCACAAATTTCCCAAGTATAGATTCACAAATTTCCCAAGTATAGATCCACCAATTTCCCAAGTATAGATCCACCAATTTCCCAAGTATAGATTCACAAATTTTCCAAGTATAGATTCACAAATTTTCCAAGTATAGATTCACAAATTTCCCTAATATAGATTCACAAATTTTCCAAGTATAGATTCACAAATTTTCCAAGAATAGATTCACAAATTTCCCAAGTATACATCCACCAATTTCCCAAGTATATCCACCAATTTCCCAAGTATAGATTCACATATTTCCCAAGTATAGATTTACAAATTTCCCAAGTATAGATTCACAAATTTTCCAAGTATAGATTCACAAATTTTCCAAGTATAGATTCACAAATTTTCCAAGTATAGATTCACAAATTTTCCAAGTATAGATTCACAAATTTTGCAAGTATAGATTCACAAATTTCTCAAGTATAGATTCACAAATTTCCCAATATAGATCCACCAATTTCCCAAGTATAGATTCACCAATTTCCAAGTATAGATTTACATATTTCCCAAGTATAGATTCACAAATTTCCCAAGTATAGATTCACAAATTTCCGAAGTATAGATTCAGAAATTTTCCAAGTATAGATTCACAAATTTTCCAAGTATAGATTCACAAATGTCCCAAGCATAGATTCACAAATTTTCCAAGTATAGATTCACAAATTTCCCAAGTAGAGATTCACAAATTTCCCAAGTATAGATTCACAAATTTCCCAAGTATAGATTCACAAATTTCCCAAATATAGATCCACCAATTTCCCAAGTATAGATCCACCAATTTCCCAAGTATAGATTCACAAATTTTCCAAGTATAGATTCACAAATTTTCCAAGTATAGATTCACAAATTTCCCTAATATAGATTCACAAATTTTCCAAGTATAGATTCACAAATTTCCCATGTATAGATTCACAAATTTTCCAAGTATACATCCACCAATTTCCCAAGTATATCCACCAATTTCCCAAGTATAGATTCACATATTTCCCAAGTATAGATTTACAAATTTCCCAAGTATAGATTCACAAATTTCCCAAGTATACATCCACCAATTTCCCAAGTATATCCACCAATTTCCGAAGTATAGATTCACATATTTCCCAAGTATAGATTTACAAATTTCCCAAGTATAGATTCACAAATTTCCCAATATAGATCCACCAATTTCCCAAGTATAGATTCACCAATTTCCAAGTATAGATTCACATATTTCCCAAGTATAGATTCACAAATTTCCCAAGTATAGATTCACAAATTTCCGAAGTATAGATTCAGAAATTTTCCAAGTATAGATTCACAAATTTTCCAAGTATAGATTCACAAATGTCCCAAGAATAGATTCACAAATTTTCCAAGTATAGATTCACAAATTTCCCAAGTAGAGATTCACAAATTTCCCAAGTATAGATTCACAAATTTCCCAAGTATAGATTCACAAATTTCCCAAGTATAGATCCACCAATTTCCCAAGTATAGATCCACCAATTTCCCAAGTATAGATTCACAAATTTTCCAAGTATAGATTCACAAATTTTCCAAGTATAGATTCACAAATTTCCCTAATATAGATTCACAAATTTTCCAAGTATAGATTCACAAATTTTCCAAGAATAGATTCACAAATTTCCCAAGTATACATCCACCAATTTCCCAAGTATATCCACCAATTTCCCAAGTATAGATTCACATATTTCCCAAGTATAGATTTACAAATTTCCCAAGTATAGATTCACAAATTTTCCAAGCATAGATTCACAAATTTCCCAAGTATAGATTCACAAATTTTCCAAGTATAGATTCACAAATTTTCCAAGTATAGATTCACAAATTTTGCAAGTATAGATTCACAAATTTCCCAAGTATAGATTCACAAATTTCCCAATATAGATCCACCAATTTCCCAAGTATAGATTCACCAATTTCCAAGTATAGATTCACATATTTCCCAAGTATAGATTCACAAATTTCCCAAGTATAGATTCACAAATTTCCGAAGTATAGATTCAGAAATTTTCCAAGTATAGATTCACAAATGTTCCAAGTATAGATTCACAAATGTCCCAAGCATAGATTCACAAATTTTCCAAGTATAGATTCACAAATTTCCCAAGTAGAGATTCACAAATTTCCCAAGTATAGATTCACAAATTTCCCAAGTAGAGATTCACAAATTTCCCAAGTATAGATTCACAAATTTCCCAAGTATAGATTCACAAATTTCCCTAATATAGATTCACAAATTTTCCAAGTATAGATTCACAAATTTCCCAAGTATAGATTCACAAATTTTCCAAGTATACATCCACCAATTTCCCAAGTATATCCACCAATTTCCCAAGTATAGATTCACATATTTCCCAAGTATAGATTCACAAATTTCCCAAGTATAGATTCACAAATTTTCCAAGTATAGATTCACAAATTTTCCAAGTATACATCTACCAATTTCCCTAGTATATCCACCAATTTCCCAAGTATATCCACCAATTTCCCAAGTATAGATTCACATATTTCCCAAGTAGAGATTCACAAATTTCCCAAGTATAGATTCACAAATTTCCCAAGTATAGATTCACAAATTTCCCACGTATAGATTCACAAATTTTCCAAGTATAGATTCACAAATTTTGCAAGTATAGATTCACAAATTTTGCAAGTATAGATTCACAAATTTCAAAAGTATAGATTCACAAATTTCCCAATATAGATCCACCAATTTCCCAAGTATAGATTCACCAATTTCCAAGTATAGATTCACATATTTCCCAAGTATAGATTCACAAATTTCCCAAGTATAGATTCACAAATTTCCGAAGTATAGATTCAGAAATTTTCCAAGTATAGATTCACAAATTTTCCAAGTATAGATTCACAAATGTCCCAAGTATAGATTCACAAATTTCCCAAGCAGAGATTCACAAATTTCCCAAGTATAGATTCACAAATTTCCCAAGTATAGATCCACCAATTTCCCAAGTATAGATCCACCAATTTCCCAAGTATAGATTCACAAATTTTCCAAGTATAGATTCACAAATTTTCCAAGTATAGATTCACAAATTTCCCTAATATAGATTCACAAATTTTCCAAGTATAGATTCACAAATTTTCCAAGAATAGATTCACAAATTTCCCAAGTATACATCCACCAATTTCCCAAGTATATCCACCAATTTCCCAAGTATAGATTCACATATTTCCCAAGTATAGATTTACAAATTTCCCAAGTATGGATTCACAAATTTTCCAAGTATAGATTCACAAATTTCCCAAGTATAGATTCACAAATTTTCCAAGTATAGATTCACAAATTTTCCAAGTATAGATTCACAAATTTTGCAAGTATAGATTCACAAATTTCTCAAGTATAGATTCACAAATTTCCCAATATAGATCCACCAATTTCCCAAGTATAGATTCACCAATTTCCAAGTTTAGATTTACATATTTCCCAAGTATAGATTCACAAATTTCCCAAGTATACATCTACCAATTTCCCTAGTATATCCACCAATTTCCCAAGTATATCCACCAATTTCCCAAGTATAGATTCACATATTTCCCAAGTAGAGATTCACAAATTTCCCAAGTATAGATTCACAAATTTCCCAAGTATAGATTCACAAATTTCCCACGTATAGATTCACAAATTTTCCAAGTATAGATTCACAAATTTTGCAAGTATAGATTCACAAATTTTGCAAGTATAGATTCACAAATTTCAAAAGTATAGATTCACAAATTTCCCAATATAGATCCACCAATTTCCCAAGTATAGATTCACCAATTTCCAAGTATAGATTCACATATTTCCCAAGTATAGATTCACAAATTTCCCAAGTATAGATTCACAAATTTCCGAAGTATAGATTCAGAAATTTTCCAAGTATAGATTCACAAATTTTCCAAGTATAGATTCACAAATGTCCCAAGCATAGATTCACAAATTTTCCAAGTATAGATTCACAAATTTCCCAAGCAGAGATTCACAAATTTCCCAAGTATAGATTCACAAATTTCCCAAGTATAGATCCACCAATTTCCCAAGTATAGATCCACCAATTTCCCAAGTATAGATTCACAAATTTTCCAAGTATAGATTCACAAATTTTCCAAGTATAGATTCACAAATTTCCCTAATATAGATTCACAAATTTTCCAAGTATAGATTCACAAATTTTCCAAGAATAGATTCACAAATTTCCCAAGTATACATCCACCAATTTCCCAAGTATATCCACCAATTTCCCAAGTATAGATTCACATATTTCCCAAGTATAGATTTACAAATTTCCCAAGTATGGATTCACAAATTTTCCAAGTATAGATTCACAAATTTCCCAAGTATAGATTCACAAATTTTCCAAGTATAGATTCACAAATTTTCCAAGTATAGATTCACAAATTTTGCAAGTATAGATTCACAAATTTCTCAAGTATAGATTCACAAATTTCCCAATATAGATCCACCAATTTCCCAAGTATAGATTCACCAATTTCCAAGTATAGATTTACATATTTCCCAAGTATAGATTCACAAATTTCCCAAGTATAGATTCACAAATTTCCGAAGTATAGATTCAGAAATTTTCCAAGTATAGATTCACAAATTTTCCAAGTATAGATTCACAAATGTCCCAAGCATAGATTCACAAATTTTCCAAGTATAGATTCACAAATTTCCCAAGTAGAGATTCACAAATTTCCCAAGTATAGATTCACAAATTTCCCAAGTATAGATTCACAAATTTCCCAAATATAGATCCACCAATTTCCCAAGTATAGATCCACCAATTTCCCAAGTATAGATTCACAAATTTTCCAAGTATAGATTCACAAATTTTCCAAGTATAGATTCACAAATTTCCCTAATATAGATTCACAAATTTTCCAAGTATAGATTCACAAATTTCCCATGTATAGATTCACAAATTTTCCAAGTATACATCCACCAATTTCCCAAGTATATCCACCAATTTCCCAAGTATAGATTCACATATTTCCCAAGTATAGATTTACAAATTTCCCAAGTATAGATTCACAAATTTTCCAAGTATAGATTCACAAATTTCCCAAGTATAGATTCACAAATTTTCCAAGTATAGATTCACAAATTTTTCAAGTATAGATTCACAAATTTTCCAAGTATAGATTCACAAATTTCCCAAGTATACATCCACCAATTTCCCAAGTATATCCACCAATTTCCCAAGTATAGATTCACATATTTCCCAAGTATAGATTTACAAATTTTCCAAGTATAGATTCACAAATGTCCCAAGCATAGATGCACAAATTTTCCAAGTATAGATTCACAAATTTCCCAAGTAGAGATTCACAAATTTCCCAAGTATAGATTCACAAATTTCCCAAGTATAGATTCACAAATTTCCCAAGTATAGATCCACCAATTTCCCAAGTATAGATCCACCAATTTCCCAAGTATAGATTCACAAATTTTCCAAGTATAGATTCACAAATTTTCCAAGTATAGATTCACAAATTTCCCAAATATAGATTCACAAATTTTCCAAGTATAGATTCACAAATTTTCCAAGTATAGATTCACAAATTTCCCAAGTATACATCCACCAATTTCCCAAGTATATCCACCAATTTCCCAAGTATAGATTCACATATTTCCTAAGTATAGATTTACAAATTTCCCAAGTATATCCACCAATTTCCCAAGTATAGATTCACATATTTCCTAAGTATAGATTTACAAATTTCCCAAGTATAGATTCACAAATTTCCGAAGTATAGATTCACAAATTTTCCAAGTATAGATTCACAAATTTTCCAAGTATAGATTCACAAATTTCCCAAGTATAGATTCACAAATTTCCCAAGTATAGATCCACCAATTTCCCAAATATATCCACCAATTTCCCAAATATATCCACCAATTTCCCAAGTATAGATTCACATATTTCCCAAGTATAGATTCACATATTTCCCAAGTACAGATTCACGAATTTCCCAAGTATAGATCCACCAATTTCCCAAATATATCCACAAATTTCCGAAGTATAGATTCAGAAATTTTCCAAGTATAGATTCACAAATTTTCCAAGTATAGATTCACAAATGTCCCAAGCATAGATTCACAAATTTTCCAAGTATAGATTCACAAATTTCCCAAGTAGAGATTCACAAATTTCCCAAGTATAGATTCACAAATTTCCCAAGTATAGATTCACAAATTTCCCAAATATAGATCCACCAATTTCCCAAGTATAGATCCACCAATTTCCCAAGTATAGATTCACAAATTTTCCAAGTATAGATTCACAAATTTTCCAAGTATAGATTCACAAATTTCCCTAATATAGATTCACAAATTTTCCAAGTATAGATTCACAAATTTCCCATGTATAGATTCACAAATTTTCCAAGTATACATCCACCAATTTCCCAAGTATATCCACCAATTTCCCAAGTATAGATTCACATATTTCCCAAGTATAGATTTACAAATTTCCCAAGTATAGATTCACAAATTTTCCAAGTATAGATTCACAAATTTCCCAAGTATAGATTCACAAATTTTCCAAGTATAGATTCACAAATTTTTCAAGTATAGATTCACAAATTTTCCAAGTATAGATTCACAAATTTCCCAAGTATACATCCACCAATTTCCCAAGTATATCCACCAATTTCCCAAGTATAGATTCACATATTTCCCAAGTATAGATTTACAAATTTTCCAAGTATAGATTCACAAATGTCCCAAGCATAGATGCACAAATTTTCCAAGTATAGATTCACAAATTTCCCAAGTAGAGATTCACAAATTTCCCAAGTATAGATTCACAAATTTCCCAAGTATAGATTCACAAATTTCCCAAGTATAGATCCACCAATTTCCCAAGTATAGATCCACCAATTTCCCAAGTATAGATTCACAAATTTTCCAAGTATAGATTCACAAATTTTCCAAGTATAGATTCACAAATTTCCCAAATATAGATTCACAAATTTTCCAAGTATAGATTCACAAATTTTCCAAGTATAGATTCACAAATTTCCCAAGTATACATCCACCAATTTCCCAAGTATATCCACCAATTTCCCAAGTATAGATTCACATATTTCCTAAGTATAGATTTACAAATTTCCCAAGTATATCCACCAATTTCCCAAGTATAGATTCACATATTTCCTAAGTATAGATTTACAAATTTCCCAAGTATAGATTCACAAATTTCCGAAGTATAGATTCACAAATTTTCCAAGTATAGATTCACAAATTTTCCAAGTATAGATTCACAAATTTCCCAAGTATAGATTCACAAATTTCCCAAGTATAGATCCACCAATTTCCCAATTATATCCACCAATTTCCCAAATATATCCACCAATTTCCCAAGTATAGATTCACATATTTCCCAAGTATAGATTCACATATTTCCCAAGTACAGATTCACAAATTTCCCAAGTATAGATCCACCAATTTCCCAAATATATCCACAAATTTCCGAAGTATAGATTCAGAAATTTTCCAAGTATAGATTCACAAATTTTCCAAGTATAGATTCACAAATGTCCCAAGCATAGATTCACAAATTTTCCAAGTATAGATTCACAAATTTCCCAAGTAGAGATTCACAAATTTCCCAAGTATAGATTCACAAATTTCCCAAGTATAGATTCACAAATTTCCCAAGTATAGATCCACCAATTTCCCAAGTATAGATCCACCAATTTCCCAAGTATAGATTCACAAATTTTCCAACTATAGATTCACAAATTTTCCAAGTATAGATTCACAAATTTCCCTAATATAGATTCACAAATTTTCCAAGTATAGATTCACAAATTTCCCATGTATAGATTCACAAATTTTCCAAGTATACATCCACCAATTTCCCAAGTATATCCACCAATTTCCCAAGTATAGATTCACATATTTCCCAAGTATAGATTTACAAATTTCCCAAGTATAGATTCACAAATTTTCCAAGTATAGATTCACAAATTTCCCAAGTATAGATTCACAAATTTTCCAAGTATAGATTCACAAATTTTCCAAGTATAGATTCACAAATTTTCCAAGTATAGATTCACAAATTTCCCAAGTATACATCCACCAATTTCCCAAGTATATCCACCAATTTCCCAAGTATAGATTCACATATTTCCCAAGTATAGATTTACAAATTTTCCAAGTATAGATTCACAAATGTCCCAAGCATAGATGCACAAATTTTCCAAGTATAGATTCACAAATTTCCCAAGTAGAGATTCACAAATTTCCCAAGTATAGATTCACAAATTTCCCAAGTATAGATTCACAAATTTCCCAAGTATAGATCCACCAATTTCCCAAGTATAGATCCACCAATTTCCCAAGTATAGATTCACAAATTTTCCAAGTATAGATTCACAAATTTTCCAAGTATAGATTCACAAATTTCCCAAATATAGATTCACAAATTTTCCAAGTATAGATTCACAAATTTTCCAAGTATAGATTCACAAATTTCCCAAGTATACATCCACCAATTTCCCAAGTATATCCACCAATTTCCCAAGTATAGATTCACATATTTCCTAAGTATAGATTTACAAATTTCCCAAGTATATCCACCAATTTCCCAAGTATAGATTCACATATTTCCTAAGTATAGATTTACAAATTTCCCAAGTATAGATTCACAAATTTCCGAAGTATAGATTCACAAATTTTCCAAGTATAGATTCACAAATTTTCCAAGTATAGATTCACAAATTTCCCAAGTATAGATTCACAAATTTCCCAAGTATAGATTCACAAATTTCCCAAGTATAGATCCACCAATTTCCCAAATATATCCACCAATTTCCCAAGTATAGATTCACATATTTCCCAAGTATAGATTCACATATTTCCCAAGTACAGATTCACAAATTTCCCAAGTATAGATCCACCAATTTCCCAAATATATCCACAAATTTCCGAAGTATAGATTCAGAAATTTTCCAAGTATAGATTCACAAATTTTCCAAGTATAGATTCACAAATGTCCCAAGCATAGATTCACAAATTTTCCAAGTATAGATTCACAAATTTCCCAAGTAGAGATTCACAAATTTCCCAAGTATAGATTCACAAATTTCCCAAGTATAGATTCACAAATTTCCCAAGTATAGATCCACCAATTTCCCAAGTATAGATCCACCAATTTCCCAAGTATAGATTCACAAATTTTCCAAGTATAGATTCACAAATTTTCCAAGTATAGATTCACAAATTTCCCTAATATAGATTCACAAATTTTCCAAGTATAGATTCACAAATTTCCCATGTATAGATTCACAAATTTTCCAAGTATACATCCACCAATTTCCCAAGTATATCCACCAATTTCCCAGGTATAGATTCACATATTTCCCAAGTATAGATTTACAAATTTCCCAAGTATAGATTCACAAATTTTCCAAGTATAGATTCACAAATTTCCCTAATATAGATTCACAAATTTTCCAAGTATAGATTCACAAATTTCCCATGTATAGATTCACAAATTTTCCAAGTATACATCCACCAATTTCCCAAGTATATCCACCAATTTCCCAAGTATAGATTCACATATTTCCCAAGTATAGATTTACAAATTTCCCAAGTATAGATTCACAAATTTTCCAAGTATAGATTCACAAATTTCCCAAGTATAGATTCACAAATTTTCCAAGTATAGATTCACAAATTTTCCAAGTATAGATTCACAAATTTTCCAAGTATAGATTCACAAATTTCCCAAGTATACATCCACCAATTTCCCAAGTATATCCACCAATTTCCCAAGTATAGATTCACATATTTCCCAAGTATAGATTTACAAATTTTCCAAGTATAGATTCACAAATGTCCCAAGCATAGATGAACAAATTTTCCAAGTATAGATTCACAAATTTCCCAAGTATAGATTCACAAATTTCCCAAGTATAGATCCACCAATTTCCCAAGTATAGATCCACCAATTTCCCAAGTATAGATTCACAAATTTTCCAAGTATAGATTCACAAATTTCCCAAGTAGAGATTCACAAATTTCCCAAGTATAGATTCACAAATTTCCCAAGTATAGATTCACAAATTTCCCAAGTATAGATCCACCAATTTCCCAAGTATAGATCCACCAATTTCCCAAGTATAGATTCACAAATTTTCCAAGTATAGATTCACAAATTTTCCAAGTATAGATTCACAAATTTCCCTAATATAGATTCACAAATTTTCCAAGTATAGATTCACAAATTTCCCATGTATAGATTCACAAATTTTCCAAGTATACATCCACCAATTTCCCAAGTATATCCACCAATTTCCCAGGTATAGATTCACATATTTCCCAAGTATAGATTTACAAATTTCCCAAGTATAGATTCACAAATTTTCCAAGTATAGATTCACAAATTTCCCTAATATAGATTCACAAATTTTCCAAGTATAGATTCACAAATTTCCCATGTATAGATTCACAAATTTTCCAAGTATACATCCACCAATTTCCCAAGTATATCCACCAATTTCCCAAGTATAGATTCACATATTTCCCAAGTATAGATTTACAAATTTCCCAAGTATAGATTCACAAATTTTCCAAGTATAGATTCACAAATTTCCCAAGTATAGATTCACAAATTTTCCAAGTATAGATTCACAAATTTTCCAAGTATAGATTCACAAATTTTCCAAGTATAGATTCACAAATTTCCCAAGTATACATCCACCAATTTCCCAAGTATATCCACCAATTTCCCAAGTATAGATTCACATATTTCCCAAGTATAGATTTACAAATTTTCCAAGTATAGATTCACAAATGTCCCAAGCATAGATGAACAAATTTTCCAAGTATAGATTCACAAATTTCCCAAGTATAGATTCACAAATTTCCCAAGTATAGATCCACCAATTTCCCAAGTATAGATCCACCAATTTCCCAAGTATAGATTCACAAATTTTCCAAGTATAGATTCACAAATTTTCCAAGTATAGATTCACAAATTTCCCAAATATAGATTCACAAATTTTCCAAGTATAGATTCACAAATTTTCCAAGTATAGATTCACAAATTTCCCAAGTATACATCCACCAATTTCCCAAGTATATCCACCAATTTCCCAAGTATAGATTCACATATTTCCTAAGTATAGATTTACAAATTTCCCAAGTATATCCACCAATTTCCCAAGTATAGATTCACATATTTCCTAAGTATAGATTTACAAATTTCCCAAGTATAGATTCACAAATTTCCGAAGTATAGATTCACAAATTTTCCAAGTATAGATTCACAAATTTTCCAAGTATAGATTCACAAATTTCCCAAGTTTAGATTCACAAATTTCCCAAGTATAGATCCACCAATTTCCCAAATACATCCACCAATTTCCCAAGTATAGATTCACATATTTCCCAAGTATAGATTCACATATTTCCCAAGTACAGATTCACAAATTTCCCAAGTATAGATCCACCAATTTCCCAAATATATCCACCAATTTCCCAAGTATAGATTCACATATTTCCCAAGTATAGATTCACAAATTTCCCAAGTATAGATCCACCAATTTCCCAAGTATAGATCCACCAATTTCCCAAGTATAGATTCACAAATTTTCCAAGTATAGATTCACAAATTTTCCAAGTATAGATTCACAAATTTCCCTAATATAGATTCACAAATTTTCCAAGTATAGATTCACAAATTTCCCAAGTATAGATTCACAAATTTTCCAAGTATACATCCACCAATTTCCCAAGTATATCCACCAATTTCCCAAGTATAGATTCACATATTTCCTAAGTATAGATTTACAAATTTCCCAAGTATAGATTCACAAATTTCCGAAGTATAGATTCACAAATTTTCCAAGTATAGATTCACAAATTTTCCAAGTATAGATTCACAAATTTCCCAAGTTTAGATTCACAAATTTCCCAAGTATAGATCCACCAATTTCCCAAATATATCCACCAATTTCCCAAGTATAGATTCACATATTTCCCAAGTACAGATTCACAAATTTCCCAAGTATAGATCCACCAATTTCCCAAATATATCCACCAATTTCCCAAGTATAGATTCACATATTTCCCAAGTATAGATTCACAAATTTCCCAAGTATAGATCCACCAATTTCCCAAGTATAGATCCACCAATTTCCCAAGTATAGATTCACAAATTTTCCAAGTATAGATTCACAAATTTTCCAAGTATAGATTCACAAATTTCCCTAATATAGATTCACAAATTTTCCAAGTATAGATTCACAAATTTCCCAAGTATAGATTCACAAATTTTCCAAGTATACATCCACCAATTTCCCAAGTATATCCACCAATTTCCCAAGTATAGATTCACATATTTCCCAAGTATAGATTTACAAATTTCCCAAGTATAGATTCACAAATTTTCCAAGTATAGATTCACAAATTTCCCAAGTATAGATTCATATATTTCCCAAGTACAGATTCACAAATTTCCCAAGTATAGATCCACCAATTTCCCAAATATATCCACAAATTTCCGAAGTATAGATTCAGAAATTTTCCAAGTATAGATTCACAAATTTTCCAAGTATAGATTCACAAATGTCCCAAGCATAGATTCACAAATTTTCCAAGTATAGATTCACAAATTTCCCAAGTAGAGATTCACAAATTTCCCAAGTATAGATTCACAAATTTCTCAAGTATAGATTCACAAATTTCCCAAGTATAGATCCACCAATTTCCCAAGTATAGATCCACCAATTTCCCAAGTATAGATTCACAAATTTTCCAAGTATAGATTCACAAATTTTCCAAGTATAGATTCACAAATTTCCCTAATATAGATTCACAAATTTTCCAAGTATAGATTCACAAATTTCCCATGTATAGATTCACAAATTTTCCAAGTATACATCCACCAATTTCCCAAGTATATCCACCAATTTCCCAAGTATAGATTCACATATTTCCCAAGTATAGATTTACAAATTTCCCAAGTATAGATTCACAAATTTTCCAAGTATAGATTCACAAATTTCCCAAGTATAGATTCACAAATTTTCCAAGTATAGATTCACAAATTTTCCAAGTATAGATTCACAAATTTTCCAAGTATAGATTCACAAATTTCCCAAGTATACATCCACCAATTTCCCAAGTATATCCACCAATTTCCCAAGTATAGATTCACATATTTCCCAAGTATAGATTTACAAATTTTCCAAGTATAGATTCACAAATGTCCCAAGCATAGATGCACAAATTTTCCAAGTATAGATTCACAAATTTCCCAAGTAGAGATTCACAAATTTCCCAAGTATAGATTCACAAATTTCCCAAGTATAGATTCACAAATTTCCCAAGTATAGATCCACCAATTTCCCAAGTATAGATCCACCAATTTCCCAAGTATAGATTCACAAATTTTCCAAGTATAGATTCACAAATTTTTCAAGTATAGATTCACAAATTTCCCAAATATAGATTCACAAATTTTCCAAGTATAGATTCACAAATTTTCCAAGTATAGATTCACAAATTTCCCAAGTATACATCCACCAATTTCCCAAGTATATCCACCAATTTCCCAAGTATAGATTCACATATTTCCTAAGTATAGATTTACAAATTTCCCAAGTATATCCACCAATTTCCCAAGTATAGATTCACATATTTCCTAAGTATAGATTTACAAATTTCCCAAGTATAGATTCACAAATTTTCCAAGTATAGATTCACAAATTTCCCAAGTATAGATTCACAAATTTCCCAAGTATAGATCCACCAATTTCCCAAATATATCCACCAATTTCCCAAGTATAGATTCACATATTTCCCAAGTTTAGATTCACATATTTCCCAAGTACAGATTCACAAATTTCCCAAGTATAGATCCACCAATTTCCCAAATATATCCACCAATTTCCCAAGTATAGATTCACATATTTCCCAAGTATAGATTCACAAATTTCCCAAGTATAGATCCACCAATTTCCCAAGTATAGATCCACCAATTTCCCAAGTATAGATTCACAAATTTTCCAAGTATAGATTCACAAATTTTCCAAGTATAGATTCACAAATTTCCCTAATATAGATTCACAAATTTTCCAAGTATAGATTCACAAATTTCCCAAGTATAGATTCACAAATTTTCCAAGTATACATCCACCAATTTCCCAAGTATATCCACCAATTTCCCAAGTATAGATTCACATATTTCCCAAGTATAGATTTACAAATTTCCCAAGTATAGATTCACAAATTTTCCAAGTATAGATTCACAAATTTCCCAAGTATAGATTCACAAATTTTCCAAGTATAGATTCACAAATTTTCCAAGTATAGATTCACAAATTTCCCAAGTATACATCCACCAATTTCCCAAGTATATCCACCAATTTCCCAAGTATAGATTCACATATTTCCCAAGTATAGATTTACAAATTTTCCAAGTATAGATTCACAAATGTCCCAAGCATAGATGCACAAATTTTCCAAGTATAGATTCAAAAATTTCCCAAGTAGAGATTCACAAATTTCCCAAGTATAGATTCACAAATTTCCCAAGTATAGATTCACAAATTTCCCAAGTATAGATCCACCAATTTCCCAAGTATAGATCCACCAATTTCCCAAGTATAGATTCACAAATTTTCCAAGTATAGATTCACAAATTTTCCAAGTATAGATTCACAAATTTCCCAAATATAGATTCACAAATTTTCCAAGTATAGATTCACAAATTTTCCAAGTGTAGATTCACAAATTTCCCAAGTATACATCCACCAATTTCCCAAGTATATCCACCAATTTCCCAAGTATAGATTCACATATTTCCCAAGTATAGAATTACAAATTTCCCAAGTATAGATTCACAAATTTTCCAAGTATAGATTCACAAATTTCCCAAGTATAGATTCACAAATTTTCCAAGTATACATCCACCAATTTCCCAAGTATATCCACCAATTTCCCAAGTATAGATTCACATATTTCCTAAGTATAGATTTACAAATTTCCCAAGTATAGATTCACAAATTTCCGAAGTATAGATTCACAAATTTTCCAAGTATAGATTCACAAATTTTCCAAGTATAGATTCACAAATTTCCCAAGTTTAGATTCACAAATTTCCCAAGTATAGATCCACCAATTTCCCAAATATATCCACCAATTTCCCAAGTATAGATTCACATATTTCCCAAGTACAGATTCACAAATTTCCCAAGTATAGATCCACCAATTTCCCAAATATATCCACCAATTTCCCAAGTATAGATTCACATATTTCCCAAGTATAGATTCACAAATTTCCCAAGTATAGATTCACAAATTTCCCAAGTATAGATCCACCAATTTCCCAAGTATTGATCCACCAATTTCCTAAGTATAGATTCACAAATTTTCCAAGTATAGATTCACGAATTTCCCAAGTATAGATTCACAAATTTCCCAAGTATAGATTCACAAATTTCCCAAGTATAGATTCACAAATTTCCGAAGTATAGATTCACAAATTTTCCAAGTATAGATTCACAAATTTCCCAAGTATAGATTCACAAATTTCCGAAGTAGAGATTCACAAATTTTCCAAGTATAGATTCACAAATTTTCCAAGTATAGATTCACAAATTTTCTAAGCATAGATTCACAAATTTCCCAAGTATAGATTCAAAAATTTTCCAAGAATAGATTCACAAATTATCCAAGTATAGATTCACAAATTATCCAAGTATAGATTCACAAATTTTCCAAGTATAGATTCACAAATTTTCCAAGTATAGATTCACAAATTTCCCAAGTATAGATTCATAAATTTTACAAGTATAGATTCACAAATTTTCCAAGTATAGATTCACAAATTTTCCAAGTATAGATTCACAAATTTTCCAAGTATAGATTCACAAATTTCCCAAGTATAGATTCACAAATTTCCCAATATAGATCCACCAATTTCCCAAGTATAGATTCACCAATTTCCAAGTATAGATTCACATATTTCCCAAGTATAGATTCACAAATTTCCCAAGTATAGATTCACAAATTTCCGAAGTATAGATTCAGAAATTTTCCAAGTATAGATTCACAAATTTTCCAAGTATAGATTCACAAATGTCCCAAGCATATACTCACAAATTTTCCAAGTATAGATTCACAAATTTCCCAAGTAGAGATTCACAAATTTCCCAAGTATAGATTCACAAATTTCCCAAGTATAGATTCACAAATTTCCCAAGTATAGATCCACCAATTTCCCAAGTATAGATCCACCAATTTCCAAGTATAGATTCACATATTTCCCAAGTATAGAATCACAAATTTCCTAAGTATAGATTCACAAATTATCCAAGTATAGATTCACAAATTTTCCAAGTATAGATTCACAAATTTCTCAAGTATAGATTGACAAATTTCCCAAGTATAGATTCACAAATTTTCCAAGTATAGATTCACAAATTTCCCAAGTATAGATTCACAAATTTTCCAAGTATAGATTCACAAATTTTCCAAGTATAGATTCACAAATTTTCCAAGTATAGATTCACAAATTTCCCAAGTATAGATTCACAAATTTCCCAAGTATAGATTCACAAATTTTCCAAGTATAGATTCACAAATTTTCCAAGTATAGATTCACAAATTTCCCAAGTATAGATTCACAAATTTTCCAAGTATAGATTCACAAATTTTCCAAGTATAGATTCACAAATTTTCCAAGTATAGATTCACAAATTTCCCAAGTATAGATTCACAAATTTCCCAATATAGATCCACCAATTTCCCAAGTATAGATTCACCAATTTCCAAGTATAGATTCACATATTTCCCAAGTATAGATTCACAAATTTCCCAAGTATAGATTCATAAATTTCCCAAGTATAGATTTACAAATTTCCCAAGTATAGATTCACAAATTTTCCAAGTATAGATTCACAAATTTCCCAAGTATAGATTCACAAATTTTCCAAGTATAGATTCACAAATTTTGCAAGTATAGATTCACAAATTTTGCAAGTATAGATTCACAAATTTCCCAAGTATAGATTCACAAATTTCCCAATATAGATCCACCAATTTCCCAAGTATAGATTCACCAATTTCCAAGTATAGATTCACATATTTCCCAAGTATAGATTCACAAATTTCCCAAGTATAGATTCACAACTTTTCCAAGTATAGATTCACAAATTTCCCAAGTATAGATTCACAAATTTTCCAAGTATAGATTCACAAATTTTCCAAGTATAGATTCACAAATTTTCCAAGTATAGATTCACAAATTTCCCAAGTATACATCCACCAATTTCCCAAGTATATCCACCAATTTCCCAAGTATAGATTCACATATTTCCCAAGTATAGATTTACAAATTTTCCAAGTATAGATTCACAAATGTCCCAAGCATAGATGCACAAATTTTCCAAGTATAGATTCAAAAATTTCCCAAGTAGAGATTCACAAATTTCCCAAGTATAGATTCACAAATTTCCCAAGTATAGATTCACAAATTTCCCAAGTATAGATCCACCAATTTCCCAAGTATAGATCCACCAATTTCCCAAGTATAGATTCACAAATTTTCCAAGTATAGATTCACAAATTTTCCAAGTATAGATTCACAAATTTCCCAAATATAGATTCACAAATTTTCCAAGTATAGATTCACAAATTTCCCAAGTATACATCCACCAATTTCCCAAGTATATCCACCAATTTCCCAAGTATAGATTCACATATTTCCCAAGTATAGAATTACATATTTCCCAAGTATAGATTCACAAATTTTCCAAGTATAGATTCACAAATTTCCCAAGTATAGATTCACAAATTTTCCAAGTATAGATTCACAAATTTTCCATGTATAGATTCACAAATTTTCCAAGTATAGATTCACAAATTTCCCAAGTATACATCCACCAATTTCCCAAGTATATCCACCAATTTCCCAAGTATAGATTCACATATTTCCTAAGTATAGATTTACAAATTTCCCAAGTATATCCACCAATTTCCCAAGTATAGATTCACATATTTCCTAAGTATAGATTTACAAATTTCCCAAGTATAGATTCACAAATTTCCGAAGTATAGATTCACAAATTTTCCAAGTATAGATTCACAAATTTTCCAAGTATAGATTCACAAATTTCCCAAGTATAGATTCACAAATTTCCCAAGTATAGATCCACCAATTTCCCAAATATATCCACCAATTTCCCAAGTATAGATTCACATATTTCCCAAGTATAGATTCACATATTTCCCAAGTACAGATTCACAAATTTCCCAAGTATAGATCCACCAATTTCCCAAATATATCCACCAATTTCCCAAGTATAGATTCACATATTTCCCAAGTATAGATTCAAAAATTTCCCAAGTATAGATTCAAAAATTTCCCAAGTATAGATTCACAAATTTTCCAAGTATAGATTCACAAATTTTCTAAGCATAGATTCACAAATTTCCCAAGTATAGATTCAAAAATTTTCCAAGAATAGATTCACAAATTATCCAAGTATAGATTCACAAATTATCCAAGTATAGATTCACAAATTTTCCAAGTATAGATTCACAAATTTTCCAAGTATAGATTCACAAATTTCCCAAGTATAGATTCATAAATTTTACAAGTATAGATTCACAAATTTTCCAAGTATAGATTCACAAATTTCCCAAGTATAGATTCACAAATTTTACAAGTATAGATTCACAAATTTCCCAAGTATAGATTCACAAATTTCCCAATATAGATCCACCAATTTCCCAAGTATAGATTCACCAATTTCCAAGTATAGATTCACATATTTCCCAAGTATAGATTCACAAATTTCCCAAGTATAGATTCACAAATTTCCGAAGTATAGATTCAGAAATTTTCCAAGTATAGATTCACAAATTTTCCAAGTATAGATTCACAAATGTCCCAAGCATATACTCACAAATTTTCCAAGTATAGATTCACAAATTTCCCAAGTAGAGATTCACAAATTTCCCAAGTATAGATTCACAAATTTCCCAAGTATAGATTCACAAATTTCCCAAGTATAGATCCACCAATTTCCCAAGTATAGATCCACCAATTTCCAAGTATAGATTCACATATTTCCCAAGTATAGAATCACAAATTTCCTAAGTATAGATTCACAAATTATCCAAGTATAGATTCACAAATTTTCCAAGTATAGATTCACAAATTTCTCAAGTATAGATTGACAAATTTCCCAAGTATAGATTCACAAATTTTACAAGTATAGATTCACAAATTTCCCAAGTATAGATTCACAAATTTTCCAAGTATAGATTCACAAATTTTCCAAGTATAGATTCACAAATTTTCCAAGTATAGATTCACAAATTTCCCAAGTATAGATTCACAAATTTCCCAAGTATAGATTCACAAATTTTCCAAGTATAGATTCACAAATTTTCCAAGTATAGATTCACAAATTTCCCAAGTATAGATTCACAAATTTTCCAAGTATAGATTCACAAATTTTCCAAGTATAGATTCACAAATTTTCCAAGTATAGATTCACAAATTTCCCAAGTATAGATTCACAAATTTCCCAATATAGATCCACCAATTTCCCAAGTATAGATTCACCAATTTCCAAGTATAGATTCACATATTTCCCAAGTATAGATTCACAAATTTCCCAAGTATAGATTCATAAATTTCCCAAGTATAGATTTACAAATTTCCCAAGTATAGATTCACAAATTTTCCAAGTATAGATTCACAAATTTCCCAAGTATAGATTCACAAATTTTCCAAGTATAGATTCACAAATTTTGCAAGTATAGATTCACAAATTTTGCAAGTATAGATTCACAAATTTCCCAAGTATAGATTCACAAATTTCCCAATATAGATCCACCAATTTCCCAAGTATAGATTCACCAATTTCCAAGTATAGATTCACATATTTCCCAAGTATAGATTCACAAATTTCCCAAGTATAGATTCACAACTTTTCCAAGTATAGATTCACAAATTTCCCAAGTATAGATTCACAAATTTTCCAAGTATAGATTCACAAATTTTCCAAGTATAGATTCACAAATTTTCCAAGTATAGATTCACAAATTTCCCAAGTATACATCCACCAATTTCCCAAGTATATCCACCAATTTCCCAAGTATAGATTCACATATTTCCCAAGTATAGATTTACAAATTTTCCAAGTATAGATTCACAAATGTCCCAAGCATAGATGCACAAATTTTCCAAGTATAGATTCAAAAATTTCCCAAGTAGAGATTCACAAATTTCCCAAGTATAGATTCACAAATTTCCCAAGTATAGATTCACAAATTTCCCAAGTATAGATCCACCAATTTCCCAAGTATAGATCCACCAATTTCCCAAGTATAGATTCACAAATTTTCCAAGTATAGATTCACAAATTTTCCAAGTATAGATTCACAAATTTCCCAAATATAGATTCACAAATTTTCCAAGTATAGATTCACAAATTTCCCAAGTATACATCCACCAATTTCCCAAGTATATCCACCAATTTCCCAAGTATAGATTCACATATTTCCCAAGTATAGAATTACAAATTTCCCAAGTATAGATTCACAAATTTTCCAAGTATAGATTCACAAATTTCCCAAGTATAGATTCACAAATTTTCCAAGTATAGATTCACAAATTTTCCATGTATAGATTCACAAATTTTCCAAGTATAGATTCACAAATTTCCCAAGTATACATCCACCAATTTCCCAAGTATATCCACCAATTTCCCAAGTATAGATTCACATATTTCCTAAGTATAGATTTACAAATTTCCCAAGTATATCCACCAATTTCCCAAGTATAGATTCACATATTTCCTAAGTATAGATTTACAAATTTCCCAAGTATAGATTCACAAATTTCCGAAGTATAGATTCACAAATTTTCCAAGTATAGATTCACAAATTTTCCAAGTATAGATTCACAAATTTCCCAAGTATAGATTCACAAATTTCCCAAGTATAGATCCACCAATTTCCCAAGTATAGATCCACCAATTTCCCAAATATATCCACCAATTTCCCAAGTATAGATTCACATATTTCCCAAGTATAGATTCACATATTTCCCAAGTACAGATTCACAAATTTCCCAAGTATAGATCCACCAATTTCCCAAATATATCCACCAATTTCCCAAGTATAGATTCACATATTTCCCAAGTATAGATTCAAAAATTTCCCAAGTATAGATTCAAAAATTTCCCAAGTATAGATTCACAAATTTCCCAAGTATTGATCCACCAATTTCCTAAGTATAGATTCACAAATTTTCCAAGTATAGATTCACGAATTTCCCAAGTATAGATTCACAAATTTCCCAAGTATAGATTCACAAATTTCCCAAGTATAGATTCACAAATTTCCGAAGTATAGATTCACAAATTTTCCAAGTATAGATTCACAAATTTCCCAAGTATAGATTCACAAATTTCCGAAGTAGAGATTCACAAATTTTCCAAGTATAGATTCACAAATTTTCCAAGTATAGATTCACAAATTTTCTAAGCATAGATTCACAAATTTCCCAAGTATAGATTCAAAAATTTTCCAAGAATAGATTCACAAATTATCCAAGTATAGATTCACAAATTATCCAAGTATAGATTCACAAATTTTCCAAGTATAGATTCACAAATTTTCCAAGTATAGATTCACAAATTTCCCAAGTATAGATTCATAAATTTTACAAGTATAGATTCACAAATTTTCCAAGTATAGATTCACAAATTTTCCAAGTATAGATTCACAAATTTTCCAAGTATAGATTCACAAATTTCCCAAGTATAGATTCACAAATTTCCCAATATAGATCCACCAATTTCCCAAGTATAGATTCACCAATTTCCAAGTATAGATTCACATATTTCCCAAGTATAGATTCACAAATTTCCCAAGTATAGATTCACAAATTTCCGAAGTATAGATTCAGAAATTTTCCAAGTATAGATTCACAAATTTTCCAAGTATAGATTCACAAATGTCCCAAGCATATACTCACAAATTTTCCAAGTATAGATTCACAAATTTCCCAAGTAGAGATTCACAAATTTCCCAAGTATAAATTCACAAATTTCCCAAGTATAGATTCACAAATTTCCCAAGTATAGATCCACCAATTTCCCAAGTATAGATCCACCAATTTCCAAGTATAGATTCACATATTTCCCAAGTATAGAATCACAAATTTCCTAAGTATAGATTCACAAATTTCCGATGTATAGATTCAGAAATTTCCCAAGTATAGATTCAAAAATTTTCCAAGTATAGATTCACAAATTATCCAAGTATAGATTCACAAATTTTCCAAGTATAGATTCACAAATTTCCCAAGTATAGATTCATAAATTTCTCAAGTATAGATTCACAAATTTTCCAAGTATAGATTCACAAATTTTCCAAGTATAGATTCAAAAATTTTCAAAGTATAGATTCACAAATTTCCCAAGTATAGATCCACCAATTTCCCAATATAGATCCACCAATTTCCCAAGTATAGATTCACCAATTTCCAAGTATAGATTCACATATTTCCCAAGTATAGATTCACAAATTTCCCAAGTATAGATTCACAAATTTCCGAAGTATAGATTCAGAAATTTCCCGAGTATAGATTCAAAAATTTTCCAAGTATAGATTCACAAATTATCCAAGTATAGATTCACAAATTTTCCAAGTATAGATTCACAAATTTCCCAAGTATAGATTCATAAATTTCTCAAGTATAGATTCACAAATTTTCCAAGTATAGATTCACAAATTTTCCAAGTATAGATTCAAAAATTTTCAAAGTATAGATTCACAAATTTCCCAAGTATAGATCCACCAATTTCCCAATATAGATCCACCAATTTCCCAAGTATAGATTCACCAATTTCCAAGTATAGATTCACATATTTCCCAAGTATAGATTCACAAATTTCCCAAGTATAGATTCACAAATTTCCGATGTATAGATTCAGAAATTTCCCAAGTATAGATTCAAAAATTTTCCAAGTATAGATTCACAAATTATCCAAGTATAGATTCACAAATTTTCCAAGTATAGATTCACAAATTTCCCAAGTATAGATTCATAAATTTCTCAAGTATAGATTCACAAATTTTCCAAGTATAGATTCACAAATTTTCCAAGTATAGATTCAAAAATTTTCAAAGTATAGATTCACAAATTTCCCAAGTATAGATCCACCAATTTCCCAATATAGATCCACCAATTTCCCAAGTATAGATTCACCAATTTCCAAGTATAGATTCACATATTTCCCAAGTATAGATTCACAAATTTCCCAAGTATAGATTCACAAATTTCCGAAGTATAGATTCAGAAATTTCCCGAGTATAGATTCAAAAATTTTCCAAGTATAGATTCACAAATTATCCAAGTATAGATTCACAAATTTTCCAAGTATAGATTCACAAATTTCCCAAGTATAGATTCATAAATTTCCCAAGTATAGATTCACAAATTTTCCAAGTATAGATTCACAAATTTTCCAAGTATAGATTCAAAAATTTTCAAAGTATAGATTCACAAATTTCCCAAGTATAGATTCACAAATTTCCCAATATAGATCCACCAATTTCCCAAGTTTAGATTCATCAATTTAAAAGTATAGATTCACATATTTCCCAAGTTTAGATTCACAAATTTCCCAAGTATAGATTCACAAATTTCCGAAGTATAGATTCAGAAATTTTCCAAGTATAGATTCGCAAATTTTCCAAGTATAGATTCACAAATGTCCCAAGCATAGATTCACAAATTTTCCAAGTATAGATTCACAAATTTCCCAAGTATAGATTCATAAATTTCCCAAGTATAGATTCACAAATTTTCCAAGTATAGATTCACAAATTTTCCAAGTATAGATTCACAAATTTTCCAAGTATAGATTCACAAATTTCCCAAGTATAGATTCACAAATTTCCCAATATAGATCCACCAATTTCCCAAGTATAGATTCACCAATTTCCAAGTATAGATTCACATATTTCCCAAGTATAGATTCACAAATTTCCCAAGTATAGATTCACAAATTTCCGAAGTATAGATTCACAAATTTCCCAAGTATAGATCCACAAATTTCCCAAGTATAGATTGACAAATTTCCCTAGTATAGATTCACAAATTTCCCAAGTATAGATCCACAAATTTCCCAAGTATAGATTGACAAATTTCCCAAGTATAGATTCACAAATTTTCCAAGTATAGATTCACAAATTTCCCAAGTATAGATTCACAAATTTTCCAAGTATAGATTCACAAATTTTCCAAGTATAGATTCACAAATTTTCCAAGTATAGATTCACAAATTTCCCAAGTATAGATTCATAAATTTCCCAAGTATAGATTCACAAATTTTCCAAGTATAGATTCACAAATTTTCCAAGTATAGATTCACAAATTTTCCAAGTATAGATTCACAAATTTCCCAAGTATAGATTCACAAATTTCCCAATATAGATCCACCAATTTCCCAAGTATAGATTCACCAATTTCCAAGTATAGATTCACATATTTCCCAAGTATAGATTCACAAATTTCCCAAGTATAGATTCATAAATTTCCCAAGTATAGATTCACAAATTTCCCAAGTATAGATCTACCAATTTCCCAAGAATAGATCCACCAATTTCCCAATATAGATCCACCAATTTCCCAAGTATAGATTCACCAATTTCCAAGTATAGATTAACAAATTTCCCAAGTATACATCCACCAATTTCCCAAGTATATCCACCAATTTCCCAAGTATAGATTCACATATTTCCCAAGTATAGAATTACAAATTTCCCAAGTATAGATTCACAAATTTTCCAAGTATAGATTCACAAATTTCCCAAGTATAGATTCACAAATTTTCCAAGTATAGATTCACAAATTTTCCATGTATAGATTCACAAATTTTCCAAGTATAGATTCACAAATTTCCCAAGTATACATCCACCAATTTCCCAAGTATATCCACCAATTTCCCAAGTATAGATTCACATATTTCCTAAGTATAGATTTACAAATTTCCCAAGTATATCCACCAATTTCCCAAGTATAGATTCACAAATTTTCCAAGTATAGATTCACAAATTTCCCAAGTATAGATTCATAAATTTTACAAGTATAGATTCACAAATTTTCCAAGTATAGATTCACAAATTTTCCAAGTATAGATTCATAAATTTTACAAGTATAGATTCACAAATTTCCCAAGTATAGATTCACAAATTTCCCAATATAGATCCACCAATTTCCCAAGTATAGATTCACCAATTTCCAAGTATAGATTCACATATTTCCCAAGTATAGATTCACAAATTTCCCAAGTATAGATTCACAAATTTCCGAAGTATAGATTCAGAAATTTTCCAAGTATAGATTCACAAATTTTCCAAGTATAGATTCACAAATGTCCCAAGCATATACTCACAAATTTTCCAAGTATAGATTCACAAATTTCCCTAGTAGAGATTCACAAATTTCCCAAGTATAAATTCACAAATTTCCCAAGTATAGATTCACAAATTTCCCAAGTATAGATCCACCAATTTCCCAAGTATAGATCCACCAATTTCCAAGTATAGATTCACATATTTCCCAAGTATAGAATCACAAATTTCCTAAGTATAGATTCACAAATTTCCGATGTATAGATTCAGAAATTTCCCAAGTATAGATTCAAAAATTTTCCAAGTATAGATTCACAAATTATCCACGTATAGATTCACAAATTTTCCAAGTATAGATTCACAAATTTCCCAAGTATAGATTCATAAATTTCTCAAGTATAGATTCACAAATTTTCCAAGTATAGATTCACAAATTTTCCAAGTATAGATTCAAAAATTTTCAAAGTATAGATTCACAAATTTCCCAAGTATAGATCCACCAATTTCCCAAGTATAGATCCACCAATTTCCCAATATAGATCCACCAATTTCCCAAGTATAGATTCACCAATTTCCAAGTATAGATTCACATATTTCCCAAGTATAGATTCACAAATTTCCCAAGTATAGATTCACAAATTTCCGAAGTATAGATTCAGAAATTTCCCGAGTATAGATTCAAAAATTTTCCAAGTATAGATTCACAAATTATCCAAGTATAGATTCACAAATTTTCCAAGTATAGATTCACAAATTTCCCAAGTATAGATTCATAAATTTCCCAAGTATAGATTCACAAATTTTCCAAGTATAGATTCACAAATTTTCCAAGTATAGATTCAAAAATTTTCAAAGTATAGATTCACAAATTTCCCAAGTATAGATTCACAAATTTCCCAATATAGATCCACCAATTTCCCAAGTTTAGATTCATCAATTTAAAAGTATAGATTCACATATTTCCCAAGTTTAGATTCACAAATTTCCCAAGTATAGATTCACAAATTTCCGAAGTATAGATTCAGAAATTTTCCAAGTATAGATTCGCAAATTTTCCAAGTATAGATTCACAAATGTCCCAAGCATAGATTCACAAATTTTCCAAGTATAGATTCACAAATTTCCCAAGTATAGATTCATAAATTTCCCAAGTATAGATTCACAAATTTTCCAAGTATAGATTCACAAATTTTCCAAGTATAGATTCACAAATTTTTCAAGTATAGATTCACAAATTTCCCAAGTATAGATTCACAAATTTCCCAATATAGATCCACCAATTTCCCAAGTATAGATTCACCAATTTCCAAGTATAGATTCACATATTTCCCAAGTATAGATTCACAAATTTCCCAAGTATAGATTCACAAATTTCCGAAGTATAGATTCACAAATTTCCCAAGTATAGATCCACAAATTTCCCAAGTATAGATTGACAAATTTCCCAAGTATAGATTCACAAATTTCCCAAGTATAGATCCACAAATTTCCCAAGTATAGATTGACAAATTTCCCAAGTATAGATTCACAAATTTTCCAAGTATAGATTCACAAATTTCCCAAGTATAGATTCACAAATTTTCCAAGTATAGATTCACAAATTTTCCAAGTATAGATTCACAAATTTTCCAAGTATAGATTCACAAATTTCCCAAGTATAGATTCATAAATTTCCCAAGTATAGATTCACAAATTTTCCAAGTATAGATTCACAAATTTTCCAAGTATAGATTCACAAATTTTCCAAGTATAGATTCACAAATTTCCCAAGTATAGATTCACAAATTTCCCAATATAGATCCACCAATTTCCCAAGTATAGATTCACCAATTTCCAAGTATAGATTCACATATTTCCCAAGTATAGATTCACAAATTTCCCAAGTATAGATTCATAAATTTCCCAAGTATAGATTCACAAATTTCCCAAGTATAGATCCACCAATTTCCCAAGAATAGATCCACCAATTTCCCAATATAGATCCACCAATTTCCCAAGTATAGATTCACCAATTTCCAAGTATAGATTCACAAATTTCCCAAGTATACATCCACCAATTTCCCAAGTATATCCACCAATTTCCCAAGTATAGATTCACATATTTCCCAAGTATAGAATTACAAATTTCCCAAGTATAGATTCACAAATTTTCCAAGTATAGATTCACAAATTTCCCAAGTATAGATTCACAAATTTTCCAAGTATAGATTCACAAATTTTCCATGTATAGATTCACAAATTTTCCAAGTATAGATTCACAAATTTCCCAAGTATACATCCACCAATTTCCCAAGTATATCCACCAATTTCCCAAGTATAGATTCACATATTTCCTAAGTATAGATTTACAAATTTCCCAAGTATATCCACCAATTTCCCAAGTATAGATTCACATATTTCCTAAGTATAGATTTACAAATTTCCCAAGTATAGATTCACAAATTTCCGAAGTATAGATTCACAAATTTTCCAAGTATAGATTCACAAATTTTCCAAGTATAGATTCACAAATTTCCCAAGTATAGATTCACAAATTTCCCAAGTATAGATCCACCAATTTCCCAAATATATCCACCAATTTCCCAAGTATAGATTCACATATTTCCCAAGTATAGATTCACAAATTTCCCAAGTATAGATTCACAAATTTCCCAAGTATAGATCCACCAATTTCCCAAATATATCCACCAATTTCCCAAGTATAGATTCACATATTTCCCAAGTATAGATTCACAAATTTCCCAAGTATAGATTCACAAATTTCCCAAGTATAGATCCACCAATTTCCCAAGTATTTATCCACCAATTTCCTAAGTATAGATTCACAAATTTTCCAAGTATAGATTCACGAATTTCCCAAGTATAGATTCACAAATTTCCCAAGTATAGATTCACAAATTTCCCAAGTATAGATTCACAAATTTCCGAAGTATAGATTCACAAATTTTCCAAGTATAGATTCACAAATTTCCCAAGTATAGATTCACAAATTTCCGAAGTAGAGATTCACAAATTTTCCAAGTATAGATTCACAAATTTTCCAAGTATAGATTCACAAATTTTCTAAGCATAGATTCACAAATTTCCCAAGTATAGATTCAAAAATTTTCCAAGAATAGATTCACAAATTATCCAAGTATAGATTCACAAATTATCCAAGTATAGATTCACAAATTTTCCAAGTATAGATTCACAAATTTTCCAAGTATAGATTCACAAATTTCCCAAGTATAGATTCATAAATTTTACAAGTATAGATTCACAAATTTTCCAAGTATAGATTCACAAATTTTCCAAGTATAGATTCACAAATTTCCCAAGTATAGATTCACAAATTTCCCAATATAGATCCACCAATTTCCCAAGTATAGATTCACCAATTTCCAAGTATAGATTCACATATTTCCCAAGTATAGATTCACAAATTTCCCAAGTATAGATTCACAAATTTCCGAAGTATAGATTCAGAAATTTTCCAAGTATAGATTCACAAATTTTCCAAGTATAGATTCACAAATGTCCCAAGCATATACTCACAAATTTTCCAAGTATAGATTCACAAATTTCCCAAGTAGAGATTCACAAATTTCCCAAGTATAGATTCACAAATTTCCCAAGTATAGATTCACAAATTTCCCAAGTATAGATCCACCAATTTCCCAAGTATAGATCCACCAATTTCCAAGTATAGATTCACATATTTCCCAAGTATAGAATCACAAATTTCCTAAGTATAGATTCACAAATTTCCGAAGTATAGATTCAGAAATTTCCCAAGTATAGATTCAAAAATTTTCCAAGTATAGATTCACAAATTATCCAAGTATAGATTCACAAATTTTCCAAGTATAGATTCACAAATTTCCCAAGTATAGATTCATAAATTTCCCAAGTATAGATTCACAAATTTACCAAGTATAGATTCACAAATTTTCCAAGTATAGATTCAAAAATTTTCAAAGTATAGATTCACAAATTTCCCAAGTATAGATCCACCAATTTCCCAAGTATAGATCCACCAATTTCCCAATATAGATCCACCAATTTCCCAAGTATAGATTCACCAATTTCCAAGTATAGATTCACATATTTCCCAAGTATAGATTCACAAATTTCCCAAGTATAGATTCACAAATTTCCGAAGTATAGATTCAGAAATTTCCCGAGTATAGATTCAAAAATTTTCCAAGTATAGACTCACAAATTTTCAAAGTATAGATTCACAAATTTCCCAAGTATAGATTCACAAATTTCCCAATATAGATCCACCAATTTCCCAAGTTTAGATTCATCAATTTAAAAGTATAGATTCACATATTTCCCAAGTTTAGATTCACAAATTTCCCAAGTATAGATTCACAAATTTCCGAAGTATAGATTCAGAAATTTTCCAAGTATAGATTCGCAAATTTTCCAAGTATAGATTCACAAATGTCCCAAGCATAGATTCACAAATTTTCCAAGTATAGATTCACAAATTTCCCAAGTATAGATTCATAAATTTCCCAAGTATAGATTCACAAATTTTCCAAGTATAGATTCACAAATTTTCCAAGTATAGATTCACAAATTTTCCATGTATAGATTCACAAATTTTCCAAGTATAGATTCACAAATTTCCCAAGTATACATCCACCAATTTCCCAAGTATATCCACCAATTTCCCAAGTATAGATTCACATATTTCCTAAGTATAGATTTACAAATTTCCCAAGTATATCCACCAATTTCCCAAGTATAGATTCACATATTTCCTAAGTATAGATTTACAAATTTCCCAAGTATAGATTCACAAATTTCCGAAGTATAGATTCACAAATTTTCCAAGTATAGATTCACAAATTTTCCAAGTATAGATTCACAAATTTCCCAAGTATAGATTCACAAATTTACCAAGTATAGATCCACCAATTTCCCAAATATATTCACCAATTTCCCAAGTATAGATTCACATATTTCCCAAGTATAGATTCACATATTTCCCAAGTACAGATTCACAAATTTCCCAAGTATAGATCCACCAATTTCCCAAATATATCCACCAATTTCCCAAGTATAGATTCACATATTTCCCAAGTATAGATTCACAAATTTCCCAAGTATAGATTCACAAATTTCCCAAGTATAGATCCACCAATTTCCCAAGTATTGATCCACCAATTTCCTAAGTATAGATTCACAAATTTTCCAAGTATAGATTCACGAATTTCCCAAGTATAGATTCACAAATTTCCCAAGTATAGATTCACAAATTTCCCAAGTATAGATTCACAAATTTCCGAAGTATAGATTCACAAATTTTCCAAGTATAGATTCACAAATTTCCCAAGTATAGATTCACAAATTTCCGAAGTAGAGATTCACAAATTTTCCAAGTATAGATTCACAAATTTTCCAAGTATAGATTCACAAATTTTCTAAGCATAGATTCACAAATTTCCCAAGTATAGATTCAAAAATTTTCCAAGAATAGATTCACAAATTATCCAAGTATAGATTCACAAATTATCCAAGTATAGATTTACAAATTTTCCAAGTATAGATTCACAAATTTTCCAAGTATAGATTCACAAATTTCCCAAGTATAGATTCATAAATATTACAAGTATAGATTCAAAAATTTTCCAAGTATAGATTCACAAATTTTCCAAGTATAGATTCACAAATTTTCCAAGTATAGATTCACAAATTTCCCAAGTATAGATTCACAAATTTCCCAATATAGATCCACCAATTTCCCAAGTATAGATTCACCAATTTCCAAGTATAGATTCACATATTTCCCAAGTATAGATTCACAAATTTCCCAAGTATAGATTCACAAATTTCCGAAGTATAGATTCAGAAATTTTCCAAGTATAGATTCACAAATTTTCCAAGTATAGATTCACAAATGTCCCAAGCATATACTCACAAATTTTCCAAATATAGATTCACAAATTTCCCAAGTATAGATTCAAAAATTTTCCAAGTATAGATTCACAAATTATCCAAGTATAGATTCACAAATTTTCCAAGTATAGATTCACAAATTTCCCAAGTATAGATTCATAAATTTCCCAAGTATAGATTCACAAATTTTCCAAGTATAGATTCACAAATTTTCCAAGTATAGATTCAAAAATTTTCAAAGTATAGATTCACAAATTTCCCAAGTATAGATTCACAAATTTCCCAATATAGATCCACCAATTTCCCAAGTTTAGATTCATCAATTTAAAAGTATAGATTCACATATTTCCCAAGTTTAGATTCACAAATTTCCCAAGTATAGATTCACAAATTTCCGAAGTATAGATTCAGAAATTTTCCAAGTATAGATTCGCAAATTTTCCAAGTATAGATTCACAAATGTCCCAAGCATAGATTCACAAATTTTCCAAGTATAGATTCACAAATTTCCCAAGTATAGATTCATAAATTTCCCAAGTATAGATTCACAAATTTTCCAAGTATAGATTCACAAATTTCCAAAGTATAGATCCACCAATTTCCCAAGTATTGATCCACCAATTTCCTAAGTATAGATTCACAAATTTTCCAAGTATAGATTCACGAATTTCCCAAGTATAGATTCACGAATTTCCCAAGTATAGATTCACAAATTTCCCAAGTATAGATTCACAAATTTCCCAAGTATAGATTCACAAATTTCCGAAGTATAGATTCACAAATTTTCCAAGTATAGATTCACAAATTTCCCAAGTATAGATTCACAAATTTCCGAAGTAGAGATTCACAAATTTTCCAAGTATAGATTCACAAATTTTCCAAGTATAGATTCACAAATTTTCTAAGCATAGATTCACAAATTTCCCAAGTATAGATTCAAAAATTTTCCAAGAATAGATTCACAAATTATCCAAGTATAGATTCACAAATTATCCAAGTATAGATTTACAAATTTTCCAAGTATAGATTCACAAATTTTCCAAGTATAGATTCACAAATTTCCCAAGTATAGATTCATAAATTTTACAAGTATAGATTCACAAATTTTCCAAGTATAGATTCACAAATTTTCCAAGTATAGATTCACAAATTTTCCAAGTATAGATTCACAAATTTCCCAAGTATAGATTCACAAATTTCCCAATATAGATCCACCAATTTCCCAAGTATAGATTCACCAATTTCCAAGTATAGATTCACATATTTCCCAAGTATAGATTCACAAATTTCCCAAGTATAGATTCACAAATTTCCGAAGTATAGATTCAGAAATTTTCCAAGTATAGATTCACAAATTTTCCAAGTATAGATTCACAAATGTCCCAAGCATATACTCACAAATTTTCCAAATATAGATTCACAAATTTCCCAAGTATAGATTCAAAAATTTTCCAAGTATAGATTCACAAATTATCCAAGTATAGATTCACAAATTTTCCAAGTATAGATTCACAAATTTCCCAAGTATAGATTCATAAATTTCCCAAGTATAGATTCACAAATTTTCCAAGTATAGATTCACAAATTTTCCAAGTATAGATTCAAAAATTTTCAAAGTATAGATTCACAAATTTCCCAAGTATAGATTCACAAATTTCCCAATATAGATCCACCAATTTCCCAAGTTTAGATTCATCAATTTAAAAGTATAGATTCACATATTTCCCAAGTTTAGATTCACAAATTTCCCAAGTATAGATTCACAAATTTCCGAAGTATAGATTCAGAAATTTTCCAAGTATAGATTCGCAAATTTTCCAAGTATAGATTCACAAATGTCCCAAGCATAGATTCACAAATTTTCCAAGTATAGATTCACAAATTTCCCAAGTATAGATTCATAAATTTCCCAAGTATAGATTCACAAATTTTCCAAGTATAGATTCACAAATTTTCCAAGTATAGATTCACAAATTTTCCAAGTATAGATTCACAAATTTCCCAAGTATAGATTCACAAATTTCCCGATATAGATCCACCAATTTCCCAAGTATAGATTCACCAATTTCCAAGTATAGATTCACATATTTCCCAAGTATAGATTCACAAATTTCCCAAGTATAGATTCACAAATTTCCGAAGTATAGATTCACAAATTTCCCAAGTATAGATCCACAAATTTCCCAAGTATAGATTCACAAATTTCCCAAGTATAGATTCATAAATTTCCCAAGTATAGATTCACAAATTTTCCAAGTATAGATTCACAAATTTTCCAAGTATAGATTCACAAATTTTCCAAGTATAGATTCACAAATTTCCCAAGTATAGATTCACAAATTTCCCAATATAGATCCACCAATTTCCCAAGTATAGATTCACCAATTTCCAAGTATAGATTCACATATTTCCCAAGTATAGATTCACAAATTTCCCAAGTATAGATTCATAAATTTCCCAAGTATAGATTCACAAATTTCCCAAGTATAGATCCACCAATTTCCCAAGAATAGATCCACCAATTTCCCAATATAGATCCACCAATTTCCCAAGTATAGATTCACCAATTTCCAAGTATAGATTCACATATTTCCCAAGTATAGATTCACAAATTTCCCAAGTATATATTCAGAAATTTCCCAAGTATAGATTCAAAAATTTTCCAAGTATAGATTCACAAATTATCCAAGTATAGATTCACAAATTTTCCAAGTATAGATTCACAAATTTCCCAAGTATAGATTCATAAATTTCCCAAGTATAGATTCACAAATTTTCCAAGTATAGATTCACAAATTTTCCAAGTATAGATTCACAAATTTCCCAAGTATAGATTCACAAATTTCCCAATATAGATCCACCAATTTCCCAAGTATAGATTCATCAATTTAAAAGTATAGATTCACATATTTCCCAAGTATAGATTCACAAATTTCCCAAGTATAGATTCACAAATTTCCGAAGTATAGATTCAGAAATTTTCCAAGTATAGATTCGCAAATTTTCCAAGTATAGATTCACAAATGTCCCAAGCATAGATTCACAAATTTTCCAAGTATAGTTTCACAAATTTCCCAAGTATAGATTCATAAATTTCCCAAGTATAGATTCACAAATTTTCCAAGTATAGATTCACAAATTTTCCAAGTATAGATTCACAAATTTTCCAAGTATAGATTCACAAATTTTCCAAGTATAGATTCACCAATTTCCAAGTATAGATTCACATATTTCCCAAGTATAGATTCAGAAATTTCCCAAGTATAGATTCAGAAATTTCCCAAGTATAGATTCAAAAATTTTCCAAGTATAGATTCACAAATTATCCAAGTATAGATTCACAAATTTTCCAAGTATAGATTCACAAATTTCCCAAGTATAGATTCATAAATTTCCCAAGTATAGATTCACAAATTTTTCAAGTATAGATTCACAAATTTTCCAAGTATAGATTCACAAATTTCCCAAGTATAGATTCACAAATTTCCCAATATAGATCCACCAATTTCCCAAGTATAGATTCATCAATTTAAAAGTATAGATTCACATATTTCCCAAGTATAGATTCACAAATTTCCCAAGTATAGATTCACAAATTTCCGAAGTATAGATTCAGAAATTTTCCAAGTATAGATTCGCAAATTTTCCAAGTATAGATTCACAAATGTCCCAAGCATAGATTCACAAATTTTCCAAGTATAGTTTCACAAATTTCCCAAGTATAGATTCATAAATTTCCCAAGTATAGATTCACAAATTTTCCAAGTATAGATTCACAAATTTTCCAAGTATAGATTCACAAATTTTCCAAGTATAGATTCACAAATTTTCCAAGTATAGATTCACCAATTTCCAAGTATAGATTCACATATTTCCCAAGTATAGATTCACAAATTTCCCAAGTATAGATCCACAAATTTCCCAAGTATAGATTGACAAATTTCCCAAGTATAGATTCACAAATTTTCCAAGTATAGATTCACAAATTTCCCAAGTATAGATTCACAAATTTCCCAATATAGATCCACCAATTTCCCAAGTATAGATTCATCAATTTAAAAGTATAGATTCACATATTTCCCAAGTATAGATTCACAAATTTCCCAAGTATAGATTCACAAATTTCCGAAGTATAGATTCAGAAATTTTCCAAGTATAGATTCGCAAATTTTCCAAGTATAGTTTCACAAATTTCCCAAGTATAGATTCATAAATTTCCCAAGTATAGATTCACAAATTTTCCAAGTATAGATTCACAAATTTTCCAAGTATAGATTCACAAATTTTCCAAGTATAGATTCACAAATTTTCCAAGTATAGATTCACCAATTTCCAAGTATAGATTCACATATTTCCCAAGTATAGATTCACCAATTTCCAAGTATAGATTCACATATTTCCCAAGTATAGATTCATCAATTTAAAAGTATAGATTCACATATTTCCCAAGTATAGATTCACAAATTTCCCAAGTATAGATTCACAAATTTCCGAAGTATAGATTCACAAATGTCCCAAGCATAGATTCACAAATTTTCCAAGTATAGTTTCACAAATTTCCCAAGTATAGATTCATAAATTTCCCAAGTATAGATTCACAAATTTTCCAAGTATAGATTCACAAATTTTCCAAGTATAGATTCACAAATTTTCCAAGTATAGATTCACAAATTTTCCAAGTATAGATTCACCAATTTCCAAGTATAGATTCACATATTTCCCAAGTATAGATTCACAAATTTCCCAAATATAGATTCACAAATTTCCGAAGTATAGATTCACAAATTTCCAAAGTATAGATCCAAAAATTTCCCAAGTATAGATTGACAAATTTCCCAAGTATAGATTCACAAATTGCCCAAGTATAGATCCACAAATTTCCCAAGTATAGATTGACAAATTTCCCAAGTATAGATTCACAAATTTTCCAAGTATAGATTCACAAATTTCCCAAGTATAGATTCACAAATTTTCCAAGTATAGATTCACAAATTCTCCAAGTATAGATTCACAAATTTTCCAAGTATAGATTCACAAATTTCCCAAGTATAGATTCATAAATTTCCCAAGTATAGATTCACAAATTTTCCAAGTATAGATTCACAAATTTTCCAAGTATAGATTCACAAATTTTCCAAGTATAGATTCACAAATTTCCCAAGTATAGATTCACAAATTTCCCAATATAGATAAACCAATTTCCCAAGTATAGATTCACCAATTTCCAAGTATAGATTCACATATTTCCCAAGTATAGATTCACAAATTTCCCAAGTATAGATTCACAAATTTCCGAAGTACAGATTCAGAAATTTTCCAAGTATAGATTCACAAATTTTCCAAGTATAGATTCACAAATTTCCCAAGTATAGATTCATAAATTTCCCAACTATAGATTCACAAATTTTCCAAGTATAGATTCACAAATTTTCCAAGTATAGATTCACAAATTTTCTAAGTATAGATTCACAAATTTCCCAAGTATAGATTCACAAATTTCCCAAGTATAGATTCACAAATTTCCTAATATAGATCCACTAATTTCCCAAGTATAGATTCACCAATTTCCAAGTATAGATTCACATATTTCCCAAGTATAGATTCACAAATTTCCCAAGTATAGATTCACAAATTTCCGAAGTATAGATTCACAAATTTCCCAAGTATAGATCCACAAATTTCCCAAGTATAGATTGACAAATTTCCCAAGTATAGATTCACATATTTCCCAAGTATAGATTCACAAATTATCCAAGTATAGATTCACAAATTTTCCAAGTATAGATTCACAAATTTCCCAAGTATAGATTCATAAATTTTCCAAGTATAGATTCACAAATTTTCCAAGTATAGATTCACAAATTTTCCAAGTATAGATTCACAAATTTCCCAAGTATAGATTCACAAATTTCCCAATATAGATCCACCAATTTCCCAAGTATAGATTCATCAATTTAAAAGTATAGATTCACATATTTCCCAAGTATAGATTCACAAATTTCCCAAGTATAGATTCACAAATTTCCGAAGTATAGATTCAGAAATTTTCCAAGTATAGATTCGCAAATTTTCCAAGTATAGATTCACAAATGTCCCAAGCATAGATTCACAAATTTTCCAAGTATAGTTTCACAAATTTCCCAAGTATAGATTCATAAATTTCCCAAGTATAGATTCACAAATTTTCCAAGTATAGGTTCACAAATTTCCCAAGTATAGATTCACAAATTTCCCAAGTATAGATTCACAAATTTCCTAATATAGATCCACTAATTTCATATGTATAGATTCACCAATTTCCAAGTATAGATTCACATATTTCCCAAGTATAGATTCACAAATTTCCCAAGTATAGATTCACAAATTTCCGAAGTATAGATTCACAAATTTCCTAAGTATAGATCCACAAATTTCCCAAGTATAGATTGACAAATTTCCCAAGTATAGATTCACAAATTTCCCAAGTATAGATCCACAAATTTCCCAAGTATAGATTGACAAATTTCCCAAGTATAGATTCACAAATTTTCCAAGTATAGATTCACAAATTTCCCAAGTAAAGATTCACAAATTTTCCAAGTATAGATTCACCAATTTTCCAAGTATAGATTCACAAATTTCCCAAGTATACATCCACATATTTCCGAAGTATATCCACCAATTTCCCAAGTATAGATTCACATATTTCCCAAGTATAGATTTACAAATTTCCCAAGTATAGGTTCACAAATTTCCGAAGTATAGACTCACAAATTTTCCAAGTATAGATTCACAAATTTTCCAAGTATAGATTCACAAATTTCCCAAGCATAGATTCACCAATTTCCAAGTATAGATTCACATATTTCCCAAGTATAGATTCACAAATTTCCCAAGTATAGATCCACAAATTTCCCAAGTATAGATTGACAAATTTCCCAAGTATAGATTCACAAATTTTCCAAGTATAGATTCACAAATTTCCCAAGTATAGATTCACAAATTTCCCAATATAGATCCACCAATTTCCCAAGTATAGATTCATCAATTTAAAAGTATAGATTCACATATTTCCCAAGTATAGATTCACAAATTTCCCAAGTATAGATTCACAAATTTCCGAAGTATAGATTCGCAAATTTTCCAAGTATAGTTTCACAAATTTCCCAAGTATAGATTCATAAATTTCCCAAGTATAGATTCACAAATTTTCCAAGTATAGATTCACAAATTTTCCAAGTATAGATTCACAAATTTTCCAAGTATAGATTCACAAATTTTCCAAGTATAGATTCACCAATTTCCAAGTATAGATTCACATATTTCCCAAGTATAGATTCACCAATTTCCAAGTATAGATTCACATATTTCCCAAGTATAGATTCATCAATTTAAAAGTATAGATTCACATATTTCCCAAGTATAGATTCACAAATTTCCCAAGTATAGATTCACAAATTTCCGAAGTATAGATTCACAAATGTCCCAAGCATAGATTCACAAATTTTCCAAGTATAGTTTCACAAATTTCCCAAGTATAGATTCATAAATTTCCCAAGTATAGATTCACAAATTTTCCAAGTATAGATTCACAAATTTTCCAAGTATAGATTCACAAATTTTCCAAGTATAGATTCACAAATTTTCCAAGTATAGATTCACCAATTTCCAAGTATAGATTCACATATTTCCCAAGTATAGATTCACAAATTTCCCAAATATAGATTCACAAATTTCCGAAGTATAGATTCACAAATTTCCAAAGTATAGATCCAAAAATTTCCCAAGTATAGATTGACAAATTTCCCAAGTATAGATTCACAAATTGCCCAAGTATAGATCCACAAATTTCCCAAGTATAGATTGACAAATTTCCCAAGTATAGATTCACAAATTTTCCAAGTATAGATTCACAAATTTCCCAAGTATAGATTCACAAATTTTCCAAGTATAGATTCACAAATTCTCCAAGTATAGATTCACAAATTTTCCAAGTATAGATTCACAAATTTCCCAAGTATAGATTCATAAATTTCCCAAGTATAGATTCACAAATTTTCCAAGTATAGATTCACAAATTTTCCAAGTATAGATTCACAAATTTTCCAAGTATAGATTCACAAATTTCCCAAGTATAGATTCACAAATTTCCCAATATAGATAAACCAATTTCCCAAGTATAGATTCACCAATTTCCAAGTATAGATTCACATATTTCCCAAGTATAGATTCACAAATTTCCCAAGTATAGATTCACAAATTTCCGAAGTACAGATTCAGAAATTTTCCAAGTATAGATTCACAAATTTTCCAAGTATAGATTCACAAATTTCCCAAGTATAGATTCATAAATTTCCCAACTATAGATTCACAAATTTTCCAAGTATAGATTCACAAATTTTCCAAGTATAGATTCACAAATTTTCTAAGTATAGATTCACAAATTTCCCAAGTATAGATTCACAAATTTCCCAAGTATAGATTCACAAATTTCCTAATATAGATCCACTAATTTCCCAAGTATAGATTCACCAATTTCCAAGTATAGATTCACATATTTCCCAAGTATAGATTCACAAATTTCCCAAGTATAGATTCACAAATTTCCGAAGTATAGATTCACAAATTTCCCAAGTATAGATCCACAAATTTCCCAAGTATAGATTGACAAATTTCCCAAGTATAGATTCACATATTTCCCAAGTATAGATTCACAAATTATCCAAGTATAGATTCACAAATTTTCCAAGTATAGATTCACAAATTTCCCAAGTATAGATTCACAAATTTTCCAAGTATAGATTCACAAATTTTCCAAGTATAGATTCACAAATTTCCCAAGTATAGATTCACAAATTTCCCAATATAGATCCACCAATTTCCCAAGTATAGATTCATCAATTTAAAAGTATAGATTCACATATTTCCCAAGTATAGATTCACAAATTTCCCAAGTATAGATTCACAAATTTCCGAAGTATAGATTCAGAAATTTTCCAAGTATAGATTCGCAAATTTTCCAAGTATAGATTCACAAATGTCCCAAGCATAGATTCACAAATTTTCCAAGTATAGTTTCACAAATTTCCCAAGTATAGATTCATAAATTTCCCAAGTATAGATTCACAAATTTTCCAAGTATAGGTTCACAAATTTCCCAAGTATAGATTCACAAATTTCCCAAGTATAGATTCACAAATTTCCTAATATAGATCCACTAATTTCATATGTATAGATTCACCAATTTCCAAGTATAGATTCACATATTTCCCAAGTATAGATTCACAAATTTCCCAAGTATAGATTCACAAATTTCCGAAGTATAGATTCACAAATTTCCTAAGTATAGATCCACAAATTTCCCAAGTATAGATTGACAAATTTCCCAAGTATAGATTCACAAATTTCCCAAGTATAGATCCACAAATTTCCCAAGTATAGATTGACAAATTTCCCAAGTATAGATTCACAAATTTTCCAAGTATAGATTCACAAATTTCCCAAGTAAAGATTCACAAATTTTCCAAGTATAGATTCACCAATTTTCCAAGTATAGATTCACAAATTTCCCAAGTATACATCCACATATTTCCGAAGTATATCCACCAATTTCCCAAGTATAGATTCACATATTTCCCAAGTATAGATTTACAAATTTCCCAAGTATAGGTTCACAAATTTCCGAAGTATAGACTCACAAATTTTCCAAGTATAGATTCACAAATTTTCCAAGTATAGATTCACAAATTTCCCAAGCATAGATTCACAAATTTTCCAAGTATAGATTCACAAATTTCCCAAGTAGAGATTCACAAATTTCCCAAGTATAGATTCACAAATTATCCAAGTATAGATTCACAAATTATCCAAGTATAGATTCACAAATTTTCCAAGTATAGATTCACAAATTTTCCAAGTATAGATTCACAAATTTCCCAAGTATAGATTCACAAATTTTCCAAGTATAGATTCACAAATTTTCCAAGTATAGATTCACAAATTTCCCAAGTATAGATTCACAAATTTCCCAAGTATAGATTCATAAATTTCCCAAGTATAGATTCACAAATTTTCCAAGTATAGATTCACAAATTTTCCAAGTATAGATTCACAAATTTCCCAAGTATAGATTCACAAATTTCCTAATATAGATCCACTAATTTCATATGTATAGATTCACCAATTTCCAAGTATAGATTCACATATTTCCCAAGTATAGATTCACAAATTTCCCAAGTATAGATTCACAAATTTCCGAAGTATAGATTCACAAATTTCCCAAGTATAGATCCACAAATTTCCCAAGTATAGATTGACAAATTTCCCAAGTATAGATTCACAAATTTCCCAAGTATAGATCCACAAATTTCCCAAGTATAGATTGACAAATTTCCCAAGTATAGATTCACAAATTTTCCAAGTATAGATTCACAAATTTCCCAAGTATAGATTCACAAATTTTCCAAGTATAGATTCACCAATTTTCCAAGTATAGATTCACAAATTTCCCAAGTATACATCCACATATTTCCGAAGTATATCCACCAATTTCCCAAGTATAGATTCACATATTTCCCAAGTATAGATTTACAAATTTCCCAAGTATAGGTTCACAAATTTCCGAAGTATAGACTCACAAATTTTCCAAGTATAGATTCACAAATTTTCCAAGTATAGATTCACAAATTTCCCAAGCATAGATTCACAAATTTTCCAAGTATAGATTCACAAATTTCCCAAGTAGAGATTCACAAATTTCCCAAGTATAGATTCACAAATTATCCAAGTATAGATTCACAAATTATCCAAGTATAGATTCACAAATTTTCCAAGTATAGATTCACAAATTTTCCAAGTATAGATTCACAAATTTCCCAAGTATAGATTCATAAATTTCCCAAGTATAGATTCAAAAATTTTCCAAGTATAGATTCACAAATTTTCCAAGTATAGATTCACAAATTTCCCAAGTATACATCCACCAATTTCCCAAGTATATCCACCGATTTCCCAAGTATAGATTCACATATTTCCCAAGTATAGATTTACAAATTTCCCAAGTATAGATTCACAAATTTCCCAAGTATAGATTCACAAATTTTCCAAGTATAGATTCACAAATTTCCCAAGCATAGATTCACAAATTTTCCAAGTATAGATTCACAAATTTCCCAAGTAGAGATTCACAAATTTCCCAAGTATAGATTCACAAATTTCCCAAGTATAGATTCACAAATTTCCCAAGTATAGATCCACCAATTTCCCAAGTATAGATCCACCAATTTCCCAATATAGATTCACCAATTTCCAAGTATAGATTCACATATTTCCCAAGTATAGATTCACAAATTTCCCAAGTATAGATTCACAAATTTCCGAAGTATAGATTCAGAAATTTCCCAAGTATAGATTCAAAAATTTTCCAAGTATAGATTCACAAATTATCCAAGTATAGATTCACAAATTTTCCAAGTATAGATTCACAAATTTCCCAAGTATAGATTCACAAATTTCCGAAGTATAGATTCAGAAATTTCCCAAGTATAGATTCAAAAATTTTCCAAGTATAGATTCACAAATTATCCAAGTATAGATTCACAAATTTTCCAAGTATAGATTCACAAATTTTCCAAGTATAGATTCACAAATTTTCCAAGTATAGATTCACAAATTTCCCAAGTATAGATTCACAAATTTCCCAATATAGATCCACCAATTTCCCAAGTTTAGATTCATCAATTTAAAAGTATAGATTCACATATTTCCCAAGTTTAGATTCACAAATTTCCCAAGTATAGATTCACAAATTTCCGAAGTATAGATTCAGAAATTTTCCAAGTATAGATTCGCAAATTTTCCAAGTATAGATTCACAAATGTCCCAAGCATAGATTCACAAATTTTCCAAGTATAGATTCACAAATTTCCCAAGTATAGATTCATAAATTTCCCAAGTATAGATTCACAAATTTTCCAAGTATAGATTCACAAATTTTCCAAGTATAGATTCACAAATTTTCCAAGTATAGATTCACAAATTTCCCAAGTATAGATTCACAAATTTCCCAATATAGATCCACCAATTTCCCAAGTATATCCACCAATTTCCCAAGTATAGATTCACATATTTCCCAAGTATAGATTTACAAATTTCCCAAGTATAGATTCACAAATTTTCCAAGTATAGATTCACAAATTTTCCAAGTATAGATTCACAAATTTTCCAAGTATAGATTCACAAATTTCCCAAGTATAGATTCACAAATTTCCCAATATAGATCCACCAATTTCCCAAGTATAGATTCACCAATTTCCAAGTATACATCCACATATTTCCGAAGTATATCCACCAATTTCCCAAGTATAGATTCACATATTTCCCAAGTATAGATTTACAAATTTCCCAAGTATAGGTTCACAAATTTCCGAAGTATAGACTCACAAATTTTCCAAGTATAGATTCACAAATTTTCCAAGTATAGATTCACAAATTTCCCAAGCATAGATTCACAAATTTTCCAAGTATAGATTCACAAATTTCCCAAGTAGAGATTCACAAATTTCCCAAGTATAGATTCACAAATTATCCAAGTATAGATTCACAAATTATCCAAGTATAGATTCACAAATTTTCCAAGTATAGATTCACAAATTTTCCAAGTATAGATTCACAAATTTCCCAAGTATAGATTCATAAATTTCCCAAGTATAGATTCAAAAATTTTCCAAGTATAGATTCACAAATTTTCCAAGTATAGATTCACAAATTTCCCAAGTATACATCCACCAATTTCCCAAGTATATCCACCGATTTCCCAAGTATAGATTCACATATTTCCCAAGTATAGATTTACAAATTTCCCAAGTATAGATTCACAAATTTCCCAAGTATAGATTCACAAATTTTCCAAGTATAGATTCACAAATTTCCCAAGCATAGATTCACAAATTTTCCAAGTATAGATTCACAAATTTCCCAAGTAGAGATTCACAAATTTCCCAAGTATAGATTCACAAATTTCCCAAGTATAGATTCACAAATTTCCCAAGTATAGATCCACCAATTTCCCAAGTATAGATCCACCAATTTCCCAATATAGATTCACCAATTTCCAAGTATAGATTCACATATTTCCCAAGTATAGATTCACAAATTTCCCAAGTATAGATTCACAAATTTCCGAAGTATAGATTCAGAAATTTCCCAAGTATAGATTCAAAAATTTTCCAAGTATAGATTCACAAATTATCCAAGTATAGATTCACAAATTTTCCAAGTATAGATTCACAAATTTCCCAAGTATAGATTCACAAATTTCCGAAGTATAGATTCAGAAATTTCCCAAGTATAGATTCAAAAATTTTCCAAGTATAGATTCACAAATTATCCAAGTATAGATTCACAAATTTTCCAAGTATAGATTCACAAATTTTCCAAGTATAGATTCACAAATTTTCCAAGTATAGATTCACAAATTTCCCAAGTATAGATTCACAAATTTCCCAATATAGATCCACCAATTTCCCAAGTTTAGATTCATCAATTTAAAAGTATAGATTCACATATTTCCCAAGTTTAGATTCACAAATTTCCCAAGTATAGATTCACAAATTTCCGAAGTATAGATTCAGAAATTTTCCAAGTATAGATTCGCAAATTTTCCAAGTATAGATTCACAAATGTCCCAAGCATAGATTCACAAATTTTCCAAGTATAGATTCACAAATTTCCCAAGTATAGATTCATAAATTTCCCAAGTATAGATTCACAAATTTTCCAAGTATAGATTCACAAATTTTCCAAGTATAGATTCACAAATTTTCCAAGTATAGATTCACAAATTTCCCAAGTATAGATTCACAAATTTCCCAATATAGATCCACCAATTTCCCAAGTATATCCACCAATTTCCCAAGTATAGATTCACATATTTCCCAAGTATAGATTTACAAATTTCCCAAGTATAGATTCACAAATTTTCCAAGTATAGATTCACAAATTTTCCAAGTATAGATTCACAAATTTTCCAAGTATAGATTCACAAATTTCCCAAGTATAGATTCACAAATTTCCCAATATAGATCCACCAATTTCCCAAGTATAGATTCACCAATTTCCAAGTATAGATTCACATATTTCCCAAGTATAGATTCACAAATTTCCCAAGTATAGATTCACAAATTTCCCAAGTATAGATTCACAAATTTCCCAAGTATAGATCCACCAATTTCCCAAGAATAGATCCACCAATTTCCCAATATAGATCCACCAATTTCCCAAGTATAGATTTACCAATTTCCAAGTATAGATTCACATATTTCCCAAGTATAGATTCACAAATTTCCCAAGTATAGATTCACAAATTTCCGAAGTATAGATTCAGAAATTTCCCAAGTATAGATTCAAAAATTTTCCAAGTATAGATTCACAAATTATCCAAGTATAGATTCACAAATTTTCCAAGTATAGATTCACAAATTTCCCAAGTATAGATTCATAAATTTCCCAAGTATAGATTCACAAATTTTCCAAGTATAGATTCACAAATTTCCCAAGTATAGATTCACAAATTTCTCAATATAGATCCACCAATTTCCCAAGTATAGATTCATCAATTTAAAAGTATAGATTCACAAATTTTCCAAGTATAGATTCACAAATTTTCCAAGTATAGATTCACAAATTTCCCAAGTATAGATTCACAAATTTCCCAATATAGATCCACCAATTTCCCAAGTATAGATTCACAAATTTCTCAATATAGATCCACCAATTTCCCAAGTATAGATTCATCAATTTAAAAGTATAGATTCACAAATTTTCCAAGTATAGATTCACATATTTCCCAAGTATAGATTCACAAATTTCCCAAGTAAAGATTCACAAATTTCCCAAGTATAGATTCACAAATTTCCCAAGTATAGATCCACAAATTTCCCAAGTATAGATTCACAAATTTCCCAATATAGATCCACTAATTTCCCAAGTATAGATTCACCAATTTCCAAGTATAGATTCACATATTTCCCAAGTATAGATTCACAAATTTCCCAAGTATAGATTCACAAATTTCCGAAGTATAGATTCACAAATTTCCCAAGTATAGATCCACAAATTTCCCAAGTATAGATTGACAAATTTCCCAAGTATAGATTCACAAATTTCCCAAGTATAGATCCACAAATTTCCCAAGTATAGATTCACAAATTTCCCAATATAGATCCACCAATTTCCCAAGTTTAGATTCATCAATTTAAAAGTATAGATTCACATATTTCCCAAGTTTAGATTCACAAATTTCCCAAGTATAGATTCACAAATTTCCGAAGTATAGATTCAGAAATTTTCCAAGTATAGATTCGCAAATTTTCCAAGTATAGATTCACAAATGTCCCAAGCATAGATTCACAAATTTTCCAAGTATAGATTCACAAATTTCCCAAGTATAGATTCATAAATTTCCCAAGTATAGAATCACAAATTTTCCAAGTATAGATTCACAAATTTTCCAAGTATAGATTCACAAATTTTCCAAGTATAGATTCACAAATTTCCCAAGTATAGATTCACAAATTTCCCAATATAGATCCACCAATTTCCCAAGTATATCCACCAATTTCCCAAGTATAGATTCACATATTTCCCAAGTATAGATTTACAAATTTCCCAAGTATAGATTCACAAATTTTCCAAGTATAGATTCACAAATTTTCCAAGTATAGATTCACAAATTTTCCAAGTATAGATTCACAAATTTCCCAAGTATAGATTCACAAATTTCCCAATATAGATCCACCAATTTCCCAAGTATAGATTCACCAATTTCCAAGTATAGATTCACATATTTCCCAAGTATAGATTCACAAATTTCCCAAGTATAGATTCACAAATTTCCCAAGTATAGATTCACAAATTTCCCAAGTATAGATCCACCAATTTCCCAAGAATAGATCCACCAATTTCCCAATATAGATCCACCAATTTCCCAAGTATAGATTTACCAATTTCCAAGTATAGATTCAGAAATTTCCCAAGTATAGATTCAAAAATTTTCCAAGTATAGATTCACAAATTATCCAAGTATAGATTCACAAATTTTCCAAGTATAGATTCACAAATTTCCCAAGTATAGATTCATAAATTTCCCAAGTATAGATTCACAAATTTTCCAAGTATAGATTCACAAATTTTCCAAGTATAGACTCACAAATTTCCCAAGTATAGATTCACAAATTTCTCAATATAGATCCACCAATTTCCCAAGTATAGATTCATCAATTTAAAAGTATAGATTCACAAATTTTCCAAGTATAGATTCACAAATTTTCCAAGTATAGATTCACAAATTTTCCAAGTATAGATTCACAAATTTCCCAATATAGATCCACCAATTTCCCAAGTATAGATTCACCAATTTCCAAGTATAGATTCACATATTTCCCAAGTATAGATTCACAAATTTCCCAAGTATAGATTCACAAATTTCCCAAGTATAGATTCACAAATTTCCCAAGTATAGATCCACAAATTTCCCAAGTATAGATTCACAAATTTCCCAATATAGATCCACTAATTTCCCAAGTATAGATTCACCAATTTCCAAGTATAGATTCACATATTTCCCAAGTATAGATTCACAAATTTCCCAAGTATAGATTCACAAATTTCCGAAGTATAGATTCACAAATTTCTCAAGTATAGATTCACAAATTTCCCAAGTATAGATCCACAAATTTCCCAAGTATAGATTCAGAAATTTCCGAAGTATAGATTCAGAAATTTCCCAAGTATAGATTCACAAATTTCCCAAGTATAGATTCACAAATTTCCGAAGTATAGATTCACAAATTTCCCAAGTATAGATCCACAAATTTCCCAAGTATAGATTGACAAATTTCCCAAGTATAGATTCACATATTTCCCAAGTTTAGATTCACAAATTTCCCAAGTATAGATTCACAAATTTCCGAAGTATAGATTCAGAAATTTTCCAAGTATAGATTCGCAAATTTTCCAAGTATAGATTCACAAATGTCCCAAGCATAGATTCACAAATTTTCCAAGTATAGATTCACAAATTTCCCAAGTATAGATTCATAAATTTCCCAAGTATAGATTCACAAATTTTCCAAGTATAGATTCACAAATTTTCCAAGTATAGATTCACAAATTTTACAAGTATAGATTCACAAATTTCCCAAGTATAGATTCACAAATTTCCCAATATAGATCCACCAATTTCCCAAGTATATCCACCAATTTCCCAAGTATAGATTCACATATTTCCCAAGAATAGATTTACAAATTTCCCAAGTATAGATTCACAAATTTTCCAAGTATAGATTCACAAATTTTCCAAGTATAGATTCACAAATTTTCCAAGTATAGATTCACAAATTTCCCAAGTATAGATTCACAAATTTCCCAATATAGATCCACCAATTTCCCAAGTATAGATTCACCAATTTCCAAGTATAGATTCACATATTTCCCAAGTATAGATTCACAAATTTCCCAAGTATAGATTCACAAATTTCCCAAGTATAGATTCACAAATTTCCCAAGTATAGATCCACCAATTTCCCAAGAATAGATCCACCAATTTCCCAATATAGATCCACCAATTTCCCAAGTATAGATTTACCAATTTCCAAGTATAGATTCACATATTTCCCAAGTATAGATTCACAAATTTCCCAAGTATAGATTCACAAATTTCCGAAGTATAGATTCAGAAATTTCCCAAGTATAGATTCAAAAATTTTCCAAGTATAGATTCACAAATTATCCAAGTATAGATTCACAAATTTTCCAAGTATAGATTCACAAATTTCCCAAGTATAGATTCATAAATTTCCCAAGTATAGATTCACAAATTTCCCAAGTATAGATTCACAAATTTCTCAATATAGATCCACCAATTTCCCAAGTATAGATTCATCAATTTAAAAGTATAGATTCACAAATTTTCCAAGTATAGATTCACAAATTTTCCAAGTATAGATTCACAAATTTCCCAAGTATACATTCACAAATTTCCCAAGTATAGATTCACAAATTTCCCAAGTATACATTCACAAATTTCCCAATATAGATCCACCAATTTCCCAAGTATAGATTCACAAATTTCTCAATATAGATCCACCAATTTCCCAAGTATAGATTCATCAATTTAAAAGTATAGATTCACAAATTTTCCAAGTATAGATTCACATATTTCCCAAGTATAGATTCACAAATTTCCCAAGTATAGATTCACAAATTTCCCAAGTATAGATTCACAAATTTCCCAAGTATAGATCCACAAATTTCCCAAGTATAGATTCACAAATTTCCCAATATAGATCCACTAATTTCCCAAGTATAGATTCACCAATTTCCAAGTATAGATTCACATATTTCCCAAGTATAGATTCACAAATTTCCCAAGTATAGATTCACAAATTTCCGAAGTATAGATTCACAAATTTCCCAAGTATAGATCCACAAATTTCCCAAGTATAGATTGACAAATTTCCCAAGTATAGATTCACAAATTTCCCAAGTATAGATCCACAAATTTCCCAAGTATAGATTCACAAATTTCCCAATATAGATCCACCAATTTCCCAAGTTTAGATTCATCAATTTAAAAGTATAGATTCACATATTTCCCAAGTATAGATTCACAAATTTCCGAAGTATAGATTCAGAAATTTTCCAAGTATAGATTCGCAAATTTTCCAAGTATAGATTCACAAATGTCCCAAGCATAGATTCACAAATTTTCCAAGTATAGATTCATAAATTTCCCAAGTATAGAATCACAAATTTTCCAAGTATAGATTCACAAATTTTCCAAGTATAGATTCACAAATTTTCCAAGTATAGATTCACAAATTTCCCAAGTATAGATTCACAAATTTCCCAATATAGATCCACCAATTTCCCAAGTATATCCACCAATTTCCCAAGTATAGATTCACATATTTCCCAAGTATAGATTTACAAATTTCCCAAGTATAGATTCACAAATTTTCCAAGTATAGATTCACAAATTTTCCAAGTATAGATTCACAAATTTTCCAAGTATAGATTCACAAATTTCCCAAGTATAGATTCACAAATTTCCCAATATAGATCCACCAATTTCCCAAGTATAGATTCACCAATAACCAAGTATAGATTCACATATTTCCCAAGTATAGATTCACAAATTTCCCAAGTATAGATTCACAAATTTCCCAAGTATAGATTCACAAATTTCCCAAGTATAGATCCACCAATTTCCCAAGAATAGATCCACCAATTTCCCAATATAGATCCACCAATTTCCCAAGTATAGATTTACCAATTTCCAAGTATAGATTCAGAAATTTCCCAAGTATAGATTCAAAAATTTTCCAAGTATAGATTCACAAATTATCCAAGTATAGATTCACAAATTTTCCAAGTATAGATTCACAAATTTCCCAAGTATAGATTCATAAATTTCCCAAGTATAGATTCACAAATTTTCCAAGTATAGATTCACAAATTTTCCAAGTATAGATTCACAAATTTCCCAAGTATAGATTCACAAATTTCTCAATATAGATCCACCAATTTCCCAAGTATAGATTCATCAATTTAAAAGTATAGATTCACAAATTTTCCAAGTATAGATTCACAAATTTTCCAAGTATAGATTCACAAATTTTCCAAGTATAGATTCACAAATTTTCCAAGTATAGATTCACAAATTTCCCAAGTATAGATTCACAAATTTCCCAATATAGATCCACCAATTTCCCAAGTATAGATTCACCAATTTCCAAGTATAGATTCACATATTTCCCAAGTATAGATTCACAAATTTCCCAAGTATAGATTCACAAATTTCCCAAGTATAGATTCACAAATGTCCCAAGTATAGATCCACCAATTTCCCAAGAATAGATCCACCAATTTCCCAATATAGATCCACCAATTTCCCAAGTATAGATTTACCAATTTCCAGGTATAGATTCACAAATTTCCCAAGTATAGATTCACAAATTTCCGAAGTATAGATTCAGAAATTTCCCAAGTATAGATTCAAAAATTTTCCAAGTATAGATTCACAAATTATCCAAGTATAGATTCACAAATTTTCCAAGTATAGATTCACAAATTTCCCAAGTATAGATTCATAAATTTCCCAAGTATAGATTCACAAATTTTCCAAGTATAGATTCACAAATTTTCCAAGTATAGATTCACAAATTTCCCAAGTATAGATTCACAAATTTCCCAATATAGATCCACCAATTTCCCAAGTATAGATTCATCAATTTAAAAGTATAGATTCACAAATTTTCCAAGTATAGATTCACAAATTTTCCAAGTATAGATTCACAAATTTTCCAAGTATAGATTCACAAATTTCCCAAGTATAGATTCACAAATTTCCCAATATAGATCCACCAATTTCCCAAGTATAGATTCACCAATTTCCAAGTATAGATTCACATATTTCCCAAGTATAGATTCACAAATTTCCCAAGTATAGATTCACAAATTTCCCAAGTATAGATTCACAAATTTCCCAAGTATAGATCCACCAATTTCCCAAGAATAGATCCACCAATTTCCCAATATAGATCCACCAATTTCCCAAGTATAGATTTACCAATTTCCAAGTATAGATTCACATATTTCCTAAGTATAGATTCACAAATTTCCCAAGTATAGATTCACAAATTTCCGAAGTATAGATTCAGAAATTTCCCAAGTATAGATTCAAAAATTTTCCAAGTATAGATTCACAAATTATCCAAGTATAGATTCACAAATTTTCCAAGTATAGATTCACAAATTTCCCAAGTATAGATTCATAAATTTCCCAAGTATAGATTCACAAATTTTCCAAGTATAGATTCACAAATTTTCCAAGTATAGATTCACAAATTTCCCAAGTATAGATTCACAAATTTCCCAATATAGATCCACCAATTTCCCAAGTATAGATTCATCAATTTAAAAGTATAGATTCACAAATGTCCCAAGCATAGATTCACAAATTTTCCAAGTATAGTTTCACAAATTTCCCAAGTATAGATTCATAAATTTCCCAAGTATAGATTCACAAATTTTCCAAGTATAGATTCACAAATTTTCCAAGTATAGATTCACAAATTTTCCAAGTATAGATTCACAAATTTCCCAAGTATAGATTCACAAATTTCCCAATATAGATCCACCAATTTCCCAAGTATAGATTCACCAATTTCCAAGTATTGATTCACATATTTCTCAAGTATAGATTCACAAATTTTCCAAGTATAGATTCACAAATTTCCCAAGTATAGATTCACAAATTTCCCAATATAGATCCACCAATTTCCCAAGTATAGATTCATCAATTTAAAAGTATAGATTCACAAATTTTCCAAGTATAGATTCACAAATTTTCCAAGTATAGATTCACAAATTTTCCAAGTATAGATTCACAAATTTCCCAAGTATAGATTCACAAATTTCCCAATATAGATCCACCAATTTCCCAAGTATAGATTCACCAATTTCCAAGTATAGATTCACATATTTCCCAAGTATAGATTCACAAATTTCCCAAGTATAGATTCACAAATTTCCCAAGTATAGATTCACAAATTTCCCAAGTATAGATCCACCAATTTCCCAAGAATAGATCCACCAATTTCCCAATATAGATCCACCAATTTCCCAAGTATAGATTTACCAATTTCCAAGTATAGATTCACATATTTCCTAAGTATAGATTCACAAATTTCCCAAGTATAGATTCACAAATTTCCGAAGTATAGATTCAGAAATTTCCCAAGTATAGATTCAAAAATTTTCCAAGTATAGATTCACAAATTATCCAAGTATAGATTCACAAATTTTCCAAGTATAGATTCACAAATTTCCCAAGTATAGATTCATAAATTTCCCAAGTATAGATTCACAAATTTTCCAAGTATAGATTCACAAATTTTCCAAGTATAGATTCACAAATTTCCCAAGTATAGATTCACAAATTTCCCAAGTATAGATTCACAAATTTCCCAATATAGATCCACCAATTTCCCAAGTATAGATTCATCAATTTAAAAGTATAGATTCACAAATGTCCCAAGCATAGATTCACAAATTTTCCAAGTATAGTTTCACAAATTTCCCAAGTATAGATTCATAAATTTCCCAAGTATAGATTCACAAATTTTCCAAGTATAGATTCACAAATTTTCCAAGTATAGATTCACAAATTTTCCAAGTATAGATTCACAAATTTCCCAAGTATAGATTCACAAATTTCCCAATATAGATCCACCAATTTCCCAAGTATAGATTCACCAATTTCCAAGTATTGATTCACATATTTCTCAAGTATAGATTCACAAATTTCCCTAGTATAGATTCACAAATTTCCGAAGTATAGATTCACAAATTTCCCAAGTATAGATCCACAAATTTCCCAAGTATAGATTGACAAATTTCCCAAGTATAGATTCACAAATTGCCCAAGTATAGATCCACAAATTTCCCAAGTATAGATTGACAAATTTCCCAAGTATAGATTCACAAATTTTCCAAGTATAGATTCACAAATTTCCCAAGTATAGATTCACAAATTTTCCAAGTATAGATTCACAAATTCTCCAAGTATAGATTCACAAATTTTCCAAGTATAGATTCACAAATTTCCCAAGTATAGATTCACAAATTTCCCAATATAGATCCACCAATTTCACAAGTATAGATTCACCAATTTCCAAGTATAGATTCACATATTTCCCAAGTATAGATTCACAAATTTCCCAAGTATAGATTCACAAATTTCCGAAGTATAGATTCACAAATTTCCCAAGTATAGATCCAAAAATTTCCCAAGTATAGATTGACAAATTTCCCAAGTATAGATTCACAAATTGCCCAAGTATAGATCCACAAATTTCCCAAGTATAGATTGACAAATTTCCCAAGTATAGATTCACAAATTTTCCAAGTATAGATTCACAAATTTCCCAAGTATAGATTCACAAATTTTCCAAGTATAGATTCACAAATTCTCCAAGTATAGATTCACAAATTTTCCAAGTATAGATTCACAAATTTCCCAAGTATAGATTCATAAATTTCCCAAGTATAGATTCACAAATTTTCCAAGTATAGATTCACAAATTTTCCAAGTATAGATTCACAAATTTTCCAAGTATAGATTCACAAATTTCCCAAGTATAGATTCACAAATTTCCCAATATAGATCCACCAATTTCCCAAGTATAGATTCACCAATTTCCAAGTATAGATTCACATATTTCCCAAGTATAGATTCACAAATTTCCCAAGTATAGATTCACAAATTTCCGAAGTATAGATTCAGAAATTTTCCAAGTTTAGATTCACAAATTTTCCAAGTATAGATTCACAAATGTCCCAAGCATAGATTCACAAATTTTCCAAGTATAGATTCACAAATTTCCCAAGTATAGATTCATAAATTTCCCAAGTATAGATTCACAAATTTTCCAAGTATAGATTCACAAATTTTCCAAGTATAGATTCACAAATTTTCTAAGTATAGATTCACAAATTTCCCAAGTATAGATTCACAAATTTCCCAAGTATAGATTCACAAATTTCCTAATATAGATCCACTAATTTCCCAAGTATAGATTCACCAATTTCCAAGTATAGATTCACATATTTCCCAAGTATAGATTCACAAATTTCCCAAGTATAGATTCACAAATTTCCGAAGTATAGATTCACAAATTTCCCAAGTATAGATCCACAAATTTCCCAAGTATAGATTGACAAATTTCCCAAGTATAGATTCGCAAATTTTCCAAGTATAGATTCACAAATGTCCCAAGCATAGATTCACAAATTTTCCAAGTATAGTTTCACAAATTTCCCAAGTATAGATTCATAAATTTCCCAAGTATAGATTCACAAATTTTCCAAGTATAGATTCACAAATTTCCCAAGTATAGATTCACAAATTTCCCAAGTATAGATTCGCAAATTTCCTAATATAGATCCACTAATTTCCCAAGTATAGATTCACCAATTTCCAAGTATAGATTCACATATTTCCCAAGTATAGATTCACAAATTTCCCAAGTATAGATTCACAAATTTCCGAAGTATAGATTCACAAATTTTCCAAGTATAGATTCACCAATTTTCCAAGTATAGATTGACAAATTTCCCAAGTATAGATTGACAAATTTCCCAAGTATAGATTCACAAATTTTCCAAGTATAGATTCACAATTTTCCCAAGTGTCGATTCACAAATTTTCCAAGTATAGATTCACAAATTTTCCAAGTATAGATTCACCAATTTTCCAAGTATAGATTCACAAATTTCCCAAGTATACATCCACCAATTTCCGAAGTATATCCACCAATTTCCCAAGTATAGATTCACATATTTCCCAAGTATAGATTTACAAATTTCCCAAGTATAGATTCACAAATTTCCGAAGTATAGACTCACAAATTTTCCAAGTATAGATTCACAAATTTTCCAAGTATAGATTCACAAATTTCCCAAGCATAGATTCACAAATTTTCCAAGTATAGATTCACAAATTTCCCAAGTATAGATTGACAAATTTCCCAAGTATAGATTCACAAATTGCCCAAGTATAGATCCACAAATTTCCCAAGTATAGATTGACAAATTTCCCAAGTATAGATTCACAAATTTTCCAAGTATAGATTCACAAATTTCCCAAGTATAGATTCACAAATTTTCCAAGTATAGATTCACAAATTCTCCAAGTATAGATTCACAAATTTTCCAAGTATAGATTCACAAATTTCCCAAGTATAGATTCATAAATTTCCCAAGTATAGATTCACAAATTTTCCAAGTATAGATTCACAAATTTTCCAAGTATAGATTCACAAATTTTCCAAGTATAGATTCACAAATTTCCCAAGTATAGATTCACAAATTTCCCAATATAGATCCACCAATTTCCCAAGTATAGATTCACCAATTTCCAAGTATAGATTCACATATTTCCCAAGTATAGATTCACAAATTTCCCAAGTATAGATTCACAAATTTCCGAAGTATAGATTCAGAAATTTTCCAAGTTTAGATTCACAAATTTTCCAAGTATAGATTCACAAATGTCCCAAGCATAGATTCACAAATTTTCCAAGTATAGATTCACAAATTTCCCAAGTATAGATTCATAAATTTCCCAAGTATAGATTCACAAATTTTCCAAGTATAGATTCACAAATTTTCCAAGTATAGATTCACAAATTTTCTAAGTATAGATTCACAAATTTCCCAAGTATAGATTCACAAATTTCCCAAGTATAGATTCACAAATTTCCTAATATAGATCCACTAATTTCCCAAGTATAGATTCACCAATTTCCAAGTATAGATTCACATATTTCCCAAGTATAGATTCACAAATTTCCCAAGTATAGATTCACAAATTTCCGAAGTATAGATTCACAAATTTCCCAAGTATAGATCCACAAATTTCCCAAGTATAGATTGACAAATTTCCCAAGTATAGATTCGCAAATTTTCCAAGTATAGATTCACAAATGTCCCAAGCATAGATTCACAAATTTTCCAAGTATAGTTTCACAAATTTCCCAAGTATAGATTCATAAATTTCCCAAGTATAGATTCACAAATTTTCCAAGTATAGATTCACAAATTTCCCAAGTATAGATTCACAAATTTCCCAAGTATAGATTCACAAATTTCCTAATATAGATCCACTAATTTCCCAAGTATAGATTCACCAATTTCCAAGTATAGATTCACATATTTCCCAAGTATAGATTCACAAATTTCCCAAGTATAGATTCACAAATTTCCGAAGTATAGATTCACAAATTTTCCAAGTATAGATTCACCAATTTTCCAAGTATAGATTGACAAATTTCCCAAGTATAGATTGACAAATTTCCCAAGTATAGATTCACAAATTTTCCAAGTATAGATTCACAATTTTCCCAAGTGTCGATTCACAAATTTTCCAAGTATAGATTCACAAATTTTCCAAGTATAGATTCACCAATTTTCCAAGTATAGATTCACAAATTTCCCAAGTATACATCCACCAATTTCCGAAGTATATCCACCAATTTCCCAAGTATAGATTCACATATTTCCCAAGTATAGATTTACAAATTTCCCAAGTATAGATTCACAAATTTCCGAAGTATAGACTCACAAATTTTCCAAGTATAGATTCACAAATTTTCCAAGTATAGATTCACAAATTTCCCAAGCATAGATTCACAAATTTTCCAAGTATAGATTCACAAATTTCCCAAGTAGAGATTCACAAATTTCCCAAGTATAGATTCACAAATTATCCAAGTATAGATTCACAAATTATCCAAGTATAGATTCACAAATTTTCCAAGTATAGATTCACAAATTTTCCAAGTATAGATTCACAAATTTCCCAAGTATAGATTCATAAATTTCCCAAGTATAGATTCAAAAATTTTCCAAGTATAGATTCACAAATTTTCCAAGTATAGATTCACAAATTTCCCAAGTATAGATTCACAAATTTCCGAAGTATAGATTCAGAAATTTTCCAAGTATAGATTCGCAAATTTTCCAAGTATAGATTCACAAATGTCCCAAGCATAGATTCACAAATTTTCCAAGTATAGTTTCACAAATTTCCCAAGTATAGATTCATAAATTTCCCAAGTATAGATTCACAAATTTCCGAAGTATAGATTCAGAAATTTTCCAAGTATAGATTCACAAATTTTCCAAGTATAGATTCACAAATGTCCCAAGCATAGATTCACAAATTTTCCAAGTATAGATTCACAAATTTCCCAAGTATAGATTCATAAATTTCCCAAGTATAGATTCACAAATTTTCCAAGTATAGATTCACAAATTTTCCAAGTATAGATTCACAAATTTTCCAAGTATAGATTCACAAATTTCCTAATATAGATCCACTAATTTCCCAAGTATAGATTCACCAATTTCCAAGTATAGATTCACATATTTCCCAAGTATAGATTCACATATTTCCCAAGTATAGATTCACAAATTTCCCAAGTATAGATTCACAAATTTCCGAAGTATAGATTCACAAATTTCCCAAGTATAGATCCACAAATTTCCCAAGTATAGATTCACAAATTTCCCAAGTATAGATCCACAAATTTCCCAAGTATAGATTGACAAATTTCCCAAGTATAGATTCACATATTTCCCAAGTATAGATTCACAAATTATCCAAGTATAGATTCACAAATTTTCCAAGTATAGATTCACAAATTTCCCAAGTATAGATTCATAAATTTCCCAAGTATAGATTCACAAATTTTCCAAGTATAGATTCACAAATTTTCCAAGTATAGATTCACAAATTTCCCAAGTATAGATTCACAAATTTCCCAATATAGATCCACCAATTTCCCAAGTATAGATTCATCAATTTAAAAGTATAGATTCACATATTTCCCAAGTATAGATTCACAAATTTCCCAAGTATAGATTCACAAATTTCCGAAGTATAGATTCAGAAATTTTCCAAGTATAGATTCGCAAATTTTCCAAGTATAGATTCACAAATGTCCCAAGCATAGATTCACAAATTTTCCAAGTATAGTTTCACAAATTTCCCAAGTATAGATTCATAAATTTCCCAAGTATAGATTCACAAATTTCCCAAGTATAGATTCACAAATTTCCCAAGTATAGATTCACAAATTTCCTAATATAGATCCACTAATTTCCCAAGTATAGATTCACCAATTTCCAAGTATAGATTCACATATTTCCCAAGTATAGATTCACAAATTTCCCAAGTATAGATTCACAAATTTCCGAAGTATAGATTCACAAATTTCCCAAGTATAGATCCACAAATTTCCCAAGTATAGATTGACAAATTTCCCAAGTATAGATCCACAAATTTCCCAAGTATAGATTGACAAATTTCCCAAGTATAGATTCACAAATTTTCCAAGTATAGATTCACAAATTTCCCAAGTATAGATTCACAAATTTTCCAAGTATAGATTCACAAATTATCCAAGTATAGATTCACAAATTTTCCAAGTATAGATTCACAAATTTCCCAAGTATAGATTCATAAATTTCCCAAGTATAGATTCACAAATTTTCCAAGTATAGATTCACAAATTTCCCAAGTATAGATTCACAAATTTCCCAATATAGATCCACCAATTTCCCAAGTATAGATTCATCAATTTAAAAGTATAGATTCACATATTTCCCAAGTATAGATTCACAAATTTCCCAAGTATAGATTCACAAATTTCCGAAGTATAGATTCAGAAATTTTCCAAGTATAGATTCGCAAATTTTCCAAGTATAGATTCACAAATGTCCCAAGCATAGATTCACAAATTTTCCAAGTATAGTTTCACAAATTTCCCAAGTATAGATTCATAAATTTCCCAAGTATAGATTCACAAATTTTCCAAGTATAGATTCACAAATTTCCCAAGTATAGATTCACAAATTTCCCAAGTATAGATTCACAAATTTCCTAATATAGATCCACTAATTTCCCAAGTATAGATTCACCAATTTCCAAGTATAGATTCACATATTTCCCAAGTATAGATTCACAAATTTCCCAAGTATAGATTCACAAATTTCCGAAGTATAGATTCACAAATTTCCCAAGTATAGATCCACAAATTTCCCAAGTATAGATTGACAAATTTCCCAAGTATAGATCCACAAATTTCCCAAGTATAGATTGACAAATTTCCCAAGTATAGATTCACAAATTTTCCAAGTATAGATTCACAAATTTCCCAAGTATAGATTCACAAATTTTCCAAGTATAGATTCACAAATTTTCCAAGTATAGATTCACCAATTTTCCAAGTATAGATTCACAAATTTCCCAAGTATACATCCACCAATTTCCGAAGTATATCCACCAATTTCCCAAGTATAGATTCACATATTTCCCAAGTATAGATTTACAAATTTTCGAAGTATAGATTCACAAATTTCCGAAGTATAGACTCACAAATTTTCCAAGTATAGATTCACAAATTTTCCAAGTATAGATTCACAAATTTCCCAAGCATAGATTCACAAATTTTCCAAGTATAGATTCACAAATTTCCCAAGTAGAGATTCACAAATTTCCCAAGTATAGATTCACAAATTATCCAAGTATAGATTCACAAATTATCCAAGTATAGATTCACAAATTTTCCAAGTATAGATTCACAAATTTCCCAAGTATAGATTCACAAATTTCCCAAGTATAGATTCACAAATTTCCTAATATAGATCCACTAATTTCCCAAGTATAGATTCACCAATTTCCAAGTATAGATTCACATATTTCCCAAGTATAGATTCACAAATTTCCCAAGTATAGATTCACAAATTTCCGAAGTATAGATTCACAAATTTCCCAAGTATAGATCCACAAATTTCCCAAGTATAGATTGACAAATTTCCCAAGTATAGATCCACAAATTTCCCAAGTATAGATTGACAAATTTCCCAAATATAGATTCACAAATTTTCCAAGTATAGATTCACAAATTTCCCAAGTATAGATTCACAAATTTTCCAAGTATAGATTCGCAAATTTTCCAAGTATAGATTCACAAATGTCCCAAGCATAGATTCACAATTTTTCCAAGTATAGTTTCACAAATTTCCCAAGTATAGATTCATAAATTTCCCAAGTATAGATCCACAAATTTTCCAAGTATAGATTCACAAATTTCCCAAGTATAGATTCACAAATTTCCCAAGTATAGATTCACAAATTTCCTAATATAGATCCACTAATTTCCCAAGTATAGATTCACCAATTTCCAAGTATAGATTCACATATTTCCCAAGTATAGATTCACAAATTTCCCAAGTATAGATTCACAAATTTCCGAAGTATAGATTCACAAATTTCCCAAGTATAGATCCACAAATTTCCCAAGTATAGATTGACAAATTTCCCAAGTATAGATCCACAAATTTCCCAAGTATAGATTGACAAATTTCCCAAGTATAGATTCACAAATTTTCCAAGTATAGATTCACAAATTTCCCAAGTATAGATTCACAAATTTTCCAAGTATAGATTCACAAATTTTCCAAGTATAGATTCACCAATTTTCCAAGTATAGATTCACAAATTTCCCAAGTATACATCCACCAATTTCCGAAGTATATCCACCAATTTCCCAAGTATAGATTCACATATTTCCCAAGTATAGATTTACAAATTTTCGAAGTATAGATTCACAAATTTCCGAAGTATAGACTCACAAATTTTCCAAGTATAGATTCACAAATTTTCCAAGTATAGATTCACAAATTTCCCAAGCATAGATTCACAAATTTTCCAAGTATAGATTCACAAATTTCCCAAGTAGAGATTCACAAATTTCCCAAGTATAGATTCACAAATTATCCAAGTATAGATTCACAAATTATCCAAGTATAGATTCACAAATTTTCCAAGTATAGATTCACAAATTTCCCAAGTATAGATTCACAAATTTCCCAAGTATAGATTCACAAATTTCCTAATATAGATCCACTAATTTCCCAAGTATAGATTCACCAATTTCCAAGTATAGATTCACATATTTCCCAAGTATAGATTCACAAATTTCCCAAGTATAGATTCACAAATTTCCGAAGTATAGATTCACAAATTTCCCAAGTATAGATCCACAAATTTCCCAAGTATAGATTGACAAATTTCCCAAGTATAGATCCACAAATTTCCCAAGTATAGATTGACAAATTTCCCAAATATAGATTCACAAATTTTCCAAGTATAGATTCACAAATTTCCCAAGTATAGATTCACAAATTTTCCAAGTATAGATTCACAAATTTTCCAAGTATAGATTCACCAATTTTCCAAGTATAGATTCACAAATTTCCCAAGTATACATCCACCAATTTCCGAAGTATATCCACCAATTTCCCAAGTATAGATTCACATATTTCCCAAGTATAGATTTACAAATTTTCGAAGTATAGATTCACAAATTTCCGAAGTATAGACTCACAAATTTTCCAAGTATAGATTCACAAATTTTCCAAGTATAGATTCACAAATTTCCCAAGCATAGATTCACAAATTTTCCAAGTATAGATTCACAAATTTCCCAAGTAGAGATTCACAAATTTCCCAAGTATAGATTCACAAATTATCCAAGTATAGATTCACAAATTTTCCAAGTATAGATTCACAAATTTTCCAAGTATAGATTCACAAATTTCCCAAGTATAGATTCATAAATTTCCCAAGTATAGATTCAAAAATTTTCCAAGTATAGATTCACAAATTTTCCAAGTATAGATTCACAAATTTCCCAAGTATAGATTCATAAATTTCCCAAGTATAGATCCACAAATTTCCCAAGTATAGATTGACAAATTTCCCAAGTATAGATTCACAAATTTCCCAAGTATAGATCCACAAATTTCCCAAGTATAGATTGACAAATTTCCCAAGTATAGATTCACAAATTTTCCAAGAATAGATTCACAAATTTCCCAAGTATAGATTCACAAATTTTCCAAGTATAGATTCACAAATTTTCCAAGTATAGATTCACCAATTTTCAAAGTATAGATTCACAAATTTTCCAAGTATAGATTCACAAATTTTCCAAGTATAGATTCACAAATTTCCCAAGTATAGATTCACAAATTTCCCAATATAGATCCACCAATTTCCCAAGTATAGATTCACCAATTTCCAAGTATAGATTCACATATTTCCCAAGTATAGATTCACAAATTTCCCAAGTATAGATTCACAAATTTCCGAAGTATAGATTCAGAAATTTTCCAAGTATAGATTCACAAATTTTCCAAGTATAGATTCACAAATGTCCCAAGCATAGATTCACAAATTTTCCAAGTATAGATTCACAAATTTCCCAAGTATAGATTCATAAATTTCCCAAGTATAGATTCACAAATTTTCCAAGTATAGATTCACAAATTTTCCAAGTATAGATTCACAAATTTTCTAAGTATAGATTCACAAATTTCCCAAGTATAGATTCACAAATTTCCCAAGTATAGATTCACAAATTTCCTAATATAGATCCACTAATTTCCCAAGTATAGATTCACCAATTTCCAAGTATAGATTCACATATTTCCCAAGTATAGATTCACAAATTTCCCAAGTATAGATTCACAAATTTCCGAAGTATAGATTCACAAATTTCCCAAGTATAGATTCACAAATTTCCCAAGTATAGATCCACAAATTTCCCAAGTATAGATTGACAAATTTCCCAAGTATAGATTCGCAAATTTTCCAAGTATAGATTCACAAATGTCCCAAGCATAGATTCACAAATTTTCCAAGTATAGTTTCACAAATTTCCCAAGTATAGATTCATAAATTTCCCAAGTATAGATTCACAAATTTTCCAAGTATAGATTCACAAATTTCCCAAGTATAGATTCACAAATTTCCCAAGTATAGATTCACAAATTTCCTAATATAGATCCACTAATTTCCCAAGTATAGATTCACCAATTTCCAAGTATAGATTCACATATTTCCCAAGTATAGATTCACAAATTTCCCAAGTATAGATTCACAAATTTCCGAAGTATAGATTCACAAATTTTCCAAGTATAGATTCACCAATTTTCCAAGTATAGATTGACAAATTTCCCAAGTATAGATTGACAAATTTCCCAAGTATAGATTCACAAATTTTCCAAGTATAGATTCACAAATTTCCCAAGTATAGATTCACAAATTTTCCAAGTATAGATTCACAAATTTTCCAAGTATAGATTCACCAATTTTCCAAGTATAGATTCACAAATTTCCCAAGTATACATAAACCAATTTCCGAAGTATATCCACCAATTTCCCAAGTATAGATTCACATATTTCCCAAGTATAGATTTACAAATTTCCCAAGTATAGATTCACAAATTTCCGAAGTATAGACTCACAAATTTTCCAAGTATAGATTCACAAATTTTCCAAGTATAGATTCACAAATTTCCCAAGCATAGATTCACAAATTTTCCAAGTATAGATTCACAAATTTCCCAAGTAGAGATTCACAAATTTCCCAAGTATAGATTCACAAATTATCCAAGTATAGATTCACAAATTATCCAAGTATAGATTCACAAATTTTCCAAGTATAGATTCACAAATTTTCCAAGTATAGATTCACAAATTTCCCAAGTATAGATTCATAAATTTCCCAAGTATAGATTCAAAAATTTTCCAAGTATAGATTCACAAATTTTCCAAGTATAGATTCACAAATTTCCCAAGTATAGATTCACAAATTTCCGAAGTATAGATTCAGAAATTTTCCAAGTATAGATTCGCAAATTTTCCAAGTATAGATTCACAAATGTCCCAAGCATAGATTCACAAATTTTCCAAGTATAGTTTCACAAATTTCCCAAGTATAGATTCATAAATTTCCCAAGTATAGATTCACAAATTTCCGAAGTATAGATTCAGAAATTTTCCAAGTATAGATTCACAAATTTTCCAAGTATAGATTCACAAATGTCCCAAGCATAGATTCACAAATTTTCCAAGTATAGATTCACAAATTTCCCAAGTATAGATTCATAAATTTCCCAAGTATAGATTCACAAATTTTCCAAGTATAGATTCACAAATTTTCCAAGTATAGATTCACAAATTTTCCAAGTATAGATTCACAAATTTCCTAATATAGATCCACTAATTTCCCAAGTATAGATTCACCAATTTCCAAGTATAGATTCACATATTTCCCAAGTATAGATTCACATATTTCCCAAGTATAGATTCACAAATTTCCCAAGTATAGATTCACAAATTTCCGAAGTATAGATTCACAAATTTCCCAAGTATAGATCCACAAATTTCCCAAGTATAGATTCACAAATTTCCCAAGTATAGATCCACAAATTTCCCAAGTATAGATTGACAAATTTCCCAAGTATAGATTCACATATTTCCCAAGTATAGATTCACAAATTATCCAAGTATAGATTCACAAATTTTCCAAGTATAGATTCACAAATTTCCCAAGTATAGATTCATAAATTTCCCAAGTATAGATTCACAAATTTTCCAAGTATAGATTCACAAATTTTCCAAGTATAGATTCACAAATTTCCCAAGTATAGATTCACAAATTTCCCAATATAGATCCACCAATTTCCCAAGTATAGATTCATCAATTTAAAAGTATAGATTCACATATTTCCCAAGTATAGATTCACAAATTTCCCAAGTATAGATTCACAAATTTCCGAAGTATAGATTCAGAAATTTTCCAAGTATAGATTCGCAAATTTTCCAAGTATAGATTCACAAATGTCCCAAGCATAGATTCACAAATTTTCCAAGTATAGTTTCACAAATTTCCCAAGTATAGATTCATAAATTTCCCAAGTATAGATTCACAAATTTTCCAAGTATAGATTCACAAATTTCCCAAGTATAGATTCACAAATTTCCCAAGTATAGATTCACAAATTTCCTAATATAGATCCACTAATTTCCCAAGTATAGATTCACCAATTTCCAAGTATAGATTCACATATTTCCCAAGTATAGATTCAGAAATTTTCCAAGTATAGATTCACAAATTTTCCAAGTATAGATTCACAAATGTCCCAAGCATAGATTCACAAATTTTCCAAGTATAGATTCACAAATTTCCCAAGTATAGATTCATAAATTTCCCAAGTATAGATTCACAAATTTTCCAAGTATAGATTCACAAATTTTCCAAGTATAGATTCACAAATTTTCCAAGTATAGATTCACAAATTTCCTAATATAGATCCACTAATTTCCCAAGTATAGATTCACCAATTTCCAAGTATAGATTCACATATTTCCCAAGTATAGATTCACATATTTCCCAAGTATAGATTCACAAATTTCCCAAGTATAGATTCACAAATTTCCGAAGTATAGATTCACAAATTTCCCAAGTATAGATCCACAAATTTCCCAAGTATAGATTCACAAATTTCCCAAGTATAGATCCACAAATTTCCCAAGTATAGATTGACAAATTTCCCAAGTATAGATTCACATATTTCCCAAGTATAGATTCACAAATTATCCAAGTATAGATTCACAAATTTTCCAAGTATAGATTCACAAATTTCCCAAGTATAGATTCATAAATTTCCCAAGTATAGATTCACAAATTTTCCAAGTATAGATTCACAAATTTTCCAAGTATAGATTCACAAATTTCCCAATATAGATCCACCAATTTCCCAAGTATAGATTCATCAATTTAAAAGTATAGATTCACATATTTCCCAAGTATAGATTCACAAATTTCCCAAGTATAGATTCACAAATTTCCGAAGTATAGATTCAGAAATTTTCCAAGTATAGATTCGCAAATTTTCCAAGTATAGATTCACAAATGTCCCAAGCATAGATTCACAAATTTTCCAAGTATAGTTTCACAAATTTCCCAAGTATAGATTCATAAATTTCCCAAGTATAGATTCACAAATTTTCCAAGTATAGATTCACAAATTTCCCAAGTATAGATTCACAAATTTCCCAAGTATAGATTCACAAATTTCCTAATATAGATCCACTAATTTCCCAAGTATAGATTCACCAATTTCCAAGTATAGATTCACATATTTCCCAAGTATAGATTCACAAATTTCCCAAGTATAGATTCACAAATTTCCGAAGTATAGATTCACAAATTTCCCAAGTATAGATCCACAAATTTCAAAAGTATAGATTGACAAATTTCCCAAGTATAGATCCACAAATTTCCCAAGTATAGATTGACAAATTTCCCAAGTATAGATTCACAAATTTTCCAAGTATAGATTCACAAATTTCCCAAGTATAGATTCACAAATTTTCCAAGTATAGATTCACAAATTTTCCAAGTATAGATTCACCAATTTTCCAAGTATAGATTCACAAATTTCCCAAGTATACATCCACCAATTTCCGAAGTATATCCACCAATTTCCCAAGTATAGATTCACATATTTCCCAAGTATAGATTTACAAATTTTCGAAGTATAGATTCACAAATTTCCGAAGTATAGACTCACAAATTTTCCAAGTATAGATTCACAAATTTTCCAAGTATAGATTCACAAATTTCCCAAGCATAGATTCACAAATTTTCCAAGTATAGATTCACAAATTTCCCAAGTAGAGATTCACAAATTTCCCAAGTATAGATTCACAAATTATCCAAGTATAGATTCACAAATTATCCAAGTATAGATTCACAAATTTTCCAAGTATAGATTCACAAATTTCCCAAGTATAGATTCACAAATTTCCCAAGTATAGATTCACAAATTTCCTAATATAGATCCACTAATTTCCCAAGTATAGATTCACCAATTTCCAAGTATAGATTCACATATTTCCCAAGTATAGATTCACAAATTTCCCAAGTATAGATTCACAAATTTCCGAAGTATAGATTCACAAATTTCCCAAGTATAGATCCACAAATTTCCCAAGTATAGATTGACAAATTTCCCAAGTATAGATCCACAAATTTCCCAAGTATAGATTGACAAATTTCCCAAGTATAGATTCACAAATTTTCCAAGTATAGATTCACAAATTTCCCAAGTATAGATTCACAAATTTTCCAAGTATAGATTCACAAATTTTCCAAGTATAGATTCACCAATTTTCCAAGTATAGATTCACAAATTTCCCAAGTATACATCCACCAATTTCCGAAGTATATCCACCAATTTCCCAAGTATAGATTCACATATTTCCCAAGTATAGATTTACAAATTTTCGAAGTATAGATTCACAAATTTCCGAAGTATAGACTCACAAATTTTCCAAGTATAGATTCACAAATTTTCCAAGTATAGATTCACAAATTTCCCAAGCATAGATTCACAAATTTTCCAAGTATAGATTCACAAATTTCCCAAGTAGAGATTCACAAATTTCCCAAGTATAGATTCACAAATTATCCAAGTATAGATTCACAAATTATCCAAGTATAGATTCACAAATTTTCCAAGTATAGATTCACAAATTTTCCAAGTATAGATTCACAAATTTCCCAAGTATAGATTCATAAATTTCCCAAGTATAGATTCAAAAATTTTCCAAGTATAGATTCACAAATTTTCCAAGTATAGATCCACAAATTTCCCAAGTATAGATTGACAAATTTCCCAAGTATAGATTCACAAATTTCCCAAGTATAGATCCACAAATTTCCCAAGTATAGATTGACAAATTTCCCAAGTATAGATTCACAAATTTTCCAAGAATAGATTCACAAATTTCCCAAGTATAGATTCACAAATTTTCCAAGTATAGATTCACAAATTTTCCAAGTATAGATTCACCAATTTTCCAAGTATAGATTCACAAATTTCCCAAGTATACATCTACCAATTTCCGAAGTATATCCACCAATTTCCCAAGTATAGATTCACATATTTCCCAAGTATAGATTTACAAATTTCCCAAGTATAGATTCACAAATTTCCGAAGTATAGACTCACAAATTTTCCAAGTATAGATTCACAAATTTTCCAAGTATAGATTCACAAATTTCCCAAGCATAGATTCACAAATTTTCCAAGTATAGATTCACAAATTTCCCAAGTAGAGATTCACAAATTTCCCAAGTATAGATTCACAAATTATCCAAGTATAGATTCACAAATTATCCAAGTATAGATTCACAAATTTTCCAAGTATAGATTCACAAATTTTCCAAGTATAGATTCACAAATTTCCCAAGTATAGATTCATAAATTTCCCAAGTATAGATTCAAAAATTTTCAAAGTATAGATTCACAAATTTTCCAAGTATAGATTCACAAATTTTCCAAGTATAGATTCACAAATTTCCCAAGTATACATCTACCAATTTCCCAAGTATATCCACCAATTTCCCAAGTATAGATTCACATATTTCCCAAGTATAGATTTACAAATTTCCCAACTATAGATTCACAAATTTCCCAACTATAGATTCACAAATTTTCCAAGTATAGATTCACAAATTTTCCAAGTATAGATTCACAAATTTTCCAAGTATAGATTCACAAATTTCCCAAGTATAGATTCACAAATTTCCCAATATAGATCCACCAATTTCCCAAGTATAGATTCACCAATTTCCAAGTATAGATTCACATATTTCCCAAGTATAGATTCAGAAATTTTCAAAGTATAGATTCACAAATGTCCCAAGCATAGATTCACAAATTTTCCAAGTATAGATTCACAAATTTCCCAAGCATAGATTCACAAATTTTCCAAGTATAGATTCACAAATTTCCCAAGTATACATCCACCAATTTCCCAAGTATATCCACCAATTTCCCAAGTATAGATTCACATATTTCCCAAGTATAGATTTACAAATTTCCCAACTATAGATTCATAAATTTCCGAAGTATAGATTCACAAATTTTCCAAGTATAGATTCACAAATTTTCCAAGTATAGATTCACAAATTTCCCAAGCATAGATTCACAAATTTTCCAAGTATAGATTCACAAATTTCCCAAGTAGAGATTCACAAATTTCCCAAGTATAGATTCACAAAATTCCCAAGTATAGATTCACAAATTTCCCAAGTATAGATCCACCAATTTCCCAAGTATAGATCCACCAATTTCCCAATATAGATCCACCAATTTCCCAAGTATAGATTCACCAATTTCCAAGTATAGATTCACATATTTCCCAAGTATAGATTCACAAATTTCCCAAGTATAGATTCACAAATTTCCGAAGTATAGATTCAGAAATTTCCCAAGTATAAATTCAAAAATTTTCCAAGTATAGATTCACAAATTATCCAAGTATAGATTAACAAATTTTCCGAGTATAGATTCACAAATTTCCCAAGTATAGATTCATAAATTTCCCAAGTATAGATTCACAAATTTTCCAAGTATAGATTCACAAATTTTCCAAGTATAGATTCACAAATTTTCCAAGTATAGATTCACAAATTTCCCAAGTATAGATTCACAAATTTCCCAATATAGATCCAACAATTTCCCAAGTATAGATTCATCAATTTAAAAGTATAGATTCACATATTTCCCAAGTATAGATTCACAAATTTCCCAAGTATAGATTCACAAATTTCCGAAGTATAGATTCAGAAATTTTCCAAGTATAGATTCGCAAATTTTCCAAGTATAGATTCACAAATGTCCCAAGCATAGATTCACAAATTTTCCAAGAATAGATTCACAAATTTTCCAAGTATAGATTCACAAATTTTCCAAGTATAGATTCACAAATTTTCCAAGTATAGATTCACAAATTTCCCAAGTATAGATTCATAAATTTATCAAGTATAGATTCACAAATTTTCCAAGTATAGATTCACAAATTTTCCAAGTATAGATTCACAAATTTTCCAAGTATAGATTCACAAATTTCCGAAGTATAGATTCAGAAATTTTCCAAGTATAGATTCACAAATTTTCCAAGTATAGATTCACAAATGTCCCAAGCATAGATTCACAAATTTTCCAAGTATAGATTCACAAATTTCCCAAGTTTAGATTCATAAATTTCCCAAGTATAGATTCACAAATTTTCCAAGTATAGATCACAAATTTTCCAAGTATAGATTCACAAATTTTCCAAGTATAGATTCACAAATTTCCCAAGTATAGATTCACAAATTTCCCAAGTATAGATTCACAAATTTCCCAATATAGATCCACTAATTTCCCAAGTATAGATTCACATATTTCCCAAGTATAGATTCACAAATTTCCCAAGTATAGATTCACAAATTTCCCAAGTATAGATTCACAAATTTCCGAAGTATAGATTCACAAATTTCCCAAGTATAGATCCACAAATTTCCCAAGTATAGATTGACAAATTTCCCAAGTATAGATTCACAAATTTCCCAAGTATAGATCCACAAATTTCCCAAGTATAGATTCACAAATTTCCGAAGTATAGATTCAGAAATTTTCCAAGTATATATTCACAAATTTTCCAAGTATAGATTCACAAATGTCCCAAGCATAGATTCACAAATTTTCCAAGTATAGATTCACAAATTTCCCAAGCATAGATTCACAAATTTTCCAAGTATAGATTCACAAATTTCCCAAGTATACATCCACCAATTTCCCAAGTATATCCACCAATTTCCCAAGTATAGATTCACATATTTCCCAAGTATAGATTTACAAATTTCCCAACTATAGATTCACAAATTTCCGAAGTATAGATTCACAAATTTTCCAAGTATAGATTCACAAATTTTCCAAGTATAGATTCACAAATTTCCCAAGCATAGATTCACAATTTTTCCAAGTATAGATTCACAAATTTCCCAAGTAGAGATTCACAAATTTCCCAAGTATAGATTCACAAATTTCCCAAGTATAGATTCACAAATTTCCCAAGTATAGATCCACCAATTTCCCAAGTATAGATCCACCAATTTCCCAATATAGATTCACCAATTTCCAAGTATAGATTCACATATTTCCCAAGTATAGATTCACAAATTTCCCAAGTATAGATTCACAAATTTGCGAAGTATAGATTCAGAAATTTCCCAAGTATAGATTCAAAAATTTTCCAAGTATAGATTCACAAATTATCCAAGTATAGATTCACAAATTTTCCAAGTATAGATTCACAAATTTTCCAAGTATAGATTCACAAATTTTCCAAGTATAGATTCACAAATTTCCAAAGTATAGATTCACAAATTTCCCAATATAGATCCACCAATTTCCCAAGTATATCCACCAATTTCCCAAGTATAGATTCACATATTTCCCAAGTATAGATTTACAAATTTCCCAAGTATAGATTCACAAATTTTCCAAGTATAGATTCACAAATTTTCCAAGTATAGATTCACAAATTTTCCAAGTATAGATTCACAAATTTCCCAAGTATAGATTCACAAATTTCCCAATATAGATCCACCAATTTCCCAAGTATAGATTCACCAATTTCCAAGTATAAATTCACATATTTCCCAAGTATAGATTCACAAATTTCCCAAGTATAGATTCACAAATTTCCCAAGTATAGATTCACAAATTTTCCAAGTATAGATCCACCAATTTCCCAAGAATAGATCCACCAATTTCCCAATATAGATCCACCAATTTCCCAAGTATAGATTTACCAATTTCCAAGTATAGATTCACATATTTCCCAAGTATAGATTCACAAATTTCCCAAGTATAGATTCACAAATTTCCGAAGTATAGATTCAGAAATTTCCCAAGTATAGATTCAAAAATTTTCCAAGTATAGATTCACAAATTATCCAAGTATAGATTCACAAATTTTCCAAGTATAGATTCACAAATTTCCCAAGTATAGATTCATAAATTTCCCAAGTATAGATTCACAAATTTTCCAAGTATAGATTCACAAATTTTCCAAGTATAGATTCACAAATTTCCCAAGTATAGATTCACAAATTTCCCAATATAGATCCACCAATTTCCCAAGTATAGATTCATCAATTTAAAAGTATAGATTCACAAATTTTCCAAGTATAGATTCACAAATTTTCCAAGTATAGATTCACAAATTTTCCAAGTATAGATTCACAAATTTCCCAAGTATAGATTCACAAATTTCCCAATATAGATCCACCAATATCCCAAGTATAGATTCACCAATTTCCAAGTATAGATTCACATATTTCCCAAGTATAGATTCACAAATTTCCCAAGTATAGATTCACAAATTTCCCAAGTATAGATTCACAAATTTTCCAAGTATAGATCCACAAATTTCCCAAGTATAGATTCACAAATTTCCCAATATAGATCCACTAATTTCCCAAGTATAGATTCACCAATTTCCAAGTATAGATTCACATATTTCCCAAGTATAGATTCACAAATTTCCCAAGTATAGATTCACAAATTTCCGAAGTATAGATTCACAAATTTCCCAAGTATAGATCCACAAATTTCCCAAGTATAGATTGACAAATTTCCCAAGTATAGATTCACAAATTTCCCAAGTATAGATCCACAAATTTCCCAAGTATAGATTCACAAATTTCCGAAGTATAGATTCAGAAATTTTCCAAGTATAGATTCACAAATTTTCCAAGTATAGATTCACAAATGTCCCAAGCATAGATTCACAAATTTTCCAAGTATAGATTCACAAATTTCCCAAGCATAGATTCACAAATTTTCCAAGTATAGATTCACAAATTTCCCAAGTATACATCCACCAATTTCCCAAGTATATCCACCAATTTCCCAAGTATAGATTCACATATTTCCCAAGTATAGATTTACAAATTTCCCAACTATAGATTCACAAATTTCCGAAGTATAGATTCACAAATTTTCCAAGTATAGATTCACAAATTTTCCAAGTATAGATTCACAAATTTCCCAAGCATAGATTCAAAAATTTTCCAAGTATAGATACACAAATTTCCCAAGTAGAGATTCACAAATTTCCCAAGTATAGATTCACAAATTTCCCAAGTATAGATTCACAAATTTCCCAAGTATAGATTAACCAATTTCCCAAGTATAGATCCACCAATTTCCCATGTATAGATTCACAAATTTTCCAAGTATAGATTCCCAAATTTTCCAAGTATAGATTCACAAATTTCCCAAATATAGATTCACAAATTTTGTAAGTATAGATTCACAAATTTCCCAAGTATAGATTCACAAATTTCCGAAGTATAGATTCACAAATTTCCCAAGTATAGATCCACAAATTTCCCAAGTATAGATTGACAAATTTCCCAAGTATAGATTCACAAATTTCCCAAGTATAGATTCACAAATTTCCGAAGTATAGATTCACAAATTTCCCAAGTATAGATCCACAAATTTCCCAAGTATAGATTGACAAATTTCCAAGTATATATTCACAAATTTTCCAAGTATAGATTCACAAATTTCCCAAGTATAGATTCACAAATTTTCCAAGTATAGATTCACAAATTTTCCAAGTATAGATTCACAAATTTTCCAAGTATAGATTCACAAATTTCCCAAGTATAGATTCATAAATTTCCCAAGTATAGATTCACAAATTTTCCAAGTATAGATTCACAAATTTTCCAAGTATAGATTCACAAATTTCCCAAGCATAGATTCACAAATTTTCCAAGTATAGATTCACAAATTTCCCAAGTAGAGATTCACAAATTTCCCAAGTATAGATTCACAAATTTCCCAAGTATAGATTCACAAATTTTCCAAGTATAGATTCACAAATTTTCCAAGTATAGATTCACAAATTTCCCAAGCATAGATTCACAAATTTTCCAAGTATAGATTCACAAATTTCCCAAGTAGAGATTCACAAATTTCCCAAATATATATTCACAAATTTCCCAAGCATAGATTCACAAATTTTCCAAGTATAGATTCACAAATTTCCCAAGTAGAGATTCACAAATTTCCCAAGTATAGATTCACAAATTTTCCAAGTATAGATTCACCAATTTCCAAGTATAGATTCACATATTTCCCAAGTATAGATTCACAAATTTCCCAAGTATAGATTCACAAATTTCCCAAGTATAGATCCACCAATTTCCCAATTATAGATCCACCAATTTCCGAAGTATAGATTCACAAATTTTCCAAGTATAGATTCACAAATTTTCCAAGTATAGATTCACAAATTTACCAAGCATAGATTCACAAATTTTCCAAGTATAGATTCACAAATTTCCCAAGTAGAGATTCACAAATTTCCCAAGTATAGATTCACAAATTTTCCAAGTATAGATTCACAAATTTTCCAAGTATAGATTCACAAATTTCCCAAGCATAGATTCACAAATTTTCCAAGTATAGATTCACAAATTTCCCAAGTAGAGATTCACAAATTTCCCAAATATATATTCACAAATTTCCCAAGCATAGATTCACAAATTTTCCAAGTATAGATTCACAAATTTCCCAAGTATAGATTGACAAATTTCCCAAGTATAGATTCACAAATTTCCCAAGTATAGATCCACAAATTTCCCAAGTATAGATTGACAAATTTCCCAAGTATAGATTCACAAATTTTCCAAGTATAGATTCACAAATTTCCCAAGTATAGATTCACAAATTTTCCAAGTATAGATTCACAAATTTTCCAAGTATAGATCCACCAATTTCCCAAGTATATCCACCAATTTCCCAAGTATAGATTCACATATTTCCCAAGTATAGATTTACAAATTTGCCAAGTATAGATTCACAAATTTCCCAAGTATAGATTCACAAATTTCCGAAGTATAGATTCACAAATTTTCCAAGTATAGATTCACTAATTTTCCAAGTATAGATTCACAAATTTCCCAAGCATAGATTCACAAATTTTCCAAGTATAGATTCACAAATTTCCCAAGTAGAGATTCACAAATTTCCCAAATATATATTCACAAATTTCCCAAGTATAGATTCACAAATTTCCCAAGTATAGATTCACAAATTTCCCAAGTAGAGATTCACAAATTTCCCAAATATATATTCACAAATTTCCCAAGTATAGATTCACAAATTTCCCAAGTATAGATCCACCAATTTCCCAAGTATAGATCCACCAATTTCCCAAGTATAGATTCACAAATTTTCCGAGTATAGATTCACAAATTTCCCAAGCATAGATTCACAAATTTTCCAAGTATAGATTCACAAATTTCCCAAGTAGAGATTCACAAATTTCCCAAATATATATTCACAAATTTCCCAAGCATAGATTCACAAATTTTCCAAGTATAGATTCACAAATTTCCCAAGTATAGATTGACAAATTTCCCAAGTATAGATTCACAAATTTCCCAAGTATAGATCCACAAATTTCCCAAGTATAGATTGACAAATTTCCCAAGTATAGATTCACAAATTTTCCAAGTATAGATTCACAAATTTCCCAAGTATAGATTCACAAATTTTCCAAGTATAGATTCACAAATTTTCCAAGTATAGATCCACCAATTTCCCAAGTATATCCACCAATTTCCCAAGTATAGATTCACATATTTCCCAAGTATAGATTTACAAATTTCCCAAGTATAGATTCACAAATTTCCCAAGTATAGATTCACAAATTTCCGAAGTATAGATTCACAAATTTTCCAAGTATAGATTCACAAATTTTCCAAGTATAGATTCACAAATTTCCCAAGCATAGATTCACAAACTTTCCAAGTATAGATTCACAAATTTCCCAAGTAGAGATTCACAAATTTCCCAAATATATATTCACAAATTTCCCAAGTATAGATTCACAAATTTCCCAAGTATAGATCCACCAATTTCCCAAGCATAGATTCACAAATTTTCCAAGTATAGATTCACAAATTTCCCAAGTAGAGATTCACAAATTTCCCAAATATATATTCACAAATTTCCCAAGTATAGATTCACAAATTTCCCAAGTATAGATCCACCAATTTCCCAAGTATAGATCCACCAATTTCCCAAGTATAGATTCACAAATTTTCCAAGTATAGATTCACAAATTTTCCAAGTATAGATTCACAAATTTCCCAAGCATAGATTCACAAATTTTCCAAGTATAGATTCACAAATTTCCCAAGTAGAGATTCACAAATTTCCCAAGTATAGATTCACAAATTTTCCAAGTATAGATTCACAAATTTTCCAAGTATAGATTCACAAATTTCCCAAGCATAGATTCACAAATTTTCCAAGTATAGATTCACAAATTTCCCAAGTAGAGATTCACAAATTTCCCAAATATATATTCACAAATTTCCCAAGCATAGATTCACAAATTTTCCAAGTATAGATTCACAAATTTCCCAAGTAGAGATTCACAAATTTCCCAAGTATAGATTCACAAATTTTCCAAGTATAGATTCACCAATTTCCAAGTATAGATTCACATATTTCCCAAGTATAGATTCACAAATTTCCCAAGTATAGATTCACAAATTTTCCAAGTATAGATTCACAAATTTCCCAAGTATAGATTGACAAATTTCCCAAGTATAGATTCACAAATTTCCCAAGTATAGATCCACAAATTTCCCAAGTATAGATTGACAAATTTCCCAAGCATAGATTCACAAATTTTCCAAGTATAGATTCACAAATTTCCCAAGTATAGATTCACAAATTTTCCAAGTGTAGATTCACAAATTTTCCAAGTATAGATCCACCAATTTCCCAAGTATATCCACCAATTTCCCAAGTATAGATTCACATATTTCCCAAGTATAGATTTACAAATTTCCCAAGTATAGATTCACAAATTTCCCAAGTATAGATTCACAAATTTCCGAAGTATAGATTCACAAATTTTCCAAGTATAGATTCACAAATTTTCCAAGTATAGATTCACAAATTTCCCAAGCATAGATTCACAAATTTTCCAAGTATAGATTCACAAATTTCCCAAGTAGAGATTCACAAATTTCCCAAATATATATTCACAAATTTCCCAAGTATAGATTCACAAATTTCCCAAGTATTGATCCACCAATTTCCCAAGCATAGATTCACAAATTTTCCAAGTATAGATTCACAAATTTCCCAAGTAGAGATTCACAAATTTCCCAAATATATATTCACAAATTTCCCAAGTATAGATTCACAAATTTCCCAAGTATAGATCCACCAATTTCCCAAGTATAGATCCACCAATTTGCGAAGTATAGATTCACAAATTTTCCAAGTATAGATTCACAAATTTTCCAAGTATAGATTCACAAATTTTCCAAGTATAGATTCACAAATTTCCCAAGCATAGATTCACAAATTTTCCAAGTATAGATTCACAAATTTCCCAAGTAGAGATTCACAAATTTCCCAAATATATATTCACAAATTTCCCAAGCATAGATTCACAAATTTTCCAAGTATAGATTCACAAATTTCCCAAGTAGAGATTCACAAATTTCCCAAGTATAGATTCACAAATTTTCCAAGTATAGATTCACAAATTTTCCAAGTATAGATTCACAAATTTCCCAAGTATAGATTCAAAAATTTCCCAAGTAGAGATTCACAAATTTTCCAAGTATAGATTCACAAATTTTCCAAGTATAGATTCACAAATTTCCCAAGTAGAGATTCACAAATTTCCGAAGTATAGATTCACATATTTCCCAAGTATAGATTCACATATTTCCCAAGTATAGATTGACAAATTTCCGAAGTATAGATTCACAAATTTTCCAAGTATAGATTCACAAATTTCCCAAGTATAGGTTCACAAATTTCCCAAGTATAGATCCACCAATTTCCCAAGTATAGATTCACAAATTTTCCAAGTATAGATTCACAAATTTTCCAAGTATAGATTAACAAATTTCCCAAATATAGATTCACAAATTTCCGAAGTATAGATTCACAAATTTCCCAAGTATAGATACACAAATTTCCCAAGTATAGATTGACAAATTTCCCAAGTATAGATTCACAAATTTCCGAAGTATAGATTCACAAATTTCCCAAGTATAGATTCACAAATTTCCGAAGTATAGATTCACAAATTTTCGAAGTATAGATTCACAAATTTCCCAAGTAGAGATTCACAAATTTCACAAATATATATTCACAAATTTCCCAAGTATAGATTCACAAATTTCCCAAGTATAGATCTACCAATTTCCCAAGTATAGATTGACAAATTTCCCAAGTATAGATTCACAAATTTCCGAAGTATAGATTCACAAATTTCCCAAGTATAGATTCACAAATTTCCGAAGTATAGATTCACAAATTTTCCAAGTATAGATTCACAAATTTCCCAAGTAGAGATTCACAAATTTCACAAATATATATTCACAAATTTCCCAAGTATAGATTCACAAATTTCCCAAGTATAGATCCACCAATTTCCCAAGTATAGATCCACCAATTTCCCAAGTATAGATTCACCAATTTCCAAGTATAGATTCACAAATTTCCCAAGTATAGATTCAAAAATTTCCCAAGTATAGATCCACCAATTTCCCAAGTATAGATCCACCAATTTCCCAAGTATAGATTCAACAATTTCCAAGTATAGATTCACAAATTTCCCAAGTATAGATTCAAAAATTTCCCAAGTAGAGATTCACAAATTTTCCAAGTATAGATTCACAAATTTTCCAAGTATAGATTCACAAATTTCCCAAGTAGAGATTCACAAATTTTCCAAATATAGATTCACAAATTTCCCAAGTATAGATTCACAAATTTTCCAAGTATGGATTCACAAATTTCCCAAATATAGATTCACAAATTTTCCAAGTATAGATTCACAAATTTCCCAAGTATAGATCCACCAATTTCCCAAGTATAGATTCACCAATTTCCAAGTATAGAGTCACATATTTCCCAAGTATAGATTCACAAATTTCCCAAGTATAGATTCACAAATTTTCCAAGTATAGATTCACAAATTTCCCAAGTATAGATTGACAAATTTCCCAAGTATAGATTCCCAAATTTCCCAAGTATAGATCCACAAATTTCCCAAGTATAGATTGACAAATTTCCCAAGTATAGATTCACAAATTTTCCAAGTATAGATTCACAAATTTCCCAAGTATAGATTCACAAATTTTCCAAGTATAGATTCACAAATTTTCCAAGTATAGATCCACCAATTTCCCAAGTATATCCACCAATTTCCCAAGTATAGATTCACATATTTCCCAAGTATAGATTTACAAATTTCCCAAGTATAGATTCACAAATTTCCCAAGTATAGATTCACAAATTTCCGAAGTATAGATTCACAAATTTTCCAAGTATAGATTCACAAATTTCCCAAGCATAGATTCACAAATTTTCCAAGTATAGATTCACAAATTTCCCAAGTAGAGATTCACAAATTTCCCAAATATATATTCACAAATTTCCCAAGTATAGATTCACAAATTTCCCAAGTATAGATCCACCAATTTCCCAAGCATAGATTCACAAATTTTCCAAGTATAGATTCACAAATTTCCCAAGTAGAGATTCACAAATTTCCCAAATATATATTCACAAATTTCCCAAGTATAGATTCACAAATTTCCCAAGTATAGATCCACCAATTTCCCAAGTATAGATCCACCAATTTCCCAAGTATAGATTCACAAATTTTCCAAGTATAGATTCACAAATTTTCCAAGTATAGATTCACAAATTTCCCAAGCATAGATTCACAAATTTTCCAAGTATAGATTCACAAATTTCCCAAGTAGAGATTCACAAATTTCCCAAGTATAGATTCACAAATTTTCCAAGTATAGATTCACAAATTTTCCAAGTATAGATTCACAAATTTCCCAAGCATAGATTCACAAATTTTCCAAGTATAGATTCACAAATTTCCCAAGTAGAGATTCACAAATTTCCCAAATATATATTCACAAATTTCCCAAGCATAGATTCACAAATTTTCCAAGTATAGATTCACAAATTTCCCAAGTAGAGATTCACAAATTTCCCAAGTATAGATTCACAAATTTTCCAAGTATAGATTCATCAATTTCCAAGTATAGATTCACATATTTCCCAAGTATAGATTCACAAATTTCCCAAGTATAGATTCACAAATTTTCCAAGTATAGATTCACAAATTTCCCAAGTATAGATTGACAAATTTCCCAAGTATAGATTCACAAATTTCCCAAGTATAGATCCACAAATTTCCCAAGTATAGATTGACAAATTTCCCAAGTATAGATTCACAAATTTTCCAAGTATAGATTCACAAATTTCCCAAGTATAGATTCACAAATTTTCCAAGTGTAGATTCACAAATTTTCCAAGTATAGATCCACCAATTTCCCAAGTATATCCACCAATTTCCCAAGTATAGATTCACATATTTCCCAAGTATAGATTTACAAATTTCCCAAGTATAGATTCACAAATTTCCCAAGTATAGATTCACAAATTTTCCAAATATAGATTCACAAATTTCCCAAGTATAGATTCACAAATTTTCCAAGTATGGATTCACAAATTTCCCAAATATAGATTCACAAATTTTCCAAGTATAGATTCACAAATTTCCCAAGTATAGATCCACCAATTTCCCAAGTATAGATTCACCAATTTCCAAGTATAGAGTCACATATTTCCCAAGTATAGATTCACAAATTTCCCAAGTATAGATTCACAAATTTTCCAAGTATAGATTCACAAATTTCCCAAGTATAGATTGACAAATTTCCCAAGTATAGATTCCCAAATTTCCCAAGTATAGATCCACAAATTTCCCAAGTATAGATTGACAAATTTCCCAAGTATAGATTCACAAATTTTCCAAGTATAGATTCACAAATTTCCCAAGTATAGATTCACAAATTTTCCAAGTATAGATTCACAAATTTTCCAAGTATAGATCCACCAATTTCCCAAGTATATCCACCAATTTCCCAAGTATAGATTCACATATTTCCCAAGTATAGATTTACAAATTTCCCAAGTATAGATTCACAAATTTCCCAAGTATAGATTCACAAATTTCCGAAGTATAGATTCACAAATTTTCCAAGTATAGATTCACAAATTTCCCAAGCATAGATTCACAAATTTTCCAAGTATAGATTCACAAATTTCCCAAGTAGAGATTCACAAATTTCCCAAATATATATTCACAAATTTCCCAAGTATAGATTCACAAATTTCCCAAGTATAGATCCACCAATTTCCCAAGCATAGATTCACAAATTTTCCAAGTATAGATTCACAAATTTCCCAAGTAGAGATTCACAAATTTCCCAAATATATATTCACAAATTTCCCAAGTATAGATTCACAAATTTCCCAAGTATAGATCCACCAATTTCCCAAGTATAGATCCACCAATTTCCCAAGTATAGATTCACAAATTTTCCAAGTATAGATTCACAAATTTTCCAAGTATAGATTCACAAATTTCCCAAGCATAGATTCACAAATTTTCCAAGTATAGATTCACAAATTTCCCAAGTAGAGATTCACAAATTTCCCAAGTATAGATTCACAAATTTTCCAAGTATAGATTCACAAATTTTCCAAGTATAGATTCACAAATTTCCCAAGCATAGATTCACAAATTTTCCAAGTATAGATTCACAAATTTCCCAAGTAGAGATTCACAAATTTCCCAAATATATATTCACAAATTTCCCAAGCATAGATTCACAAATTTTCCAAGTATAGATTCACAAATTTCCCAAGTAGAGATTCACAAATTTCCCAAGTATAGATTCACAAATTTTCCAAGTATAGATTCATCAATTTCCAAGTATAGATTCACATATTTCCCAAGTATAGATTCACAAATTTCCCAAGTATAGATTCACAAATTTTCCAAGTATAGATTCACAAATTTCCCAAGTATAGATTGACAAATTTCCCAAGTATAGATTCACAAATTTCCCAAGTATAGATCCACAAATTTCCCAAGTATAGATTGACAAATTTCCCAAGTATAGATTCACAAATTTTCCAAGTATAGATTCACAAATTTCCCAAGTATAGATTCACAAATTTTCCAAGTGTAGATTCACAAATTTTCCAAGTATAGATCCACCAATTTCCCAAGTATATCCACCAATTTCCCAAGTATAGATTCACATATTTCCCAAGTATAGATTTACAAATTTCCCAAGTATAGATTCACAAATTTCCCAAGTATAGATTCACAAATTTCCGAAGTATAGATTCACAAATTTTCCAAGTATAGATTCACAAATTTTCCAAGTATAGATTCACAAATTTCCCAAGCATAGATTCACAAATTTTCCAAGTATAGATTCACAAATTTCCCAAGTAGAGATTCACAAATTTCCCAAATATATATTCACAAATTTCCCAAGTATAGATTCACAAATTTCCCAAGTATAGATTCACAAATTTCCGAAGTATAGATTCACAAATTTTCCAAGTATAGATTCACAAATTTTCCAAGTATAGATTCACAAATTTCCCAAGCATAGATTCACAAATTTTCCAAGTATAGATTCACAAATTTCCCAAGTAGAGATTCACAAATTTCCCAAATATATATTCACAAATTTCCCAAGTATAGATTCACAAATTTCCCAAGTATAGATCCACCAATTTCCCAAGCATAGATTCACAAATTTTCCAAGTATAGATTCACAAATTTCCCAAGTAGAGATTCACAAATTTCCCAAATATATATTCACAAATTTCCCAAGTATAGATTCACAAATTTCCCAAGTATAGATCCACCAATTTCCCAAGTATAGATCCACCAATTTCAGAAGTATAGATTCACAAATTTTCCAAGTATAGATTCACAAATTTTACAAGTATAGATTCACAAATTTCCCAAGTATAGATCCACAAATTTCCCAAGTATAGATTGACAAATTTCCCAAGTATAGATTCACAAATTTTCCAAGTATAGATTCACAAATTTCCCAAGTATAGATTCACAAATTTTCCAAGTATAGATTCACAAATTTCCCAAGTATAGATTCACAAATTTTCCAAGTGTAGATTCACAAATTTTCCAAGTATAGATCCACCAATTTCCCAAGTATATCCACCAATTTCCCAAGTATAGATTGACAAATTTCCCAAGTATAGATTCACAAATTTTCCAAGTATAGATTCACAAATTTCCCAAGTATAGATTCACAAATTTTCCAAGTGTAGATTCACAAATTTTCCAAGTATAGATCCACCAATTTCCCAAGTATATCCACCAATTTCCCAAGTATAGATTCACATATTTCCCAAGTATAGATTTACAAATTTCCCAAGTATAGATTCACAAATTTCCCAAGTATAGATTCACAAATTTCCGAAGTATAGATTCACAAATTTTCCAAGTATAGATTCACAAATTTTCCAAGTATAGATTCACAAATTTCCCAAGCATAGATTCACAAATTTTCCAAGTATAGATTCACAAATTTCCCAAGTAGAGATTCACAAATTTCCCAAATATATATTCACAAATTTCCCAAGTATAGATTCACAAATTTCCCAAGTATAGATTCACAAATTTCCGAAGTATAGATTCACAAATTTTCCAAGTATAGATTCACAAATTTTCCAAGTATAGATTCACAAATTTCCCAAGCATAGATTCACAAATTTTCCAAGTATAGATTCACAAATTTCCCAAGTAGAGATTCACAAATTTCCCAAATATATATTCACAAATTTCCCAAGTATAGATTCACAAATTTCCCAAGTATAGATCCACCAATTTCCCAAGCATAGATTCACAAATTTTCCAAGTATAGATTCACAAATTTCCCAAGTAGAGATTCACAAATTTCCCAAATATATATTCACAAATTTCCCAAGTATAGATTCACAAATTTCCCAAGTATAGATCCACCAATTTCCCAAGTATAGATCCACCAATTTCCGAAGTATAGATTCACAAATTTTCCAAGTATAGATTCACAAATTTTACAAGTATAGATTCACAAATTTTCCAAGTATAGATTCACAAATTTCCCAAGCATAGATTCACAAATTTTCCAAGTATAGATTCACAAATTTCCCAAGTAGAGATTCACAAATTTCCCAAATATATATTCACAAATTTCCCAAGCATAGATTCACAAATTTTCCAAGTATAGATTCACAAATTTCCCAAGTAGAGATTCACAAATTTCCCAAGTATAGATTCACAAATTTTCCAAGTATAGATTCACAAATTTTCCAAGTATAGATTCACAAATTTCCCAAGTATAGATTCAAAAATTTCCCAAGTAGAGATTCACAAATTTTCCAAGTATAGATTCACAAATTTTCCAAGTATAGATTCACAAATTTCCCAAGTAGAGATTCACAAATTTCCGAAGTATAGATTCACATATTTCCCAAGTATAGATTCACATATTTCCCAAGTATAGATTGACAAATTTCCGAAGTATAGATTCACAAATTTTCCAAGTATAGATTCACAAATTTCCCAAGTATAGGTTCACAAATTTCCCAAGTATAGATCCACCAATTTCCCAAGTATAGATCCACCAATTTCCCAAGTATAGATTCACAAATTTTCCAAGTATAGATTCACAAATTTTCCAAGTATAGATTAACAAATTTCCCAAATATAGATTCACAAATTTCCGAAGTATAGATTCACAAATTTCCCAAGTATAGATACACAAATTTCCCAAGTATAGATTGACAAATTTCCCAAGTATAGATTCACAAATTTCCGAAGTATAGATTCACAAATTTCCCAAGTATAGATTCACAAATTTCCGAAGTATAGATTCACAAATTTTCCAAGTATAGATTCACAAATTTCCCAAGTAGAGATTCACAAATTTCACAAATATATATTCACAAATTTCCCAAGTATAGATTCACAAATTTCCCAAGTATAGATCCACCATATTCCCAAGTATAGATTGACAAATTTCCCAAGTATAGATTCACAAATTTCCGAAGTATAGATTCACAAATTTCCCAAGTATAGATTCACAAATTTCCGAAGTATAGATTCACAAATTTTCCAAGTATAGATTCACAAATTTCCCAAGTAGAGATTCACAAATTTCACAAATATATATTCACAAATTTCCCAAGTATAGATTCACAAATTTCCCAAGTATAGATCCACCAATTTCCCAAGTATAGATCCACCAATTTCCCAAGTATAGATTCACCAATTTCCAAGTATAGATTCACAAATTTCCCAAGTATAGATTCAAAAATTTCCCAAGTATAGATTCACAAATTTTCCAAGTATGGATTCACAAATTTCCCAAATATAGATTCACAAATTTTCCAAGTATAGATTCACAAATTTCCCAAGTATAGATCCACCAATTTCCCAAGTATAGATTCACCAATTTCCAAGTATAGAGTCACATATTTCCCAAGTATAGATTCACAAATTTCCCAAGTATAGATTCACAAATTTTCCAAGTATAGATTCACAAATTTCCCAAGTATAGATTGACAAATTTCCCAAGTATAGATTCCCAAATTTCCCAAGTATAGATCCACAAATTTCCCAAGTATAGATTGACAAATTTCCCAAGTATAGATTCACAAATTTTCCAAGTATAGATTCACAAATTTCCCAAGTATAGATTCACAAATTTTCCAAGTATAGATCCACCAATTTCCCAAGTATATCCACCAATTTCCCAAGTATAGATTCACATATTTCCCAAGTATAGATTTACAAATTTCCCAAGTATAGATTCATAAATTTCCGAAGTATAGATTCACAAATTTTCCAAGTATAGATTCACAAATTTCCCAAGCATAGATTCAGAAATTTTCCAAGTATAGATTCACAAATTTCCCAAGTAGAGATTCACAAATTTCCCAAATATATATTCACAAATTTCCCAAGTATAGATTCACAAATTTCCCAAGTATAGATCCACCAATTTCCGAAGTATAGATTCACAAATTTTCCAAGTATAGATTCACAAATTTTCCAAGTATAGATTCACAAATTTCCCAAGTATAGATTCAAAAATTTCCCAAATAGAGATTCACAAATTTTCCAAGTATAGATTCACAAATTTTCCAAGTATAGATTCACAAATTTCCCAAGTAGAGATTCACAAATTTTCCAAGTATAGATTCACAAATTTTCCAAGTATAGATTCACAAATTTTCGAAGTATAGATTCACAAATTTCCCAAATATAGATTCACAAATTTCCCAAGTATAGATTCACAAATTTCCGAAGTAATGATTCACAAATTTCCCAAGTATAGATTCACAAATTTCCGAAGTATAGATTCACATATTTCCCAAGTATAGATTCACATATTTCCCAAGTATAGATTGACAAATTTCCGAAGTATAGATTCACAAATTTTCCAAGTATAGATCCACCAATTTCCCAAGTATATCCACCAATTTCCCAAGTATAGATTCACATATTTCCCAAGTATAGATTTACAAATTTCCCAAGTATAGATTCACAAATTTCCGAAGTATAGATTCACAAATTTTCCAAGTATAGATTCACAAATTTTCCAAGTATAGATTCACAAATTTCCCAAGCATAGATTCACAAATTTTCCAAGTATAGATTCACAAATTTCCCAAGTATAGATTCACAAATTTTCCAAGAATAGATCCACCAATTTCCCAAGTATATCCACCAATTTTCCAAGTATAGATTCACAAATTTTCCAAGTATAGATTCACAAATTTTCGAAGTATAGATTCACAAATTTCCCAAATATAGATTCACAAATTTCCCAAGTATAGATTCACAAATTTCCGAAGTAATGATTCACAAATTTCCCAAGTATAGATTCACAAATTTCCGAAGTATAGATTCACATATTTCCCAAGTATAGATTCACATATTTCCCAAGTATAGATTGACAAATTTCCGAAGTATAGATTCACAAATTTTCCAAGTATAGATCCACCAATTTCCCAAGTATATCCACCAATTTCCCAAGTATAGATTCACATATTTCCCAAGTATAGATTTACAAATTTCCCAAGTATAGATTCACAAATTTCCGAAGTATAGATTCACAAATTTTCCAAGTATAGATTCACAAATTTTCCAAGTATAGATTCACAAATTTCCCAAGCATAGATTCACAAATTTTCCAAGTATAGATTCACAAATTTCCCAAGTAGAGATTCACAAATTTCCCAAATATATATTCACAAATTTCCCAAGTATAGATTCACAAATTTCCCAAGTATAGATCCACCAATTTCCCAAGTATAGATCCACCAATTTCCGAAGTATAGATTCACAAATTTTCCAAGTATAGATTCACAAATTTTACAAGTATAGATTCACAAATTTTCCAAGTATAGATTCACAAATTTCCCAAGCATAGATTCACAAATTTTCCAAGTATAGATTCACAAATTTCCCAAGTAGAGATTCACAAATTTCCCAAATATATATTCACAAATTTCCCAAGCATAGATTCACAAATTTTCCAAGTATAGATTCACAAATTTCCCAAGTAGAGATTCACAAATTTCCGAAGTAGAGATTCACAAATTTTCCAAGTATAGATTCACAAATTTTCCAAGTATAGATTCACAAATTTCCCAAGTAGAGATTCACAAATTTCCGAAGTATAGATTCACATATTTCCCAAGTATAGATTCACATATTTCCCAAGTATAGATTGACAAATTTCCGAAGTATAGATTCACAAATTTTCCAAGTATAGATTCACAAATTTCCCAAGTAGAGATTCACAAATTTCACAAATATATATTCACAAATTTCCCAAGTATAGATTCACAAATTTCCCAAGTATAGATCCACCAATTTCCCAAGTATAGATCCACCAATTTCCCAAGTATAGATTCACCAATTTCCAAGTATAGATTCACAAATTTCCCAAGTATAGATTCAAAAATTTCCCAAGTATAGATTCACAAATTTTCCAAGTATGGATTCACAAATTTCCCAAATATAGATTCACAAATTTTCCAAGTATAGATTCACAAATTTCCCAAGTATAGATCCACCAATTTCCCAAGTATAGATTCACCAATTTCCAAGTATAGAGTCACATATTTCCCAAGTATAGATTCACAAATTTCCCAAGTATAGATTCACAAATTTTCCAAGTATAGATTCACAAATTTCCCAAGTATAGATTGACAAATTTCCCAAGTATAGATTCCCAAATTTCCCAAGTATAGATCCACAAATTTCCCAAGTATAGATTGACAAATTTCCCAAGTATAGATTCACAAATTTTCCAAGTATAGATTCACAAATTTCCCAAGTATAGATTCACAAATTTTCCAAGTATAGATCCACCAATTTCCCAAGTATATCCACCAATTTCCCAAGTATAGATTAACATATTTCCCAAGTATAGATTTACAAATTTCCCAAGTATAGATTCATAAATTTCCGAAGTATAGATTCACAAATTTTCCAAGTATAGATTCACAAATTTCCCAAGCATAGATTCAGAAATTTTCCAAGTATAGATTCACAAATTTCCCAAGTAGAGATTCACAAATTTCCCAAATATATATTCACAAATTTCCCAAGTATAGATTCACAAATTTCCCAAGTATAGATCCACCAATTTCCGAAGTATAGATTCACAAATTTTCCAAGTATAGATTCACAAATTTTCCAAGTATAGATTCACAAATTTCCCAAGTATAGATTCAAAAATTTCCCAAATAGAGATTCACAAATTTTCCAAGTATAGATTCACAAATTTTCCAAGTATAGATTCACAAATTTCCCAAGTAGAGATTCACAAATTTTCCAAGTATAGATTCACAAATTTTCCAAGTATAGATTCACAAATTTTCGAAGTATAGATTCACAAATTTCCCAAATATAGATTCACAAATTTCCCAAGTATAGATTCACAAATTTCCGAAGTAATGATTCACAAATTTCCCAAGTATAGATTCACAAATTTCCGAAGTATAGATTCACATATTTCCCAAGTATAGATTCACATATTTCCCAAGTATAGATTGACAAATTTCCGAAAAATAGATTCACAAATTTTCCAAGTATAGATCCACCAATTTCCCAAGTATATCCACCAATTTCCCAAGTATAGATTCACATATTTCCCAAGTATAGATTTACAAATTTCCCAAGTATAGATTCACAAATTTCCGAAGTATAGATTCACAAATTTTCCAAGTATAGATTCACAAATTTTCCAAGTATAGATTCACAAATTTCCCAAGCATAGATTCACAAATTTTCCAAGTATAGATTCACAAATTTCCCAAGTATAGATTCACAAATTTTCCAAGAATAGATCCACCAATTTCCCAAGTATATCCACCAATTTTCCAAGTATAGATTCACAAATTTTCCAAGTATAGATTCACAAATTTTCGAAGTATAGATTCACAAATTTCCCAAATATAGATTCACAAATTTCCCAAGTATAGATTCACAAATTTCCGAAGTAATGATTCACAAATTTCCCAAGTATAGATTCACAAATTTCCGAAGTATAGATTCACATATTTCCCAAGTATAGATTCACATATTTCCCAAGTATAGATTGACAAATTTCCGAAGTATAGATTCACAAATTTTCCAAGTATAGATCCACCAATTTCCCAAGTATATCCACCAATTTCCCAAGTATAGATTCACATATTTCCCAAGTATAGATTTACAAATTTCCCAAGTATAGATTCACAAATTTCCGAAGTATAGATTCACAAATTTTCCAAGTATAGATTCACAAATTTTCCAAGTATAGATCCACCAATTTCCCAAGCATAGATTCACAAATTTTCCAAGTATAGATTCACAAATTTCCCAAGTAGAGATTCACAAATTTCCCAAATATATATTCACAAATTTCCCAAGTATAGATTCACAAATTTCCCAAGTATAGATCCACCAATTTCCCAAGTATAGATCCACCAATTTCCGAAGTATAGATTCACAAATTTTCCAAGTATAGATTCACAAATTTTACAAGTATAGATTCACAAATTTTCCAAGTATAGATTCACAAATTTCCCAAGCATAGATTCACAAATTTTCCAAGTATAGATTCACAAATTTCCCAAGTAGAGATTCAAAAATTTCCCAAATATATATTCACAAATTTCCCAAGCATAGATTCACAAATTTTCCAAGTATAGATTCACAAATTTCCCAAGTAGAGATTCACAAATTTCCCAAGTAGAGATTCACAAATTTCCCAAGTATAGATTCACAAATTTTCCAAGTATAGATTCACAAATTTTCCAAGTATAGATTCACAAATTTCCCAAGTATAGATTCAAAAATTTCCCAAGTAGAGATTCACAAATTTTCCAAGTATAGATTCACAAATTTTCCAAGTATAGATTCACAAATTTCCCAAGTAGAGATTCACAAATTTCCGAAGTATAGATTCACATATTTCCCAAGTATAGATTCACATATTTCCCAAGTATAGATTGACAAATTTCCGAAGTATAGATTCACAAATTTTCCAAGTATAGATTCACAAATTTCCCAAGTATAGGTTCACAAATTTCCCAAGTATAGATCCACCAATTTCCCAAGTATAGATCCACCAATTTCCCAAGTATAGATTCACAAATTTTCCAAGTATAGATTCACAAATTTTCCAAGTATAGATTAACAAATTTCCCAAATATAGATTCACAAATTTCCGAAGTATAGATTCACAAATTTCCCAAGTATAGATACACAAATTTCCCAAGTATAGATTGACAAATTTCCCAAGTATAGATTCACAAATTTCCGAAGTATAGATTCACAAATTTCCCAAGTATAGATTCACAAATTTCCGAAGTATAGATTCACAAATTTTCGAAGTATAGATTCACAAATTTCCCAAGTAGAGATTCACAAATTTCACAAATATATATTCACAAATTTCCCAAGTATAGATTCACAAATTTCCCAAGTATAGATCCACCATATTCCCAAGTATAGATTGACAAATTTCCCAAGTATAGATTCACAAATTTCCGAAGTATAGATTCACAAATTTCCCAAGTATAGATTCACAAATTTCCGAAGTATAGATTCACAAATTTTCCAAGTATAGATTCACAAATTTCCCAAGTAGAGATTCACAAATTTCACAAATATATATTCACAAATTTCCCAAGTATAGATTCACAAATTTCCCAAGTATAGATCCACCATATTCCCAAGTATAGATTGACAAATTTCCCAAGTATAGATTCACAAATTTCCGAAGTATAGATTCACAAATTTCCCAAGTATAGATTCACAAATTTCCGAAGTATAGATTCACAAATTTTCCAAGTATAGATTCACAAATTTCCCAAGTAGAGATTCACAAATTTCACAAATATATATTCACAAATTTCCCAAGTATAGATTCACAAATTTCCCAAGTATAGATCCACCAATTTCCCAAGTATAGATCCACCAATTTCCCAAGTATAGATTCACAAATTTTCGAAGTATAGATTCACAAATTTCCCAAATATAGATTCACAAATTTCCCAAGTATAGATTCACAAATTTCCGAAGTAATGATTCACAAATTTCCCAAGTATAGATTCACAAATTTCCGAAGTATAGATTCACATATTTCCCAAGTATAGATTCACATATTTCCCAAGTATAGATTGACAAATTTCCGAAAAATAGATTCACAAATTTTCCAAGTATAGATCCACCAATTTCCCAAGTATATCCACCAATTTCCCAAGTATAGATTCACATATTTCCCAAGTATAGATTTACAAATTTCCCAAGTATAGATTCACAAATTTCCGAAGTATAGATTCACAAATTTTCCAAGTATAGATTCACAAATTTTCCAAGTATAGATTCACAAATTTCCCAAGCATAGATTCACAAATTTTCCAAGTATAGATTCACAAATTTCCCAAGTATAGATTCACAAATTTTCCAAGAATAGATCCACCAATTTCCCAAGTATATCCACCAATTTTCCAAGTATAGATTCACAAATTTTCCAAGTATAGATTCACAAATTTTCGAAGTATAGATTCAAAAATTTCCCAAATATATATTCACAAATTTCCCAAGTATAGATTCACAAATTTCCCAAGTATAGATCCACCAATTTCCCAAGTATAGATCCACCAATTTCCCAAGTATAGATTCACCAATTTCCAAGTATAGATTCACAAATTTCCCAAGTATAGATTCAAAAATTTCCCAAGTATAGATTCACAAATTTTCCAAGTATGGATTCACAAATTTCCCAAATATAGATTCACAAATTTTCCAAGTATAGATTCACAAATTTCCCAAGTATAGATCCACCAATTTCCCAAGTATAGATTCACCAATTTCCAAGTATAGAGTCACATATTTCCCAAGTATAGATTCACAAATTTCCCAAGTATAGATTCACAAATTTTCCAAGTATAGATTCACAAATTTCCCAAGTATAGATTGACAAATTTCCCAAGTATAGATTCCCAAATTTCCCAAGTATAGATCCACAACTTTCCCAAGTATAGATTGACAAATTTCCCAAGTATAGATTCACAAATTTTCCAAGTATAGATTCACAAATTTCCCAAGTATAGATTCACAAATTTTCCAAGTATAGATCCACCAATTTCCCAAGTATATCCACCAATTTCCCAAGTATAGATTCACATATTTCCCAAGTATAGATTTACAAATTTCCCAAGTATAGATTCATAAATTTCCGAAGTATAGATTCACAAATTTTCCAAGTATAGATTCACAAATTTCCCAAGCATAGATTCAGAAATTTTCCAAGTATAGATTCACAAATTTCCCAAGTAGAGATTCACAAATTTCCCAAATATATATTCACAAATTTCCCAAGTATAGATTCACAAATTTCCCAAGTATAGATCCACCAATTTCCGAAGTATAGATTCACAAATTTTCCAAGTATAGATTCACAAATTTTCCAAGTATAGATTCACAAATTTCCCAAGTATAGATTCAAAAATTTCCCAAATAGAGATTCACAAATTTTCCAAGTATAGATTCACAAATTTTCCAAGTATAGATTCACAAATTTCCCAAGTAGAGATTCACAAATTTTCCAAGTATAGATTCACAAATTTTCCAAGTATAGATTCACAAATTTTCGAAGTATAGATTCACAAATTTCCCAAATATAGATTCACAAATTTCCCAAGTATAGATTCACAAATTTCCGAAGTAATGATTCACAAATTTCCCAAGTATAGATTCACAAATTTCCGAAGTATAGATTCACATATTTCCCAAGTATAGATTCACATATTTCCCAAGTATAGATTGACAAATTTCCGAAGTATAGATTCACAAATTTTCCAAGTATAGATCCACCAATTTCCCAAGTATATCCACCAATTTCCCAAGTATAGATTCACATATTTCCCAAGTATAGATTTACAAATTTCCCAAGTATAGATTCACAAATTTCCGAAGTATAGATTCACAAATTTTCCAAGTATAGATTCACAAATTTTCCAAGTATAGATTCACAAATTTCCCAAGCATAGATTCACAAATTTTCCAAGTATAGATTCACAAATTTCCCAAGTATAGATTCACAAATTTTCCAAGAATAGATCCACCAATTTCCCAAGTATATCCACCAATTTTCCAAGTATAGATTCACAAATTTTCCAAGTATAGATTCACAAATTTTCGAAGTATAGATTCACAAATTTCCCAAATATAGATTCACAAATTTCCCAAGTATAGATTCACAAATTTCCGAAGTAATGATTCACAAATTTCCCAAGTATAGATTCACAAATTTCCGAAGTATAGATTCACATATTTCCCAAGTATAGATTCACATATTTCCCAAGTATAGATTGACAAATTTCCGAAGTATAGATTCACAAATTTTCCAAGTATAGATCCACCAATTTCCCAAGTATATCCACCAATTTCCCAAGTATAGATTCACATATTTCCCAAGTATAGATTTACAAATTTCCCAAGTATAGATTCACAAATTTCCGAAGTATAGATTCACAAATTTTCCAAGTATAGATTCACAAATTTTCCAAGTATAGATTCACAAATTTCCCAAGCATAGATTCACAAATTTTCCAAGTATAGATTCACAAATTTCCCAAGTAGAGATTCACAAATTTCCCAAATATATATTCACAAATTTCCCAAGTATAGATTCACAAATTTACCAAGTATGGATCCACCAATTTCCCAAGTATAGATCCACCAATTTCCGAAGTATAGATTCACAAATTTTCCAAGTATAGATTCACAAATTTTCCAAGTATAGATTCACAAATTTCCCAAGTATAGATTCAAAAATTTCCCAAGAATAGATTCACAAATTTTCCAAGTATAGATTCACAAATTTTCCAAGTATAGATTCACAAATTTCCCAAATATAGATTCACAAATTTCCCAAGTATAGATTCACAAATTTCCGAAGTATAGATTCACAAATTTCCCAAGTATAGATTCACAAATTTCCGAAGTATAGATTCACATATTTCCCAAGTATAGATTCACATATTTCCCAAGTATAGATTGACAAATTTCCGAAGTATAGATTCACAAATTTTCCAAGTATAGATTCACAAATTTCCCAAGTATAGGTTCACAAATTTCCCAAGTATAGATCCACCAATTTCCCAAGTATAGATCCACCAATTTCCCAAGTATAGATTCACAAATTTTCCAAGTATAGATTAAAAATTTCCCAAATATAGATTCACAAATTTCCGAAGTATAGATTCACAAATTTCCCAAGTATAGATCCACAAATTTCCCAAGTATAGATTGACAAATTTCCCAAGTATAGATTCACAAATTTCCGAAGTATAGATTCACAAATTTCCCAAGTATAGATTCACAAATTTCCGAAGTATAGATTCACAAATTTTCTAAGTATAGATTCACAAATTTCCCAAGTAGAGATTCACAAATTTCACAAATATATATTCACAAATTTCCCAAGTATAGATTCACAAATTTCCCAAGTATAGATCCACCAATTTCCCAAGTATAGATCCACCAATTTCCCAAGTATAGATTCACCAATTTCCAAGTATAGATTCACAAATTTCCCAAGTATAGATTCAAAAATTTCCCAAGTAGAGATTCACAAATTTTCCAAGTATAGATTCACAAATTTTCCAAGTATAGATTCACAAATTTCCCAAGTAGAGATTCACAAATTTTCCAAATATAGATTCACAAATTTCCCAAGTATAGATTCACAAATTTCCCAAGTAGAGATTCACAAATTTTCCAAATATAGATTCAAAAATTTCCCAAATATAGATTCACAAATTTTCCAAGTATAGATTCACAAATTTCCCAAGTATAGATCCACCTATTTCCCAAGTATAGATTCACCAATTTCCAAGTATAGATTCACATATTTCCCAAGTATAGTTCACAAATTTCCCAAGTATAGATTCACAAATTTTCCAAGTATAGATTCACAAATTTCCCAAGTATAGATTCACAAATTTCCCAAGTATAGATCCACAAATTTCCCAAGTATAGATTCACAAATTTCCCAAGTATAGATTCACAAATTTCCCAAGTATAGATTCACAAATTTTCCAAGTATAGATTCACAAATTTTCCAAGTATAGATCCACCAATTTCCCAAGTATAGATCCACCAATTTCCCAAGTATAGATTCACATATTTCCCAAGTATAGATTTAAAAATTTCCCAAGTATAGATTCACAAATTTTCGAAGTATAGATTCACAAATTTTCCAAGTATAGATCCACCAATTTCCCAAGTATATCCACCAATTTCCCAAGTATAGATTCACATATTTCCCAAAAATAGATTTACAAATTTCCCAAGTATAGATTCACAAATTTCCGAAGTATAGATTCACAAATTTGCCAAGTATAGATTCACAAATTTCCCAAGTAGAGATTCACAAATTTCCCAAATATATATTCACAAATTTCCCAAGTATAGATTCACAAATTTCCCAAGTAGAGATTCACAAATTTCACAAATATATATTCACAAATTTCCCAAGTATAGATTCACAAATTTCCCAAGTATAGATCCACCAATTTCCCAAGTATAGATCCACCAATTTCCCAAGTATAGATTCACCAATTTCCAAGTTTAGATTCACAAATTTCCCAAGTATAGATTCAAAAATTTCCCAAGTAGAGAGTCACAAATTTTCCAAGTATAGATTCACAAATTTTCCAAGTATAGATTCACAAATTTCCCAAGTAGAGATTCACAAATTTTCCAAATATAGATTCACAAATTTCCCAAGTATAGATCCACCAATTTCCCAAGTATAGATTCACATATTTCCCAAGTATAGATTTACAAATTTCCCAAGCATAGATTCACAAATTTTCCAAGTATAGATTCACAAATTTCCCAAGTAGAGATTCACAAATTTCCCAAGTAGAGATTCACAAATTTCCCAAGTAGAGATTCACAAATTTTCCAAGTATAGATTCACAAATTTTCCAAGTATAGATTCACAAATTTCCCAAGTATAGTTTCACATATTTCCCAAGTATAGATTCACACATTTCCCAAGTATAGATTGACAAATTTCCGAAGTATAGATTCACAAATTTTCCAAGTATAGATCCACCAATTTCCCAAGTATATCCACCAATTTCCCAAGTATAGATTCACATATTTCCCAAGTATAGATTTACAAATTTCCCAAGTATAGATTCACAAATTTCCGAAGTATAGATTCACAAATTTTCCAAGTATAGATTCACAAATTTCCCAAGTAGAGATTCACAAATTTCCCAAATATAGATTCACAAATTTCCCAAGTATAGATTCACAAATTTTCCAAGTATAGATTGACAAATTTCCGAAGTATAGATTCACAAATTTTCCAAGTATAGATCCACCAATTTCCCAAGTATATCCACCAATTTCCCAAGTAGAGATTCACAAATTTCCCAAATATATATTCACAAATTTCCCAAGTATAGATTCACAAATTTCCCAAGTAGAGATTCACAAATTTCACAAATATATATTCACAAATTTCCCAAGTATAGATTCACAAATTTCCCAAGTATAGATCCACCAATTTCCCAAGTATAGATCCACCAATTTCCCAAGTATAGATTCACCAATTTCCCAAGTATATCCACCAATTTCCAAGTATAGATTCACATATTTCCCAAGTATAGATTCAGAAATTTTCAAAGTATAGATTCACAAATTTCCCAAGTATAGATTCACAAATTTCCCAAGTATAGATCCACAAATTTCCCAAGTATAGATTCACAAATTTCCCAAGTATAGATTCACAAATTTCCCAAGTATAGATTCACAAATTTTCCAAGTATAGATTCACAAATTTTCCAAGTATAGATCCACCAATTTCCCAAGTATAGATCCACCAATTTCCCAAGTATAGATTCTCATATTTCCCAAGTATAGATTTAAAAATTTCCCAAGTATAGATTCACAAATTTTCGAAGTATAGATTCACAAATTTTCCAAGTATAGATCCACCAATTTCCCAAGTATATCCACCAATTTCCCAAGTATAGATTCACATATTTCCCAAAAATAGATTTACAAATTTCCCAAGTATAGATTCACAAATTTCCGAAGTATAGATTCACAAATTTTCCAAGTATAGATTCACAAATTTCCCAAGTAGAGATTCACAAATTTCCCAAATATATATTCACAAATTTCCCAAGTATAGATTCACAAATTTCCCAAGTAGAGATTCACAAATTTCACAAATATATATTCACAAATTTCCCAAGTATAGATTCACAAATTTCCCAAGTATAGATCCACCAATTTCCCAAGTATAGATCCACCAATTTCCCAAGTATAGATTCACCAATTTCCAAGTTTAGATTCACAAATTTCCCAAGTATAGATTCAAAAATTTCCCAAGTAGAGAGTCACAAATTTTCCAAGTATAGATTCACAAATTTTCCAAGTATAGATTCACAAATTTCCCAAGTAGAGATTCACAAATTTCACAAATATATATTCACAAATTTCCCAAGTATAGATTCAAAAATTTCCCAAGTATAGATCCACCAATTTCCCAAGTATAGATCCACCAATTTCCCAAGTATAGATTCACCAATTTCCAAGTATAGATTCACAAATTTCCCAAGTATAGATTCAAAAATTTCCCAAGTAGAGATTCACAAATTTTCCAAGTATAGATTCACAAATTTTCCAAGTATAGATTCACAAATTTCCCAAGTAGAGATTCACAAATTTTCCAAATATAGATTCACAAATTTCCCAAGTATAGATTCACAAATTTACCAAGTATAGATTCAAAAATTTCCCAAATATAGATTCACAAATTTTCCAAGTATAGATTCACAAATTTCCCAAGTATAGATCCACCTATTTCCCAAGTATAGATTCACCAATTTCCAAGTATAGATTCACATATTTCCCAAGTATAGTTCACAAATTTCCCAAGTATAGATTCACAAATTTTCCAAGTATAGATTCACAAATTTCCCAAGTATAGATTCACAAATTTCCCAAGTATAGATCCACAAATTTCCCAAGTATAGATTCACAAATTTCCCAAGTATAGATTCACAAATTTTCCAAGTATAGATCCACCAATTTCCAAGTATATCCACCAATTTCCCAAGTATAGATTCACATATTTCCCAAGTATAGATTTACAAATTTCCGAAGTATAGATTCACATATTTCCCAAGTATAGATTCACATATTTCCCAAGTATAGATTGACAAATTTCCGAAGTATAGATTCACAAATTTTCCAAGTATAGATCCACCAATTTCCCAAGTATATCCACCAATTTCCCAAGTATAGATTCACATATTTCCCAAGTATAGATTTACAAATTTCCCAAGTATAGATTCACAAATTTCCGAAGTATAGATTCACAAATTTTCCAAGTATAGATTCACAAATTTTCCAAGTATAGATTCACAAATTTCCCAAGCATAGATTCACAAATTTTCCAAGTATAGATTCACAAATTTCCCAAGTAGAGATTCACAAATTTCCCAAATATATATTCACAAATTTCCCAAGTATAGATTCACAAATTTACCAAGTATGGATCCACCAATTTCCCAAGTATAGATCCACCAATTTCCGAAGTATAGATTCACAAATTTTCCAAGTATAGATTCACAAATTTTCCAAGTATAGATTCACAAATTTCCCAAGTATAGATTCAAAAATTTCCCAAGAATAGATTCACAAATTTTCCAAGTATAGATTCACAAATTTTCCAAGTATAGATTCACAAATTTCCCAAATATAGATTCACAAATTTCCCAAGTATAGATTCACAAATTTCCGAAGTATAGATTCACAAATTTCCCAAGTATAGATTCACAAATTTCCGAAGTATAGATTCACATATTTCCCAAGTATAGATTCACATATTTCCCAAGTATAGATTGACAAATTTCCGAAGTATAGATTCACAAATTTTCCAAGTATAGATTCACAAATTTCCCAAGTATAGGTTCACAAATTTCCCAAGTATAGATCCACCAATTTCCCAAGTATAGATCCACCAATTTCCCAAGTATAGATTCACAAATTTTCCAAGTATAGATTAACAAATTTCCCAAATATAGATTCACAAATTTCCGAAGTATAGATTCACAAATTTCCCAAGTATAGATCCACAAATTTCCCAAGTATAGATTGACAAATTTCCCAAGTATAGATTCACAAATTTCCGAAGTATAGATTCACAAATTTCCCAAGTATAGATTCACAAATTTCCGAAGTATAGATTCACAAATTTTCTAAGTATAGATTCACAAATTTCCCAAGTAGAGATTCACAAATTTCACAAATATATATTCACAAATTTCCCAAGTATAGATTCACAAATTTCCCAAGTATAGATCCACCAATTTCCCAAGTATAGATCCACCAATTTCCCAAGTATAGATTCACCAATTTCCAAGTATAGATTCACAAATTTCCCAAGTATAGATTCAAAAATTTCCCAAGTAGAGATTCACAAATTTTCCAAGTATAGATTCACAAATTTTCCAAGTATAGATTCACAAATTTCCCAAGTAGAGATTCACAAATTTTCCAAATATAGATTCACAAATTTCCCAAGTATAGATTCACAAATTTTCCAAGTATAGATTCAAAAATTTCCCAAATATAGATTCACAAATTTTCCAAGTATAGATTCACAAATTTCCCAAGTATAGATCCACCTATTTCCCAAGTATAGATTCACCAATTTCCAAGTATAGATTCACATATTTCCCAAGTATAGTTCACAAATTTCCCAAGTATAGATTCACAAATTTTCCAAGTATAGATTCACAAATTTCCCAAGTATAGATTCACAAATTTCCCAAGTATAGATCCACAAATTTCCCAAGTATAGATTCACAAATTTCCCAAGTATAGATTCACAAATTTCCCAAGTATAGATTCACAAATTTTCCAAGTATAGATTCACAAATTTTCCAAGTATAGATCCACCAATTTCCCAAGTATAGATCCACCAATTTCCCAAGTATAGATTCACATATTTCCCAAGTATAGATTTAAAAATTTCCCAAGTATAGATTCACAAATTTTCGAAGTATAGATTCACAAATTTTCCAAGTATAGATCCACCAATTTCCCAAGTATATCCACCAATTTCCCAAGTATAGATTCACATATTTCCCAAAAATAGATTTACAAATTTCCCAAGTATAGATTCACAAATTTCCGAAGTATAGATTCACAAATTTGCCAAGTATAGATTCACAAATTTCCCAAGTAGAGATTCACAAATTTCCCAAATATATATTCACAAATTTCCCAAGTATAGATTCACAAATTTCCCAAGTAGAGATTCACAAATTTCACAAATATATATTCACAAATTTCCCAAGTATAGATTCACAAATTTCCCAAGTATAGATCCACCAATTTCCCAAGTATAGATCCACCAATTTCCCAAGTATAGATTCACCAATTTCCAAGTTTAGATTCACAAATTTCCCAAGTATAGATTCAAAAATTTCCCAAGTAGAGAGTCACAAATTTTCCAAGTATAGATTCACAAATTTTCCAAGTATAGATTCACAAATTTCCCAAGTAGAGATTCACAAATTTTCCAAATATAGATTCACAAATTTCCCAAGTATAGATCCACCAATTTCCCAAGTATAGATTCACATATTTCCCAAGTATAGATTTACAAATTTCCCAAGCATAGATTCACAAATTTTCCAAGTATAGATTCACAAATTTCCCAAGTAGAGATTCACAAATTTCCCAAGTAGAGATTCACAAATTTCCCAAGTAGAGATTCACAAATTTTCCAAGTATAGATTCACAAATTTTCCAAGTATAGATTCACAAATTTCCCAAGTATAGTTTCACATATTTCCCAAGTATAGATTCACACATTTCCCAAGTATAGATTGACAAATTTCCGAAGTATAGATTCACAAATTTTCCAAGTATAGATCCACCAATTTCCCAAGTATATCCACCAATTTCCCAAGTATAGATTCACATATTTCCCAAGTATAGATTTACAAATTTCCCAAGTATAGATTCACAAATTTCCGAAGTATAGATTCACAAATTTTCCAAGTATAGATTCACAAATTTCCCAAGTAGAGATTCACAAATTTCCCAAATATAGATTCACAAATTTCCCAAGTATAGATTCACAAATTTTCCAAGTATAGATTGACAAATTTCCGAAGTATAGATTCACAAATTTTCCAAGTATAGATCCACCAATTTCCCAAGTATATCCACCAATTTCCCAAGTAGAGATTCACAAATTTCCCAAATATATATTCACAAATTTCCCAAGTATAGATTCACAAATTTCCCAAGTAGAGATTCACAAATTTCACAAATATATATTCACAAATTTCCCAAGTATAGATTCACAAATTTCCCAAGTATAGATCCACCAATTTCCCAAGTATAGATCCACCAATTTCCCAAGTATAGATTCACCAATTTCCCAAGTATATCCACCAATTTCCAAGTATAGATTCACATATTTCCCAAGTATAGATTCAGAAATTTTCAAAGTATAGATTCACAAATTTCCCAAGTATAGATTCACAAATTTCCCAAGTATAGATCCACAAATTTCCCAAGTATAGATTCACAAATTTCCCAAGTATAGATTCACAAATTTCCCAAGTATAGATTCACAAATTTTCCAAGTATAGATTCACAAATTTTCCAAGTATAGATCCACCAATTTCCCAAGTATAGATCCACCAATTTCCCAAGTATAGATTCTCATATTTCCCAAGTATAGATTTAAAAATTTCCCAAGTATAGATTCACAAATTTTCGAAGTATAGATTCACAAATTTTCCAAGTATAGATCCACCAATTTCCCAAGTATATCCACCAATTTCCCAAGTATAGATTCACATATTTCCCAAAAATAGATTTACAAATTTCCCAAGTATAGATTCACAAATTTCCGAAGTATAGATTCACAAATTTTCCAAGTATAGATTCACAAATTTCCCAAGTAGAGATTCACAAATTTCCCAAATATATATTCACAAATTTCCCAAGTATAGATTCACAAATTTCCCAAGTAGAGATTCACAAATTTCACAAATATATATTCACAAATTTCCCAAGTATAGATTCACAAATTTCCCAAGTATAGATCCACCAATTTCCCAAGTATAGATCCACCAATTTCCCAAGTATAGATTCACCAATTTCCAAGTTTAGATTCACAAATTTCCCAAGTATAGATTCAAAAATTTCCCAAGTAGAGAGTCACAAATTTTCCAAGTATAGATTCACAAATTTTCCAAGTATAGATTCACAAATTTCCCAAGTAGAGATTCACAAATTTCACAAATATATATTCACAAATTTCCCAAGTATAGATTCAAAAATTTCCCAAGTATAGATCCACCAATTTCCCAAGTATAGATCCACCAATTTCCCAAGTATAGATTCACCAATTTCCAAGTATAGATTCACAAATTTCCCAAGTATAGATTCAAAAATTTCCCAAGTAGAGATTCACAAATTTTCCAAGTATAGATTCACAAATTTTCCAAGTATAGATTCACAAATTTCCCAAGTAGAGATTCACAAATTTTCCAAATATAGATTCACAAATTTCCCAAGTATAGATTCACAAATTTTCCAAGTATAGATTCAAAAATTTCCCAAATATAGATTCACAAATTTTCCAAGTATAGATTCACAAATTTCCCAAGTATAGATCCACCTATTTCCCAAGTATAGATTCACCAATTTCCAAGTATAGATTCACATATTTCCCAAGTATAGTTCACAAATTTCCCAAGTATAGATTCACAAATTTTCCAAGTATAGATTCACAAATTTCCCAAGTATAGATTCACAAATTTCCCAAGTATAGATCCACAAATTTCCCAAGTATAGATTCACAAATTTCCCAAGTATAGATTCACAAATTTCCCAAGTATAGATTCACAAATTTTCCAAGTATAGATTCACAAATTTTCCAAGTATAGATCCACCAATTTCCCAAGTATAGATCCACCAATTTCCCAAGTATAGATTCACATATTTCCCAAGTATAGATTTAAAAATTTCCCAAGTATAGATTCACAAATTTTCGAAGTATAGATTCACAAATTTTCCAAGTATAGATCCACCAATTTCCCAAGTATATCCACCAATTTCCCAAGTATAGATTCACATATTTCCCAAAAATAGATTTACAAATTTCCCAAGTATAGATTCACAAATTTCCGAAGTATAGATTCACAAATTTTCCAAGTATAGATTCACAAATTTCCCAAGTAGAGATTCACAAATTTCCCAAATATATATTCACAAATTTCCCAAGTATAGATTCACAAATTTCCCAAGTAGAGATTCACAAATTTCACAAATATATATTCACAAATTTCCCAAGTATAGATTCACAAATTTCCCAAGTATAGATCCACCAATTTCCCAAGTATAGATCCACCAATTTCCCAAGTATAGATTCACCAATTTCCAAGTTTAGATTCACAAATTTCCCAAGTATAGATTCAAAAATTTCCCAAGTAGAGAGTCACAAATTTTCCAAGTATAGATTCACAAATTTTCCAAGTATAGATTCACAAATTTCCCAAGTAGAGATTCACAAATTTTCCAAATATAGATTCACAAATTTCCCAAGTATAGATCCACCAATTTCCCAAGTATAGATTCACATATTTCCCAAGTATAGATTTACAAATTTCCCAAGCATAGATTCACAAATTTTCCAAGTATAGATTCACAAATTTCCCAAGTAGAGATTCACAAATCTCCCAAGTAGAGATTCACAAATTTCCCAAGTAGAGATTCACAAATTTTCCAAGTATAGATTCACAAATTTTCCAAGTATAGATTCACAAATTTCCCAAGTATAGTTTCACATATTACCCAAGTATAGATTCACACATTTTTAGCAAGTATAGATTGACAAATTTCCGAAGTATAGATTCACAAATTTTCCAAGTATAGATCCACCAATTTCCCAAGTATATCCACCAATTTCCCAAGTATAGATTCACATATTTCCCAAGTATAGATTTACAAATTTCCCAAGTATAGATTCACAAATTTCCGAAGTATAGATTCACAAATTTTCCAAGTATAGATTCACAAATTTCCCAAGTAGAGATTCACAAATTTCCCAAATATAGATTCACAAATTTCCCAAGTATAGATTCACAAATTTTCCAAGTATAGATTGACAAATTTCCGAAGTATAGATTCACAAATTTTCCAAGTATAGATCCACCAATTTCCCAAGTATATCCACCAATTTCCCAAGTAGAGATTCACAAATTTCCCAAATATATATTCACAAATTTCCCAAGTATAGATTCACAAATTTCCCAAGTAGAGATTCACAAATTTCACAAATATATATTCACAAATTTCCCAAGTATAGATTCACAAATTTCCCAAGTATAGATCCACCAATTTCCCAAGTATAGATCCACCAATTTCCCAAGTATAGATTCACCAATTTCCAAGTATAGATTCACAAATTTCCCAAGTATAGATTCAAAAATTTCCCAAGTAGAGAGTCACAAATTTTCCAAGTATAGATTCACAAATTTTCCAAGTATAGATTCACAAATTTCCCAAGTAGAGATTCACAAATTTTCCAAATATAGATTCACAAATTTCCCAAGTATAGATCCACCAATTTCCCAACTATAGATTCACATATTTCCCAAGTATAGATTTACAAATTTCCCAAGTATAGATTCACAAATTTTCGAAGTATAGATTCACAAATTTTCCAAGTATAGATTCACAAATTTTCCAAGTATAGATTCACAAATTTCCCAAGCATAGATTCACAAATTTTCCAAGTATAGATTCACAAATTTCCCAAGTAGAGATTCACAAATTTCCCAAGTAGAGATTTACAAATTTTCCAAGTAGAGATTCACCAATTTTCCAAGTATAGATTCACAAATTTTCCAAGTATAGATTCACAAATTTCCCAAATATAGATTCACAAATTTCCCAAGTATAGATTCACAAATTTCCGAAGTATAGATTCACAAATTTCCGAAGTATAGTTTCACATATTTCCCAAGTATAGATTCACACATTTCCCAAGTATAGATTGACAAATTTCCGAAGTATAGATTCACAAATTTTCCAAGTATAGATCCACCAATTTCCCAAGTATATCCACCAATTTCCCAAGTATAGATTCACATATTTCCCAAGTATAGATTTACAAATTTCCCAAGTATAGATTCACAAATTTCCGAAGTATAGATTCACAAATTTCCCAAGTAGAGATTCACAAATTTCACAAATATATATTCACAAATTTCCCAAGTATAGATTCACAAATTTCCCAAGTATAGATCCACCAATTTCCCAAGTATAGATCCACCAATTTCCCAAGTATAGATTCACCAATTTCCAAGTATAGATTCACAAATTTTCCAAGTATAGATTCAAAAATTTCCCAAGTAGAGAGTCACAAATTTTCCAAGTATAGATTCACAAATTTTCCAAGTATAGATTCACAAATTTCCCAAGTAGAGATTCACAAATTTTCCAAATATAGATTCACAAATTTCCCAAGTATAGATTCACAAATTTTCCAAGTATAGATTCACAAATTTCCCAAATATAGATTCACAAATTTTCCAAGTATAGATTCACAAATTTCCCAAGTATAGATCCACCAATTTCCCAAGTATAGATTCACCAATTTCCAAGTATAGATTCACATATTTCCCAAGTATAGATTCACAAATTTCCCAAGTATAGATTCACAAATTTCCCAAGTATAGATCCACAAATTTCCCAAGTATAGATTGACAAATTTCCCAAGCATAGATTCACAAATTTTCCAAGTATAGATTCACAAATTTCCCAAGTATAGATTCACAAATTTTCCAAGTATAGATTCACAAATTTTCCAAGTATAGATCCACCAATTTCCCAAGTATATCCACCAATTTCCCAAGTATAGATTCACATATTTCCCAAGTATAGATTTACAAATTTCCCAACTATATTTTCAAAAATTTCCCAAGTAGAGAGTCACAAATTTTCCAAGTATAGATTCACAAATTTTCCAAGTATAGATTCACAAATTTCCCAAGTAGAGATTCACAAATTTTCCAAATATAGATTCACAAATTTCCCAAGTATAGATCCACCAATTTCCCAAGTATAGATTCACATATTTCCCAAGTATAGATTTACAAATTTCCCAAGCATAGATTCACAAATTTTCCAAGTATAGATTCACAAATTTCCCAAGTAGAGATTCACAAATTTCCCAAGTAGAGATTCACAAATTTTCCAAGTATAGATTCACAAATTTTCCAAGTATAGATTCACAAATTTCCCAAGTATAGTTTCACATATTTCCCAAGTATAGATTCACACATTTCCCAAGTATAGATTGACAAATTTCCGAAGTATAGATTCACAAATTTTCCAAGTATAGATCCACCAATTTCCCAAGTATATCCACCAATTTCCCAAGTATAGATTCACATATTTCCCAAGTATAGATTTACAAATTTCCCAAGTATAGATTCACAAATTTCCGAAGTATAGATTCACAAATTTTCCAAGTATAGATTCAATAATTTCCCAAGTAGAGATTCACAAATTTCCCAAATATAGATTCACAAATTTCCCAAGTATAGTTCACAAATTTTCCAAGTATAGATTGACAAATTTCCGAAGTATAGATTCACAAATTTTCCAAGTATAGATCCACCAATTTCCCAAGTATATCCACCAATTTCCCAAGTATAGATTCACATATTTCCCAAGTATAGATTTACAAATTTCCCAAGTATAGATTCACAAATTTCCGAAGTATAGATTCACAAATTTTCCAAGTATAGATTCACAAATTTCCCAAGTAGAGATTCACAAATTTCCCAAATATATATTCACAAATTTCCCAAGTATAGATTCACAAATTTCCCAAGTAGAGATTCACAAATTTCACAAATATATATTCACAAATTTCCCAAGTATAGATTCACAAATTTCCCAAGTATAGATCCACCAATTTCCCAAGTATAGATCCACCAATTTCCCAAGTATAGATTCACCAATTTCCAAGTATAGATTCACAAATTTCCCAAGTATAGATTAAAAAATTTCCCAAGTAGAGAGTCACAAATTTTCCAAGTATAGATTCACAAATTTTCCAAGTATAGATTCACAAATTTCCCAAGTAGAGATTCACAAATTTTCCAAATATAGATTCACAAATTTCCCAAGTATAGATCCACCAATTTCCCAAGTATAGATTCACATATTTCCCAAGTATAGATTTACAAATTTCCCAAGCATAGATTCACAAATTTTCCAAGTATAGATTCACAAATTTCCCAAGTAGAGATTCACAAATTTCCCAAGTAGAGATTCACAAATTTTCCAAGTATAGATTCACAAATTTTCCAAGTATAGATTCACAAATTTCCCAAGTATAGTTTCACATATTTCCCAAGTATAGATTCACACATTTCCCAAGTATAGATTGACAAATTTCCGAAGTATAGATTCACAAATTTTCCAAGTATAGATCCACCAATTTCCCAAGTATATCCACCAATTTCCCAAGTATAGATTCACATATTTCCCAAGTATAGATTTACAAATTTCCCAAGTATAGATTCACAAATTTCCGAAGTATAGATTCACAAATTTTCCAAGTATAGATTCACAAATTTCCCAAGTAGAGATTCACAAATTTCCCAAATATAGATTCACAAATTTCCCAAGTATAGATTCACAAATTTTCCAAGTATAGATTGACAAATTTCCGAAGTATAGATTCACAAATTTTCCAAGTATAGATCCACCAATTTCCCAAGTATATCCACCAATTTCCCAAGTATAGATTCACATATTTCCCAAGTATAGATTTACAAATTTCCCAAGTATAGATTCACAAATTTCCGAAGTATAGATTCACAAATTTTCCAAGTATAGATTCACAAATTTCCCAAGTAGAGATTCACAAATTTCCCAAATATATATTCACAAATTTCCCAAGTATAGATTCACAAATTTCCCAAGTAGAGATTCACAAATTTCACAAATATATATTCACAAATTTCCCAAGTATAGATTCACAAATTTCCCAAGTATAGATCCACCAATTTCCCAAGTATAGATCCACCAATTTCCCAAGTATAGATTCACCAATTTCCAAGTATAGATTCACAAATTTCCCAAGTATAGATTCAAAAATTTCCCAAGTAGAGAGTCACAAATTTTCCAAGTATAGATTCACAAATTTTCCAAGTATAGATTCACAAATTTCCCAAGTAGAGATTCACAAATTTTCCAAATATAGATTCACAAATTTCCCAAGTATAGATCCACCAATTTCCCAAGTATAGATTCACATATTTCCCAAGTATAGATTTACAAATTTCCCAAGTATAGATTCACAAATTTTCGAAGTATAGATTCACAAATTTTCCAAGTATAGATTCACAAATTTTCCAAGTATAGATTCACAAATTTCCCAAGCATAGATTCACAAATTTTCCAAGTATAGATTCACAAATTTCCCAAGTAGAGATTCACAAATTTCCCAAGTAGAGATTTACAAATTTTCCAAGTATAGATTCACAAATTTTCCAAGTATAGATTCACAAATTTTCCAAGTATAGATTCACAAATTTCCCAAATATAGATTCACAAATTTCCCAAGTATAGATTCACAAATTTCCGAAGTATAGTTTCACATATTTCCCAAGTATAGATTCACACATTTCCCAAGTATAGATTGACAAATTTCCGAAGTATAGATTCACAAATTTTCCAAGTATAGATCCACCAATTTCCCAAGTATATCCACCAATTTCCCAAGTATAGATTCACATATTTCCCAAGTATAGATTTACAAATTTCCCAAGTATAGATTCACAAATTTCCGAAGTATAGATTCACAAATTTTCCAAGTATAGATTCACAAATTTCCCAAGTAGAGATTCACAAATTTCCCAAATATATATTCACAAATTTCCCAAGTATAGATTCACAAATTTCCCAAGTAGAGATTCACAAATTTCACAAATATATATTCACAAATTTCCCAAGTATAGATTCACAAATTTCCCAAGTATAGATCCACCAATTTCCCAAGTATAGATCCACCAATTTCCCAAGTATAGATTCACCAATTTCCAAGTATAGATTCACAAATTTCCCAAGTATAGATTCAAAAATTTCCCAAGTAGAGAGTCACAAATTTTCCAAGTATAGATTCACAAATTTTCCAAGTATAGATTCACAAATTTTCCAAGTATAGATTCACAAATTTTCCAAATATAGATTCACAAATTTCCCAAGTATAGATTCACAAATTTTCCAAGTATAGATTCACAAATTTCCCAAATATAGATTCACAAATTTTCCAAGTATAGATTCACAAATTTCCCAAGTATAGATCCACCAATTTCCCAAGTATAGATTCACCAATTTCCAAGTATAGATTCACATATTTCCCAAGTATAGATTCACAAATTTCCCAAGTATAGATTCACAAATTTTCCAAGTATAGATTCACAAATTTCCCAAGCATAGATTGACAAATTTCCCAAGTATAGATTCACAAATTTCCCAAGTATAGATCCACAAATTTCCCAAGTATAGATTGACAAATTTCCCAAGCATAGATTCACAAATTTTCCAAGTATAGATTCACAAATTTCCCAAGTATAGATTCACAAATTTTCCAAGTATAGATTCACAAATTTTCCAAGTATAGATCCACCAATTTCCCAAGTATATCCACCAATTTCCCAAGTATAGATTCACATATTTCCCAAGTATAGATTTACAAATTTCCCAAGTATAGATTCACAAATTTTCGAAGTATAGATTCATAAATTTTCCAAGTATAGATTCACAAATTTTCCAAGTAGAGATTCACAAATTTCCCAAATATATATTCACAAATTTCCCAAGTATAGATTCACAAATTTCCCAAGTAGAGATTCACAAATTTCACAAATATATATTCACAAATTTCCCAAGTATAGATTCACAAATTTCCCAAGTATAGATCCACCAATTTCCCAAGTATAGATCCACCAATTTCCCAAGTATAGATTCACCAATTTCCAAGTATAGATTCACAAATTTCCCAAGTATAGATTCAAAAATTTCCCAAGTATAGATTCACAAATTTTCCAAGTATAGATTCACAAATTTCCCAAGTAGAGATTCACAAATTTTCCAAATATAGATTCACAAATTTCCCAAGTATAGATTCACAAATTTTCCAAGTATAGATTCACAAATTTCCCAAATATAGATTCACAAATTTTCCAAGTATAGATTCACAAATTTCCCAAGTATAGATCCACCAATTTCCCAAGTATAGATTCACCAATTTCCAAGTATAGATTCACATATTTCCCAAGTATAGATTCACAAATTTCCCAAGTATAGATTCACAAATTTTCCAAGTATAGATTCACAAATTTCCCAAGCATAGATTGACAAATTTCCCAAGTATAGATTCACAAATTTCCCAAGTATAGATCCACAAATTTCCCAAGTATAGATTGACAAATTTCCCAAGCATAGATTCACAAATTTTCCAAGTATAGATTCACAAATTTCCCAAGTATAGATTCACAAATTTTCCAAGTATAGATTCACAAATTTTCCAAGTATAGATCCACCAATTTCCCAAGTATATCCACCAATTTCCCAAGTATAGATTCACATATTTCCCAAGTATAGATTTACAAATTTCCCAAGTATAGATTCACAAATTTTCGAAGTATAGATTCACAAATTTTCCAAGTATAGATTCACAAATTTTCCAAGTATAGATTCACAAATTTCCCAAGCATAGATTCACAAATTTTCCAAGTATAGATTCACAAATTTCCCAAGTAGACATTCACAAATTTCCCAAATATATATTCACAAATTTCCCAAGTATAGATTCACAAATTTCCCAAGTAGAGATTCACAAATTTTCCAAGTATAGATTCACAAATTTTCCAAGTATAGATTGACAAATTTTCCAAGTATAGATTCACAAATTTCCCAAGTATAGATTCACAAATTTCCGAAGTATAGATTCACAAATTTCCCAAGTATAGATTCACAAATTTCCGAAGTATAGATTCACATATTTCCCAAGTATAGATTCACATATTTCCCAAGTATAGATTGACAAATTTCCGAAGTATAGATTCACAAATTTTCCAAGTATAGATCCACCAATTTCCCAAGTATATCCACCAATTTCCCAAGTATAGATTCACATATTTTCCAAGTATACATTCACAAATTTCCCAAGCATAGATTCACAAATTTTCCAAGTATAGATTCACAAATTTTCCAAGTAGAGATTCACAAATTTCCCAAATATATATTCACAAATTTCCCAAGTATAGATTCACAAATTTCCCAAGTATAGATCCACCAATTTCCCAAGTATAGATCCACCAATTTCCGAAGTATAGATTCACAAATTTTCCAAGTATAGATTCACAAATTTCCCAAGTATAGGTTCACAAATTTCCCAAGTATAGATCCACCAATTTCCCAAGTATAGATCCACCAATTTCCCAAGTATAGATTCACAAATTTTCCAAGTATAGATTCACATATTTTCCAAGTATAGATTAACAAATTTCCCTAGTATAGATTCACAAATTTCCGAAGTATAGATTCACAAATTTCCCAAGTATAGATCCACAAATTTCCCAAGTATAGATTGACAAATTTCCCAAGTATAGATTCACAAATTTCCGAAGTATAGATTCACAAATTTCCCAAGTATAGATTCACAAATTTCCGAAGTATAGATTCACAAATTTTCCAAGTATAGAATCACAAATTTCCCAAGTAGAGATTCACAAATTTCACAAATATATATTCACAAATTTCCCAAGTAGAGATTCACAAATTTCCCAAGTATAGATCCACCAATTTCCCAAGTATAGATCCACCAATTTCCCAAGTATAGATTCACCAATTTCCAAGTATAGATTCACAAATTTTCCAAGTATAGATTCACAAATTTTCCAAGTATAGATTCACAAATTTCCCAAGTAGAGATTCACAAATTTCCCAAATATATATTCACAAATTTCCCAAGTATAGATTCACAAATTTCCCAAGTAGAGATTCACAAATTTTCCAAGTATAGATTCACAAATTTTCCAAGTATAGATTCACAAATTTTCCAAGTATAGATTCACAAATTTTCCAAGTATAGATTCACAAATTTCCCAAATATAGATTCACAAATTTCCCAAGTATAGATTCACAAATTTCCGAAGTATAGATTCACAAATTTCCGAAGTATAGTTTCACATATTTCCCAAGTATAGATTCACACATTTCCCAAGTATAGATTGACAAATTTCCGAAGTATAGATTCACAAATTTTCCAAGTATAGATCCACCAATTTCCCAAGTATATCCACCAATTTTCCAAGTATAGATTCACATATTTCCCAAGTATAGATTTACAAATTTCCCAAGTATAGATTCACAAATTTCCGAAGTATAGATTCACAAATTTTCCAAGTATAGATTCACAAATTTCCCAAGTAGAGATTCACAAATTTCCCAAATATATATTCACAAATTTCCCAAGTATAGATTCACAAATTTCCCAAGTAGAGATTCACAAATTTCACAAATATATATTCACAAATTTACCAAGTATAGATTCACAAATTTCCCAAGTATAGATCCACCAATTTCCCAAGTATAGATCCACCAATTTCCCAAGTATAGATTCACCAATTTCCAAGTATAGATTCACAAATTTCCCAAGTATAGATTCAAAAATTTCCCAAGTAGAGAGTCACAAATTTTCCAAGTATAGATTCACAAATTTTCCAAGTATAGATTCACAAATTTCCCAAGTAGAGATTCACAAATTTTCCAAATATAGATTCACAAATTTCCCAAGTATAGATTCACAAATTTTCCAAGTATAGATTCACAAATTTCCCAAATATAGATTCACAAATTTTCCAAGTATAGATTCACAAATTTCCCAAGTATAGATCCACCAATTTCCCAAGTATAGATTCACCAATTTCCAAGTATAGTTTCACATATTTCCCAAGTATAGATTCACACATTTCCCAAGTATAGATTGACAAATTTCCGAAGTATAGATTCACAAATTTTCCAAGTATAGATAAACCAATTTCCCAAGTATATCCACCAATTTCCCAAGTATAGATTCACATATTTCCCAAGTATAGATTTACAAATTTCCCAAGTATAGATTCACAAATTTCCGAAGTATAGATTCACAAATTTTCCAAGTATAGATTCACAAATTTCCCAAGTAGAGATTCACAAATTTCCCAAATATATATTCACAAATTTCCCAAGTATAGATTCACAAATTTCCCAAGTAGAGATTCACAAATTTCACAAATATATATTCACAAATTTACCAAGTATAGATTCACAAATTTCCCAAGTATAGATCCACCAATTTCCCAAGTATAGATCCACCAATTTCCCAAGTATAGATTCACCAATTTCCAAGTATAGATTCACAAATTTCCCAAGTATAGATTCAAAAATTTCCCAAGTAGAGAGTCACAAATTTTCCAAGTATAGATTCACAAATTTTCCAAGTATAGATTCACAAATTTCCCAAGTAGAGATTCACAAATTTTCCAAATATAGATTCACAAATTTCCCAAGTATAGATTCACAAATTTTCCAAGTATAGATTCACAAATTTCCCAAATATAGATTCACAAATTTTCCAAGTATAGATTCACAAATTTCCCAAGTATAGATCCACCAATTTCCCAAGTATAGATTCACCAATTTCCAAGTATAGATTCACATATTTCCCAAGTATAGATTCACAAATTTCCCAAGTATAGATTCACAAATTTTCCAAGTATAGATTCACAAATTTCCCAAGCATAGATTGACAAATTTCCCAAGTATAGATTCACAAATTTCCCAAGTATAGATCCACAAATTTCCCAAGTATAGATTCACAAATTTCCCAAGTAGAGATTCACAAATTTCCCAAGTAGAGATTTACAAATTTTCCAAGTATAGATTCACAAATTTTCCAAGTATAGATTCACAAATTTTCCAAGTATAGATTCACAAATTTCCCAAATATAGATTCACAAATTTCCCAAGTATAGATTTACAAATTTCCCAAGTATAGATTCACAAATTTTCGAAGTATAGATTCACAAATTTCCCAAGTAGAGATTTACAAATTTTCCAAGTATAGATTCACAAATTTTCCAAGTATAGATTCACAAATTTTCCAAGTATAGATTCACAAATTTCCCAAATATAGATTCACATATTTCCCAAGTATAGATTTACAAATTTCCCAAGTATAGATTCACAAATTTTCGAAGTATAGATTCACAAATTTTCCAAGTATAGATTCACAAATTTTCCAAGTATAGATTCACAAATTTCCCAAGCATAGATTCACAAATTTTCCAAGTATAGATTCACAAATTTCCCAAGTAGAGATTTACAAATTTTCCAAGTATAGATTCACAAATTTTCCAAGTATAGATTCACAAATTTTCCAAGTATAGATTCACAAATTTCCCAAATATAGATTCACAAATTTCCCAAGTATAGATTCACAAATTTCCGAAGTATAGATTCACAAATTTCCGAAGTATAGTTTCACATATTTCCCAAGTATAGATTCACACATTTCCCAAGTATAGATTGACAAATTTCCGAAGCATAGATTCACAAATTTTCCAAGTATAGATCCACCAATTTCCCAAGTATATCCACCAATTTTCCAAGTATAGATTCACATATTTCCCAAGTATAGATTTACAAATTTCCCAAGTATAGATTCACAAATTTCCGAAGTATAGATTCACAAATTTTCCAAGTATAGATTCACAAATTTCCCAAGTAGAGATTCACAAATTTCCCAAATATATATTCACAAATTTCCCAAGTATAGATTCACAAATTTCCCAAGTAGAGATTCACAAATTTCACAAATATATATTCACAAATTTACCAAGTATAGATTCACAAATTTCCCAAGTATAGATCCACCAATTTCCCAAGTATAGATCCACCAATTTCCCAAGTATAGATTCACCAATTTCCAAGTATAGATTCACAAATTTCCCAAGTATAGATTCAAAAATTTCCCAAGTAGAGAGTCACAAATTTTCCAAGTATAGATTCACAAATTTTCCAAGTATAGATTCACAAATTTCCCAAGTAGAGATTCACAAATTTTCCAAATATAGATTCACAAATTTCCCAAGTATAGATTCACAAATTTTCCAAGTATAGATTCACAAATTTCCCAAATATAGATTCACAAATTTTCCAAGTATAGATTCACAAATTTCCCAAGTATAGATCCACCAATTTCCCAAGTATAGATTCACCAATTTCCAAGTATAGTTTCACATATTTCCCAAGTATAGATTCACACATTTCCCAAGTATAGATTGACAAATTTCCGAAGTATAGATTCACAAATTTTCCAAGTATAGATAAACCAATTTCCCAAGTATATCCACCAATTTCCCAAGTATAGATTCACATATTTCCCAAGTATAGATTTACAAATTTCCCAAGTATAGATTCACAAATTTCCGAAGTATAGATTCACAAATTTTCCAAGTATAGATTCACAAATTTCCCAAGTAGAGATTCACAAATTTCCCAAATATATATTCACAAATTTCCCAAGTATAGATTCACAAATTTCCCAAGTAGAGATTCACAAATTTCACAAATATTTATTCACAAATTTACCAAGTATAGATTCACAAATTTCCCAAGTATAGATCCACCAATTTCCCAAGTATAGATCCACCAATTTCCCAAGTATAGATTCACCAATTTCCAAGTATAGATTCACAAATTTCCCAAGTATAGATTCAAAAATTTCCCAAGTAGAGAGTCACAAATTTTCCAAGTATAGATTCACAAATTTTCCAAGTATAGATTCACAAATTTCCCAAGTAGAGATTCACAAATTTTCCAAATATAGATTCACAAATTTCCCAAGTATAGATTCACAAATTTTCCAAGTATAGATTCACAAATTTCCCAAATATAGATTCACCAATTTCCCAAGTATAGATTCACCAATTTCCAAGTATAGATTCACATATTTCCCAAGTATAGATTCACAAATTTCCCAAGTATAGATTCACAAATTTTCCAAGTATAGATTCACAAATTTCCCAAGCATAGATTGACAAATTTCCCAAGTATAGATTCACAAATTTCCCAAGTATAGATCCACAAATTTCCCAAGTATAGATTCACAAATTTCCCAAGTAGAGATTCACAAATTTCCCAAGTAGAGATTTACAAATTTTCCAAGTATAGATTCACAAATTTTCCAAGTATAGATTCACAAATTTTCCAAGTATAGATTCACAAATTTCCCAAATATAGATTCACAAATTTCCCAAGTATAGATTCACAAATTTCCGAAGTATAGATTCACAAATTTCCGAAGTATAGTTTCACATATTTCCCAAGTATAGATTCACACATTTCCCAAGTATAGATTGACAAATTTCCGAAGTATAGATTCACAAATTTTCCAAGTATAGATCCACCAATTTCCCAAGTATATCCACCAATTTTCCAAGTATAGATTCACATATTTCCCAAGTATAGATTTACAAATTTCCCAAGTATAGATTCACAAATTTCCGAAGTATAGATTCACAAATTTTCCAAGTATAGATTCACAAATTTCCCAAGTAGAGATTCACAAATTTCCCAAATATATATTCACAAATTTCCCAAGTATAGATTCACAAATTTCCCAAGTAGAGATTCACAAATTTCACAAATATATATTCACAAATTTACCAAGTATAGATTCACAAATTTCCCAAGTATAGATCCACCAATTTCCCAAGTATAGATCCACCAATTTCCCAAGTATAGATTAACCAATTTCCAAGTATAGATTCACAAATTTCCCAAGTATAGATTCAAAAATTTCCCAAGTAGAGAGTCACAAATTTTCCAAGTATAGATTCACAAATTTTCCAAGTATAGATTCACAAATTTCCCAAGTAGAGATTCACAAATTTTCCAAATATAGATTCACAAATTTCCCAAGTATAGATTCACAAATTTTCCAAGTATAGATTCACAAATTTCCCAAATATAGATTCACAAATTTTCCAAGTATAGATTCACAAATTTCCCAAGTATAGATCCACCAATTTCCCAAGTATAGATTCACCAATTTCCAAGTATAGTTTCACATATTTCCCAAGTATAGATTCACACATTTCCCAAGTATAGATTGACAAATTTCCGAAGTATAGATTCACAAATTTTCCAAGTATAGATAAACCAATTTCCCAAGTATATCCACCAATTTCCCAAGTATAGATTCACATATTTCCCAAGTATAGATTTACAAATTTCCCAAGTATAGATTCACAAATTTCCGAAGTATAGATTCACAAATTTTCCAAGTATAGATTCACAAATTTCCCAAGTAGAGATTCACAAATTTCCCAAATATATATTCACAAATTTCCCAAGTATAGATTCACAAATTTCCCAAGTAGAGATTCACAAATTTCACAAATATATATTCACAAATTTACCAAGTATAGATTCACAAATTTCCCAAGTATAGATCCACCAATTTCCCAAGTATAGATCCACCAATTTCCCAAGTATAGATTCACCAATTTCCAAGTATAGATTCACAAATTTCCCAAGTATAGATTCAAAAATTTCCCAAGTAGAGAGTCACAAATTTTCCAAGTATAGATTCACAAATTTTCCAAGTATAGATTCACAAATTTCCCAAGTAGAGATTCACAAATTTTCCAAATATAGATTCACAAATTTCCCAAGTATAGATTCACAAATTTTCCAAGTATAGATTCACAAATTTCCCAAATATAGATTCACAAATTTTCCAAGTATAGATTCACAAATTTCCCAAGTATAGATCCACCAATTTCCCAAGTATAGATTCACCAATTTCCAAGTATAGATTCACATATTTCCCAAGTATAGATTCACAAATTTCCCAAGTATAGATTCACAAATTTTCCAAGTATAGATTCACAAATTTCCCAAGCATAGATTGACAAATTTCCCAAGTATAGATTCACAAATTTCCCAAGTATAGATCCACAAATTTCCCAAGTATAGATTGACAAATTTCCCAAGCATAGATTCACAAATTTTCCAAGTATAGATTCACAAATTTCCCAAGTATAGATTCACAAATTTTCCAAGTATAGATTCACAAATTTTCCAAGTATAGATCCACCAATTTCCCAAGTATATCCACCAATTTCCCAAGTATAGATTCACATATTTCCCAAGTATAGATTCACAAATTTCCCAAGTATAGATTCACCAATTTCCAAGTATAGATTCACATATTTCCCAAGTATAGATTCACAAATTTCCCAAGTATAGATTCACAAATTTCCCAAGTATAGATCCACAAATTTCCCAAGTATAGATTGACAAATTTCCCAAGCATAGATTCACAAATTTTCCAAGTATAGATTCACAAATTTCCCAAGTATAGATTGACAAATTTCCGAAGTATAGATTCACAAATTTTCCAAGTATAGATCCACCAATTTCCCAAGTATATCCACCAATTTCCCAAGTATAGATTCACATATTTCCCAAGTATAGATTTACAAATTTCCCAAGTATAGATTCACAAATTTCCGAAGTATAGATTCACAAATTTTCCAAGTATAGATTCACAAATTTTCCAAGTAGAGATTCACAAATTTCCCAAATATATATTCACAAATTTCCCAAGTATAGATTCACAAATTTCCCAAGTATAGATCCACCAATTTCCCAAGTATAGATACACAAATTTTCCAAGTATACATTCACAAATTTCCCAAGCATAGATTCGCAAATTTCCCAAGTATAGGTTCACAAATTTCCCAAGTATAGATTAACAAATTTCCCAAATATATATTCACAAATTTCCCAAGTATAGATTCACAAATTTCCCAAGTATAGATCCACCAATTTCCCAAGTATAGATCCACCAATTTCCGAAGTATAGATTCACAAATTTTCCAAGTATAGATTTACAAATTTCCCAAGTATAGGTTCACAAATTTCCCAAGTATAGATCCACCAATTTCCCAAGTATAGATCCACCAATTTCCCAAGTATAGATTCACAAATTTCCGAAGTATCGATTCACAAATTTCCCAAGTATAGATTCACAAATTTCCGAAGTATAGATTCACAAATTTCCCAAGTATAGATCCACCAATTTCCCAAGTATAGATTCACCAATTTCCAAGTATAGATTCACAAATTTTCCAAGTATAGATTCACAAATTTTCCAAGTATAGATTCACAAATTTCCCAAGTAGAGATTCACAAATTTCCCAAATATATATTCACAAATTTCCCAAGTATAGATTCACAAATTTCCCAAGTAGAGATTCACAAATTTTCCAAGTATAGATTCACAAATTTTCCAAGTATAGATTCACAAATTTTCCAATTATAGATTCACAAATTTCCCAAATATAGATTCACAAATTTCCCAAGTATAGATTCACAAATTTCCCAAGTATAGATTCACAAATTTCCCAAGTATAGATTCACAAATTTCCGAAGTATAGATTCACATATTTCCCAAGTATAGATTCACATATTTCCCAAGTATAGATTGACAAATTTATGAAGTATAGATTCACAAATTTTCCAAGTATAGATCCACCAATTTCCCAAGTATATCCACCAATTTCCCAAGTATAGATTCACATATTTCCCAAGTATAGATTTACAAATTTCCCAAGTATAGATTCACAAATTTCCGAAGTATAGATTCACAAATTTTCCAAGTATAGATTCACAAATTTCCCAAGTAGAGATTCACAAATTTCCCAAATATATATTCACAAATTTCTCAAGTATAGATTCACAAATTTCCCAAGTAGAGATTCACAAATTTCACAAATATATATTCACAAATTTCCCAAGTATAGATTCACAAATTTCCCAAGTATAGATCCACCAATTTCCCAAGTATAGATCCACCAATTTCCCAAGTATAGATTCACCAATTTCCAAGTATAGATTCACAAATTTCCCAAGTATAGATTCAAAAATTTCCCAAGTAGAGAGTCACAAATTTTCCAAGTATAGATTCACAAATTTTCCAAGTATAGATTCACAAATTTCCCAAGTAGAGATTCACAAATTTTCCAAATATAGATTCACAAATTTCCCAAGTATAGATCCACCAATTTCCCAAGTATAGATTCACATATTTCCCAAGTATAGATTTACAAATTTCCCAAGTATAGATTCACAAATTTTCGAAGTATAGATTCACAAATTTCTCAAGTATAGATTCACAAATTTCCCAAGTAGAGATTCACAAATTTCACAAATATATATTCACAAATTTCCCAAGTATAGATTCACAAATTTCCCAAGTATAGATCCACCAATTTCCCAAGTATAGATCCACCAATTTCCCAAGTATAGATTCACCAATTTCCAAGTATAGATTCACAAATTTCCCAAGTATAGATTCAAAAATTTCCCAAGTAGAGAGTCACAAATTTTCCAAGTATAGATTCACAAATTTTCCAAGTATAGATTCACAAATTTCCCAAGTAGAGATTCACAAATTTTCCAAATATAGATTCACAAATTTCCCAAGTATAGATCCACCAATTTCCCAAGTATAGATTCACATATTTCCCAAGTATAGATTTACAAATTTCCCAAGTATAGATTCACAAATTTTCGAAGTATAGATTCACAAATTTTCCAAGTATAGATTCACAAATTTCCCAAGTATAGATCCACCAATTTCCCAAGTATAGATCCACCAATTTCCCAAGTATAGATTCACCAATTTCCAAGTATAGATTCACAAATTTCCCAAGTATAGATTCAAAAATTTCCCAAGTAGAGAGTCACAAATTTTCCAAGTATAGATTCACAAATTTTCCAAGTATAGATTCACAAATTTCCCAAGTAGAGATTCACAAATTTTCCAAATATAGATTCACAAATTTCCCAAGTATAGATCCACCAATTTCCCAAGTATAGATTCACATATTTCCCAAGTATAGATTTACAAATTTCCCAAGTATAGATTCACAAATTTTCGAAGTATAGATTCACAAATTTTCCAAGTATAGATTCACAAAATTTCCAAGTATAGATTCACACATTTCCCAAGCATAGATTCACAAATTTTCCAAGTATAGATTCACAAATTTCCCAAGTAGAGATTCACAAATTTCCCAAGTAGAGATTTACAAATTTTCCAAGTATAGATTCACAAATTTTCCAAGTATAGATTCACAAATTTTCCAAGTATAGATTCACAAATTTCCCAAATATAGATTCACAAATTTCCCAAGTATAGATTCACAAATTTCCGAAGTATAGATTCACAAATTTCCGAAGTATAGTTTCACATATTTCCCAAGTATAGATTCACACATTTCCCAAGTATAGATTGACAAATTTCAGAAGTATAGATTCACAAATTTTCCAAGTATAGATCCACCAATTTCCCAAGTATATCCACCAATTTCCCAAGTATAGATTCACATATTTCCCAAGTATAGATTTACAAATTTCCCAAGTATAGATTCACAAATTTCCGAAGTATAGATTCACAAATTTTCCAAGCATAGATTCACAAATTTTCCAAGTATAGATTCACAAATTTTCCAAGTATAGATTCACAAATTTTCCAAGTATAGATTCACAAATTTCCCAAATATAGATTCACAAATTTCCCAAGTATAGATTCACAAATTTCCGAAGTATAGATTCACAAATTTCCCAAGTATAGATTCACAAATTTCCGAAGTATAGATTCACATATTTCCCAAGTATAGATTCACATATTTCCCAAGTATAGATTGACAAATTTCCGAAGTATAGATTCACAAATTTTCCAAGTATAGATCCACCAATTTCCCAAGTATAGATTCACAAATTTCCGAAGTATAGATTCACAAATTTCCCAAGTATAGATCCACAAATTTCCCAAGTATAGATTGACAAATTTCCCAAGTATAGATTCACAAATTTCCGAAGTATAGATTCACAAATTTCCCAAGTATAGATTCACAAATTTCCGAAGTATAGATTCACAAATTTTCCAAGTATAGATTCACAAATTTCCCAAGTAGAGATTCACAAATTTCACAAATATATATTCACAAATTTCCCAAGTAGAGATTCACAAATTTCCCAAGTATAGATCCACCAATTTCCCAAGTATAGATCCACCAATTTCCCAAGTATAGATTCACCAATTTCCAAGTATAGATTCACAAATTTTCCAAGTATAGATTCACAAATTTTCCAAGTATAGATTCACAAATTTCCCAAGTAGAGATTCACAAATTTCCCAAATATATATTCACAAGTTTCCCAAGTATAGATTCACAAATTTCCCAAGTAGAGATTCACAAATTTTCCAAGTATAGATTCAGAAATTTTCCAAGTATAGATTCACAAATTTTCCAAGTATAGATTCACAAATTTCCCAAATATAGATTCACAAATTTCCCAAGTATAGATTCACTAATTTCCCAAGTATAGATTCACAAATTTCCGAAGTATAGATTCACATATTTCCCAAGTATAGATTCACATATTTCCCAAGTATAGATTCACATATTTCCCAAGTATAGATTCACAAATTTCCGAAGTATAGATTCACAAATTTTCCAAGTATAGATTCACAAATTTCCCAAGTAGAGATTCACAAATTTCACAAATATATATTCACAAATTTCCCAAGTAGAGATTCACAAATTTCCCAAGTATAGATCCACCAATTTCCCAAGTATAGATCCACCAATTTCCCAAGTATAGATTCACCAATTTCCAAGTATAGATTCACAAATTTTCCAAGTATAGATTCACAAATTTTCCAAGTATAGATTCACAAATTTCCCAAGTAGAGATTCACAAATTTCCCAAATATATATTCACAAGTTTCCCAAGTATAGATTCACAAATTTCCCAAGTAGAGATTCACAAATTTTCCAAGTATAGATTCAGAAATTTTCCAAGTATAGATTCACAAATTTTCCAAGTATAGATTCACAAATTTCCCAAATATAGATTCACAAATTTCCCAAGTATAGATTCACAAATTTCCCAAGTATAGATTCACAAATTTCCGAAGTATAGATTCACATATTTCCCAAGTATAGATTCACATATTTCCCAAGTATAGATTGACAAATTTCCGAAGTATAGATTCACAAATTTTCCAAGTATAGATCCACCAATTTCCCAAGTATATCCACCAATTTCCCAAGTATAGATTCACATATTTCCCAAGTATAGATTTACAAATTTCCCAAGTATAGATTCACAAATTTCCGAAGTATAGATTCACAAATTTTCCAAGTATAGATTCACAAATTTTCCAAGTATAGATTCACAAATTTCCCAAGCATAGATTCACAAATTTTCCAAGTATAGATTCACAAATTTCCCAAGTAGAGATTCACAAATTTCCCAAATATATATTCACAAATTTCCCAAGTATAGATTCACAAATTTCCCAAGTATAGATCCACCAATTTCCCAAGTATAGATCCACCAATTTCCGAAGTATAGATTCACAAATTTTCCAAGTATAGATTCACAAATTTCCCAAGTATAGGTTCACAAATTTCTCAAGTATAGATCCACCAATTTCCCAAGTATAGATCCACAAATTTCCCAAGTATAGATTCACAAATTTTCCAAGTATAGATTCACAAATTTTCCTAGTATAGATTAACAAATTTCCCAAGTATAGATTCACAAATTTCCGAAGTATAGATTCACAAATTTCCCAAGTATAGATCCACAAATTTCCCAAGTATAGATTGACAAATTTCCCAAGTATAGATTCACAAATTTCCGAAGTATAGATTCACAAATTTTCCAAGTATAGATTCACAAATTTCCCAAGTAGAGATTCACAAATTTCACAAATATATATTCACAAATTTCCCAAGTAGAGATTCACAAATTTCCCAAGTATAGATCCACCAATTTCCCAAGTATAGATCCACCAATTTCCCAAGTATAGATTCACCAATTTCCAAGTATAGATTCACAAATTTCCCAAGTATAGATTCAAAAATTTCCCAAGTAGAGATTCACAAATTTTCCAAGATTAGATTCACAAATTTTCCAAGTATAGATTCACAAATTTCCCAAGTAGAGATTCACAAATTTTCCAAATATAGATTCACAAATTTCCCAAGTATAGATTCACAAATTTTCCAAGTATAGATTCACAAATTTCCCAAATATAGATTCACAAATTTTCCAAGTATAGATTCACAAATTTCCCAAGTATAGATCCACCAATTTCCCAAGTATAGATTCACCAATTTCCAAGTATAGATTCACAAATTTCCCAAGTATAGATTCAAAAATTTCCCAAGTAGAGATTCACAAATTTTCCAAGATTAGATTCACAAATTTTCCAAGTATAGATTCACAAATTTCCCAAGTAGAGATTCACAAATTTTCCAAATATAGATTCACAAATTTCCCAAGTATAGATTCACAAATTTTCCAAGTATAGATTCACAAATTTCCCAAGTATAGGTTCACAAATTTCCCAAGTATAGATCCACCAATTTCCCAAGTATAGATCCACAAATTTCCCAAGTATAGATTCACAAATTTTCCAAGTATAGATTCACAAATTTTCCTAGTATAGATTAACAAATTTCCCAAGTATAGATTCACAAATTTCCGAAGTATAGATTCACAAATTTCCCAAGTATAGATCCACAAATTTCCCAAGTATAGATTGACAAATTTCCCAAGTATAGATTCACAAATTTCCGAAGTATAGTTTCACAAATTTTCCAAGTATAGATTCACAAATTTCCCAAGTAGAGATTCACAAATTTCACAAATATATATTCACAAATTTCCCAAGTAGAGATTCACAAATTTCCCAAGTATAGATCCACCAATTTCCCAAGTATAGATCCACCAATTTCCCAAGTATAGATTCACCAATTTCCAAGTATAGATTCACAAATTTCCCAAGTATAGATTCAAAAATTTCCCAAGTAGAGATTCACAAATTTTCCAAGATTAGATTCACAAATTTTCCAAATATAGATTCACAAATTTCCCAAGTAGAGATTCACAAATTTTCCAAATATAGATTCACAAATTTCCCAAGTATAGATTCACAAATTTCCCAAGTATAGATCCACCAATTTCCCAAGTATAGATTCACCAATTTCCAAGTATAGATTCACAAATTTCCCAAGTATAGATTCAAAAATTTCCCAAGTAGAGATTCACAAATTTTCCAAGATTAGATTCACAAATTTTCCAAGTATAGATTCACAAATTTCCCAAGTAGAGATTCACAAATTTTCCAAATATAGATTCACAAATTTCCCAAGTATAGATTCACAAATTTTCCAAGTATAGATTCACAAATTTCCCAAGTATAGGTTCACAAATTTCCCAAGTATAGATCCACCAATTTCCCAAGTATAGATCCACAAATTTCCCAAGTATAGATTCACAAATTTTCCAAGTATAGATTCACAAATTTTCCTAATATAGATTAACAAATTTCCCAAGTATAGATTCACAAATTTCCGAAGTATAGATTCACAAATTTCCCAAGTATAGATCCACAAATTTCCCAAGTATAGATTGACAAATTTCCCAAGTATAGATTCACAAATTTCCGAAGTATAGTTTCACAAATTTTCCAAGTATAGATTCACAAATTTCCCAAGTAGAGATTCACAAATTTCACAAATATATATTCACAAATTTCCCAAGTAGAGATTCACAAATTTCCCAAGTATAGATCCACCAATTTCCCAAGTATAGATCCACCAATTTCCCAAGTATAGATTCACCAATTTCCAAGTATAGATTCACAAATTTCCCAAGTATAGATTCAAAAATTTCCCAAGTAGAGATTCACAAATTTTCCAAGATTAGATTCACAAATTTTCCAAATATAGATTCACAAATTTCCCAAGTAGAGATTCACAAATTTTCCAAATATAGATTCACAAATTTCCCAAGTATAGATTCACAAATTTTCCAAGTATAGATTCACAAATTTCCCAAATATAGATTCACAAATTTTCCAAGTATAGATTCACAAATTTCCCAAGTATAGATCCACCAATTTCCCAAGTATAGATTCACCAATTTCCAAGTATAGATTCACATATTTCCCAAGTATAGATTCACAAATTTCCCAAGTATAGATTCACAAATTTTCCAAGTATAGATTCACAAATTTCCCAAGCATAGATTGACAAATTTCCCAAGTATAGATTCACAAATTTCCCAAGTATAGATCCACAAATTTCCCAAGTATAGATTGACAAATTTCCCAAGTATAGATTCACAAATTTTCCAAGTATAGATTCACAAATTTCCCAAGTATAGATCCACCAATTTCCCAAGTATAGATCCACCAATTTCCCAAGTATAGATTCACCAATTTCCAAGTATAGATTCACAAATTTCCCAAGTATAGATTCAAAAATTTCCCAAGTAGAGATTCACAAATTTTCCAAGATTAGATTCACAAATTTTCCAAATATAGATTCACAAATTTCCCAAGTAGAGATTCACAAATTTTCCAAATATAGATTCACAAATTTCCCAAGTATAGATTCACAAATTTCCCAAGTATAGATCCACCAATTTCCCAAGTATAGATTCACCAATTTCCAAGTATAGATTCACAAATTTCCCAAGTATAGATTCAAAAATTTCCCAAGTAGAGATTCACAAATTTTCCAAGATTAGATTCACAAATTTTCCAAGTATAGATTCACAAATTTCCCAAGTAGAGATTCACAAATTTTCCAAATATAGATTCACAAATTTCCCAAGTATAGATTCACAAATTTTCCAAGTATAGATTCACAAATTTCCCAAGTATAGGTTCACAAATTTCCCAAGTATAGATCCACCAATTTCCCAAGTATAGATCCACAAATTTCCCAAGTATAGATTCACAAATTTTCCAAGTATAGATTCACAAATTTTCCTAATATAGATTAACAAATTTCCCAAGTATAGATTCACAAATTTCCGAAGTATAGATTCACAAATTTCCCAAGTATAGATCCACAAATTTCCCAAGTATAGATTGACAAATTTCCCAAGTATAGATTCACAAATTTCCGAAGTATAGTTTCACAAATTTTCCAAGTATAGATTCACAAATTTCCCAAGTAGAGATTCACAAATTTCACAAATATATATTCACAAATTTCCCAAGTAGAGATTCACAAATTTCCCAAGTATAGATCCACCAATTTCCCAAGTATAGATCCACCAATTTCCCAAGTATAGATTCACCAATTTCCAAGTATAGATTCACAAATTTCCCAAGTATAGATTCAAAAATTTCCCAAGTAGAGATTCACAAATTTTCCAAGATTAGATTCACAAATTTTCCAAATATAGATTCACAAATTTCCCAAGTAGAGATTCACAAATTTTCCAAATATAGATTCACAAATTTCCCAAGTATAGATTCACAAATTTTCCAAGTATAGATTCACAAATTTCCCAAATATAGATTCACAAATTTTCCAAGTATAGATTCACAAATTTCCCAAGTATAGATCCACCAATTTCCCAAGTATAGATTCACCAATTTCCAAGTATAGATTCACATATTTCCCAAGTATAGATTCACAAATTTCCCAAGTATAGATTCACAAATTTTCCAAGTATAGATTCACAAATTTCCCAAGCATAGATTGACAAATTTCCCAAGTATAGATTCACAAATTTCCCAAGTATAGATCCACAAATTTCCCAAGTATAGATTGACAAATTTCCCAAGTATAGATTCACAAATTTTCCAAGTATAGATTCACAAATTTCCCAAGTATAGATTCACAAATTTTCCAAGTATAGATTCACAAATTTTCCAAGTATAAATCCACCAATTTCCCAAGTATATCCACCAATTTCCCAAATATAGATTCACATATTTCCCAAGTATAGATTTACAAATTTCCCAAGTATAGATTCACAAATTTTCGAAGTATAGATTCACAAATTTTCCAAGTATAGATTCACAAATTTTCCAAGTATAGATTCACAAATTTCCCAAGCATAGATTCACAAATTTCCCAAGTATAGATCCACAAATTTCCCAAGTATAGATTGACAAATTTCCCAAGTATAGATTCACAAATTTCCCAAGTAGAGATTCACAAATTTCCCAAATATATATTCACAAATTTCCCAAGTATAGATTCACAAATTTCCCAAGTAGAGATTCACAAATTTTCCAAGTATAGATTCACAAATTTTCCAAGTATAGATTCACAAATTTTCCAAGTATAGATTCACAAATTTCCCAAATATAGATTCACAAATTTCCCAAGTATAGATTCACAAATTTCCGAAGTATAGATTCACAAATTTTCCAAGTATAGGTTCAGAAATTTCCGAAGTATAGATTCACATATTTCCCAAGTATAGATTCACATATTTCCCAAGTATAGATTGACAAATTTCCGAAGTATAGATTCACAAATTTTCCAAGTATAGATCCACCAATTTCCCAAGTATATCCACCAATTTCCCAAGTATAGATTCACATATTTCCCAAGTATAGATTTACAAATTTCCCAAGTATAGATTCACAAATTTCCGAAGTATAGATTCACACATTTTCCAAGTATAGATTCACAAATTTTCCAAGTATATATTCACAAATTTCCCAAGCATAGATTCACAAATTTTCCAAGTATAGATTCACAAATTTTCCAAATAGAGATTCACAAATTTCCCAAATATATATTCACAAATTTCCCAAGTATAGATTCACAAATTTCCCAAGTATAGATCCACCAATTTCCCAAGTATAGATCCACCAATTTCCGAAGTATAGATTCACAAATTTTCCAAGTATAGATTCACAAATTTCCCAAGTATAGGTTCACAAATTTCCCAAGTATAGATCCACCAATTTCCCAAGTATAGATCCACCAATTTCCCAAGTATATATTCACAAATTTCCCAAGCATAGATTCACAAATTTTCCAAGTATAGATTCACAAATTTTCCAAATAGAGATTCACAAATTTCCCAAATATATATTCACAAATTTCCCAAGTATAGATTCACAAATTTCCCAAGTATAGATCCACCAATTTCCCAAGTATAGATCCACCAATTTCCGAAGTATAGATTCACAAATTTTCCAAGTATAGATTCACAAATTTCCCAAGTATAGGTTCACAAATTTCCCAAGTATAGATCCACCAATTTCCCAAGTATAGATTCACAAATTTTCCAAGTATAGATTCACAAATTTCCCAAGAAGAGATTCACAAATTTCACAAATATATATTCACAAATTTCCCAAGTAGAGATTCACAAATTTCCCAAGTATAGATCCACCAATTTCCCAAGTATAGATCCACCAATTTCCCAAGTATAGATTCACCAATTTCCAAGTATAGATTCACAAATTTTCCAAGTATAGATTCACAAATTTTCCAAGTATAGATTCACAAATTTCCCAAGTAGAGATTCACAAATTTCCCAAATATATATTCACAAATTTCCCAAGTATAGATTCACAAATTTCCCAAGTAGAGATTCACAAATTTTCCAGGTATAGATTCACAAATTTTCCAAGTATAGATTCACAAATTTTCCAAGTATAGATTCACAAATTTCCCAAATATAGATTCACAAATTTCCCAAGTATAGATTCACAAATTTCCCAAGTATAGATTCACAAATTTCCGAAGTATAGATTCACATATTTCCCAAGTATAGATTCACATATTTCCCAAGTATAGATTGACAAATTTCCGAAGTATAGATTCACAAATTTTCCAAGTATAGATCCACCAATTTCCCAAGTATATCCACCAATTTCCCAAGTATAGATTCACATATTTCCCAAGTATAGATTTACAAATTTCCCAAGTATAGATTCACAAATTTCCGAAGTATAGATTCACAAATTTTCCAAGTATAGATTCACAAATTTTCCAAGTAGAGATTCACAAATTTCCCAAATATATATTCACAAATTTCCCAAGTATAGATTCACAAATTTCCCAAGTATAGATCCACCAATTTCCCAAGTATAGATCCACCAATTTCCGAAGTATAGATTCACAAATTTTCCAAGTATAGATTCACAAATTTCCCAAGTATAGGTTCACAAATTTCCCAAGTATAGATCCACCAATTTCCCAAGTATAGATCCAAAAATTTCCCAAGTATAGATTCACAAATTTTCCAAGTATAGATTCACAAATTTTCCTAGTATAGATTAACAAATTTCCCAAGTATAGATTCACAAATTTCCGAAGTATAGATTCACAAATTTCCCAAGTATAGATCCACAAATTTCCCAAGTATAGATTGACAAATTTCCCAAGTATAGATTCACAAATTTCCGAAGTATAGATTCACAAATTTTCCAAGTATAGATTCACAAATTTACCAAGTAGAGATTCACAAATTTCACAAATATATATTCACAAATTTCCCAAGTAGAGATTCACAAATTTCCCAAGTATAGATCCACCAATTTCCCAAGTATAGATTCACCAATTTCCAAGTATAGATTCACAAATTTCCCAAGTATAGATTCAAAAATTTCCCAAGTAGAGATTCACAAATTTTCCAAGATTAGATTCACAAATTTTCCAAGTATAGATTCACAAATTTCCCAAGTAGAGATTCACAAATTTTCCAAATATAGATTCACAAATTTCCCAAGTATAGATTCACAAATTTTCCAAGTATAGATTCACAAATTTCCCAAATATAGATTCACAAATTTTCCAAGTATAGATTCACAAATTTCCAAGTATAGATCCACCAATTTCCCAAGTATAGATTCACCAATTTCCAAGTATAGATTCACATATTTCCCAAGTATAGATTCACAAATTTCCCAAGTATAGATTCACAAATTTTCCAAGTATAGATTCACAAATTTCCCAAGCATAGATTGACAAATTTCCCAAGTATAGATTCACAAATTTCCCAAGTATAGATCCACAGATTTCCCAAGTATAGATTGACAAATTTCCCAAGTAGAGATTCACAAATTTCACAAATATATATTCACAAATTTCCCAAGTATAGATTCACAAATTTCCCAAGTATAGATTCACAAATTTCCGAAGTATAGATTCACAAATTTTCCAAGTATAGATTCACAAATTTCCCAAGTAGAGATTCACAAATTTCACAAATATATATTCACAAATTTCCCAAGTAGAGATTCACAAATTTCCCAAGTATAGATCCACCAATTTCCCAAGTATAGATCCACCAATTTCCCAAGTATAGATTCACCAATTTCCAAGTATAGATTCACAAATTTTCCAAGTATAGATTCACAAATTTTCCAAGTATAGATTCACAAATTTCCCAAGTAGAGATTCACAAATTTCCCAAATATATATTCACAAATTTCCCAAGTATAGATTCACAAATTTCCCAAGTAGAGATTCACAAATTTTCCAAGTATAGATTCACAAATTTTCCAAGTATAGATTCACAAATTTTCCAAGTATAGATTCACAAATTTCCCAAATATAGATTCACAAATTTCCCAAGTATAGATTCACAAATTTCCCAAGTATAGATTCACAAATTTGCGAAGTATAGATTCACATATTTCCCAAGTATAGATTCACATATTTCCCAAGTATAGATTGACAAATTTCCGAAGTATAGATTCACAAATTTTCCAAGTATAGATCCACCAATTTCCCAAGTATATCCACCAATTTCCCAAGTATAGATTCACATATTTCCCAAGTATAGATTTACAAATTTCCCAAGTATAGATTCACAAATTTCCGAAGTATAGATTCACAAATTTTCCAAGTATAGATTCACAAATTTTCCAAGTATAGATTCACAAATTTCCCAAGCATAGATTCACAAATTTTCCAAGTATAGATTCACAAATTTCCCAAGTAGAGATTCACAAATTTCCCAAATATATATTCACAAATTTCCCAAGTATAGATTCACAAATTTCCCAAGTATAGATCCACCAATTTCCCAAGTATAGATCCACCAATTTCCGAAGTATAGATTCACAAATTTTCCAAGTATAGATTCACAAATTTCCCAAGTATAGGTTCACAAATTTCCCAAGTATAGATCCACCAATTTCCCAAGTATAGATCCAAAAATTTCCCAAGTATAGATTCACAAATTTTCCAACTATAGATTCACAAATTTTCCTAGTATAGATTAACAAATTTCCCAAGTATAGATTCACAAATTTCCTAAGTATAGATTCACAAATTTCCCAAGTATAGATCCACAAATTTCCCAAGTATAGATTGACAAATTTCCCAAGTATAGATTCACAAATTTCCGAAGTATAGATTCACAAATTTTCCAAGTATAGATTCACAAATTTCCCAAGTAGAGATTCACAAATTTCACAAATATATATTCACAAATTTCCCAAGTATAGATTGACAAATTTCCCAAGTATAGATTCACAAATTTCCCAAGTATAGATTCACAAATTTTCCAAGTATAGATTCACAAATTTACCAAGTAGAGATTCACAAATTTCACAAATATATATTCACAAATTTCCCAAGTAGAGATTCACAAATTTCCCAAGTATAGATCCACCAATTTCCCAAGTATAGATTCACCAATTTCCAAGTATAGATTCACAAATTTCCCAAGTATAGATTCAAAAATTTCCCAAGTAGAGATTCACAAATTTTCCAAGATTAGATTCACAAATTTTCCAAGTATAGATTCACAAATTTCCCAAGTAGAGATTCACAAATTTTCCAAATATAGATTCACAAATTTCCCAAGTATAGATTCACAAATTTTCCAAGTATAGATTCACAAATTTCCCAAATATAGATTCACAAATTTTCCAAGTATAGATTCACAAATTTCCAAGTATAGATCCACCAATTTCCCAAGTATAGATTCACCAATTTCCAAGTATAGATTCACATATTTCCCAAGTATAGATTCACAAATTTCCCAAGTATAGATTCACAAATTTTCCAAGTATAGATTCACAAATTTCCCAAGCATAGATTGACAAATTTCCCAAGTATAGATTCACAAATTTCCCAAGTATAGATCCACAGATTTCCCAAGTATAGATTGACAAATTTCCCAAGTAGAGATTCACAAATTTCACAAATATATATTCACAAATTTCCCAAGTATAGATTCACAAATTTCCCAAGTATAGATTCACAAATTTCCGAAGTATAGATTCACAAATTTTCCAAGTATAGATTCACAAATTTCCCAAGTAGAGATTCACAAATTTCACATATATATATTCACAAATTTCCCAAGTAGAGATTCACAAATTTCCCAAGTATAGATCCACCAATTTCCCAAGTATAGATCCACCAATTTCCCAAGTATAGATTCACCAATTTCCAAGTATAGATTCACAAATTTTCCAAGTATAGATTCACAAATTTTCCAAGTATAGATTCACAAATTTCCCAAGTAGAGATTCACAAATTTCCCAAATATATATTCACAAATTTCCCAAGTATAGATTCACAAATTTCCCAAGTAGAGATTCACAAATTTTCCAAGTATAGATTCACAAATTTTCCAAGTATAGATTCACAAATTTTCCAAGTATAGATTCACAAATTTCCCAAATATAGATTCACAAATTTCCCAAGTATAGATTCACAAATTTCCCAAGTATAGATTCACAAATTTCCGAAGTATAGATTCACATATTTCCCAAGTATAGATTCACATATTTCCCAAGTATAGATTGACAAATTTCCGAAGTATAGATTCACAAATTTTCCAAGTATAGATCCACCAATTTCCCAAGTATATCCACCAATTTCCCAAGTATAGATTCACATATTTCCCAAGTATAGATTTACAAATTTCCCAAGTATAGATTCACAAATTTCCGAAGTATAGATTCACAAATTTTCCAAGTATAGATTCACAAATTTTCCAAGTATAGATTCACAAATTTCCCAAGCATAGATTCACAAATTTTCCAAGTATAGATTCACAAATTTCCCAAGTAGAGATTCACAAATTTCCCAAATATATATTCACAAATTTCCCAAGTATAGATTCACAAATTTCCCAAGTATAGATCCACCAATTTCCCAAGTATAGATCCACCAATTTCCGAAGTATAGATTCACAAATTTTCCAAGTATAGATTCACAAATTTCCCAAGTATAGGTTCACAAATTTCCCAAGTATAGATCCACCAATTTCCCAAGTATAGATCCAAAAATTTCCCAAGTATAGATTCACAAATTTTCCAACTATAGATTCACAAATTTTCCTAGTATAGATTAACAAATTTCCCAAGTATAGATTCACAAATTTCCGAAGTATAGATTCACAAATTTCCCAAGTATAGATCCACAAATTTCCCAAGTATAGATTGACAAATTTCCCAAGTATAGATTCACAAATTTCCGAAGTATAGATTCACAAATTTTCCAAGTATAGATTCACAAATTTCCCAAGTAGAGATTCACAAATTTCACAAATATATATTCACAAATTTCCCAAGTAGAGATTCACAAATTTCCCAAGTATAGATCCACCAATTTCCCAAGTATAGATCCACCAATTTCCCAAGTATAGATTCACCAATTTCCAAGTATAGATTCACAAATTTCCCAAGTATAGATTCAAAAATTTCCCAAGTAGAGATTCACAAATTTTCCAAGATTAGATTCACAAATTTTCCAAGTAGAGATTCACAAATTTTCCAAGATTAGATTCACAAATTTTCCAAGTATAGATTCACAAATTTCCCAAGTAGAGATTCACAAATTTTCCAAATATAGATTCACAAATTTCCCAAGTATAGATTCACAAATTTTCCAAGTATAGATTCACAAATTTCCCAAATATAGATTCACAAATTTTCCAAGTATAGATTCACAAATTTCCAAGTATAGATCCACCAATTTCCCAAGTATAGATTCACCAATTTCCAAGTATAGATTCACATATTTCCCAAGTATAGATTCACAAATTTCCCAAGTATAGATTCACAAATTTTCCAAGTATAGATTCACAAATTTCCCAAGCATAGATTGACAAATTTCCCAAGTATAGATTCACAAATTTCCCAAGTATAGATCCACAGATTTCCCAAGTATAGATTGACCAATTTCCCAAGTATAGATTCACAAATTTTTCAAGTATAGATTCACAAATTTCCCAAGTATAGATTCACAAATTTTCCAAGTATAGATTCACAAATTTTCCAAGTATAGATCCACCAATTTCCCAAGTATATCCACCAATTTCCCAAGTATATCCACCAATTTCCCAAGTATAGATTCACATATTTCCCAAGTATAGATTTACAAATTTCCCAAGTATAGATTCACAAATTTTCGAAGTATAGATTCACGAATTTTCCAAGTATAGATTCACAAATTTTCCAAGTATAGATTCACAAATTTCCCAAGCATAGATTCACAAATTTTCCAAGTATAGATTCACAAATTTCCCAAGTAGAGATTCACAAATTTCCCAAATATATATTCACAAATTTCCCAAGTATAGATTCACAAATTTCCCAAGTAGAGATTCACAAATTTTCCAAGTATAGATTCACAAATTTTCCAAGTATAGATTCACAAATTTTCCAAGTATAGATTCACAAATTTCTCAAATATAGATTCACAAATTTCCCAAGTATAGATTCACAAATTTCCGAAGTATAGATTCACAAATTTCCCAAGTATAGATTCAGAAATTTCCGAAGTATAGATTCACATATTTCCCAAGTATAGATTCACATATTTCCCAAGTATAGATTGACAAATTTCCGAAGTATAGATTCACAAATTTTCCAAGCATAGATCCACCAATTTCCCAAGTATATCCACCAATTTCCCAAGTATAGATTCACATATTTCCCAAGTATAGATTTACAAATTTCCCAAGTATAGATTCACAAATTTCCGAAGTATAGATTCACAAATTTTCCAAGTATAGATTCACAAATTTTCCAAGTATAGATTCACAAATTTCCCAAGCATAGATTCACAAATTTTCCAAGTATAGATTCACAAATTTCCCAAGTAGAGATTCACAAATTTCCCAAATATATATTCACAAATTTCCCAAGTATAGATTCACAAATTTCCCAAGTAGAGATTCACAAATTTCACAAGTATAGATCCACCAATTTCCCAAGTATAGATTCACCAATTTCCAAGTATAGATTCACAAATTTCCCAAGTATAGATTCACAAATTTTCCAAGTATAGATTCACAAATTTCCCAAGCATAGATTGACAAATTTCCCAAGTATAGATTCACAAATTTCCCAAGTATAGATCCACAAATTTCCCAAGTATAGATTGACAAATTTCCCAAGTATAGATTCACAAATTTTCCAAGTATAGATTCACAAATTTCCCAAGTATAGATTCACAAATTTTCCAAGTATAGATTCACAAATTTTCCAAGTATAGATCCACCAATTTCCCAAGTATATCCACCAATTTCCCAAGTATAGATTCACATATTTCCCAAGTATAGATTTACAAATTTCCCAAGTATAGATTCACAAATTTTCGAAGTATAGATTCACAAATTTTCCAAGTATAGATTCACAAATTTTCCAAGTATAGATTCACAAATTTCCCAAGCATAGATTCACAAATTTTCCAAGTATAGATTCACAAATTTCCCAAGTAGAGATTCACAAATTTCCCAAATATATATTCACAAATTTCCCAAGTATAGATTCACAAATTTCCCAAGTAGAGATTCACAAATTTTCCAAGTATAGATTCACAAATTTTCCAAGTATAGATTCACAAATTTTCCAAGTATAGATTCACAAATTTCCCAAATATAGATTCACAAATTTCCCAAGTATAGATTCACAAATTTCCGAAGTATAGATTCACAAATTTCCCAAGTATAGATTCAGAAATTTCCGAAGTATAGATTCACATATTTCCCAAGTATAGATTCACATATTTCCCAAGTATAGATTGACAAATTTCCGAAGTATAGATTCACAAATTTTCCAAGTATAGCTCCACCAATTTCCCAAGTATATCCACCAATTTCCCAAGTATAGATTCACATATTTCCCAAGTATAGATTTACAAATTTCCCAAGTATAGATTCACAAATTTCCGAAGTATAGATTCACAAATTTTCCAAGTATAGATTCACAAATTTTCCAAGTATAGATTCACAAATTTCCCAAGCATAGATTCACAAATTTTCCAAGTATAGATTCACAAATTTCCCAAGTAGAGATTCACAAATTTCCCAAATATATATTCACAAATTTCCCAAGTATAGATTCACAAATTTCCCAAGTAGAGATTCACAAATTTCACAAATATATATTCACAAATTTCCCAAGTATAGATTCACAAATTTCCCAAGTATAGATCCACCAATTTCCCAAGTATAGATTCACCAATTTCCAAGTATAGATTCACAAATTTCCCAAGTATAGATTCAAAAATTTCCCAAGTAAAGAGTCACAAATTTTCCAAGTATAGATTCACAAATTTTCCAAGTATAGATTCACAAATTTCCTAAGTAGAGATTCACAAATTTTCCAAATATAGATTCACAAATTTCCCAAGTATAGATTCACAAATTTTCCAAGTATAGATTCACAAATTTCCCAAATATAGATTCACAAATTTCCCAAGTAGAGATTCACAAATTTTCCAAGTATAGATTCACAAATTTCCCAAATATAGATTCACAAATTTCCCAAGTATAGATTCACAAATTTCCGAAGTATAGATTCACAAATTTCCCAAGTATAGATTCACAAATTTCCGAAGTATAGATTCACATATTTCCCAAGTATAAATTCACATATTTCCCAAGTATAGATTGACAAATTTCCGAAGTATAGATTCACAAATTTTCCAAGTATAGATGCACCAATTTCCCAAGTATATCCACCAATTTCCCAAGTATAGATTCACATATTTCCCAAGTATAGATTTACAAATTTCCCAAATATATATTCACAAATTTCCCAAGTATAGATTCACAAATTTCCCAAGTAGAGATTCACAAATTTCACAAATATATATTCACAAATTTCCCAAGTATAGATTCACAAATTTCCCAAGTATAGATCCACCAATTTCCCAAGTATAGATTCACCAATTTCCAAGTATAGATTCACAAATTTCCCAAGTATAGATTCAAAAATTTCCCAAGTAAAGAGTCACAAATTTTCCAAGTATAGATTCACAAATTTTCCAAGTATAGATTCACAAATTTCCTAAGTAGAGATTCACAAATTTTCCAAATATAGATTCACAAATTTCCCAAGTATAGATTCACAAATTTTCCAAGTATAGATTCACAAATTTCCCAAATATAGATTCACAAATTTCCCAAGTAGAGATTCACAAATTTTCCAAGTATAGATTCACAAATTTCCCAAATATAGATTCACAAATTTCCCAAGTATAGATTCACAAATTTCCGAAGTATAGATTCACAAATTTCCCAAGTATAGATTCACAAATTTCCGAAGTATAGATTCACATATTTCCCAAGTATAAATTCACATATTTCCCAAGTATAGATTGACAAATTTCCGAAGTATAGATTCACAAATTTTCCAAGTATAGATGCACCAATTTCCCAAGTATATCCACCAATTTCCCAAGTATAGATTCACATATTTCCCAAGTATAGATTTACAAATTTCCCAAGTATAGATTCACAAATTTCCGAAGTATAGATTCACAAATTTTCCAAGTATAGATTCACAAATTTTCCAAGTATAGATTCACAAATTTCCCAACCATAGATTCACAAATTTTCCAAGTATAGATTCACAAATTTCCCAAGTAGAGATTCACAAATTTCCCAAATATATATTCACAAATTTCCCAAGTATAGATTCACAAATTTCCCAAGTATAGATCCACCACTTTCCCAAGTATAGATCCACCAATTTCCGAAGTATAGATTCACAAATTTTCCAAGTATAGATTCACAAATTTTACAAGTATAGATTCACAAATTTCCCAAGTATAGATTCAAAAATTTCCCAAGTAGAGATTCACAAATTTTCCAAGTATAGACTCACAAATTTTCCAAGTATAGATTCACAAATTTCCGAAGTATAGATTCACATATTTCCCAAGTATAGATTCACATATTTCCCAAGTATAGATTGACAAATTTTAAAAGTATAGATTCACAAATTTTCCAAGTATAGATTCACAAATTTCCCAAGTATAGATCCACCAATTTCCCAAGTATATCCACCAATTTCCCAAGTATAGATTCACAAATTTTCCAAGTATAGATTCACAAATTTTCCAAGTATAGATTCACAAATTTTCCAAGTATAGATTCACAAATTTTCCAAGTATAGATTCACAAATTTCCCAAGTATAGGTTCACATATTTCCCAAGTATAGATCCACCAATTTCATAAGTATAGATCCACCAATTTACCAAGTATAGATTCACAAATTTTCCAAGTATAGATTCACAAATTTTCCAAGTATAGATTCACAAATTTTCCAAGTATAGATTCACAAATTTTCCAAGTATAGATTCACAAATTTCCCAAGTATAGGTTCACAAATTTCCCAAGTATAGATCCACCAATTTCCCAAGTATAGATTCACAAATTTTCCAAGTATAGATTAATAAATTTCCCAAATATAGATTCACAAATTTCCGAAGTATACATTCACAAATTTCCCAAGTATAGATCCACAAATTTCCTAAGTATAGATTGACAAATTTCCCAAGTATAGATTCACAAATTTCCGAAGTATAGATTCACAAATTTTCCAAGTATAGATTCAAAAATTTCCGAAGTATAGATTCACAAATTTTCCAAGTATAGATTCACAAATTTCCCAAGTAGAGATTCACAAATTTCACAAATATATATTCACAAATTTCCCAAGTATAGATTCACAAATTTCCCAAGTATAGATCCACCAATTTCCCAAGTATAGATTCACCAATTTCCAAGTATAGATTCACAAATTTCCCAAGTATAGATTCAAAAATTTCCCAAGTATAGATTCAAAAATTTCCCAAGTAGATATTCACAAATTTTCCAAGTATAGATTCACAAATTTTCCAAGTATAGATTCACAAATTTCCCAAGTAGAGATTCACAAATTTTCCAAATATAGATTCACAAATTTCCCAAGTATAGATTCACAAATTTTCCAAGTATAGATTCACAAATTTCCCAAATATAGATTCACAAATTTTCCAAGTATAGATTCACAAATTTCCCAATTATAGATCCACCAATTTCCCAAGTATAGATTCACCAATTTCCAAGTATAGATTCACATATTTCCCAAGTATAGATTCACAAATTTCCCAAGTAAAGATTCACAAATTTTCCAAGTATAGATTCACAAATTTCCCAAGTATAGATTGACAAATTTCCCAATTATAGATTCACAAATTTCCCAAGTATAGATCCACAAATTTCCCAAGTATAGATTGACAAATTTCCCAAGTATAGATTCACAAATTTTCCAAGTATAGATTCACAAATTTCCCAAGTATAGATTCACAAATTTTCCAAGTATAGATTCACAAATTTTCCAAGTATAGATCCACCAATTTCCCAAGTATATCCACCAATTTCCCAAGTATAGATTCACATATTTCCCAAGTATAGATTTACAAATTTCCCAAGTATAGATTCACAAATTTTCGAAGTATAGATTCACAAATTTTCCAAGTATAGATTCACAAATTTTCCAAGTATAGATTCACAAATTTCCCAAGCATAGATTCACAAATTTTCCAAGTATAGATTCACAAATTTTCCAAGTATAGATTCACAAATTTTCCAAGTATAGATTCACAAATTTCCCAAGTAGAGATTCACAAATTTTCCAAATATAGATTCACAAATTTCCCAAGTATAGATTCACAAATTTTCCAAGTATAGATTCACAAATTTCCCAAATATAGATTCACAAATTTTCCAAGTATAGATTCACAAATTTCCCAATTATAGATCCACCAATTTCCCAAGTATAGATTCACCAATTTCCAAGTATAGATTCACATATTTCCCAAGTATAGATTCACAAATTTCCCAAGTATAGATTCACAAATTTTCCAAGTATAGATTCACAAATTTCCCAAGTATAGATTGACAAATTTCCCAATTATAGATTCACAAATTTCCCAAGTATAGATCCACAAATTTCCCAAGTATAGATTGACAAATTTCCCAAGTATAGATTCACAAATTTTCCAAGTATAGATTCACAAATTTCCCAAGTATAGATTCACAAATTTTCCAAGTATAGATTCACAAATTTTCCAAGTATAGATCCACCAATTTCCCAAGTATATCCACCAATTTCCCAAGTATAGATTCACATATTTCCCAAGTATAGATTTACAAATTTCCCAAGTATAGATTCACAAATTTTCGAAGTATAGATTCACAAATTTTCCAAGTATAGATTCACAAATTTTCCAAGTATAGATTCACAAATTTCCCAAGCATAGATTCACAAATTTTCCAAGTATAGATTCACAAATTTCCCAAATATAGATTCACAAATTTCCCAAGTATAGATTCACAAATTTCCCAAGTATAGATCCACCAATTTCCCAAGTATAGATTCACATATTTCCCAAGTATAGATTTACAAATTTCCCAAGTATAGATTCACAAATTTCCGAAGTATAGATTCACAAATTTTCCAAGTATAGATTCACAAATTTCCCAAGTAGAGATTCACAAATTTCCCAAATATATATTCACAAATTTCCCAAGTATAGATTCACAAATTTCCCAAGTATAGATCCACCAATTTCCCAAGTATAGATCCACCAATTTCCGAAGTATAGATTCACAAATTTTCCAAGTATAGATTCACAAATTTTCCAAGTATAGATTCACAAATTTCCCAAGTATAGATTCAAAAATTTCCCAAGTAGAGATTCACAAATTTTCCAAGTATAGATTCACAAATTTTCCAAGTATAGATTCACAAATTTCCCAAGTAGAGATTCACAAATTTTCCAAGTATAGATTCACAAATTTTCCAAGTATAGATTCACAAATTTTCCAAGTATAGATTCACAAATTTCCCAAATATAGATTCACAAATTTCCCAAGTATAAATTCACAAATTTCCGAAGTATAGATTCACAAATTTCCCAAGTATAGATTCACAAATTTCCGAAGTATAGATTCACATATTTCCCAAGTATAGATTCACATATTTCCCAAGTATAGATTGACAAATTTTAAAAGTATAGATTCACAAATTTTCCAAGTATAGATTCACAAATTTCCAAAGTATAGATCCACCAATTTCCCAAGTATATCCACCAATTTCCCAAGTATAGATTCACAAATTTTCCAAGTATAGATTCACAAATTTTCCAAGTATAGATTCACAAATTTCCCAAGTATAGGTTCACAAATTTCCCAAGTATAGATCCACCAATTTCCCAAGTATAGATCCACCAATTTCCCAAGTATAGATTCACAAATTTCCCAAGTATAGATTCACAAATTTTCCAAGTATAGATTCACAAATTTTCCAAGTATAGATTCACAAATTTTCCAAGTATAGATTCACAAATTTCCCAAGTATAGGTTCACAAATTTCCCAAGTATAGATCCACCAATTTCCCAAGTATAGATTCACAAATTTTCCAAGTATAGATTAACAAATTTCCCAAATATAGATTCACAAATTTCCGAAGTATAGATTCACAAATTTCCCAAGTATAGATCCACAAATTTCCTAAGTATAGATTGACAAATTTCCCAAGTATAGATTCACAAATTTCCGAAGTATAGATTCACAAATTTTCCAAGTATAGATTCACAAATTTCCCAAGTAGAGATTCACAAATTTCACAAATATATATTCACAAATTTCCCAAGTATAGATTCACAAATTTCCCAAGTATAGATCCACCAATTTCCCAAGTATAGATCCACCAATTTCCCAAGTATAGATTCACCAATTTCCAAGTATAGATTCACAAATTTCCCAAGTATAGATTCAAAAATTTCCCAAGTAGAGATTAACAAATTTTCCAAGTATAGATTCACAAATTTTCCAAGTATAGATTCACAAATTTCCCAAGTAGAGATTCACAAATTTTCCAAATATAGATTCACAAATTTCCCAAGTATAGATTCACAAATTTTCCAAGTATAGATTCACAAATTTCCCAAATATAGATTCACAAATTTTCCAAGTATAGATTCACAAATTTCCCAATTATAGATCCACCAATTTCCCAAGTATAGATTCACCAATTTCCAAGTATAGATTCACATATTTCCCAAGTATAGATTCACAAATTTCCCAAGTATAGATTCACAAATTTTCCAAGTATAGATTCACAAATTTCCCAAGTATAGATTGACAAATTTCCCAATTATAGATTCACAAATTTCCCAAGTATAGATCCACAAATTTCCCAAGTATAGATTGACAAATTTCCCAAGTATAGATTCACAAATTTTCCAAGTATAGATTCACAAATTTCCCAAGTATAGATTCACAAATTTTCCAAGTATAGATTCACAAATTTTCCAAGTATAGATCCACCAATTTCCCAAGTATATCCACCAATTTCCCAAGTATATATTCACATATTTCCCAAGTATAGATTTACAAATTTCCCAAGTATAGATTCACAAATTTTCGAAGTATAGATTCACAAATTTTCCAAGTATAGATTCACAAATTTTCCAAGTATAGATTCACAAATTTCCCAAGCATAGATTCACAAGTTTTCCAAGTATAGATTCACAAATTTCCCAAGTATAGATCCACCAATTTCCCAAGTATATCCACCAATTTCCCAAGTATAGATTCACAAATTTTCCAAGTATAGATTCACAAATTTTCCAAGTATAGATTCACAAATTTTCCAAGTATAGATTCACAAATTTTCCAAGTATAGATTCACAAATTTCCCAAGTATAGGTTCACATATTTCCCAAGTATAGATCCACCAATTTCATAAGTATAGATCCACCAATTTACCAAGTATAGATTCACAAATTTTCCAAGTATAGATTCACAAATTTTCCAAGTATAGATTCACAAATTTTCCAAGTATAGATTCACAAATTTTCCAAGTATAGATTCACAAATTTCCCAAGTATAGGTTCACAAATTTCCCAAGTATAGATCCACCAATTTCCCAAGTATAGATTCACAAATTTTCCAAGTATAGATTAATAAATTTCCCAAATATAGATTCACAAATTTCCGAAGTATACATTCACAAATTTCCCAAGTATAGATCCACAAATTTCCTAAGTATAGATTGACAAATTTCCCAAGTATAGATTCACAAATTTCCGAAGTATAGATTCACAAATTTTCCAAGTATAGATTCAAAAATTTCCGAAGTATAGATTCACAAATTTTCCAAGTATAGATTCACAAATTTCCCAAGTAGAGATTCACAAATTTCACAAATATATATTCACAAATTTCCCAAGTATTGATTCACAAATTTCCCAAGTATAGATCCACCAATTTCCCAAGTATAGATTCACCAATTTCCAAGTATAGATTCACAAATTTCCCAAGTATAGATTCAAAAATTTCCCAAGTATAGATTCAAAAATTTCCCAAGTAGATATTCACAAATTTTCCAAGTATAGATTCACAAATTTTCCAAGTATAGATTCACAAATTTCCCAAGTAGAGATTCACAAATTTTCCAAATATAGATTCACAAATTTCCCAAGTATAGATTCACAAATTTTCCAAGTATAGATTCACAAATTTCCCAAATATAGATTCACAAATTTTCCAAGTATAGATTCACAAATTTCCCAATTATAGATCCACCAATTTCCCAAGTATAGATTCACCAATTTCCAAGTATAGATTCACATATTTCCCAAGTATAGATTCACAAATTTCCCAAGTAAAGATTCACAAATTTTCCAAGTATAGATTCACAAATTTCCCAAGTATAGATTGACAAATTTTTCAATTATAGATTCACAAATTTCCCAAGTATAGATCCACAAATTTCCCAAGTATAGATTGACAAATTTCCCAAGTATAGATTCACAAATTTTCCAAGTATAGATTCACAAATTTCCCAAGTATAGATTCACAAATTTTCCAAGTATAGATTCACAAATTTTCCAAGTATAGATCCACCAATTTCCCAAGTATATCCACCAATTTCCCAAGTATAGATTCACATATTTCCCAAGTATAGATTTACAAATTTCCCAAGTATAGATTCACAAATTTTCGAAGTATAGATTCACAAATTTTCCAAGTATAGATTCACAAATTTTCCAAGTATAGATTCACAAATTTCCCAAGCATAGATTCACAAATTTTCCAAGTATAGATTCACAAATTTTCCAAGTATAGATTCACAAATTTTCCAAGTATAGATTCACAAATTTCCCAAGTAGAGATTCACAAATTTTCCAAATATAGATTCACAAATTTCCCAAGTATAGATTCACAAATTTTCCAAGTATAGATTCACAAATTTCCCAAATATAGATTCACAAATTTTCCAAGTATAGATTCACAAATTTCCCAATTATAGATCCACCAATTTCCCAAGTATAGATTCACCAATTTCCAAGTATAGATTCACATATTTCCCAAGTATAGATTCACAAATTTCCCAAGTATAGATTCACAAATTTTCCAAGTATAGATTCACAAATTTCCCAAGTATAGATTGACAAATTTCCCAATTATAGATTCACAAATTTCCCAAGTATAGATCCACAAATTTCCCAAGTATAGATTGACAAATTTCCCAAGTATAGATTCACAAATTTTCCAAGTATAGATTCACAAATTTCCCAAGTATAGATTCACAAATTTTCCAAGTATAGATTCACAAATTTTCCAAGTATAGATCCACCAATTTCCCAAGTATATCCACCAATTTCCCAAGTATAGATTCACATATTTCCCAAGTATAGATTTACAAATTTCCCAAGTATAGATTCACAAATTTTCGAAGTATAGATTCACAAATTTTCCAAGTATAGATTCACAAATTTTCCAAGTATAGATTCACAAATTTCCCAAGCATAGATTCACAAATTTTCCAAGTATAGATTCACAAATTTCCCAAATATAGATTCACAAATTTCCCAAGTATAGATTCACAAATTTCCCAAGTATAGATCCACCAATTTCCCAAGTATAGATTCACATATTTCCCAAGTATAGATTTACAAATTTCCCAAGTATAGATTCACAAATTTCCGAAGTATAGATTCACAAATTTTCCAAGTATAGATTCACAAATTTCCCAAGTAGAGATTCACAAATTTCCCAAATATATATTCACAAATTTCCCAAGTATAGATTCACAAATTTCCCAAGTATAGATCCACCAATTTCCCAAGTATAGATCCACCAATTTCCGAAGTATAGATTCACAAATTTTCCAAGTATAGATTCACAAATTTTCCAAGTATAGATTCACAAATTTCCCAAGTATAGATTCAAAAATTTCCCAAGTAGAGATTCACAAATTTTCCAAGTATAGATTCACAAATTTTCCAAGTATAGATTCACAAATTTCCCAAGTAGAGATTCACAAATTTTCCAAGTATAGATTCACAAATTTTCCAAGTATAGATTCACAAATTTTCCAAGTATAGATTCACAAATTTCCCAAATATAGATTCACAAATTTCCCAAGTATAAATTCACAAATTTCCGAAGTATAGATTCACAAATTTCCCAAGTATAGATTCACAAATTTCCGAAGTATAGATTCACATATTTCCCAAGTATAGATTCACATATTTCCCAAGTATAGATTGACAAATTTTAAAAGTATAGATTCACAAATTTTCCAAGTATAGATTCACAAATTTCCAAAGTATAGATCCACCAATTTCCCAAGTATATCCACCAATTTCCCAAGTATAGATTCACAAATTTTCCAAGTATAGATTCACAAATTTTCCAAGTATAGATTCACAAATTTCCCAAGTATAGGTTCACAAATTTCCCAAGTATAGATCCACCAATTTCCCAAGTATAGATCCACCAATTTCCCAAGTATAGATTCACAAATTTCCCAAGTATAGATTCACAAATTTTCCAAGTATAGATTCACAAATTTTCCAAGTATAGATTCACAAATTTTCCAAGTATAGATTCACAAATTTCCCAAGTATAGGTTCACAAATTTCCCAAGTATAGATCCACCAATTTCCCAAGTATAGATTCACAAATTTTCCAAGTATAGATTAACAAATTTCCCAAATATAGATTCACAAATTTCCGAAGTATAGATTCACAAATTTCCCAAGTATAGATCCACAAATTTCCTAAGTATAGATTGACAAATTTCCCAAGTATAGATTCACAAATTTCCGAAGTATAGATTCACAAATTTTCCAAGTATAGATTCACAAATTTCCCAAGTAGAGATTCACAAATTTCACAAATATATATTCACAAATTTCCCAAGTATAGATTCACAAATTTCCCAAGTATAGATCCACCAATTTCCCAAGTATAGATCCACCAATTTCCCAAGTATAGATTCACCAATTTCCAAGTATAGATTCACAAATTTCCCAAGTATAGATTCAAAAATTTCCCAAGTAGAGATTAACAAATTTTCCAAGTATAGATTCACAAATTTTCCAAGTATAGATTCACAAATTTCCCAAGTAGAGATTCACAAATTTTCCAAATATAGATTCACAAATTTCCCAAGTATAGATTCACAAATTTTCCAAGTATAGATTCACAAATTTCCCAAATATAGATTCACAAATTTTCCAAGTATAGATTCACAAATTTCCCAATTATAGATCCACCAATTTCCCAAGTATAGATTCACCAATTTCCAAGTATAGATTCACATATTTCCCAAGTATAGATTCACAAATTTCCCAAGTATAGATTCACAAATTTTCCAAGTATAGATTCACAAATTTCCCAAGTATAGATTGACAAATTTCCCAATTATAGATTCACAAATTTCCCAAGTATAGATCCACAAATTTCCCAAGTATAGATTGACAAATTTCCCAAGTATAGATTCACAAATTTTCCAAGTATAGATTCACAAATTTCCCAAGTATAGATTCACAAATTTTCCAAGTATAGATTCACAAATTTTCCAAGTATAGATCCACCAATTTCCCAAGTATATCCACCAATTTCCCAAGTATATATTCACATATTTCCCAAGTATAGATTTACAAATTTCCCAAGTATAGATTCACAAATTTTCGAAGTATAGATTCACAAATTTTCCAAGTATAGATTCACAAATTTTCCAAGTATAGATTCACAAATTTCCCAAGCATAGATTCACAAGTTTTCCAAGTATAGATTCACAAATTTCCCAAATATAGATTCACAAATTTCCCAAGTATAGATTCACAAATTTCCCAAGTAGAGATTCACAAATTTTCCAAGTATAGATTCACAAATTTTCCAAGTATAGATTCACAAATTTTCCAAGTATAGATTCACAAATTTCCCAAATATAGATTCACAAATTTCCGAAGTATAGATTCACAAATTTCCCAAGTATAGATTCACAAATTTCCGAAGTATAGATTCACATATTTCCCAAGTATAGATTCACATATTTCCCAAGTATAGATTGACAAATTTCCGAAGTATAGATTCACAAATTTTCCAAGTATAGATTCACAAATTTCCCAAGTATAGGTTCACAAATTTCCCAAGTATAGATCCACCAATTTCCCAAGTATAGATCCACCAATTTCCCAAGTATAGATTCACAAATTTTCCAAGTATAGATTCACAAATTTTCCAAGTATAGATTAACAAATTTCCCAAATATATATTCACAAATTTCCGAAGTATAGATTCACAAATTTCCCAAGTATAGATCCACAAATTTCCCAAGTATAGATTGACAAATTTCCCAAGTATAGATTCACAAATTTCCGAAGTATAGATTCACAAATTTCCCAAGTATAGATTCACAAATTTCCGAAGTATAGATTCACAAATTTTCCAAGTATAGATTCACAAATTTTCCAAGTATAGATTCACAAATTTCCCAATTATAGATCCACCAATTTCCCAAGTATAGATTCACCAATTTCCAAGTATAGATTCACATATTTCCCAAGTATAGATTCACAAATTTCCCAAGTATAGATTCACAAATTTTCCAAGTATAGATTCACAAATTTCCCAATTATAGATTCACAAATTTCCCAAGTATAGATCCACAAATTTCCCAAGTATAGATTGACAAATTTCCCAAGTATAGATTCACAAATTTTCCAAGTATAGATTCACAAATTTCCCAAGTATAGATTCACAAATTTTCCAAGTATAGATTCACAAATTTTCCAAGTATAGATCCACCAATTTCCCAAGTATATCCACCAATTTCCCAAGTATATATTCACATATTTCCCAAGTATAGATTTACAAATTTCCCAAGTATAGATTCACAAATTTTCGAAGTATAGATTCACAAATTTTCCAAGTATAGATTCACAAATTTTCCAAGTATAGATTCACAAATTTTCCAAGTATAGATTCACAAATTTCCCAAGCATAGATTCACAAATTTCCCAAATATAGATTCACAAATTTCCCAAGTATAGATTCACAAATTTCCCAAGTAGAGATTCACAAATTTTCCAAGTATAGATTCACAAATTTTCCAAGTATAGATTCACAAATTTTCCAAGTATAGATTCACAAATTTCCCAAATATAGATTCACAAATTTCCGAAGTATAGATTCACAAATTTCCCAAGTATAGATTCACAAATTTCCGAAGTATAGATTCACATATTTCCCAAGTATAGATTCACATATTTCCCAAGTATAGATTGACAAATTTCCGAAGTATAGATTCACAAATTTTCCAAGTATAGATTCACAAATTTCCCAAGTATAGGTTCACAAATTTCCCAAGTATAGATCCACCAATTTCCCAAGTATAGATCCACCAATTTCCCAAGTATAGATTCACAAATTTTCCAAGTATAGATTCACAAATTTTCCAAGTATAGATTAACAAATTTCCCAAATATATATTCACAAATTTCCGAAGTATAGATTCACAAATTTCCCAAGTATAGATCCACAAATTTCCCAAGTATAGATTGACAAATTTCCCAAGTATAGATTCACAAATTTCCGAAGTATAGATTCTCAAATTTCCCAAGTATAGATTCACAAATTTCCGAAGTATAGATTCACAAATTTTCCAAGTATAGATTCACGAATTTTCCAAGTATAGATTCACAAATTTCCCAAGCATAGATTCACAAATTTTCCAAGTATAGATTCACAAATTTCCCAAGTATAGATTCACAAATTTCACAAATATATATTCACAAATTTCCCAAGTATAGATTCACAAATTTCCCAAGTATAGATCCACCAATTTCCCAAGTATAGATCCACCAATTTCCGAAGTATATATTCACAAATTTTCAGAGTATAGATTCACAAATTTTCCAAGTATAGATTCACAAATTTCCCAAGCATAGATTCACAAATTTTCCAAGTATAGATTCACAAATTTCCCAAGTAGAGATTCACAAATTTTCCAAGTATAGATTCACAAATTTCCCAAGTATAGATTCACAAATTTGCAAAGTATAGATCCACCAATTTCCCAAGTATAGATCCACCAATTTCCCAAGTATAGATTCACAAATTTTCCAAGTATAGATTCACAAATTTTCCAAGTATAGATTCAAAAATTTCCCAAATAAAGATTCACAAATTTTCCAAGTATAGATTCACAAATTTCCCAAGTATAGATTCACAAATTTCCCAAGTATAGATTCACAAATTTCCGAAGTATAGATCCACAAATTTCCCAAGTATAGATTGACAAATTTCCCAAGTATAGATTCACAAATTTTCCAAGTATAGATTCACAAATTTCCCAAGTATAGATTCACAAATTTTCCAAGTATAGATTCACAAATTTTCCAAGTATAGATTCATAAATTTTCCAAATATATCCACCAATTTCCCAAGTATTCAATTCAATTCAATTCAATTTAATTAAGTCCAACTTTGATACACTTCAGGTTATACAGTTCAAATATAACACATATTTCCCAAGTATAGATTCACATATTTCCCAAGTATAGATTCACAAATTTCCCAAGTATAGGTTCACAAATTTCCCAAGTATAGATCCACCAATTTCCCAAGTATAGATTCACATATTTCCCAAGTATAGATTCACATATTTCCCAAGTATAGATTGACAAATTTCCGAAGTATAGATTCACAAATTTTCCAAGTATAGATTCACAAATTTCCCAAGTATAGGTTCACAAATTTCCCAAGTATAGATCCACCAATTTCCCAAGTATAGATCCACCAATTTCCCAAGTATAGATTCACAAATTTTCCAAGTATAGATTCACAAATTTTCCAAGTATAGATTAACAAATTTCCCAAATATATATTCACAAATTTCCGAAGTATAGATTCACAAATTTCCCAAGTATAGATCCACAAATTTCCCAAGTATAGATTGACAAATTTCCCAAGTATAGATTCACAAATTTCCGAAGTATAGATTCACAAATTTCCCAAGTATAGATTCACAAATTTCCGAAGTATAGATTCACAAATTTTCCAAGTATAGATTCACAAATTTTCCAAGTATAGATTCACAAATTTCCCAATTATAGATCCACCAATTTCCCAAGTATAGATTCACCAATTTCCAAGTATAGATTCACATATTTCCCAAGTATAGATTCACAAATTTCCCAAGTATAGATTCACAAATTTTCCAAGTATAGATTCACAAATTTCCCAAGTATAGATTGACAAATTTCCCAATTATAGATTCACAAATTTCCCAAGTATAGATCCACAAATTTCCCAAGTATAGATTGACAAATTTCCCAAGTATAGATTCACAAATTTTCCAAGTATAGATTCACAAATTTCCCAAGTATAGATTCACAAATTTTCCAAGTATAGATTCACAAATTTTCCAAGTATAGATCCACCAATTTCCCAAGTATATCCACCAATTTCCCAAGTATATATTCACATATTTCCCAAGTATAGATTTACAAATTTCCCAAGTATAGATTCACAAATTTTCGAAGTATAGATTCACAAATTTTCCAAGTATAGATTCACAAATTTTCCAAGTATAGATTCACAAATTTTCCAAGTATAGATTCACAAATTTCCCAAGCATAGATTCACAAATTTCCCAAATATAGATTCACAAATTTCCCAAGTATAGATTCACAAATTTCCCAAGTAGAGATTCACAAATTTTCCAAGTATAGATTCACAAATTTTCCAAGTATAGATTCACAAATTTTCCAAGTATAGATTCACAAATTTCCCAAATATAGATTCACAAATTTCCGAAGTATAGATTCACAAATTTCCCAAGTATAGATTCACAAATTTCCGAAGTATAGATTCACATATTTCCCAAGTATAGATTCACATATTTCCCAAGTATAGATTGACAAATTTCCGAAGTATAGATTCACAAATTTTCCAAGTATAGATTCACAAATTTCCCAAGTATAGGTTCACAAATTTCCCAAGTATAGATCCACCAATTTCCCAAGTATAGATCCACCAATTTCCCAAGTATAGATTCACAAATTTTCCAAGTATAGATTCACAAATTTTCCAAGTATAGATTAACAAATTTCCCAAATATATATTCACAAATTTCCGAAGTATAGATTCACAAATTTCCCAAGTATAGATCCACAAATTTCCCAAGTATAGATTGACAAATTTCCCAAGTATAGATTCACAAATTTCCGAAGTATAGATTCTCAAATTTCCCAAGTATAGATTCACAAATTTCCGAAGTATAGATTCACAAATTTTCCAAGTATAGATTCACGAATTTTCCAAGTATAGATTCACAAATTTCCCAAGCATAGATTCACAAATTTTCCAAGTATAGATTCACAAATTTCCCAAGTATAGATTCACAAATTTCACAAATATATATTCACAAATTTCCCAAGTATAGATTCACAAATTTCCCAAGTATAGATCCACCAATTTCCCAAGTATAGATCCACCAATTTCCGAAGTATATATTCACAAATTTTCAGAGTATAGATTCACAAATTTTCCAAGTATAGATTCACAAATTTCCCAAGCATAGATTCACAAATTTTCCAAGTATAGATTCACAAATTTCCCAAGTAGAGATTCACAAATTTTCCAAGTATAGATTCACAAATTTCCCAAGTATAGATTCACAAATTTGCAAAGTATAGATCCACCAATTTCCCAAGTATAGATCCACCAATTTCCCAAGTATAGATTCACAAATTTTCCAAGTATAGATTCACAAATTTTCCAAGTATAGATTCAAAAATTTCCCAAATAAAGATTCACAAATTTTCCAAGTATAGATTCACAAATTTCCCAAGTATAGATTCACAAATTTCCCAAGTATAGATTCACAAATTTCCGAAGTATAGATCCACAAATTTCCCAAGTATAGATTGACAAATTTCCCAAGTATAGATTCACAAATTTTCCAAGTATAGATTCACAAATTTCCCAAGTATAGATTCACAAATTTTCCAAGTATAGATTCACAAATTTTCCAAGTATAGATTCATAAATTTTCCAAATATATCCACCAATTTCCCAAGTATTCAATTCAATTCAATTCAATTTAATTAAGTCCAACTTTGATACACTTCAGGTTATACAGTTCAAATATAACACATATTTCCCAAGTATAGATTCACATATTTCCCAAGTATAGATTCACAAATTTCCCAAGTATAGGTTCACAAATTTCCCAAGTATAGATCCACCAATTTCCCAAGTATAGATCCACCAATTTCCCAAGTATAGATTCACAAATTTTCCAAGTATAGATTCACAAATTTTCCAAGTATAGATTCACAAATTTTCCAAGTATAGATTCACAAATTTTCCAAGTATAGATTCACAAATTTCCCAAGTATAGGTTCACAAATTTCCCAAGTATAGATCCACCAATTTCCCAAGTATAGATTCACAAATTTTCCAAGTATAGATTAACAAATTTCCCAAATATAGATTCACAAATTTCCGAAGTATAGATTCACAAATTTCCCAAGTATAGATCCACAAATTTCCTAAGTATAGATTGACAAATTTCCCAAGTATAGATTCACAAATTTCCGAAGTATAGATTCACAAATTTCCCAAGTATAGATTCACAAATTTTCCAAGTATAGATTCACAAATTTCCCAAGTATAGATTGACAAATTTCCCAATTATAGATTCACAAATTTCCCAAGTATAGATCCACAAATTTCCCAAGTATAGATTGACAAATTTCCCAAGTATAGATTCACAAATTTTCCAAGTATAGATTCACAAATTTCCCAAGTATAGATTCACAAATTTTCCAAGTATAGATTCACAAATTTTCCAAGTATAGATCCACCAATTTCCCAAGTATATCCACCAATTTCCCAAGTATAGATTCACATATTTCCCAAGTATAGATTTACAAATTTCCCAAGTATAGATTCACAAATTTTCGAAGTATAGATTCACAAATTTTCCAAGTATAGATTCACAAATTTTCCAAGTATAGATTCACAAATTTCCCAAGCATAGATTCACAAATTTTCCAAGTATAGATTCACAAATTTCCCAAATATAGATTCACAAATTTCCCAAGTATAGATTCACAAATTTCCCAAGTAGAGATTCACAAATTTTCCAAGTATAGATTCACAAATTTTCCAAGTATAGATTCACAAATTTTCCAAGTATAGATTCACAAATTTCCCAAATATAGATTCACAAATTTCCCAAGTATTGATTCACAAATTTCCGAAGTATAGATTCACAAATTTCCCAAGTATAGATTCACAAATTTCCGAAGTATAGATTCACATATTTCCCAAGTATAGACTCACATATTTCCCAAGTATAGATTTACAAATTTCCCAAGTATAGATTCACAAATTTCCGAAGTATAGATTCACAAATTTTCCAAGTATAGATTCACAAATTTTCCAAGTATAGATTCACAAATTTCCCAACCATAGATTCACAAATTTTCCAAGTATAGATTCACAAATTTCCCAAGTAGAGATTCACAAATTTCCCAAATATATATTCACAAATTTCCCAAGTATAGATTCACAAATTTCCCAAGTATAGATCCACCAATTTCCCAAGTATAGATCCACCAATTTCCGAAGTATAGATTCACAAATTTTCCAAGTATAGATTCACAAATTTTCCAAGTATAGATTCACAAATTTCCCAAGTATAGATTCAAAAATTTCCCAAGTAGAGATTCACAAATTTTCCAAGTATAGATTCACAAATTTTCCAAGTATAGATTCACAAATTTCCCAAGTAGAGATTCACAAATTTTCCAAGTATAGATTCACAAATTTTCCAAGTATAGATTCACAAATTTTCCAAGTATAGATTCACAAATTTCCCAAATATAGATTCACAAATTTCCCAAGTATAAATTCACAAATTTCCGAAGTATAGATTCACAAATTTCCCAAGTATAGATTCACAAATTTCCGAAGTATAGATTCACATATTTCCCAAGTATAGATTCACATATTTCCCAAGTATAGATTGACAAATTTTAAAAGTATAGATTCACAAATTTTCCAAGTATAGATTCACAAATTTCCAAAGTATAGATCCACCAATTTCCCAAGTATATCCACCAATTTCCCAAGTATAGATTCACAAATTTTCCAAGTATAGATTCACAAATTTTCCAAGTATAGATTCACAAATTTCCCAAGTATAGGTTCACAAATTTCCCAAGTATAGATCCACCAATTTCCCAAGTATAGATCCACCAATTTCCCAAGTATAGATTCACAAATTTTCCAAGTATAGATTCACAAATTTTCCAAGTATAGATTCAGAAATTTCCCAAGTATAGATTCACAAATTTTCCAAGTATAGATTCACAAATTTCCCAAGTATAGGTTCACAAATTTCCCAAGTATAGATCCACCAATTTCCCAAGTATAGATTCTCAAATTTTCCAAGTATAGATTAACAAATTTCCCAAATATAGATTCACAAATTTCCGAAGTATAGATTCACAAATTTCCCAAGTATAGATCCACAAATTTCCTAAGTATAGATTGACAAATTTCCCAAGTATAGATTCACAAATTTCCGAAGTATAGATTCACAAATTTTCCAAGTATAGATTCACAAATTTCCCAAGTAGAGATTCACAAATTTCACAAATATATATTCACAAATTTCCCAAGTATAGATTCAAAAATTTCCCAAGTAGAGATTCACAAATTTTCCAAGTATAGATTCACAAATTTTCCAAGTATAGATTCACAAATTTCCCAAGTAGAGATTCACAAATTTTCCAAATATAGATTCACAAATTTCCCAAGTATAGATTCACAAATTTTCCAAGTATAGATTCACAAATTTCCCAAATATAGATTCACAAATTTTCCAAGTATAGATTCACAAATTTCCCAATTATAGATCCACCAATTTCCCAAGTATAGATTCACCAATTTCCAAGTATAGATTCACATATTTCCCAAGTATAGATTCACAAATTTCCCAAGTATAGATTCACAAATTTTCCAAGTATAGATTCACAAATTTCCCAAGTATAGATTGACAAATTTCCCAATTATAGATTCACAAATTTCCCAAGTATAGATCCACAAATTTCCCAAGTATAGATTGACAAATTTCCCAAGTATAGATTCACAAATTTTCCAAGTATAGATTCACAAATTTCCCAAGTATAGATTCACAAATTTTCCAAGTATAGATTCACAAATTTTCCAAGTATAGATCCACCAATTTCCCAAGTATATCCACCAATTTCCCAAGTATAGATTCACATATTTCCCAAGTATAGATTTACAAATTTCCCAAGTATAGATTCACAAATTTTCGAAGTATAGATTCACAAATTTTCCAAGTATAGATTCACAAATTTTCCAAGTATAGATTCACAAATTTCCCAAGCATAGATTCACAAGTTTTCCAAGTATAGATTCACAAATTTCCCAAATATAGATTCACAAATTTCCCAAGTATAGATTCACAAATTTCCCAAGTAGAGATTCACAAATTTTCCAAGTATAGATTCACAAATTTTCCAAGTATAGATTCACAAATTTTCCAAGTATAGATTCACAAATTTCCCAAATATAGATTCACAAATTTCCGAAGTATAGATTCACAAATTTCCCAAGTATAGATTAACAAATTTCCGAAGTATAGATTCACATATTTCCCAATTATAGATCCACCAATTTCCCAAGTATAGATTCACCAATTTCCAAGTATAGATTCACATATTTCCCAAGTATAGATTCACAAATTTCCCAAGTATAGATTCACAAATTTTCCAAGTATAGATTCACAAATTTCCCAAGTATAGATTGACAAATTTCCCAATTATAGATTCACAAATTTCCCAAGTATAGATCCACAAATTTCCCAAGTATAGATTGACAAATTTCCCAAGTATAGATTCACAAATTTTCCAAGTATAGATTCACAAATTTCCCAAGTAGAGATTCACAAATTTCACAAATATATATTCACAAATTTCCCAAGTATAGATTCAAAAATTTCCCAAGTAGAGATTCACAAATTTTCCAAGTATAGATTCACAAATTTTCCAAGTATAGATTCACAAATTTCCCAAGTAGAGATTCACAAATTTTCCAAATATAGATTCACAAATTTCCCAAGTATAGATTCACAAATTTTCCAAGTATAGATTCACAAATTTCCCAAATATAGATTCACAAATTTTCCAAGTATAGATTCACAAATTTCCCAATTATAGATCCACCAATTTCCCAAGTATAGATTCACCAATTTCCAAGTATAGATTCACATATTTCCCAAGTATAGATTCACAAATTTCCCAAGTATAGATTCACAAATTTTCCAAGTATAGATTCACAAATTTCCCAAGTATAGATTGACAAATTTCCCAATTATAGATTCACAAATTTCCCAAGTATAGATCCACAAATTTCCCAAGTATAGATTGACAAATTTCCCAAGTATAGATTCACAAATTTTCCAAGTATAGATTCACAAATTTCCCAAGTATAGATTCACAAATTTTCCAAGTATAGATTCACAAATTTTCCAAGTATAGATCCACCAATTTCCCAAGTATATCCACCAATTTCCCAAGTATAGATTCACATATTTCCCAAGTATAGATTTACAAATTTCCCAAGTATAGATTCACAAATTTTCGAAGTATAGATTCACAAATTTTCCAAGTATAGATTCACAAATTTTCCAAGTATAGATTCACAAATTTCCCAAGCATAGATTCACAAGTTTTCCAAGTATAGATTCACAAATTTCCCAAATATAGATTCACAAATTTCCCAAGTATAGATTCACAAATTTCCCAAGTAGAGATTCACAAATTTTCCAAGTATAGATTCACAAATTTTCCAAGTATAGATTCACAAATTTTCCAAGTATAGATTCACAAATTTCCCAAATATAGATTCACAAATTTCCGAAGTATAGATTCACAAATTTCCCAAGTATAGATTAACAAATTTCCGAAGTATAGATTCACATATTTCCCAAGTATAGATTCACATATTTCCCAAGTATAGATTGACAAATTTCCGAAGTATAGATTCACAAATTTTCCAAGTATAGATTCACAAATTTCCCAAGTATAGGTTCAAAAATTTCCCAAGTATAGATCCACCAATTTCCCAAGTATAGATCCACCAATTTCCCAAGTATAGATTCACAAATTTTCCAAGTATAGATTCACAAATTTTCCAAGTATAGATTAACAAATTTCCCAAATATATATTCACAAATTTCCGAAGTATAGATTCACAAATTTCCCAAGTATAGATCCACAAATTTCCCAAGTATAGATTGACAAATTTCCCAAGTATAGATCCACAAATTTCCTAAGTATAGATTGACAAATTTCCCAAGTATAGATTCACAAATTTCCGAAGTATAGATTCACAAATTTCCCAAGTATAGATTCACAAATTTTCCAAGTATAGATTCACAAATTTCCCAAGTATAGATTGACAAATTTCCCAATTATAGATTCACAAATTTCCCAAGTATAGATCCACAAATTTCCCAAGTATAGATTGACAAATTTCCCAAGTATAGATTCACAAATTTTCCAAGTATAGATTCACAAATTTCCCAAGTATAGATTCACAAATTTTCCAAGTATAGATTCACAAATTTTCCAAGTATAGATCCACCAATTTCCCAAGTATATCCACCAATTTCCCAAGTATAGATTCACATATTTCCCAAGTATAGATTTACAAATTTCCCAAGTATAGATTCACAAATTTTCGAAGTATAGATTCACAAATTTTCCAAGTATAGATTCACAAATTTTCCAAGTATAGATTCACAAATTTCCCAAGCATAGATTCACAAATTTTCCAAGTATAGATTCACAAATTTCCCAAATATAGATTCACAAATTTCCCAAGTATAGATTCACAAATTTCCCAAGTAGAGATTCACAAATTTTCCAAGTATAGATTCACAAATTTTCCAAGTATAGATTCACAAATTTTCCAAGTATAGATTCACAAATTTCCCAAATATAGATTCACAAATTTCCCAAGTATTGATTCACAAATTTCCGAAGTATAGATTCACAAATTTCCCAAGTATAGATTCACAAATTTCCGAAGTATAGATTCACATATTTCCCAAGTATAGACTCACATATTTCCCAAGTATAGATTTACAAATTTCCCAAGTATAGATTCACAAATTTCCGAAGTATAGATTCACAAATTTTCCAAGTATAGATTCACAAATTTTCCAAGTATAGATTCACAAATTTCCCAACCATAGATTCACAAATTTTCCAAGTATAGATTCACAAATTTCCCAAGTAGAGATTCACAAATTTCCCAAATATATATTCACAAATTTCCCAAGTATAGATTCACAAATTTCCCAAGTATAGATCCACCAATTTCCCAAGTATAGATCCACCAATTTCCGAAGTATAGATTCACAAATTTTCCAAGTATAGATTCACAAATTTTCCAAGTATAGATTCACAAATTTCCCAAGTATAGATTCAAAAATTTCCCAAGTAGAGATTCACAAATTTTCCAAGTATAGATTCACAAATTTTCCAAGTATAGATTCACAAATTTCCCAAGTAGAGATTCACAAATTTTCCAAGTATAGATTCACAAATTTTCCAAGTATAGATTCACAAATTTTCCAAGTATAGATTCACAAATTTCCCAAATATAGATTCACAAATTTCCCAAGTATAAATTCACAAATTTCCGAAGTATAGATTCACAAATTTCCCAAGTATAGATTCACAAATTTCCGAAGTATAGATTCACATATTTCCCAAGTATAGATTCACATATTTCCCAAGTATAGATTGACAAATTTTAAAAGTATAGATTCACAAATTTTCCAAGTATAGATTCACAAATTTCCAAAGTATAGATCCACCAATTTCCCAAGTATATCCACCAATTTCCCAAGTATAGATTCACAAATTTTCCAAGTATAGATTCACAAATTTTCCAAGTATAGATTCACAAATTTCCCAAGTATAGGTTCACAAATTTCCCAAGTATAGATCCACCAATTTCCCAAGTATAGATCCACCAATTTCCCAAGTATAGATTCACAAATTTTCCAAGTATAGATTCACAAATTTTCCAAGTATAGATTCAGAAATTTCCCAAGTATAGATTCACAAATTTTCCAAGTATAGATTCACAAATTTCCCAAGTATAGGTTCACAAATTTCCCAAGTATAGATCCACCAATTTCCCAAGTATAGATTCTCAAATTTTCCAAGTATAGATTAACAAATTTCCCAAATATAGATTCACAAATTTCCGAAGTATAGATTCACAAATTTCCCAAGTATAGATCCACAAATTTCCTAAGTATAGATTGACAAATTTCCCAAGTATAGATTCACAAATTTCCGAAGTATAGATTCACAAATTTTCCAAGTATAGATTCACAAATTTCCCAAGTAGAGATTCACAAATTTCACAAATATATATTCACAAATTTCCCAAGTATAGATTCAAAAATTTCCCAAGTAGAGATTCACAAATTTTCCAAGTATAGATTCACAAATTTTCCAAGTATAGATTCACAAATTTCCCAAGTAGAGATTCACAAATTTTCCAAATATAGATTCACAAATTTCCCAAGTATAGATTCACAAATTTTCCAAGTATAGATTCACAAATTTCCCAAATATAGATTCACAAATTTTCCAAGTATAGATTCACAAATTTCCCAATTATAGATCCACCAATTTCCCAAGTATAGATTCACCAATTTCCAAGTATAGATTCACATATTTCCCAAGTATAGATTCACAAATTTCCCAAGTATAGATTCACAAATTTTCCAAGTATAGATTCACAAATTTCCCAAGTATAGATTGACAAATTTCCCAATTATAGATTCACAAATTTCCCAAGTATAGATCCACAAATTTCCCAAGTATAGATTGACAAATTTCCCAAGTATAGATTCACAAATTTTCCAAGTATAGATTCACAAATTTCCCAAGTATAGATTCACAAATTTTCCAAGTATAGATTCACAAATTTTCCAAGTATAGATCCACCAATTTCCCAAGTATATCCACCAATTTCCCAAGTATAGATTCACATATTTCCCAAGTATAGATTTACAAATTTCCCAAGTATAGATTCACAAATTTTCGAAGTATAGATTCACAAATTTTCCAAGTATAGATTCACAAATTTTCCAAGTATAGATTCACAAATTTCCCAAGCATAGATTCACAAGTTTTCCAAGTATAGATTCACAAATTTCCCAAATATAGATTCACAAATTTCCCAAGTATAGATTCACAAATTTCCCAAGTAGAGATTCACAAATTTTCCAAGTATAGATTCACAAATTTTCCAAGTATAGATTCACAAATTTTCCAAGTATAGATTCACAAATTTCCCAAATATAGATTCACAAATTTCCGAAGTATAGATTCACAAATTTCCCAAGTATAGATTAACAAATTTCCGAAGTATAGATTCACATATTTCCCAATTATAGATCCACCAATTTCCCAAGTATAGATTCACCAATTTCCAAGTATAGATTCACATATTTCCCAAGTATAGATTCACAAATTTCCCAAGTATAGATTCACAAATTTTCCAAGTATAGATTCACAAATTTCCCAAGTATAGATTGACAAATTTCCCAATTATAGATTCACAAATTTCCCAAGTATAGATCCACAAATTTCCCAAGTATAGATTGACAAATTTCCCAAGTATAGATTCACAAATTTTCCAAGTATAGATTCACAAATTTCCCAAGTAGAGATTCACAAATTTCACAAATATATATTCACAAATTTCCCAAGTATAGATTCAAAAATTTCCCAAGTAGAGATTCACAAATTTTCCAAGTATAGATTCACAAATTTTCCAAGTATAGATTCACAAATTTCCCAAGTAGAGATTCACAAATTTTCCAAATATAGATTCACAAATTTCCCAAGTATAGATTCACAAATTTTCCAAGTATAGATTCACAAATTTCCCAAATATAGATTCACAAATTTTCCAAGTATAGATTCACAAATTTCCCAATTATAGATCCACCAATTTCCCAAGTATAGATTCACCAATTTCCAAGTATAGATTCACATATTTCCCAAGTATAGATTCACAAATTTCCCAAGTATAGATTCACAAATTTTCCAAGTATAGATTCACAAATTTCCCAAGTATAGATTGACAAATTTCCCAATTATAGATTCACAAATTTCCCAAGTATAGATCCACAAATTTCCCAAGTATAGATTGACAAATTTCCCAAGTATAGATTCACAAATTTTCCAAGTATAGATTCACAAATTTCCCAAGTATAGATTCACAAATTTTCCAAGTATAGATTCACAAATTTTCCAAGTATAGATCCACCAATTTCCCAAGTATATCCACCAATTTCCCAAGTATAGATTCACATATTTCCCAAGTATAGATTTACAAATTTCCCAAGTATAGATTCACAAATTTTCGAAGTATAGATTCACAAATTTTCCAAGTATAGATTCACAAATTTTCCAAGTATAGATTCACAAATTTCCCAAGCATAGATTCACAAGTTTTCCAAGTATAGATTCACAAATTTCCCAAATATAGATTCACAAATTTCCCAAGTATAGATTCACAAATTTCCCAAGTAGAGATTCACAAATTTTCCAAGTATAGATTCACAAATTTTCCAAGTATAGATTCACAAATTTTCCAAGTATAGATTCACAAATTTCCCAAATATAGATTCACAAATTTCCGAAGTATAGATTCACAAATTTCCCAAGTATAGATTAACAAATTTCCGAAGTATAGATTCACATATTTCCCAAGTATAGATTCACATATTTCCCAAGTATAGATTGACAAATTTCCGAAGTATAGATTCACAAATTTTCCAAGTATAGATTCACAAATTTCCCAAGTATAGGTTCAAAAATTTCCCAAGTATAGATCCACCAATTTCCCAAGTATAGATCCACCAATTTCCCAAGTATAGATTCACAAATTTTCCAAGTATAGATTCACAAATTTTCCAAGTATAGATTAACAAATTTCCCAAATATATATTCACAAATTTCCGAAGTATAGATTCACAAATTTCCCAAGTATAGATCCACAAATTTCCCAAGTATAGATTGACAAATTTCCCAAGTATAGATTCACAAATTTCCGAAGTATAGATTCACAAATTTCCCAAGTATAGATTCACAAATTTCCGAAGTATAGATTCACAAATTTTCCAAGTATAGATTCACGAATTTTCCAAGTATAGATTCACAAATTTCCCAAGCATAGATTCACAAATTTTCCAAGTATAGATTCACAAATTTCCCAAGTATAGATTCACAAATTTCACAAATATATATTCACAAATTTCCCAAGTATAGATTCACAAATTTCCCAAGTATAGATCCACCAATTTCCCAAGTATAGATCCACCAATTTCCGAAGTATATATTCACAAATTTTCCAAGTATAGATTCACAAATTTTCCAAGTATAGATTCACAAATTTCCCAAGCATAGATTCACAAATTTTCCAAGTATAGATTCACAAATTTCCCAAGTAGAGATTCACAAATTTCACAAATATATATTCACAAATTTCCCAAGTATAGATTCACAAATTTCCCAAGTATAGATCCACCAATTTCCCAAGTATAGATCCACCAATTTCCCAAGTATAGATCCACCAATTTCCAAAGTATAGATTCACCAATTTCCAAGTATAGATTCACAAATTTCCCAAGTATAGATTCAAAAATTTCCCAAGTAGAGATTCACAAATTTTCCAAGTATAGATTCACAAATTTTCCAAGTATAGATTCACAAATTTCCCAAGTAGAGATTCACAAATTTTCCAAATATAGATTCACAAATTTCCCAAGTATAGATTCACAAATTTTCCAAGTATAGATTCACAAATTTCCCAAATATAGATTCACAAATTTTCCAAGTATAGATTCACAAATTTCCCAATTATAGATCCACCAATTTCCCAAGTATAGATTCACCAATTTCCAAGTATAGATTCACATATTTCCCAAGTATAGATTCACAAATTTCCCAAGTATAGATTCACAAATTTTCCAAGTATAGATTCACAAATTTCCCAAGTATAGATTGACAAATTTCCCAATTATAGATTCACAAATTTCCCAAGTATAGATCCACAAATTTCCCAAGTATAGATTGACAAATTTCCCAAGTATAGATTCACAAATTTTCCAAGTATAGATTCACAAATTTCCCAAGTATAGATTCACAAATTTTCCAAGTATAGATTCACAAATTTTCCAAGTATAGATCCACCAATTTCCCAAGTATATCCACCAATTTCCCAAGTATAGATTCACATATTTCCCAAGTATAGATTTACAAATTTCCCAAGTATAGATTCACAAATTTTCGAAGTATAGATTCACAAATTTTCCAAGTATAGATTCACAAATTTTCCAAGTATAGATTCACAAATTTCCCAAGCATAGATTCACAAGTTTTCCAAGTATAGATTCACAAATTTCCCAAATATAGATTCACAAATTTCCCAAGTATAGATTCACAAATTTCCCAAGTAGAGATTCACAAATTTTCCAAGTATAGATTCACAAATTTTCCAAGTATAGATTCACAAATTTTCCAAGTATAGATTCACAAATTTCCCAAATATAGATTCACAAATTTCCGAAGTATAGATTCACAAATTTCCCAAGTATAGATTCACAAATTTCCGAAGTATAGATTCACATATTTCCCAAGTATAGATTCACATATTTCCCAAGTATAGATTGACAAATTTCCCAAGTATAGATCCACCAATTTCCCAAGTATAGATTCACAAATTTTCCAAGTATAGATTCACAAATTTTCCAAGTATAGATTAACAAATTTCCCAAATATATATTCACAAATTTCCGAAGTATAGATTCACAAATTTCCGAAGTATAGATCCACAAATTTCCCAAGTATAGATTGACAAATTTCCCAAGTATAGATTCACAAATTTCCGAAGTATAGATTCACAAATTTCCCAAGTATAGATTCACAAATTTCCGAAGTATAGATTCACAAATTTTCCAAGTATAGATTCACGAATTTTCCAAGTATAGATTCACAAATTTCCCAAGCATAGATTCACAAATTTTCCAAGTATAGATTCACAAATTTCCCAAGTATAGATTCACAAATTTCACAAATATATATTCACAAATTTCCCAAGTATAGATTCACAAATTTCCCAAGTATAGATCCACCAATTTCCCAAGTATAGATCCACCAATTTCCGAAGTATATATTCACAAATTTTCCAAGTATAGATTCACAAATTTTCCAAGTATAGATTCACAAATTTCCCAAGCATAGATTCACAAATTTTCCAAGTATAGATTCACAAATTTCCCAAGTAGAGATTCACAAATTTTCCAAGTATAGATTCACAAATTTCCCAAGTATAGATTCACAAATTTGCAAAGTATAGATCCACCAATTTCCCAAGTATAGATCCACCAATTTCCCAAGTATAGATTCACAAATTTTCCAAGTATAGATTCACAAATTTTCCAAGTATAGATTCACAAATTTCCCAAATATAGATTCACAAATTTTCCAAGTATAGATTCACAAATTTCCCAAGTATAGATTCACAAATTTCCGAAGTATAGATTCACAAATTTCCCAAGTATAGATCCACAAATTTCCCAAGTATAGATTCACATATTTCCCAAGTATAGATTCACATATTTCCCAAGTATAGATTGACAAATTTCCGAAGTATAGATTCACAAATTTTCCAAGTATAGATTCACAAATTTCCCAAGTATAGGTTCACAAATTTCCCAAGTATAGATCCACCAATTTCCCAAGTATAGATCCACCAATTTCAAAAGTATAGATTCACAAATTTTACAAGTATAGATTCACAAATTTTCCAAGTATAGATTAACAAATTTCCCAAATATATATTCACAAATTTCCGAAGTATAGATTCACAAATTTCCGAAGTATAGATCCACAAATTTCCCAAGTATAGATTGACAAATTTCCCAAGTATAGATTCACAAATTTCCGAAGTATAGATTCACAAATTTCCCAAGTATAGATTCACAAATTTCCGAAGTATAGATTCACAAATTTTCCAAGTATAGATTCACGAATTTTCCAAGTATAGATTCACAAATTTCCCAAGCATAGATTCACAAATTTTCCAAGTATAGATTCACAAATTTTCCAAGTATAGATTCACAAATTTCCCAAGTATAGATTCACAAATTTCACAAATATATATTCACAAATTTCCCAAGTATAGATTCACAAATTTCCCAAGTATAGATCCACCAATTTCCCAAGTATAGATCCACCAATTTCCGAAGTATATATTCACAAATTTTCCAAGTATAGATTCACAAATTTTCCAAGTATAGATTCACAAATTTCCCAAGCATAGATTCACAAATTTTCCAAGTATAGATTCACAAATTTCCCAAGTAGAGATTCACAAATTTTCCAAGTATAGATTCACAAATTTCCCAAGTATAGATTCACAAATTTGCAAAGTATAGATCCACCAATTTCCCAAGTATAGATCCACCAATTTCCCAAGTATAGATTCACAAATTTTCCAAGTATAGATTCACAAATTTTCCAAGTATAGATTCACAAATTTCCCAAATATAGATTCACAAATTTTCCAAGTATAGATTCACAAATTTCCCAAGTATAGATTCACAAATTTCCGAAGTATAGATTCACAAATTTCCCAAGTATAGATCCACAAATTTCCCAAGTATAGATTGACAAATTTCCCAAGTATAGATTCACAAATTTTCCAAGTATAGATTCACAAATTTCCCAAGTATAGATTCACAAATTTTCGTAGTATAGATTCACAAATTTTCCAAGTATAGATTCACAAATTTTCCAAATATATCCACCAATTTCCCAAGTATTCAATTCAATTCAATTCAATTTAATTAAGTCCAACTTTGATACACTTCAGGTTATACAGTTCAAATATAACACATATTTCCCAAGTATAGATTCACATATTTCCCAAGTATAGATTCACAAATTTCCCAAGTATAGGTTCACAAATTTCCCAAGTATAGATCCACCAATTTCCCAAGTATAGATCCACCAATTTCCCAAGTATAGATTCACAAATTTTCCAAGTATAGATTCACAAATTTTCCAAGTATAGATTCACAAATTTTCCAAGTATAGATTCACAAATTTCCCAAGTATAGGTTCACAAATTTCCCAAGTATAGATCCACCAATTTCCCAAGTATAGATTCACAAATTTTCCAAGTATAGATTAACAAATTTCCCAAATATAGATTCACAAATTTCCGAAGTATAGATTCACAAATTTCCCAAGTATAGATCCACAAATTTCCTAAGTATAGATTGACAAATTTCCCAAGTATAGATTCACAAATTTCCGAAGTATAGATTCACAAATTTTCCAAGTATAGATTCACAAATTTCCCAAGTAGAGATTCACAAATTTCACAAATATATATTCACAAATTTCCCAAGTATAGATTCACAAATTTCCCAAGTATAGATCCACCAATTTCCCAAGTATAGATCCACCAATTTCCCAAGTATAGATTCACCAATTTCCAAGTATAGATTCACAAATTTCCCAAGTATAGATTCAAAAATTTCCCAAGTAGAGATTCACAAATTTTCCAAGTATAGATTCACAAATTTTCCAAGTATAGATTCACAAATTTCCCAAGTAGAGATTCACAAATTTTCCAAATATAGATTCACAAATTTCCCAAGTATAGATTCACAAATTTTCCAAGTATAGATTCACAAATTTCCCAAATATAGATTCACAAATTTTCCAAGTATAGATTCACAAATTTCCCAATTATAGATCCACCAATTTCCCAAGTATAGATTCACCAATTTCCAAGTATAGATTCACATATTTCCCAAGTATAGATTCACAAATTTCCCAAGTATAGATTCACAAATTTTCCAAGTATAGATTCACAAATTTCCCAAGTATAGATTGACAAATTTCCCAATTATAGATTCACAAATTTCCCAAGTATAGATTGACAAATTTCCCAAGTATAGATTCACAAATTTTCCAAGTATAGATTCACAAATTTCCCAAGTATAGATTCACAAATTTTCCAAGTATAGATTCACAAATTTTCCAAGTATAGATCCACCAATTTCCCAAGTATATCCACCAATTTCCCAAGTATAGATTCACATATTTCCCAAGTATAGATTTACAAATTTCCCAAGTATAGATTCACAAATTTTCGAAGTATAGATTCACAAATTTTCCAAGTATAGATTCACAAATTTTCCAAGTATAGATTCACAAATTTTCCAAGTATAGATTCACAAATTTCCCAAGCATAGATTCACAAGTTTTCCAAGTATAGATTCACAAATTTCCCAAGTATAGATTCACAAATTTCCCAAGTAGAGATTCACAAATTTTCCAAGTATAGATTCACAAATTTTCCAAGTATAGATTCACAAATTTTCCAAGTATAGATTCACAAATTTCCCAAATATAGATTCACAAATTTCCGAAGTATAGATTCACATATTTCCCAAGTATAGATTCACATATTTCCCAAGTATAGATTGACAAATTTCCGAAGTATAGATTCACAAATTTTCCAAGTATAGATTCACAAATTTCCCAAGTATAGGTTCACAAATTTCCCAAGTATAGATCCACCAATTTCCCAAGTATAGATCCACCAATTTCCCAAGTATAGATTCACAAATTTTCCAAGTATAGATTCACAAATTTTCCAAGTATAGATTAACAAATTTCCCAAATATATATTCACAAATTTCCGAAGTATAGATTCACAAATTTCCCAAGTATAGATCCACAAATTTCCCAAGTATAGATTGACAAATTTCCCAAGTATAGATTCACAAATTTCCGAAGTATAGATTCACAAATTTCCCAAGTATAGATTCACAAATTTCCGAAGTATAGATTCACAAATTTCCGAAGTATAGATTCACGAATTTTCCAAGTATAGATTCACAAATTTCCCAAGCATAGATTCACAAATTTTCCAAGCATAGATTCACAAATTTCCCAAGTATAGATTCACAAATTTCACAAATATATATTCACAAATTTCCCAAGTATAGATTCACAAATTTCCCAAGTATAGATCCACCAATTTCCCAAGTATAGATCCACCAATTTCCGAAGTATATATTCACAAATTTTCCAAGTATAGATTCACAAATTTTCCAAGTATAGATTCACAAATTTCCCAAGCATAGATTCACAAATTTTCCAAGTATAGATTCACAAATTTCCCAAGTAGAGATTCACAAATTTTCCAAGTATAGATTCACAAATTTCCCAAGTATAGATTCACAAATTTGCAAAGTATAGATCCACCAATTTCCCAAGTATAGATCCACCAATTTCCCAAGTATAGATTCACAAATTTTCCAAGTATAGATTCACAAATTTTCCAAGTATAGATTCACAAATTTCCCAAATATAGATTCACAAATTTTCCAAGTATAGATTCACAAATTTCCCAAGTATAGATTCACAAATTTCCGAAGTATAGATTCACAAATTTCCCAAGTATAGATCCACAAATTTCCCAAGTATAGATTGACAAATTTCCCAAGTATAGATTCACAAATTTTCCAAGTATAGATTCACAAATTTCCCAAGTATAGATTCACAAATTTTCCAAGTATAGATTCACAAATTTTCCAAGTATAGATTCACAAATTTTCCAAATATATCCACCAATTTCCCAAGTATTCAATTCAATTCAATTTAATTAAGTCCAACTTTGATACACTTCAGGTTATACAGTTCAAATATAACACATATTTCCCAAGTATAGATTCACATATTTCCCAAGTATAGATTCACAAATTTTCCAAGTATAGATTCACAAATTTCCCAAGTAGAGATTCACAAATTTTCCTTGTATAGATTCACATATTTTCCAAGTATAGATTCACAAATTTTCCAAGTATAGATTCACAAATTTTCCAAGTATAGATTCACAAATTTCCCAAGTAGAGATTCACAAATTTCACAAATATATATTCACAAATTTCCCAAGTATAGATTCACAAATTTCCCAAGTATAGATCCACCAATTTCCCAAGTATAGATTCACCAATTTCCAAGTATAGATTCACAAATTTCCCAAGCATAGATTAAAAAATTTCCCAAGTCGAGATTCACAAATTTTCCAAGTATAGATTCACAAATTTTCAAAGTATAGATTCACAAATTTCCCAAGTAGAGATTCACAAATTTTCCAAATATAGATTCACAAATTTCCCAAGTATAGATTCACAAATTTTCCGAGTATAGATTCCCAAATTTCCCAAATATAGATTCACAAATTTTCCAAGTATAGATTCACAAATTTCCCAAGTATAGATCCACCAATTTCCCAAGTATAGATTCACCAATTTCCAAGTATAGATTCACATATTTCCCAAGTATTGATTCACAAATTTCCCAAGTATAGATTCACAAATTTTCCAAGTATAGATTCACAAATTTCCCAAGTATAGATTCACAAATTTCCCAAGTATAGATTGACAAATTTCCCAAGTATAGATTCACAAATTTCCCAAGTATAGATCCACAAATTTCCCAAGTATATATTGACAAATTTCCCAAGTATAGATTCACAAATTTTCCAAGTATAGATTCACAAATTTCCCAAGTATAGATTCACAAATTTTCCAAGTATAGATTCACAAATTTTCCAAGTATAGATCCACCAATTTCCCAAGTATATCCACTAATTTCCCAAGTATAGATTCACATATTTCCCAAGTATAGATTTACAAATTTCCCAAGTATAGATTCACAAATTTCCCAAGTATAGATTCACAAATTTCCGAAGTATAGATTCACAAATTTTCCAAGTATAGATTCACAAATTTTCCAAGTATAGATTCACAAATTTCCCAAGCATAGATTCACAAATTTTCCAAGTATAGATTCACAAATTTCCCAAGTAGAGATTCACAAATTTCCCAAATATATATTCACAAATTTCCCAAGTATAGATTCACAAATTTCCCAAGTATAGATCCACCAATTTCCCAAGCATAGATTCACAAATTTTCCAAGTATAGATTCACAAATTTCCCAAGTAGAGATTCACAAATTTCCCAAATATATATTCACAAATTTCCCAAGTATAGATTCACAAATTTCCCAAGTATAGATCCACCAATTTCCCAAGTATAGATCCACCAATTTCCGAAGTATAGATTCACAAATTTTCCAAGTATAGATTCACAAATTTTCCAAGTATAGATTCACAAATTTCCCAAGCATAGATTCACAAATTTTCCAAGTATAGATTCACAAATTTCCCAAGTAGAGATTCACAAATTTTCCAAGTATAGATTCACAAATTTTCCAAGTATAGATTCACAAATTTCCCAAGTATAGATTCACAAATTTCCGAAGTATAGATTCACAAATTTTCCAAGTATAGATTCACAAATTTTCCAAGTATAGATTCACAAATTTCCCAAGCATAGATTCACAAATTTTCCAAGTATAGATTCACAAATTTCCCAAGTAGAGATTCACAAATTTCCCAAATATATATTCACAAATTTCCCAAGTATAGATTCACAAATTTCCCAAGTATAGATCCACCAATTTCCCAAGCATAGATTCACAAATTTTCCAAGTATAGATTCACAAATTTCCCAAGTAGAGATTCACAAATTTCCCAAATATATATTCACAAATTTCCCAAGTATAGATTCACAAATTTCCCAAGTATAGATCCACCAATTTCCCAAGTATAGATCCACCAATTTCCGAAGTATAGATTCACAAATTTTCCAAGTATAGATTCACAAATTTTCCAAGTATAGATTCACAAATTTCCCAAGCATAGATTCACAAATTTTCCAAGTATAGATTCACAAATTTCCCAAGTAGAGATTCACAAATTTTCCAAGTATAGATTCACAAATTTTCCAAGTATAGATTCACAAATTTTCCAAGTATAGATTCACAAATTTCCCAAGCATAGATTCACAAATTTTCCAAGTATAGATTCACAAATTTCCCAAGTAGAGATTCACAAATTTCCCAAATATATATTCACAAATTTCCCAAGTATAGATTCACAAATTTCCCAAGTATAGATCCACCAATTTCCCAAGCATAGATTCACAAATTTTCCAAGTATAGATTCACAAATTTCCCAAGTAGAGATTCACAAATTTCCCAAATATATATTCACAAATTTCCCAAGTATAGATTCACAAATTTCCCAAGTATAGATCCACCAATTTCCCAAGTATAGATCCACCAATTTCCGAAGTATAGATTCACAAATTTTCCAAGTCTAGATTCACAAATTTTCCAAGTATAGATTCACAAATTTCCCAAGCATAGATTCACAAATTTTCCAAGTATAGATTCACAAATTTCCCAAGTAGAGATTCACAAATTTCCCAAGTATAGATTCACAAATTTTCCAAATATAGATTCACAAATTTTCCAAGTATAGATTCACAAATTTCCCAAGCATAGATTCACAAATTTTCCAAGTATAGATTCACAAATTTCCCAAGTAGAGATTCACAAATTTCCCAAATATATATTCACAAATTTCCCAAGTATAGATTCACAAATTTCCCAAGTATAGATCCACCAATTTCCCAAGTATAGATCCACCAATTTCCGAAGTATAGATTCACAAATTTTCCAAGTATAGATTCACAAATTTTCCAAGTATAGATTCACAAATTTCCCAAGTAGAGATTCACAAATTTTCCAAGTATAGATTCACAAATTTTCCAAGTATAGATTCACAAATTTCCCAAGTAGAGATTCACAAATTTCCCATGTAGAGATTCACAAATTTTCCAAGTATAGATTCACAAATTTTCCAAGTATAGATTCACAAATTTCCCAAGTAGAGATTCACAAATTTTCCAAGTATAGATTCACAAATTTTCCAAGTATAGATTCACAAATTTCCCAAGTATAGATTCAAAAATTTCCCAAGTAGAGATTCACAAATTTTCCAAGTATAGATTCACAAATTTTCCAAGTATAGATTCACAAATTTCCCAAGTAGAGATTCACAAATTTTCCAAGTATAGATTCACAAATTTTCCAAGTATAGATTCACAAATTTTCCAAGTATAGATTCACAAATTTCCCAAATATAGATTCACAAATTTCCCAAGTATAGATTCACAAATTTCCGAAGTATAGATTCACAAATTTCCCAAGTATAGATTCACAAATTTCCGAAGTATAGATTCACATATTTCCCAAGTATAGATTCACATATTTCCCAAGTATAGATTGACAAATTTCCGAAGTATAGATTCACAAATTTTCCAAGTATAGATTCACAAATTTCCCAAGTATAGGTTCACAAATTTCCCAAGTATAGATCCACCAATTTCCCAAGTATAGATCCACCAATTTCCCAAGTATAGATTCACAAATTTTCCAAGTATAGATTCACAAATTTTCCAAGTATAGATTAACAAATTTCCCAAATATTGATTCACAAATTTCCGAAGTATAGATTCACAAATTTCCCAAGTATAGATCCAAAAATTTCCCAAGTATAGATCCAAAAATTTCCCAAGTATAGATTCACAAATTTCCGAAGTATAGATTCACAAATTTCCCAAGTATAGATTCACAAATTTCCGAAGTATAGATTCACAAATTTTCCAAGTATAGATTCACAAATTTCCCAAGTAGAGATTCACAAATTTCACAAATATATATTCACAAATTTCCCAAGTATAGATTCACAAATTTCCCAAGTATAGATCCACCAATTTCCCAAGTATAGATCCACCAATTTCCCAAGTATAGATTCACCAATTTCCAAGTATAGATTCACAAATTTCCCAAGTATAGATTCAAAAATTTCCCAAGTAGAGATTCACAAATTTTCCAAGTATAGATTCACAAATTTTCCAAGTATAGATTCACAAATTTCCCAAGTAGAGATTCACAAATTTTCCAAATATAGATTCACAAATTTCCCAAGTATAGATTCACAAATTTTCCAAGTATGGATTCACAAATTTCCCAAATATAGATTCACAAATTTTCCAAGTATAGATTCACAAATTTCCCAAATATAGATCCACCAATTTCCCAAGTTTAGATTCACCAATTTCCAAGTATAGATTCACATATTTCCCAAGTATAGATTCACAAATTTCCCAAGTATAGATTCACAAATTTTCCAAGTATAGATTCACAAATTTCCCAAGTATAGATTGACAAATTTCCCAAGTATAGATTCACAAATTTCCCAAGTATAGATCCACAAATTTCCCAAGTATTGATTGACAAATTTCCCAAGTATAGATTCACAAATTTTCCAAGTATAGATTCACAAATTTCCCAAGTATAGATTCACAAATTTTCCAAGTATAGATTCACAAATTTTCCAAGTATAGATCCACCAATTTCCCAAGTATATCCACCAATTTCCCAAGTATAGATTCACAAATTTTCCAAGTATGGATTCACAAATTTCCCAAATATAGATTCACAAATTTTCCAAGTATAGATTCACAAATTTCCCAAATATAGATCCACCAATTTCCCAAGTTTAGATTCACCAATTTCCAAGTATAGATTCACAAATTTCCCAAGTATAGATTCACAAATTTCCGAAGTATAGATTCACAAATTTTCCAAGTATAGATTCACAAATTTCCCAAGTAGAGATTCACAAATTTCACAAATATATATTCACAAATTTCCCAAGTATAGATTCACAAATTTCCCAAGTATAGATCCACCAATTTCCCAAGTATAGATCCACCAATTTCCCAAGTATAGATTCACCAATTTCCAAGTATAGATTCACAATTTCCCAAGTATAGATTCAAAAATTTCCCAAGTAGAGATTCACAAATTTTCCAAGTATAGATTCACAAATTTTCCAAGTATAGATTCACAAATTTCCCAAGTAGAGATTCACAAATTTTCCAAATATAGATTCACAAATTTCCCAAGTATAGATTCACAAATTTTCCAAGTATGGATTCACAAATTTCCCAAATATAGATTCACAAATTTTCCAAGTATAGATTCACAAATTTCCCAAATATAGATCCACCAATTTCCCAAGTTTAGATTCACCAATTTCCAAGTATAGATTCACATATTTCCCAAGTATAGATTCACAAATTTCCCAAGTATAGATTCACAAATTTTCCAAGTATAGATTCACAAATTTCCCAAGTATAGATTGACAAATTTCCCAAGTATAGATTCACAAATTTCCCAAGTATAGATCCACAAATTTCCCAAGTATTGATTGACAAATTTCCCAAGTATAGATTCACAAATTTTCCAAGTATAGATTCACAAATTTCCCAAGTATAGATACACAAATTTTCCAAGTATAGATTCACAAATTTTCCAAGTATAGATCCACCAATTTCCCAAGTATATCCACCAATTTCCCAAGTATAGATTCACATATTTCCCAAGTATAGATTTACAAATTTCCCAAGTATAGATTCACAAATTTCCGAAGTATAGATTCACAAATTTTCCAAGTATAGATTCACAAATTTTCCAAGTATAGATTCACAAATTTCCCAAGTATAGATCCACCAATTTCCCAAGCATAGATTCACAAATTTTCCAAGTATAGATTCAAAAATTTCCCAAGTAGAGATTCACAAATTTCCCAAGTATAGATTCACATATTTCCCAAGTATAGATTGACAAATTTCCGAAGTATAGATTCACAAATTTTCCAAGTATAGATTCACAAATTTCCCAAGTATAGGTTCACAAATTTCCCAAGTATAGATCCACCAATTTCCCAAGTATAGATCCACCAATTTCCCAAGTATAGATTCACAAACTTTCCAAGTATAGATTCACAAATTTTCCAAGTATAGTTTAACAAATTTCCCAAATATAGATTCACAAATTTCCGAAGTATAGATTCACAAATTTCCCAAGTATAGATCCACAAATTTCCCAAGTATAGATTGACAAATTTCCCAAGTATAGATTCACAAATTTCCGAAGTATAGATTCACAAATTTCCCAAGTATAGATTCACAAATTTCCGAAGTATAGATTCACAAATTTTCCAAGTATAGATTCACAAATTTCCCAAGTATAGATTCACAAATTTTCCAAGTATAGATTCACAAATTTTCCAAGTATAGATTCACAAATTTCCCAAGCATAGATTCACAAATTTTCCAAGTATAGATTCACAAATTTCCCAAGTGGAGATTCACAAATTTCCCAAATATAAATTCACAAATTTCCCAAGTATAGATTCACAAATTTCCCAAGTATAGATCCACCAATTTCCCAAGTATAGATCCACCAATTTCCGAAGTATAGATTCACAAATTTTCCAAGTATAGATTCACAAATTTTCCAAGTAGAGATTCACAAATTTCCCAAGCATAGATTCACAAATTTTCCAAGTATAGATTCACAAATTTCCCAAGTAGAGATTCACAAATTTTCCAAGTATAGATTCACAAATTTTCCAAGTATAGATCCACCAATTTCCCAAGTATATCCACTAATTTCCCAAGTATAGATTCACATATTTCCCAAGTATAGATTTACAAATTTCCCAAGTATAGATTCACAAATTTCCCAAGTATAGATTCACAAATTTCCGAAGTATAGATTCACAAATTTTCCAAGTATAGATTCACAAATTTTCCAAGTATAGATTCACAAATTTCCCAAGCATAGATTCACAAATTTTCCAAGTATAGATTCACAAATTTCCCAAGTAGAGATTCACAAATTTCCCAAATATATATTCACAAATTTCCCAAGTATAGATTCACAAATTTCCCAAGTATAGATCCACCAATTTCCCAAGCATAGATTCACAAATTTTCCAAGTATAGATTCACAAATTTCCCAAGTAGAGATTCACAAATTTCCCAAATATATATTCACAAATTTCCCAAGTATAGATTCACAAATTTCCCAAGTATAGATCCACCAATTTCCCAAGTATAGATCCACCAATTTCCGAAGTATAGATTCACAAATTTTCCAAGTATAGATTCACAAATTTTCCAAGTATAGATTCACAAATTTCCCAAGCATAGATTCACAAATTTTCCAAGTATAGATTCACAAATTTCCCAAGTAGAGATTCACAAATTTTCCAAGTATAGATTCACAAATTTTCCAAGTATAGATTCACAAATTTTCCAAGTATAGATTCACAAATTTCCCAAGCATAGATTCACAAATTTTCCAAGTATAGATTCACAAATTTCCCAAGTAGAGATTCACAAATTTCCCAAATATATATTCACAAATTTCCCAAGTATAGATTCACAAATTTCCCAAGTATAGATCCACCAATTTCCCAAGCATAGATTCACAAATTTTCCAAGTATAGATTCACAAATTTCCCAAGTAGAGATTCACAAATTTCCCAAATATATATTCACAAATTTCCCAAGTATAGATTCACAAATTTCCCAAGTATAGATCCACCAATTTCCCAAGTATAGATCCACCAATTTCCGAAGTATAGATTCACAAATTTTCCAAGTATAGATTCACAAATTTTCCAAGTATAGATTCACAAATTTCCCAAGCATAGATTCACAAATTTTCCAAGTATAGATTCACAAATTTCCCAAGTAGAGATTCACAAATTTCCCAAGTATAGATTCACAAATTTTCCAAGTATAGATTCACAAATTTTCCAAGTATAGATTCACAAATTTCCCAAGCATAGATTCACAAATTTTCCAAGTATAGATTCACTAATTTCCCAAGTAGAGATTCACAAATTTCCCAAATATATATTCACAAATTTCCCAAGTATAGATTCACAAATTTCCCAAGTATAGATCCACCAATTTCCCAAGTATAGATCCACCAATTTCCGAAGTATAGATTCACAAATTTTCCAAGTATAGATTCACAAATTTTCCAAGTATAGATTCACAAATTTTCAGAGTATAGATTCACAAATTTCCCAAGTAGAGATTCACAAATTTTCCAAGTATAGATTCACAAATTTTCCAAGTATAGATTCACAAATTTCCCAAGTAGAGATTCACAAATTTCCCAAGTAGAGATTCACAAATTTTCCAAGTATAGATTCACAAATTTTCCAAGTATAGATTCACAAATTTCCCAAGTAGAGATTCACAAATTTTCCAAGTATAGATTCACAAATTTTCCAAGTATAGATTCACAAATTTCCCAAGTATAGATTCAAAAATTTCCCAAGTATAGATTCACAAATTTCCCAAGTATAGATTCACAAATTTTCCAAGTATAGATCCACCAATCTCCCAAGTATATCCACCAATTTCCCAAGTATAGATTCACATATTTCCCAAGTATAGATTTACAAATTTCCCAAGTATAGATTCACAAATTTCCGAAGTATAGATTCACAAATTTTCCAAGTATAGATTCACAAATTTTCCAAGTATAGATTCACAAATTTCCCAAGTATAGATCCACCAATTTCCCAAGCATAGATTCACAAATTTTCCAAGTATAGATTCACAAATTTCCCAAGTAGAGATTCACAAATTTCCCAAGTATAGATTCACATATTTCCCAAGTATAGATTGACAAATTTCCGAAGTATAGATTCACAAATTTTCCAAGTATAGACTCACAAATTTCCCAAGTATAGGTTCACAAATTTCCCAAGTATAGATCCACCAATTTCCCAAGTATAGATCCACCAATTTCCCAAGTATAGATTCACAAACTTTCCAAGTATAGATTCACAAATTTTCCAAGTATAGTTTAACAAATTTCCCAAATATAGATTCACAAATTTCCGAAGTATAGATTCACAAACTTCCCAAGTATAGATCCACAAATTTCCCAAGTATAGATTGACAAATTTCCCAAGTATAGATTCACAAATTTCCGAAGTATAGATTCACAAATTTCCCAAGTATAGATTCACAAATTTCCGAAGTATAGATTCACAAATTTTCCAAGTATAGATTCACAAATTTCCCAAGTATAGATTCACAAATTTTCCAAGTATAGATTCACAAATTTTCCAAGTATAGATTCACAAATTTCCCAAGCATAGATTCACAAATTTTCCAAGTATAGATTCACAAATTTCCCAAGTAGAGATTCACAAATTTCCCAAATATATATTCACAAATTTCCCAAGTATAGATTCACAAATTTCCCAAGTATAGATCCACCAATTTCCCAAGTATAGATCCACAAATTTTCCAAGTATAGATTCACAAATTTCCCAAGTAGAGATTCACAAATTTTCCAAGTATAGATTCACAAATTTTCCAAGTATAGATTCACAAATTTCCCAAGTAGAGATTCACAAATTTCCCAAGTAGAGATTCACAAATTTTCCAAGTATAGATTCACAAATTTTCCAAGTATAGATTCACAAATTTCCCAAGTAGAGATTCACAAATTTTCCAAGTATAGATTCACAAATTTTCCAAGAATAGATTCACAAATTTCCCAAGTATAGATTCAAAAATTTCCCAAGTAGAGATTCACAAATTTTCCAAGTATAGATTCACAAATTTTCCAAGTATAGATTCACAAATTTCCCAAGTAGAGATTCACAAATTTTCCAAGTATAGATTCACAAATTTTCCAAGTATAGATTCACAAATTTTCCAAGTATAGATTCACAAATTTCCCAAATATAGATTCAGAAATTTCCCAAGTATAGATTCACAAATTTCCGAAGTATAGATTCACAAATTTCCCAAGTATAGATTCACAAATTTCCGAAGTATAGATTCACATATTTCCCAAGTATAGATTCACATATTTCCCAAGTATAGATTGACAAATTTCCCAAGTATAGATTCACAAATTTCCCAAGTAGAGATTCACAAATTTTCCAAGTATAGATTCACAAATTTCCCAAGTATAGGTTCACAAATTTCCCAAGTATAGATCCACCAATTTCCCAAGTATAGATCCACCAATTTCCCAAGTATAGATTCACAAACTTTCCAAGTATAGATTCACAAATTTTCCAAGTATAGTTTAACAAATTTCCCAAATATAGATTCACAAATTTCCGAAGTATAGATTCACAAACTTCCCAAGTATAGATCCACAAATTTCCCAAGTATAGATTGACAAATTTCCCAAGTATAGATTCACAAATTTCCGAAGTATAGATTCACAAATTTCCCAAGTATAGATTCACAAATTTCCGAAGTATAGATTCACAAATTTTCCAAGTATAGATTCACAAATTTCCCAAGTATAGATTCACAAATTTTCCAAGTATAGATTCACAAATTTTCCAAGTATAGATTCACAAATTTCCCAAGCATAGATTCACAAATTTTCCAAGTATAGATTCACAAATTTCCCAAGTAGAGATTCACAAATTTCCCAAATATATATTCACAAATTTCCCAAGTATAGATTCACAAATTTCCCAAGTATAGATCCACCAATTTCCCAAGTATAGATCCACAAATTTTCCAAGTATAGATTCACAAATTTCCCAAGTAGAGATTCACAAATTTTCCAAGTATAGATTCACAAATTTTCCAAGTATAGATTCACAAATTTCCCAAGTAGAGATTCACAAATTTCCCAAGTAGAGATTCACAAATTTTCCAAGTATAGATTCACAAATTTTCCAAGTATAGATTCACAAATTTCCCAAGTAGAGATTCACAAATTTTCCAAGTATAGATTCACAAATTTTCCAAGAATAGATTCACAAATTTCCCAAGTATAGATTCAAAAATTTCCCAAGTAGAGATTCACAAATTTTCCAAGTATAGATTCACAAATTTTCCAAGTATAGATTCACAAATTTCCCAAGTAGAGATTCACAAATTTTCCAAGTATAGATTCACAAATTTTCCAAGTATAGATTCACAAATTTTCCAAGTATAGATTCACAAATTTCCCAAATATAGATTCACAAATTTCCCAAGTATAGATTCACATATTTCCCAAGTATAGATTCACATATTTCCCAAGTATAGATTGACAAATTTCCGAAGTATAGATTCACAAATTTTCCAAGTATAGATTCACAAATTTCCCAAGTATAGGTTCACAAATTTCCCAAGTATAGATCCACCAATTTCCCAAGTATAGATCCACCAATTTCCCAAGTATAGATTCACAAATTTTCCAAGTATAGATTCACAAATTTTCCAAGTATAGATTAACAAATTTCCCAAATATAGATTCACAAATTTCCGAAGTATAGATTCACAAATTTCCCAAGTATAGATTCACAAATTTCCCAAGTATAGATTCACAAATTTGCAAAGTATAGATCCACCAATTTCCGAAGTATAGATTCACAAATTTTCCAAGTATAGATTCACAAATTTCCCAAGTAGAGATTCACAAATTTTCCAAGTATAGATTAACAAATTTCCCAAATATAGATTCACAAATTTCCGAAGTATAGATTCACAAATTTCCCAAGTATAGATTGACAAATTTCCCAAGTATAGATTCACAAATTTCCCAAGTATAGATTCACAAATTTCCGAAGTATAGATTCACAAATTTTCCAAGTATAGATTCACAAATTTCCCAAGTAGAGATTCACAAATTTTCCAAGTATAGATTAACAAATTTCCCAAATATAGATTCACAAATTTCCAAAGTATAGATTCACAAATTTCCCTAGTATAGATTGACAAATTTCCCAAGTATAGATTCACAAATTTCCCAAGCATAGATTCACAAATTTCCGAAGTATAGATTCACAAATTTCCCAAGTAGAGATTCACAAATTTCACAAATATATATTCACAAATTTCCCAAGTATAGATTCACAAATTTCCCAAGTATAGATCCACCAATTTCCCAAGTATAGATCCACCAATTTCCCAAGTATAGATTCACCAATTTCCAAGTATAGATTCACAAATTTCCCAAGTATAGATTCAAAAATTTCCCAAGTAGAGATTCACAAATTTTCCAAGTATAGATTCACAAATTTTCCAACTATAGATTCACAAATTTCCCAAGTAGAGATTCACAAATTTTCCAAATATAGATTCACAAATTTCCCAAGTATAGATTCACAAATTTTCCAAGTATGGATTCACAAATTTCCCAAATATAGATTCACAAATTTTCCAAGTATAGATTCACAAATTTCCCAAATATAGATCCACCAATTTCCCAAGTTTAGATTCACCAATTTCCAAGTATAGATTCACATATTTCCCAAGTATAGATTCACAAATTTCCCAAGTATAGATTCACAAATTTTCCAAGTATAGATTCACATATTTCCCAAGTATAGATTCACAAATTTCCCAAGTATAGATTCACAAATTTCCCAAATATAGATTCACAAATTTCCGAAGTATAGATTCACAAATTTCCCAAGTATAGATTCACAAATTTCCCAAGTATAGATTCACAAATTTGCAAAGTATAGATCCACCAATTTCCGAAGTATAGATTCACAAATTTTCCAAGTATAGATTCACAAATTTCCCAAGTAGAGATTCACAAATTTTCCAAGTATAGATTAACAAATTTCCCAAATATAGATTCACAAATTTCCGAAGTATAGATTCACAAATTTCCCAAGTATAGATTGACAAATTTCCCAAGTATAGATTCACAAATTTCCCAAGTATAGATTCACAAATTTCTGAAGTATAGATTCACAAATTTTCCAAGTATAGATTCACAAATTTCCCAAGTAGAGATTCACAAATTTTCCAAGTATAGATTAACAAATTTCCCAAATATAGATTCACAAATTTCCGAAGTATAGATTCACAAATTTCCCAAGTATAGATTGACAAATTTCCCAAGTATAGATTCACAAATTTCCCAAGCATAGATTCACAAATTTCCGAAGTATAGATTCACAAATTTTCCAAGTATAGATTCACAAATTTCCCAAGTAGAGATTCACAAATTTCACAAATATATATTCACAAATTTCCCAAGTATAGATTCACAAATTTCCCAAGTATAGATCCACCAATTTCCCAAGTATAGATCCACCAATTTCCCAAGTATAGATTCACCAATTTCCAAGTATAGATTCACAAATTTCCCAAGTATAGATTCAAAAATTTCCCAAGTAGAGATTCACAAATTTTCCAAGTATAGATTCACAAATTTTCCAACTATAGATTCACAAATTTCCCAAGTAGAGATTCACAAATTTTCCAAATATAGATTCACAAATTTCCCAAGTATAGATTCACAAATTTTCCAAGTATGGATTCACAAATTTCCCAAATATAGATTCACAAATTTTCCAAGTATAGATTCACAAATTTCCCAAATATAGATCCACCAATTTCCCAAGTTTAGATTCACCAATTTCCAAGTATAGATTCACATATTTCCCAAGTATAGATTCACAAATTTCCCAAGTATAGATTCACAAATTTTCCAAGTATAGATTCACAAATTTCCCAAGTATAGATTGACAAATTTCCCAAGTATAGATTCACAAATTTCCCAAGTATAGATCCACAAATTTCCCAAGTATAGATTGACAAATTTCCCAAGTATAGATTCACAAATTTTCCAAGTATAGATTCACAAATTTCCCAAGTATAGATTCACAAATTTTCCAAGTATAGATTCACAAATTTTCAGAGTATAGATCCACCAATTTCCCAAGTATATCACCAATTTCCCAAGTATAGATTCACATATTTCCCAAGTATAGATTTACAAATTTCCCAAGTATAGATTCACAAATTTCCGAAGTATAGATTCACAAATTTTCCAAGTATAGATTCACAAATTTTCCAAGTATAGATTCACAAATTTCCCAAGCATAGATTCACAAATTTTCCAAGTATAGATTCACAAATTTCCCAAGTAGAGATTCACAAATTTCCCAAGTATAGATTCACATATTTCCCAAGTATAGATTGACAAATTTCCGAAGTATAGATTCACAAATTTTCCAAGTATAGATTCACAAATTTCCCAAGTATAGGTTCACAAATTTCCCAAGTATAGATCCACCAATTTCCCAAGTATAGATCCACCAATTTCCCAAGTATAGATTCACAAACTTTCCAAGTATAGATTCACAAATTTTCCAAGTATAGTTTAACAAATTTCCCAAATATAGATTCACAAATTTCCGAAGTATAGATTCACAAATTTCCCAAGTATAGATCCTCAAATTTCCCAAGTATAGATTCACAAATTTCCGAAGTATAGATTCACAAATTTCCCAATATAGATTCACAAATTTCCGAAGTATAGATTCACAAATTTTCCAAGTATAGATTCACAAATTTTCCAAGTATAGATTCACAAATTTCCCAAGCATAGATTCACAAATTTTCCAAGTATAGATTCACAAATTTCCCAAGTAGAGATTCACAAATTTTCCAAGTATAGATTCACAAATTTTCCAAGTATAGATTCACAAATTTGCAAAGTATAGATCCACCAATTTCCCAAGTATAGATCCACCAATTTCCCAAGTATAGATTCACAAATTTTCCAAGTATAGATTCACAAATTTTCCAAGTATAGATTCACAAATTTCCCAAATATAGATTCACAAATTTTCCAAGTATAGATTCACAAATTTCCCAAGTATAGATTCACAAATTTCCGAAGTATAGATTCACAAATTTCCCAAGTATAGATCCACAAATTTCCCAAGTATAGATTGACAAATTTCCCAAGTATAGATTCACAAATTTTCCAAGTATAGATTCACAAATTTCCCAAGTATAGATTGACAAATTTCCCAAGTAAAGATTCACAAATTTTCCGAGTATAGATTCACAAATTTCCCAAATATAGATTCACAAATTTTCCAAGTATAGATTCACAAATTTCCCAAGTATAGATCCACCAATTTCCCAAGTATAGATTCACCAATTTCCAAGTATAGATTCACATATTTCCCAAGTATAGATTCACAAATTTTCCAAGTATAGATTCACAAATTTCCCAAATATAGATTCACAAATTTCCCAAGTATAGATTCACAAATTTCCCAAGTATAGATCCACCAATTTCCCAAGTATAGATCCACCAATTTCCGAAGTATAGATTCACAAATTTTCCAAGTATAGATTCACAAATTTTCCAAGTAGAGATTCACAAATTTCCCAAGCATAGATTCACAAATTTTCCAAGTATAGATTCACAAATTTCCCAAGTAGAGATTCACAAATTTTCCAAGTATAGATTCACAAATTTTCCAAGTATAGATCCACCAATTTCCCAAGTATATCCACTAATTTCCCAAGTATAGATTCACATATTTCCCAAGTATAGATTTACAAATTTCCCAAGTATAGATTCACAAATTTCCCAAGTATAGATTCACAAATTTCCGAAGTATAGATTCACAAATTTTCCAAGTATAGATTCACAAATTTTCCAAGTATAGATTCACAAATTTCCCAAGCATAGATTCACAAATTTTCCAAGTATAGATTCACAAATTTCCCAAGTAGAGATTCACAAATTTCCCAAATATAAATTCACAAATTTCCCAAGTATAGATTCACAAATTTCCCAAGTATAGATCCACCAATTTCCCAAGCATAGATTCACAAATTTTCCAAGTATAGATTCACAAATTTCCCAAGTAGAGATTCACAAATTTCCCAAATATATATTCACAAATTTCCCAAGTATAGATTCACAAATTTCCCAAGTATAGATCCACCAATTTCCCAAGTATAGATCCACCAATTTCCGAAGTATAGATTCACAAATTTTCCAAGTATAGATTCACAAATTTTCCAAGTATAGATTCACAAATTTCCCAAGCATAGATTCACAAATTTTCCAAGTATAGATTCACAAATTTCCCAAGTAGAGATTCACAAATTTTCCAAGTATAGATTCACAAATTTTCCAAGTATAGATTCACAAATTTTCCAAGTATAGATTCACAAATTTCCCAAGCATAGATTCACAAATTTTCCAAGTATAGATTCACAAATTTCCCAAGTAGAGATTCACAAATTTCCCAAATATATATTCACAAATTTCCCAAGTATAGATTCACAAATTTCCCAAGTATAGATCCACCAATTTCCCAAGTATAGATCCACCAATTTCCGAAGTATAGATTCACAAATTTTCCAAGTATAGATTCACAAATTTTCCAAGTATAGATTCACAAATTTCCCAAGCATAGATTCACAAATTTTCCAAGTATAGATTCACAAATTTCCCAAGTAGAGATTCACAAATTTTCCAAGTATAGATTCACAAATTTTCCAAGTATAGATTCACAAATTTTCCAAGTATAGATTCACAAATTTCCCAAGTATAGATCCACCAATTTCCCAAGCATAGATTCACAAATTTTCCAAGTATAGATTCACAAATTTCCCAAGTAGAGATTCACAAATTTCCCAAATATATATTCACAAATTTCCCAAGTATAGATTCACAAATTTCCCAAGTATAGATCCACCAATTTCCCAAGTATAGATCCACCAATTTCCGAAGTATAGATTCACAAATTTTCCAAGTATAGATTCACAAATTTTCCAAGTATAGATTCACAAATTTCCCAAGCATAGATTCACAAATTTTCCAAGTATAGATTCACAAATTTCCCAAGTAGAGATTCACAAATTTCCCAAGTATAGATTCACAAATTTTCCAAGTATAGATTCACAAATTTTCCAAGTATAGATTCACAAATTTCCCAAGCATAGATTCACAAATTTTCCAAGTATAGATTCACTAATTTCCCAAGTAGAGATTCACAAATTTCCCAAATATATATTCACAAATTTCCCAAGTATAGATTCACAAATTTCCCAAGTATAGATCCACCAATTTCCCAAGTATAGATCCACCAATTTCCGAAGTATAGATTCACAAATTTTCCAAGTATAGATTCACAAATTTTCCAAGTATAGATTCACAAATTTTCCAAGTATAGATTCACAAATTTCCCAAGTAGAGATTCACAAATTTTCCAAGTATAGATTCACAAATTTTCCAAGTATAGATTCACAAATTTCCCAAGTAGAGATTCACAAATTTCCCAAGTAGAGATTCACAAATTTTCCAAGTATAGATTCACAAATTTTCCAAGTATAGATTCACAAATTTTCCAAGTATAGATTCACAAATTTCCCAAGTAGAGATTCACAAATTTCACAAATATATATTCACAAATTTCCCAAGTATAGATTCACAAATTTCCCAAGTATAGATCCACCAATTTCCCAAGTATAGATTCACCAATTTCCAAGTATAGATTCACAAATTTCCCAAGCATAGATTAAAAAATTTCCCAAGTAGAGATTCACAAATTTTCCAAGTATAGATTCACAAATTTTCAAAGTATAGATTCACAAATTTCCCAAGAAGAGATTCACAAATTTTCCAAATATAGATTCACAAATTTTCCGAGTATAGATTCACAAATTTCCCAAATATAGATTCACAAATTTTCCAAGTATAGATTCACAAATTTCCCAAGTATAGATCCACCAATTTCCCAAGTATAGATTCACCAATTTCCAAGTATAGATTCACATATTTCCCAAGTATAGATTCACAAATTTTCCAAGTATAGATTCACAAATTTCCCAAATATAGATTCACAAATTTCCCAAGTATAGATTCACAAATTTCCCAAGTATAGATCCACCAATTTCCCAAGTATAGATCCACCAATTTCCGAAGTATAGATTCACAAATTTTCCAAGTATAGATTCACAAATTTTCCAAGTAGAGATTCACAAATTTCCCAAGCATAGATTCACAAATTTTCCAAGTATAGATTCACAAATTTCCCAAGTAGAGATTCACAAATTTTCCAAGTATAGATTCACAAATTTTCCAAGTATAGATCCACCAATTTCCCAAGTATATCCACTAATTTCCCAAGTATAGATTCACATATTTCCCAAGTATAGATTTACAAATTTCCCAAGTATAGATTCACAAATTTCCCAAGTATAGATTCACAAATTTCCGAAGTATAGATTCACAAATTTTCCAAGTATAGATTCACAAATTTTCCAAGTATAGATTCACAAATTTCCCAAGCATAGATTCACAAATTTTCCAAGTATAGATTCACAAATTTCCCAAGTAGAGATTCACAAATTTCCCAAATATATATTCACAAATTTCCCAAGTATAGATTCACAAATTTCCCAAGTATAGATCCACCAATTTCCCAAGCATAGATTCACAAATTTTCCAAGTATAGATTCACAAATTTCCCAAGTAGAGATTCACAAATTTCCCAAATATATATTCACAAATTTCCCAAGTATAGATTCACAAATTTCCCAAGTATAGATCCACCAATTTCCCAAGTATAGATCCACCAATTTCCGAAGTATAGATTCACAAATTTTCCAAGTATAGATTCACAAATTTTCCAAGTATAGATTCACAAATTTCCCAAGCATAGATTCACAAATTTTCCAAGTATAGATTCACAAATTTCCCAAATAGAGATTCACAAATTTTCCAAGTATAGATTCACAAATTTTCCAAGTATAGATTCACAAATTTTCCAAGTATAGATTCACAAATTTCCCAAGCATAGATTCACAAATTTTCCAAGTATAGATTCACAAATTTCCCAAGTAGAGATTCACAAATTTCCCAAATATATATTCACAAATTTCCCAAGTATAGATTCACAAATTTCCCAAGTATAGATCCACCAATTTCCCAAGCATAGATTCACAAATTTTCCAAGTATAGATTCACAAATTTCCCAAGTAGAGATTCACAAATTTCCCAAATATATATTCACAAATTTCCCAAGTATAGATTCACAAATTTCCCAAGTATAGATCCACCAATTTCCCAAGTATAGATCCACCAATTTCCGAAGTATAGATTCACAAATTTTCCAAGTATAGATTCACAAATTTTCCAAGTATAGATTCACAAATTTCCCAAGCATAGATTCACAAATTTTCCAAGTATAGATTCACAAATTTCCCAAGTAGAGATTCACAAATTTCCCAAGTATAGATTCACAAATTTTCCAAGTATAGATTCACAAATTTTCCAAGTATAGATTCACAAATTTCCCAAGCATAGATTCACAAATTTTCCAAGTATAGATTCACTAATTTCCCAAGTAGAGATTCACAAATTTCCCAAATATATATTCACAAATTTCCCAAGTATAGATTCACAAATTTCCCAAGTATAGATCCACCAATTTCCCAAGTATAGATCCACCAATTTCCGAAGTATAGATTCACAAATTTTCCAAGTATAGATTCACAAATTTTCCAAGTATAGATTCACAAATTTTCCAAGTATAGATTCACAAATTTCCCAAGTAGAGATTCACAAATTTTCCAAGTATAGATTCACAAATTTTCCAAGTATAGATTCACAAATTTCCCAAGTAGAGATTCACAAATTTCCCAAGTAGAGATTCACAAATTTTCCAAGTATAGATTCACAAATTTTCCAAGTATAGATTCACAAATTTCCCAAGTAGAGATTCACAAATTTTCCAAGTATAGATTCACAAATTTTCCAAGTATAGATTCACAAATTTCCCAAGTATAGATTCAAAAATTTCCCAAGTAGAGATTCACAAATTTTCCAAGTATAGATTCACAAATTTTCCAAGTATAGATTCACAAATTTCCCAAGTAGAGATTCACAAATTTTCCAAGTATAGATTCACAAATTTTCCAAGTATAGATTCACAAATTTTCCAAGTATAGATTCACAAATTTCCCAAATATAGATTCACAAATTTCCCAAGTATAGATTCACAAATTTCCGAAGTATAGATTCACAAATTTCCCAAGTATAGATTCACAAATTTCCGAAGTATAGATTCACATATTTCCCAAGTATAGATTCACATATTTCCCAAGTATAGATTGACAAATTTCCGAAGTATAGATTCACAAATTTTCCAAGTATAGATTCACAAATTTCCCAAGTATAGGTTCACAAATTTCCCAAGTATAGATCCACCAATTTCCCAAGTATAGATCCACCAATTTCCCAAGTATAGATTCACAAATTTTCCAAGTATAGATTCACAAATTTTCCAAGTATAGATTAACAAATTTCCCAAATATTGATTCACAAATTTCCGAAGTATAGATTCACAAATTTCCCAAGTATAGATCCACAAATTTCCCAAGTATAGATTGACAAATTTCCCAAGTATAGATTCACAAATTTCCGAAGTATAGATTCACAAATTTCCCAAGTATAGATTCACAAATTTCCGAAGTATAGATTCACAAATTTTCCAAGTATAGATTCACAAATTTCCCAAGTATAGATTCACAAATTTTCCAAGTATAGATTCACAAATTTTCCAAGTATAGATTCACAAATTTCCCAAGCATAGATTCACAAATTTTCCAAGTATAGATTCACAAATTTCCCAAGTGGAGATTCACAAATTTCCCAAATATATATTCACAAATTTCCCAAGTATAGATTCACAAATTTCCCAAGTATAGATCCACCAATTTCCCAAGTATAGATCCACCAATTTCCGAAGTATAGATTCTCAAATTTTCCAAGTATAGATTCACAAATTTTCCAAGTATAGATTCACAAATTTCCCAAGTAGAGATTCACAAATTTTCCAAGTATAGATTCACAAATTTTCCAAGTATAGATTCACAAATTTCCCAAGTAGAGATTCACAAATTTCCCAAGTAGAGATTCACAAATTTCCCAAGTATAGATTCACAAATTTCCCAAGTATAGATCCACAAATTTCCCAAGTATTGATTGACAAATTTCCCAAGTATAGATTCACAAATTTTCCAAGTATAGATTCACAAATTTCCCAAGTATAGATTCACAAATTTTCCAAGTATAGATTCACAAATTTTCCAAGTATAGATCCACCAATCTCCCAAGTATATCCACCAATTTCCCAAGTATAGATTCACATATTTCCCAAGTATAGATTTACAAATTTCCCAAGTATAGATTCACAAATTTCCGAAGTATAGATTCACAAATTTTCCAAGTATAGATTCACAAATTTTCCAAGTATAGATTCACAAATTTCCCAAGTATAGATCCACCAATTTCCCAAGCATAGATTCACAAATTTTCCAAGTATAGATTCACAAATTTCCCAAGTAGAGATTCACAAATTTCCCAAGTATAGATTCACATATTTCCCAAGTATAGATTGACAAATTTCCGAAGTATAGATTCACAAATTTTCCAAGTATAGACTCACAAATTTCCCAAGTATAGGTTCACAAATTTCCCAAGTATAGATCCACCAATTTCCAAAGTATAGATCCACCAATTTCCCAAGTATAGATTCACAAACTTTCCAAGTATAGATTCACAAATTTTCCAAGTATAGTTTAACAAATTTCCCAAATATAGATTCACAAATTTGCGAAGTATAGATTCACAAACTTCCCAAGTATAGATCCACAAATTTCCCAAGTATAGATTGACAAATTTCCCAAGTATAGATTCACAAATTTCCGAAGTATAGATTCACAAATTTCCCAAGTATAGATTCACAAATTTCCGAAGTATAGATTCACAAATTTTCCAAGTATAGATTCACAAATTTCCCAAGTATAGATTCACAAATTTTCCAAGTATAGATTCACAAATTTTCCAAGTATAGATTCACAAATTTCCCAAGCATAGATTCACAAATTTTCCAAGTATAGATTCACAAATTTCCCAAGTAGAGATTCACAAATTTCCCAAATATATATTCACAAATTTCCCAAGTATAGATTCACAAATTTCCCAAGTATAGATCCACCAATTTCCCAAGTATAGATCCACAAATTTTCCAAGTATAGATTCACAAATTTCCCAAGTAGAGATTCACAAATTTTCCAAGTATAGATTCACAAATTTTCCAAGTATAGATTCACAAATTTCCCAAGTAGAGATTCACAAATTTCCCAAGTAGAGATTCACAAATTTTCCAAGTATAGATTCACAAATTTTCCAAGTATAGATTCACCAATTTCCCAAGTAGAGATTCACAAATTTTCCAAGTATAGATTCACAAATTTTCCAAGTATAGATTCACAAATTTCCCAAGTATAGATTCAAAAATTTCCCAAGTAGAGATTCACAAATTTTCCAAGTATAGATTCACAAATTTTCCAAGTATAGTTTCACAAATTTCCCAAGTAGAGATTCACAAATTTTCCAAGTATAGATTCACAAATTTTCCAAGTATAGATTCACAAATTTTCCAAGTATAGATTCACAAATTTCCCAAATATAGATCCACCAATTTCCCAAGTATAGATCCACAAATTTTCCAAGTATAGATTCACAAATTTCCCAAGTAGAGATTCACAAATTTTCCAAGTATAGATTCACAAATTTTCCAAGTATAGATTCACAAATTTCCCAAGTAGAGATTCACAAATTTCCCAAGTAGAGATTCACAAATTTTCCAAGTATAGATTCACAAATTTTCCAAGTATAGATTCACCAATTTCCCAAGTAGAGATTCACAAATTTTCCAAGTATAGATTCACAAATTTTCCAAGTATAGATTCACAAATTTCCCAAGTATAGATTCAAAAATTTCCCAAGTAGAGATTCACAAATTTTCCAAGTATAGATTCACAAATTTTCCAAGTATAGTTTCACAAATTTCCCAAGTAGAGATTCACAAATTTTCCAAGTATAGATTCACAAATTTTCCAAGTATAGATTCACAAATTTTCCAAGTATAGATTCACAAATTTCCCAAATATAGATTCACAAATTTCCCAAGTATAGATTCACAAATTTCCGAAGTATAGATTCACAAATTTCCCAAGTATAGATTCACAAATTTCCGAAGTATAGATTCACATATTTCCCAAGTATAGATTCACATATTTCCCAAGTATAGATTGACAAATTTCCGAAGTATAGATTCACAAATTTTCCAAGTATAGATTCACAAATTTCCCAAGTATAGGTTCACAAATTTCCCAAGTATAGATCCACCAATTTCCCAAGTATAGATCCACCAATTTCCCAAGTATAGATTCACAAATTTTCCAAGTATAGATTCACAAATTTTCCAAGTATAGATTAACAAATTTCCCAAATATAGATTCACAAATTTACGAAGTATAGATTCACAAATTTCCCAAGTATAGATTCACAAATTTCCCAAGTATGGATTCACAAATTTGCAAAGTATAGATCCACCAATTTCCGAAGTATAGATTCACAAATTTTCCAAGTATAGATTCACAAATTTCCCAAGTAGAGATTCACAAATTTTCCAAGTATAGATTAACAAATTTCCCAAATATAGATTCACAAATTTCCGAAGTATAGATTCACAAATTTCCCAAGTATAGATTGACAAATTTCCCAAGTATAGATTCACAAATTTCCCAAGTATAGATTCACAAATTTCCGAAGTATAGATTCACAAATTTTCCAAGTATAGATTCACAAATTTCCCAAGTAGAGATTCACAAATTTTCCAAGTATAGATTAACAAATTTCCCAAATATAGATTCACAAATTTCCGAAGTATAGATTCACAAATTTCCCAAGTATAGATTGACAAATTTCCCAAGTATAGATTCACAAATTTCCCAAGCATAGATTCACAAATTTCCGAAGTATAGATTCACAAATTTCCCAAGTAGAGATTCACAAATTTCACAAATATATATTCACAAATTTCCCAAGTATAGATTCACAAATTTCCCAAGTATAGATCCACCAATTTCCCAAGTATAGATCCACCAATTTCCCAAGTATAGATTCACCAATTTCCAAGTATAGATTCACAAATTTCCCAAGTATAGATTCAAAAACTTCCCAAGTAGAGATTCACAAATTTTCCAAGTATAGATTCACAAATTTTCCAACTATAGATTCACAAATTTCCCAAGTAGAGATTCACAAATTTTCCAAATATAGATTCACAAATTTCCCAAGTATAGATTCACAAATTTTCCAAGTATGGATTCACAAATTTCCCAAATATAGATTCACAAATTTTCCAAGTATAGATTCACAAATTTCCCAAATATAGATCCACCAATTTCCCAAGTTTAGATTCACCAATTTCCAAGTATAGATTCACATATTTCCCAAGTATAGATTCACAAATTTCCCAAGTATAGATTCACAAATTTTCCAAGTATAGATTCACATATTTCCCAAGTATAGATTCACAAATTTCCCAAGTATAGATTCACAAATTTCCCAAATATAGATTCACAAATTTCCGAAGTATAGATTCACAAATTTCCCAAGTATAGATTCACAAATTTCCCAAGTATAGATTCACAAATTTGCAAAGTATAGATCCACCAATTTCCGAAGTATAGATTCACAAATTTTCCAAGTATAGATTCACAAATTTCCCAAGTAGAGATTTACAAATTTTCCAAGTATAGATTAACAAATTTCCCAAATATAGATTTACAAATTTCCGAAGTATAGATTCACAAATTTCCCAAGTATAGATTGACAAATTTCCCAAGTATAGATTCACAAATTTCCCAAGTATAGATTCACAAATTTCTGAAGTATAGATTCACAAATTTTCCAAGTATAGATTCACAAATTTCCCAAGTAGAGATTCACAAATTTTCCAAGTATAGATTAACAAATTTCCCAAATATAGATTCACAAATTTCCGAAGTATAGATTCACAAATTTCCCAAGTATAGATTGACAAATTTCCCAAGTATAGATTCACAAATTTCCCAAGCATAGATTCACAAATTTCCGAAGTATAGATTCACAAATATTCCAAGTATAGATTCACAAATTTCCCAAGTAGAGATTCACAAATTTCACAAATATATATTCACAAATTTCCCAAGTATAGATTCACAAATTTCCCAAGTATAGATCCACCAATTTCCCAAGTATAGATCCACCAATTTCCCAAGTATAGATTCACCAATTTCCAAGTATAGATTCACAAATTTCCCAAGTATAGATTCAAAAATTTCCCAAGTAGAGATTCACAAATTTTCCAAGCATAGATTCACAAATTTTCCAACTATAGATTCACAAATTTCCCAAGTAGAGATTCACAAATTTTCCAAATATAGATTCACAAATTTCCCAAGTATAGATTCACAAATTTTCCAAGTATGGATTCACAAATTTCCCAAATATAGATTCACAAATTTTCCAAGTATAGATTCACAAATTTCCCAAATATAGATCCACCAATTTCCCAAGTTTAGATTCACCAATTTCCAAGTATAGATTCACATATTTCCCAAGTATAGATTCACAAATTTCCCAAGTATAGATTCACAAATTTTCCAAGTATAGATTCACAAATTTCCCAAGTATAGATTGACAAATTTCCCAAGTATAGATTCACAAATTTCCCAAGTATAGATCCACAAATTTCCCAAGTATAGATTGACAAATTTCCCAAGTATAGATTCACAAATTTTCCAAGTATAGATTCACAAATTTCCCAAGTATAGATTCACAAATTTTCCAAGTATAGATTCACAAATTTTCAGAGTATAGATCCACCAATTTCCCAAGTATATCCACCAATTTCCCAAGTATAGATTCACATATTTCCCAAGTATAGATTTACAAATTTCCCAAGTATAGATTCACAAATTTCCGAAGTATAGATTCACAAATTTTCCAAGTATAGATTCACAAATTTTCCAAGTATAGATTCACAAATTTCCCAAGCATAGATTCACAAATTTTCCAAGTATAGATTCACAAATTTCCCAAGTAGAGATTCACAAATTTCCCAAGTATAGATTCACATATTTCCCAAGTATAGATTGACAAATTTCCGAAGTATAGATTCACAAATTTTCCAAGTATAGATTCACAAATTTCCCAAGTATAGGTTCACAAATTTCCCAAGTATAGATCCACCAATTTCCCAAGTATAGATCCACCAATTTCCCAAGTATAGATTCACAAACTTTCCAAGTATAGATTCACAAATTTTCCAAGTATAGTTTAACAAATTTCCCAAATATAGATTCACAAATTTCCGAAGTATAGATTCACAAATTTCCCAAGTATAGATCCTCAAATTTCCTAAGTATAGATTCACAAATTTCCGAAGTATAGATTCACAAATTTCCCAATATAGATTCACAAATTTCCGAAGTATAGATTCACAAATTTTCCAAGTATAGATTCACAAATTTTCCAAGTATAGATTCACAAATTTCCCAAGCATAGATTCACAAATTTTCCAAGTATAGATTCACAAATTTCCCAAGTAGAGATTCACAAATTTTCCAAGTATAGATTCACAAATTTTCCAAGTATAGATTCACAAATTTGCAAAGTATAGATCCACTAATTTCCCAAGTATAGATCCACCAATTTCCCAAGTATAGATTCACAAATTTTCCAAGTATAGATTCACAAATTTTCCAAGTATAGATTCACAAATTTCCCAAATATAGATTCACAAATTTTCCAAGTATAGATTCACAAATTTCCCAAGTATAGATTCACAAATTTCCGAAGTATAGATTCACAAATTTCCCAAGTATAGATCCACAAATTTCCCAAGTATAGATTGACAAATTTCCCAAGTATAGATTCACAAATTTTCCAAGTATAGATTCAAAAATTTCCCAAGTATAGATTCACAAATTTTCCAAGTATAGATTCACAAATTTTCGTAGTATAGATTCACAAATTTCCCAAGTATAGATTTACAAATTTCCCAAGTATAGATCCACCAATTTCCCAAATATATCCACCAATTTCCCAAGTATTCAATTCAATTCAATTCAATATAATTAAGTCCAACTTTGATACACTTCAGGTTATACAGTTCAAATATAACACATATTTCCCAAGTATAGATTCACATATTTCCCAAGTATAGATTCACATATTTCCCAAGTATAGATTCAAAAATTTTCCAAGTATAGATTCACAAATTTCCCAAGTAGAGATTCACAAATTTTCCTTGTATAGATTCACATATTTTCCAAGTATAGATTCACAAATTTTCCAAGTATAGATTCACAAATTTTCCAAGTATAGATTCACAAATTTCCCAAGTAGAGATTCACAAATTTCACAAATATATATTCACAAATTTCCCAAGTATAGATTCACAAATTTCCCAAGTATAGATCCACCAATTTCTCAAGTATAGATTCACCAATTTCCAAGTATAGATTCACAAATTTCCCAAGCATAGATTAAAAAATTTCCCAAGTAGAGATTCACAAATTTTACAAGTGTAGATTCACAAATTTTCAAAGTATAGATTCACAAATTTCCCAAGAAGAGATTCACAAATTTTCCAAATATAGATTCACAAATTTTCCGAGTATAGATTCACAAATTTCCCAAATATAGATTCACAAATTTTCCAAGTATAGATTCACAAATTTCCCAAGTATAGATCCACCAATTTCCCAAGTATAGATTCACCAATTTCCAAGTATAGATTCACATATTTCCCAAGTATAGATTCACAAATTTCCCAAGTATAGATTCACAAATTTTCCAAGTATAGATTCACAAATTTCCCAAGTATAGATTGACAAATTTCCCAAGTATAGATTCACAAATTTCCCAAGTATAGATCCACAAATTTCCCAAGTATAGATTGACAAATTTCCCAAGTATAGATTCACAAATTTTCCAAGTATAGATTCACAAATTTCCCAAGTATAGATTCACAAATTTTCCAAGTATAGATTCACAAATTTTCCAAGTATAGATCCACCAATTTCCCAAGTATATCCACTAATTTCCCAAGTATAGATTCACATATTTCCCAAGTATAGATTTACAAATTTCCCAAGTATAGATTCACAAATTTCCCAAGTATAGATTCACAAATTTCCGAAGTATAGATTCACAAATTTTCCAAGTATAGATTCACAAATTTTCAAAGTATAGATTCACAAATTTCCCAAGCATAGATTCACAAATTTTCCAAGTATAGATTCACAAATTTCCCAAGTAGATATTCACAAATTTCCCAAATATATATTCACAAATTTCCCAAGTATAGATTCACAAATTTCCCAAGTACAGGTTCACAAATTTCCCAAGTATAGATCCACCAATTTCCCAAGTATAGATCCACCAATTTCCCAAGTATAGATTCACAAATTTTCCAAGTATAGATTCACAAATTTTCCAAGTATAGATTAACAAATTTCCCAAATATAGATTCACAAATTTCCGAAGTATAGATTCACAAATTTCCCAAGTATAGATCCACAAATTTCCCAAGTATAGATTGACAAATTTCCCAAGTATAGATTCACAAATTTCCGAAGTATAGATTCACAAATTTCCCAAGTATAGATTCACAAATTTCCGAAGTATAGATTCACAAATTTTCCAAGTATAGATTCACGAATTTTCCAAGTATAGATTCACAAATTTCCCAAGCATAGATTCAAAAATTTCCAAGTATAGATTCACAAATTTCCCAAGTATAGATTCACAAATTTCACAAATATATATTCACAAATTTCCCAAGTATAGATTCACAAATTTCCCAAGTATAGATCCACCAATTTCCCAAGTATAGATCCACCAATTTCCGAAGTATATATTCACAAATTTTCCAAGTATAGATTCACAAATTTTCCAAGTATAGATTCACAAATTTCCCAAGCATAGATTCACAAATTTTCCAAGTATAGATTCACAAATTTCCCAAGTAGAGATTCACAAATTTTCCAAGTATAGATTCACAAATTTCCCAAGTATAGATTCACAAATTTGCAAAGTATAGATCCACCAATTTCCCAAGTATAGATCCACCAATTTCCCAAGTATAGATTCACAAATTTTCCAAGTATAGATTCACAAATTTTCCAAGTATAGATTCACAAATTTCCCAAATATAGATTCACAAATTTTCCAAGTATAGATTCACAAATTTCCCAAGTATAGATTCACAAATTTCCGAAGTATAGATTCACAAATTTCCCAAGTATAGATCCACAAATTTCCCAAGTATAGATTGACAAATTTCCCAAGTATAGATTCACAAATTTTCCAAGTATAGATTCACAAATTTCCCAAGTATAGATTCACAAATTTTCCAAGTATAGATTCACAAATTTCCCAAGTATAGATTTACAAATTTCCCAAGTATAGATCCACCAATTTCCCAAATATATCCACCAATTTCCCAAGTATTCAATTCAATTCAATTCAATTTAATTAAGTCCAACTTTGATACACTTCAGGTTATACAGTTCAAATATAACACATATTTCCCAAGTATAGATTCACATATTTCCCAAGTATAGATTCACAAATTTTCCAAGTATAGATTCACAAATTTCCCAAGTAGAGATTCACAAATTTTCCTTGTATAGATTCACATATTTTCCAAGTATAGATTCACAAATTTTCCAAGTATAGATTCACAAATTTTCCAAGTATAGATTCACAAATTTCCCAAGTAGAGATTCACAAATTTCACAAATATATATTCACAAATTTCCCAAGTATAGATTCACAAATTTCCCAAGTATAGATCCACCAATTTCCCAAGTATAGATTCACCAATTTCCAAGTATAGATTCACAAATTTCCCAAGCATAGATTAAAAAATTTCCCAAGTAGAGATTCACAAATTTTCCAAGTATAGATTCACAAATTTTCAAAGTAGAGATTCACAAATTTCCCTAGTAGAGATTCACAAATTTTCCAAATATAGATTCACAAATTTCCCAAGTATAGATTCACAAATTTTCCGAGTATAGATTCACAAATTTCCCAAATATAGATTCACAAATTTTCCAAGTATAGATTCACAAATTTCCCAAGTATAGATCCACCAATTTCCCAAGTATAGATTCACCAATTTCCAAGTATAGATTCACATATTTCCCAAGTATAGATTCACAAATTTCCCAAGTATAGATTCACAAATTTTCCAAGTATAGATTCACAAATTTCCCAAGTATAGATTGACAAATTTCCCAAGTATAGATTCACAAATTTCCCAAGTATAGATCCACAAATTTCCCAAGTATAGATTGACAAATTTCCCAAGTATAGATCCACTAATTTCCCAAGAATAGATTCACAAATTTTCCAAGTATAGATTCACAAATTTTCAAAGTAGAGATTCACAAATTTCCCTAGTAGAGATTCACAAATTTTCCAAATATAGATTCACAAATTTCCCAAGTATAGATTCACAAATTTTCCGAGTATAGATTCACAAATTTCCCAAATATAGATTCACAAATTTTCCAAGTATAGATTCACAAATTTCCCAAGTATAGATCCACCAATTTCCCAAGTATAGATTCACCAATTTCCAAGTATAGATTCACATATTTCCCAAGTATAGATTCACAAATTTCCCAAGTATAGATTCACAAATTTTCCAAGTATAGATTCACAAATTTCCCAAGTATAGATTGACAAATTTCCCAAGTATAGATTCACAAATTTCCCAAGTATAGATCCACAAATTTCCCAAGTATAGATTGACAAATTTCCCAAGTATAGATTCACAAATTTTCCAAGTATAGATTCACAAATTTCCCAAGTATAGATTCACAAATTTTCCAAGTATAGATTCACAAATTTTCCAAGTATAGATCCACCAATTTCCAAAGTATATCCACTAATTTCCCAAGAATAGATTCACATATTTCCCAAGTATAGATTTACAAATTTCCCAAGTATAGATTCACAAATTTCCCAAGTATAGACTCACAAATTTTCCAAGTATAGATTCACAAATTTTCCAAGTATAGATTCACAAATTTCCCAAGCATAGATTCACAAATTTTCCAAGTATAGATTCACAAATTTCCCAAGTAGAGATTCACAAATTTCCCAAATATATATTCACAAATTTCCCAAGTATAGATTCACAAATTTCCCAAGTATAGATCCACCAATTTCCCAAGCATAGATTCACAAATTTCCGAAGTATAGATTCAAAAATTTCCCAAGTAGAGATTCACAAATTTTCCAAGTATAGATTCACAAATTTTCCAAGTATAGATTCACAAATTTCCCAAGTAGAGATTCACAAATTTTCCAAGTATAGATTCACAAATTTTCCAAGTATAGATTCACAAATTTTCCAAGTATAGATTCACAAATTTCCCAAATATAGATTCACAAATTTCCCAAGTATAGATTCACAAATTTCCGAAGTATAGATTCACAAATTTCCCAAGTATAGATTCACAAATTTCCGAAGTATAGATTCACATATTTCCCAAGTATAGATTCACATATTTCCCAAGTATAGATTGACAAATTTCCGAAGTATAGATTCACAAATTTTCCAAGTATAGATTCACAAATTTCCCAAGTATAGGTTCACAAATTTCCCAAGTATAGATCCACCAATTTCCCAAGTATAGATCCACCAATTTCCCAAGTATAGATTCACAAATTTTCCAAGTATAGATTCACAAATTTTCCAAGTATAGATTAACAAATTTCCCAAATATAGATTCAGTAATTTTCGAAGTATAGATTCACAAATTTCCCAAGTATAGATCCACAAATTTCCCAAGTATAGATTGACAAATTTCCCAAGTATAGATTCACAAATTTCCGAAGTATAGATTCACAAATTTCCCAAGTATAGATTCACAAATTTCCGAAGTATAGATTCACAAATTTTCCAAGTATAGATTCACAAATTTCCCAAGTAGAGATTCACAAATTTCACAAATATATATTCACAAATTTCCCAAATATAGATTCACAAATTTTCCAAGTATAGATTCACAAATTTCCCAAGTATAGATCCACCAATTTCCCAAGTATAGATTCACCAATTTCCAAGAATAGATTCACATATTTCCCAAGTATAGATTCACAAATTTCCCAAGTATAGATTCACAAATTTTCCAAGTATAGATTGACAAATTTCCCAAGTATAGATTCAATAATTTCCCAAGTATAGATCCACAAATTTCCCAAGTATAGATTGACAAATTTCCCAAGTATAGATTCACAAATTTTCCAAGTATAGATTCACAAATTTCCCAAGTATAGATTCACAAATTTTCCAAGTATAGATTCACAAATTTTCCAAGTATAGATACACCAATTTCCCAAGTATATCCACCAATTTCCCAAGTATAGATTCACATATTTCCCAAGTATAGATTTACAAATTTCCCAAGTATAGATTCACAAATTTCCGAAGTATAGATTCACAAATTTTCCAAGTATAGATTCACAAATTTTCCAAGTATAGATTCACAAATTTCCCAAGCATAGATTCACAAATTTTCCAAGTATAGATTCACAAATTTCCCAAGTATAGATTCACAAATTTTCCAAGTATAGATCCACCAATTTCCCAAGAATATCCACCAATTTCCCAAGTATAGATTCACATATTTCCCAAGTATAGATTTACAAATTTCCCAAGTATAGATTCACAAATTTCCGAAGTATAGATTCACAAATTTTCCAAGTATAGATTCACAAATTTTCCAAGTATAGATTCACAAATTTCCCAAGCATAGATTCACAAATTTTCCAAGTATAGATTCACAAATTTCCCAAGTAGAGATTCACAAATTTCCCAAATATATATTCACAAATTTCCCAAGTATAGATTCACAAATTTACCAAGTATAGATCCACCAATTTCCCAAGTATAGATCCACCAATTTCCGAAGTATAGATTCACAAATTTTCCAAGTATAGATTCACAAATTTTCCAAGTATAGATTCACAAATTTCCCAAGTATAGATTCAAAAATTTCCCAAGTAGAGATTCACAAATTTTCCAAGTATAGATTCACAAATTTTCCAAGTATAGATTCACAAATTTCCCAAGTAGAGATTCACAAATTTTCCAAGTATAGATTCACAAATTTTCCAAGTATAGATTCACAAATTTTCCAAGTATAGATTCACAAATTTCACAAATATAGATTCACAAATTTCCCAAGTATAGATTCACAAATTTCCGAAGTATAGATTCACAAATTTCCCAAGTATAGATTCACAAATTTCCGAAGTATAGATTCACATATTTCCCAAGTATAGATTCACATATTTAACAAGTATAGATTGACAAATTTCCGAAGTATAGATTCACAAATTTTCCAAGTATAGATTCACAAACTTCCCAAGTATAGGTTCACAAATTTCCCAAGTATAGATCCACCAATTTCACAAGTATAGATCCACCAATTTCCCAAGTATAGATTCACAAATTTTCCAAGTATAGATTAACAAATTTCCCAAATATAGATTCACAAATTTCCCAAGTATAGATTCACAAATTTCCCAAGTATAGATCCACCAATTTCCCAAGTATAGATTCACCAATTTCCAAGTATAGATTCACAAATTTCCCAAGCATAGATTAAAAAATTTCCCAAGTAGAGATTCACAAATTTTCCAAATATAGATTCACAAATTTCCCAAGTATAGATTCACAAATTTTCCGAGTATAGATTCACAAATTTCCCAAATATAGATTCACAAATTTTCCAAGTATAGATTCACAAATTTCCCAAGTATAGATCCACCAATTTCCCAAGTATAGATTCACCAATTTCCAAGTATAGATTCACATATTTCCCAAGTATAGATTCACAAATTTCCCAAGTATAGATTCACAAATTTTCCAAGTATAGATTCACAAATTTCCCAAGTATAGATTGACAAATTTCCCAAGTATAGATTCACAAATTTCCCAAGTATAGATCCACAAATTTCCCAAGTATAGATTGACAAATTTCCCAAGTATAGATTCACAAATTTTCCAAGTATAGATTCACAAATTTCCCAAGTATAGATTCACAAATTTTCCAAGTATAGATTCACAAATTTTCCAAGTATAGATCCACCAATTTCCAAAGTATATCCACTAATTTCCCAAGAATAGATTCACATATTTCCCAAGTATAGATTTACAAATTTCCCAAGTATAGATTCACAAATTTCCCAAGTATAGACTCACAAATTTTCCAAGTATAGATTCACAAATTTTCCAAGTATAGATTCACAAATTTCCCAAGCATAGATTCACAAATTTTCCAAGTATAGATTCACAAATTTTCCAAGTATAGATCCACCAATTTCCAAAGTATATCCACTAATTTCCCAAGAATAGATTCACATATTTCCCAAGTATAGATTTACAAATTTCCCAAGTATAGATTCACAAATTTCCCAAGTATAGACTCACAAATTTCCCAAGTAGAGATTCACAAATTTCCCAAATATATATTCACAAATTTCCCAAGTATAGATTCACAAATTTCCCAAGTATAGATCCACCAATTTCCCAAGCATAGATTCACAAATTTCCCAAGTATAGATTCAAAAATTTCCCAAGTAGAGATTCACAAATTTTCCAAGTATAGATTCACAAATTTTCCAAGTATAGATTCACAAATTTCCCAAGTAGAGATTCACAAATTTTCCAAGTATAGATTCACAAATTTTCCAAGTATAGATTCACAAATTTTCCAAGTATAGATTCACAAATTTACCAAATATAAATTCACAAATTTCCCAAGTATAGATTCACAAATTTCCGAAGTATAGATTCACAAATTTCCCAAGTATAGATTCACAAATTTCCGAAGTATAGATTCACATATTTCCCAAGTATAGATTCACATATTTCCCAAGTATAGATTGACAAATTTCCGAAGTATAGATTCACAAATTTTCCAAGTATAGATTCACAAATTTCCCAAGTATAGGTTCACAAATTTCCCAAGTATAGATCCACCAATTTCCCAAGTATAGATCCACCAATTTCCCAAGTATAGATTCACAAATTTTCCAAGTATAGATTCACAAATTTTCCAAGTATAGATTAACAAATTTCCCAAATATAGATTCAGTAATTTTCGAAGTATAGATTCACAAATTTCCCAAGTATAGATCCACAAATTTCCCAAGTATAGATTGACAAATTTCCCAAGTATAGATTCACAAATTTCCGAAGTATAGATTCACAAATTTCCTAAGTATAGATTCACAAATTTCCGAAGTATAGATTCACAAATTTTCCAAGTATAGATTCACAAATTTCCCAAGTAGAGATTCACAAATTTCACAAATATATATTCACAAATTTCCCAAATATAGATTCACAAATTTTCCAAGTATAGATTCACAAATTTCCCAAGTATAGATCCACCAATTTCCCAAGTATAGATTCACCAATTTCCAAGTATAGATTCACATATTTCCCAAGTATAGATTCACAAATTTCCCAAGTATAGATTCACAAATTTTCCAAGTATAGATTGACAAATTTCCCAAGTATAGATTCACTAATTTCCCAAGTATAGATCCACAAATTTCCCAAGTATAGATTGACAAATTTCCCAAGTATATATTCACAAATTTTCCAAGTATAGATTCACAAATTTCCCAAGTATAGATTCACAAATTTTCCAAGTATAGATTCACAAATTTTCCAAGTATAGATACACCAATTTCCCAAGTATATCCACCAATGTCCCAAGTATAGATTCACATATTTCCCAAGTATAGATTTACAAATTTCCCAAGTATAGATTCACAAATTTCCGAAGTATAGATTCACAAATTTTCCAAGTATAGATTCACAAATTTTCCAAGTATAGATTCACAAATTTCCCAAGCATAGATTCACAAATTTTCCAAGTATTGATTCACAAATTTCCCAAGTATAGATTCACAAATTTTCCAAGTATAGATCCACCAATTTCCCAAGAATATCCACCAATTTCCCAAGTATAGATTCACATATTTCCCAAGTATAGATTTACAAATTTCCCAAGTATAGATTCACAAATTTTCCAAGTATAGATTCACAAATTTCCCAAGCATAGATTCACAAATTTTCCAAGTATAGATTCACAAATTTCCCAAGTAGAGATTCACAAATTTCCCAAATATATATTCACAAATTTCCCAAGTATAGATTCACAAATTTACCAAGTATAGATCCACCAATTTCCCAAGTATAGATCCACCAATTTCCGAAGTATAGATTCACAAATTTTCCAAGTATAGATTCACAAATTTTCCAAGTATAGATTCACAAATTTCCCAAGTATAGATTCAAAAATTTCCCAAGTAGAGATTCACAAATTTTCCAAGTATAGATTCACAAATTTTCCAAGTATAGATTCACAAATTTCCCAAGTAGAGATTCACAAATTTTCCAAGTATAGATTCACAAATTTTCCAAGTATAGATTCACAAATTTTCCAAGTATAGATTCACAAATTTCCCAAATATAGATTCACAAATTTCCCAAGTATAGATTCACAAATTTCCGAAGTATAGATTCACAAATTTCCCAAGTATAGATTCACAAATTTCCGAAGTATAGATTCACATATTTCCCAAGTATAGATTCACATATTTAACAAGTATAGATTGACAAATTTCCGAAGTATAGATTCACAAATTTTCCAAGTATAGATTCACAAACTTCCCAAGTATAGGTTCACAAATTTCCCAAGTATAGATCCACCAATTTCCCAAGTATAGATCCACCAATTTCCCAAGTATAGATTCACAAATTTTCCAAGTATAGATTAACAAATTTCCCAAATATAGATTCACAAATTTCCAAGTATAGATTCACATATTTCCCAAGTATAGATTCACAAATTTCCCAAGTATAGATTCACAAATTTCCCAAGTATAGATCCACCAATTTCCCAAGTATAGATTCACAAATTTTCCAAGTATAGATTCACAAATTTTCCAAGTATAGATTCACAAATTTCCCAAATATAGATTCACAAATTTCCCAAGTATAGATTCACAAATTTCCGAAGTATAGATTCACAAATTTCCCAAGTATAGATTCACAAATTTCCGAAGTATAGATTCACATATTTCCCAAGTATAGATTCACATATTTAACAAGTATAGATTGACAAATTTCCGAAGTATAGATTCACAAATTTTCCAAGTATAGATTCACAAACTTCCCAAGTATAGGTTCACAAATTTCCCAAGTATAGATCCACCAATTTCCCAAGTATAGATCCACCAATTTCCCAAGTATAGATTCACAAATTTTCCAAGTATAGATTAACAAATTTCCCAAATATAGATTCACAAATTTCCAAGTATAGATTCACATATTTCCCAAGTATAGATTCACAAATTTCCCAAGTATAGATTCACAAATTTTCCAAGTATAGATTGACAAATTTCCCAAGTATAGATTCACTAATTTCCCAAGTATAGATCCACAAATTTCCCAAGTATAGATTGACAAATTTCCCAAGTATATATTCACAAATTTTCCAAGTATAGATTCACAAATTTCCCAAGTATAGATTCACAAATTTTCCAAGTATAGATTCACAAATTTTCCAAGTATAGATACACCAATTTCCCAAGTATATCCACCAATGTCCCAAGTATAGATTCACATATTTCCCAAGTATAGATTTACAAATTTCCCAAGTATAGATTCACAAATTTCCGAAGTATAGATTCACAAATTTTCCAAGTATAGATTCACAAATTTTCCAAGTATAGATTCACAAATTTCCCAAGCATAGATTCACAAATTTTCCAAGTATTGATTCACAAATTTTCCAAGTATAGATTCACAAATTTCCCAAGTAGAGATTCACAAATTTCCCAAATATATATTCACAAATTTCCCAAGTATAGATTCACAAATTTACCAAGTATAGATCCACCAATTTCCCAAGTATAGATCCACAAATTTTCCAAGTATAGATACACCAATTTCCCAAGTATATCCACCAATGTCCCAAGTATAGATTCACATATTTCCCAAGTATAGATTCACATATTTCCCAAGTATAGATTTACAAATTTCCCAAGTATAGATTCACAAATTTCCGAAGTATAGATTCACAAATTTTCCAAGTATAGATTCACAAATTTTCCAAGTATAGATTCACAAATTTCCCAAGCATAGATTCACAAATTTTCCAAGTATAGATTCACAAATTTCCCAAGTAGAGATTCACAAATTTCCCAAATATATATTCACAAATTTCCCAAGTATAGATTCACAAATTTACCAAGTATAGATCCACCAATTTCCCAAGTATAGATTCACAAATTTTCCAAGTATAGATTCACAAATTTTCCAAGTATAGATTCACAAATTTCCCAAGTATAGATTCAAAAATTTCCCAAGTAGAGATTCACAAATTTTCCAAGTATAGATTCACAAATTTTCCAAGTATAGATTCACAAATTTCCCAAGTAGAGATTCACAAATTTTCCAAGTATAGATTCACAAATTTTCCAAGTATAGATTCACAAATTTTCCAAGTATAGATTCACAAATTTCCCAAATATAGATTCACAAATTTCCCAAGTATAGATTCACAAATTTCCGAAGTATAGATTCACAAATTTCCCAAGTATAGATTCACAAATTTCCGAAGTATAGATTCACATATTTCCCAAGTATAGATTCACATATTTAACAAGTATAGATTGACAAATTTCCGAAGTATAGATTCACAAATTTTCCAAGTATAGATTCACAAACTTCCCAAGTATAGGTTCACAAATTTCCCAAGTATAGATCCACCAATTTCCCAAGTATAGATCCACCAATTTACCAAGTATAGATCCACCAATTTCCCAAGTATAGATCCACAAATTTTCCAAGTATAGATACACCAATTTCCCAAGTATATCCACCAATGTCCCAAGTATAGATTCACATATTTCCCAAGTATAGATTCACATATTTCCCAAGTATAGATTTACAAATTTCCCAAGTATAGATTCACAAATTTCCGAAGTATAGATTCACAAATTTTCCAAGTATAGATTCACAAATTTTCCAAGTATAGATTCACAAATTTCCCAAGTATATCCACCAATGTCCCAAGTATAGATTCACATATTTCCCAAGTATAGATTCACATATTTCCCAAGTATAGATTTACAAATTTCCCAAGTATAGATTCACAAATTTCCGAAGTATAGATTCACAAATTTTCCAAGTATAGATTCACAAATTTTCCAAGTATAGATACACCAATTTCCCAAGTATATCCACCAATGTCCCAAGTATAGATTCACATATTTCCCAAGTATAGATTTACAAATTTCCCAAGTATAGATTCACAAATTTCCGAAGTATAGATTCACAAATTTTCCAAGTATAGATTCACAAATTTTCCAAGTATAGATTCACAAATTTCCCAAGCATAGATTCACAAATTTTCCAAGTATTGATTCACAAATTTTCCAAGTATAGATTCACAAATTTCCCAAGTAGAGATTCACAAATTTCCCAAATATATATTCACAAATTTCCCAAGTATAGATTCACAAATTTACCAAGTATAGATCCACCAATTTCCCAAGTATAGATCCACAAATTTTCCAAGTATAGATACACCAATTTCCCAAGTATATCCACCAATGTCCCAAGTATAGATTCACATATTTCCCAAGTATAGATTCACATATTTCCCAAGTATAGATTTACAAATTTCCCAAGTATAGATTCACAAATTTCCGAAGTATAGATTCACAAATTTTCCAAGTATAGATTCACAAATTTTCCAAGTATAGATTCACAAATTTCCCAAGCATAGATTCACAAATTTTCCAAGTATAGATTCACAAATTTCCCAAGTAGAGATTCACAAATTTCCCAAATATATATTCACAAATTTCCCAAGTATAGATTCACAAATTTACCAAGTATAGATCCACCAATTTCCCAAGTATAGATTCACAAATTTTCCAAGTATAGATTCACAAATTTTCCAAGTATAGATTCACAAATTTCCCAAGTATAGATTCAAAAATTTCCCAAGTAGAGATTCACAAATTTTCCAAGTATAGATTCACAAATTTTCCAAGTATAGATTCACAAATTTCCCAAGTAGAGATTCACAAATTTTCCAAGTATAGATTCACAAATTTTCCAAGTATAGATTCACAAATTTTCCAAGTATAGATTCACAAATTTCCCAAATATAGATTCACAAATTTCCCAAGTATAGATTCACAAATTTCCGAAGTATAGATTCACAAATTTCCCAAGTATAGATTCACAAATTTCCGAAGTATAGATTCACATATTTCCCAAGTATAGATTCACATATTTAACAAGTATAGATTGACAAATTTCCGAAGTATAGATTCACAAATTTTCCAAGTATAGATTCACAAACTTCCCAAGTATAGGTTCACAAATTTCCCAAGTATAGATCCACCAATTTCCCAAGTATAGATCCACCAATTTCCCAAGTATAGATTCACAAATTTTCCAAGTATAGATTAACAAATTTCCCAAATATAGATTCACAAATTTCCGAAGTATAGATTCACAAATTTCCCAAGTATAGATCCACAAATTTCCCAAGTATAGATTGACAAATTTCCCAAGTATAGATTCACAAATTTCCGAAGTATAGATTCACAAATTTCCCAAGTATAGATTCACAAATTTCCCAAGTATAGATCCACCAATTTCCCAAGTATAGATCCACCAATTTCCCAAGTATAGATTCACCAATTTCCAAGTATAGATTCACAAATTTCCCAAGTATAGATTCAAAAATTTCCCAAGTAGAGATTCACAAATTTTCCAAGTATAGATTCACAAATTTCCCAAATATAGATTCACAAATTTCCCAAGTATAAATCCACCAATTTCCCAAGTATAGATTCACCAATTTCCAAGTATAGATTCACATATTTCCCAAGTATAGATTCACAAATTTCCCAAGTATAGATTCACAAATTTTCCAAGTATAGATTCACAAATTTCCCAAGCATAGATTGACAAATTTCCCAAGTATATATTCACAAATTTCCCAAGTATAGATCCACAAATTTTCCAAGTATAGATCCACCAATTTCCCAAGTATATCCACCAATTTCCCAAGTATAGATTCACATATTTCCCAAGTATAGATTTACAAATTTCCCAAGTAAAGATTCACAAATTTTCGAAGTATAGATTCACAAATTTTCCAAGTATAGATTCACAAATTTTCCAAGTATAGATTCACAAATTTCCCAAGCATAGATTCACAAATTTTCCAAGTATAGATTCACAAATTTCCCAAGTAGAGATTCACAAATTTCCCAAATATATATTCACAAATTTCCCAAGTATAGATTCACAAATTTCCCAAGTAGAGATTCACAAATTTTCCAAGTATAGATTCACAAATTTTCCAAGTATAGATTCACAAATTTTCCAAGTATAGATTCCCAAATTTCCCAAATATAGATTCACAAATTTCCCAAGTATAGATTCACAAATTTCCGAAGTATAGATTCACAAATTTCCCAAGTATAGATTCACAAATTTCCGAAGTATAGATTCACATATTTCCCAAGTATAGATTCACATATTTCCCAAGTATAGATTGACAAATTTCCGAAGTATAGATTCACAAATTTTCCAAGTATAGATCCACCAATTTCCCAAGTATATCCACCAATTTCCCAATTATAGATTCACATATTTCCCAAGTATAGATTTACAAATTTCCCAAGTATAGATTCACAAATTTCCGAAGTATAGATTCACAAATTTTCCAAGTATAGATTCACAAATTTTCCAAGTATAGATTCACAAATTTCCCAAGCATAGATTCACAAATTTTCCAAGTATAGATTCACAAATTTCCCAAGTAGAGATTCACAAATTTCCCAAATATATATTCACAAATTTCCCAAGTATAGATTCACAAATTTCCCAAGTATAGATCCACCAATTTCCCAAGTATAGATCCACCAATTTCCGAAGTATAGATTCACAAATTTTCCAAGTATAGATTCACAAATTTTCCAAGTATAGATTCACAAATTTCCCAAGTATAGATTCAAAAATTTCCCAAGTAGAGATTCACAAATTTTCCAAGTATAGATTCACAAATTTCCCAAGTAGAGATTCACAAATTTCCCAAGTATAGATTCACAAATTTTCCAAGTATAGATTCACAAATTTTCCAAGTATAGATTCACAAATTTCCCAAATATAGATTCAAAAATTTCCCAAGTATAGATTCACAAATTTCCGAAGTATAGATTCACCAATTTCCCAAGTATAGATTCACAAATTTCCGAAGTATAGATTCACATATTTCCCAAGTATAGATTCACATATTTCCCAAGTATAGATTGACAAATTTTAAAAGTATAGATTCTCAAATTTCACAAATATATATTCACAAATTTTCCAAGTAGAGATTCACAAATTACACAAATATATATTCACAAATTTCCCAAGTATAGATTCACAAATTTCCCAAGTATAGATCCACCAATTTCCCAAGTATAGATCCACCAATTTCCCAAGTATAGATTCACCAATTTCCAAGTATAGATTCACAAATTTCCCAAGTATAGATTCAAAAATTTCCCAAGTATAGATTCACAAATTTCCCAAATATAGATTCACAAATTTTCCAAGTATAGATTCACAAATTTCCCCAAGTATAGATCCACCAATTTCCCAAGTATAGATTCACCAATTTCCAAGTATAGATTCACATATTTCCCAAGTATAGATTCACAAATTTCCCAAGTATAGATTCACAAATTTTCCAAGTATAGATTCACAAATTTCCCAAGTATAGATTGACAAATTTCCCAAGTATAGATTGACAAATTTCCCAAGTATAGATTCACAAATTTTCCAAGTATAGATTCACAAATTTCCCAAGTATAGATTCACAAATTTTCCAAGTATAGATTCACAAATTTTCCAAGTATAGATCCACCAATTTCCCAAGTATATCCACCAATTTCCCAAGTATAGATTCACATATTTCCCAAGTATAGATTTACAAATTTCCCAAGTATAGATTCACAAATTTCCCAAGTATAGATTCACAAATTTCCGAAGTATAGATTCAAAAATTTTCCAAGTATAGATTCACAAATTTTCCAAGTATAGATTCACAAATTTCCCAAGCATAGATTCACAAATTTTCCAAGTATAGATTCACAAATTTCCCAAGTAGAGATTCACAAATTTCCCAAATATATATTCACAAATTTCCCAAGTATAGATTCACAAATTTCCCAAGTATAGATCCACCAATTTCCCAAGTATAGATCCACCAATTTCCGAAGTATAGATTCACAAATTTTCCAAGAATAGATTCACAAATTTTCCAAGTATAAATTCACAAATTTCCCAAGTATAGATTCAAAAATTTCCCAAGTAGAGATTCACAAATTTTCCAAGTATAGATTCACAAATTTTCCAAGTATAGATTCACAAATTTCCCAAGTAGAGATTCACAAATTTTCCAAGTATAGATTCACAAATTTTCCAAGTATAGATTCACAAATTTTCCAAGTATAGATTCACAAATTTCCCAAATATAGATTCAAAAATTTCCCAAGTATAGATTCACAAATTTCCGAAGTATAGATTCACAAATTTCCCAAGTATAGATTCACAAATTTCCGAAGTATAGATTCACATATTTCCCAAGTATAGATTCACATATTTCCCAAGTATACATTGACAAATTTTAAAAGTATAGATTCACAAATTTCACAAATATATATTCACAAATTTCCCAAGTAGAGATTCACAAATTTCACAAATATATATTCACAAATTTCCCAAGTATAGATTCACAAATTTCCCAAGTATAGATCCACCAATTTCCCAAGTATAGATTCACCAATTTCCAAGTATAGATTCACAAATTTCCCAAGTATAGATTCAAAAATTTCCCAAGTAGAGATTCACAAATTTTCCAAGTATAGATTCACAAATTTTCCAAGTATAGATTCACAAATTTCCCAAGTAGAGATTCACAAATTTTCCAAATATAGATTCACAAATTTCCCAAGTATAGATTCACAAATTTTCCAAGTATAGATTCACAAATTTCCCAAATATAGATTAACAAATTTTCCAAGTATAGATTCACAAATTTCCCCAAGTATAGATCCACCAATTTCCCAAGTATAGATTCACCAATTTCCAAGTATAGATTCACATATTTCCCAAGTATAGATTCACAAATTTCCCAAGTATAGATTCACAAATTTTCCAAGTATAGATTCACAAATTTCCCAAGTATAGATTGACAAATTACCCAAGTATAGATTGACAAATTTCCCAAGTATAGATTCACAAATTTTCCAAGTATAGATTCACAAATTTCCCAAGTATAGATTCACAAATTTTCCAAGTATAGATTCACAAATTTTCCAAGTATAGATTCACAAATTTCCCAAGCATAGATTCACAAATTTTCCAAGTATAGATTCACAAATTTCCCAAATATAGATTCACTAATTTCCCAAGTATAGATTCACAAATTTCCCAAGTAGAGATTCACAAATTTTCCAAGTATAGATTCACAAATTTTCCAAGTATAGATTCACAAATTTTCCAAGTATAGATTCACAAATTTCCCAAATATAGATTCACAAATTTCCCAAGTATAGATTCACAAATTTCCGAAGTATAGATTCACAAATTTCCCAAGTATAGATTCACAAATTTCCGAAGTATAGATTCACATATTTCCCAAGTATAGATTCACATATTTCCCAAGTATTGATTGACAAATTTCCGAAGTATAGATTCAAAAATTTTCCAAGTATAGATTCACAAATTTCCCAAGTATAGGTTCACAAATTTCCCAAGTATAGATCCACCAATTTCCCAAGTATAGATCCACCAATTTCCCAAGTATAGATTCACAAATTTTCCAAGTAAAGATTCACAAATTTTCCAAGTATAGATTAACAAATTTCCCAAATATAGATTCACAAATTTCCGAAGTATAGATTCACAAATTTCCCAAGTATAGATCCACAAATTTCCCAAGTATAGATTGACAAATTTCCCAAGTATAGATTCACAAATTTCCGAAGTATAGATTCACAAATTTCCCAAGTATAGATTCACAAATTTCCGAAGTATAGATTCACAAATTTTCCAAGTATAGATTCACGAATTTTCCAAGTATAGATTCACAAATTTCCCAAGCATAGATTCACAAATTTTCCAAGTATAGATTCACAAATTTCCCAAGCATAGATTCACAAATTTCACAAATATATATTCACAAATTTTCCAAGTATAGATTCACAAATTTCCCAAGCATAGATTCACAAATTTTCCAAGTATAGATTCACAAATTTCCCAAATATAGATTCACAAATTTCCCAAGTATAGATTCACAAATTTCCCAAGTAGAGATTCACAGATTTTCCAAGTATAGATTCACAAATTTTCCAAGTATAGATTCACAAATTTTCCAAGTATAGATTCACAAATTTCCCAAATATAGATTCACAAATTTCCCAAGTATAGATTCACAAATTTCCGAAGTATAGATTCACAAATTTCCCAAGTATAGATTCACAAATTTCCGAAGTATAGATTCACATATTTCCCAAGTATAGATTCACATATTTCCCAAGTATAGATTGACAAATTTCCGAAGTATAGATTCACAAATTTTCCAAGTATAGATTCACAAATTTCCCAAGTATAGGTTCACAAATTTCCCAAGTATAGATCCACCAATTTCCCAAGTATAGATCCACCAATTTCCCAAGTATAGATTCACAAATTTTCCAAGTAAAGATTCACATATTTTCCAAGTATAGATTCACAAATTTTCCAAGTATAGATTCACAAATTTCCCAAGTATAGGTTCACAAATTTCCCAAGTATAGATCCACCAATTTCCCAAGTATAGATCCACCAATTTCCCAAGTATAGATTCACAAATTTTCCAAGTAAAGATTCACAAATTTTCCAAGTATAGATTAACAAATTTCCCAAATATAGATTCACAAATTTCCGAAGTATAGATTCACAAATTTCCCAAGTATAGATCCACAAATTTCCCAAGTATAGATTGACAAATTTCCCAAGTATAGATTCACAAATTTCCGAAGTATAGATTCACAAATTTCCCAAGTATAGATTCACAAATTTCCGAAGTATAGATTCACAAATTTTCCAAGTATAGATTCACGAATTTTCCAAGTATAGATTCACAAATTTCCCAAGCATAGATTCACAAATTTTCCAAGTATAGATTCACAAATTTCCCAAGTATAGATTCACAAATTTCACAAATATATATTCACAAATTTCCCAAGTATAGATTCACAAATTTCCCAAGTATAGATCCACCAATTTCCCAAGTATAGATCCACCAATTTCCGAAGTATATATTCACAAATTTTCCAAGTATAGATTCACAAATTTTCCAAATATAGATTCACAAATTTCACAAGCATAGATTCACAAGTTTTCCAAGTATAGATTCACAAATTTTCCAAGTATAGATTCACAAATTTCCCAAATATAGATTCACAAATTTTCCAAGTATAGATTCACAAATTTCCCAAGTATAGATTCACAAATTTCCGAAGTATAGATTCACAAATTTCCCAAGTATAGATCCACAAATTTCCCAAGTATAGATTCACAAATTTTCCAAGTATAGATTCACAAATTTTCCAAGTATAGATTCACAAATTTCCCAAGCATAGATTCACAAATTTTCCAAGTATAGATTCACAAATTTCCCAAATATAGATTCACAAATTTCCCAAGTAGAGATTCACAAATTTTCCAAGTATAGATTCACAAATTTTCCAAGTATAGATTCACAAATTTTCCAAGTATAGATTCACAAATTTCCCAAATATAGATTCACAAATTTCCCAAGTATAGATTCACAAATTTCCGAAGTATAGATTCACAAATTTCCCAAGTATAGATTCACAAATTTCCGAAGTATAGATTCACATATTTCCCAAGTATAGATTCACATATTTCCCAAGTATAGATTGACAAATTTCCGAAGTATAGATTCACAAATTTTCCAAGTATAGATTCACAAATTTCCCAAGTATAGGTTCACAAATTTCCCAAGTATAGATCCACCAATTTCCCAAGTATAGATCCACCAATTTCCCAAGTATAGATTCACAAATTTTCCAAGTAAAGATTCACAAATTTTCCAAGTATAGATTCACAAATTTTCCAAGTATAGATTCACAAATTTCCCAAGTATAGGTTCACAAATTTTCCAAGTATAGATCCACCAATTTCCCAAGTATAGATCCACCAATTTCCCAAGTATAGATTCACAAATTTTCCAAGTAAAGATTCACAAATTTTCCAAGTATAGATTAACAAATTTCCCAAATATAGATTCACAAATTTCCGAAGTATAGATTCACAAATTTCCCAAGTATAGATCCACAAATATCCCAAGTATAGATTGACAAATTTCCCAAGTATAGATTCACAAATTTCCGAAGTATAGATTCACAAATTTCCCAAGTATAGATTCACAAATTTCCGAAGTATAGATTCACAAATTTTCCAAGTATAGATTCACGAATTTTCCAAGTATAGATTCACAAATTTCCCAAGCATAGATTCACAAATTTTCCAAGTATAGATTCACAAATTTCCCAAGTATAGATTCACAAATTTCACAAATATATATTCACAAATTTCCCAAGTATAGATTCACAAATTTCCCAAGTATAGATCCACCAATTTCCCAAGTATAGATCCACCCATTTCCGAAGTATATATTCACAAATTTTCCAAGTATAGATTCACAAATTTTCCAAGTATAGATTCACAAATTTCACAAGCATAGATTCACAAGTTTTCCAAGTATAGATTCACAAATTTCCCAAGTAGAGATTCACAAATTTTCCAAGTATAGATTCACAAATTTCCCAAGTATAGATTCACAAATTTGCAAAGTATAGATCCACCAATTTCCCAAGTATAGATCCACCAATTTCCCAAGTATAGATTCACAAATTTTCCAAGTATAGATTCACAAATTTTCCAAGTATAGATTCACAAATTTCCCAAATATAGATTCACAAATTTTCTAAGTATAGATTCACAAATTTCCCAAGTATAGATTCACAAATTTCCGAAGTATAGATTCACAAATTTCCCAAGTATAGATCCACAAATTTCCCAAGTATAGATTCACAAATTTTCCAAGTATAGATTCACAAATTTTCCAAGTATAGATTCACAAATTTCCCAAGCATAGATTCACAAATTTTCCAAGTATAGATTCACAAATTTCCCAAATATAGATTCACAAATTTCCCAAGTATAGATTCACAAATTTCCCAAGTAGAGATTCACAAATTTTCCAAGTATAGATTCACAAATTTTCCAAGTATAGATTCACAAATTTTCCAAGTATAGATTCACAAATTTCCCAAATATAGATTCACAAATTTCCCAAGTATAGATTCACAAATTTCCGAAGTATAGCTTCACAAATTTCCCAAGTATAGATTCACAAATTTCCGAAGTATAGATTCACATATTTCCCAAGTATAGATTCACATATTTCCCAAGTATAGATTGACAAATTTCCGAAGTATAGATTCACAAATTTTCCAAGTATAGATTCACAAATTTCCCAAGTATAGGTTCACAAATTTCACAAGTATAGATCCACCAATTTCCCAAGTATAGATCCACCAATTTCCCAAGTATAGATTCTCAAATTTTCCAAGTAAAGATTCACAAATTTTCCAAGTATAGATTCACAAATTTCCCAAGTAGAGACTCACAAATTTACCAAGTTTAGATTCACAAATTTCCCAAGTATACATTCACAAATTTCCCAAGTATAGATCCACCAATTTCCCAAGTATTGATCCACCAATTTCCCAAGTATAGATTCACAAATTTTCCAAGTATAGATTCACAAATTTTCCAAGTATAGATTCACAAATTTCCCAAGTATAGATTCACAAATTTCCGAAGTATAGATTCACAAATTTTCCAAGTATAGATTCACAAATTTCCCAAGCATAGATTCACAAATTTTCCAAGAATAGATTCACAAATTTCCCAAGTAGAGATTCACAAATTTCCCAAGTATATATTCACAAATTTCCCAAGTATAGATTCACAAATTTCCCAAGTATAGATTCACAAATTTCCCAAGTATAGATTCACAAATTTTCCAAGTATAGATTCACAAATTTTCCAAGTATAGATTCACAAATTTTCCAAGTATAGATTCACAAATTTCCCAAGTAGAGATTCACAAATTTTCCAAGTATATATTCACAAATTTCCCACGCATAGATTCACAAATTTTCCAAGTATAGATTCACAAATTTCCCAAGTAGAGATTCACAAATTTTCCAAGTATATATTCACAAATTTTCCAAGTATAGATTCACAAATTTTCCAAGTATAGATTCACAAATTTTCCAGGTATAGATTCACAAATTTCCCAAGTATAGATTCACAAATTTCCGAAGTATAGATTCACAAATTTCCCAAGTATAGATCCACAAATTTCCCAAGTATAGATTGACAAATTTCCCAAGTATAGATTCACAAATTTTCCAAATATAGATTCGCAAATTTCCCAAGTATAGATTCACAAATTTTCCAAGTATAGATTCACAAATTTTCCAAGTATAGATTCACAAATTTCTTAAGTATAGATTCACAAATTTCCCAAGTATAGATCCACCAATTTCCCAAATATATCCATCAATTTCCCAAGTATTCAATTCAATTCAATTTAATTAAGTCCAACTTTGATACACTTCAGGTTATACAGTTCAAATATAACACATATTTCCCAAGTATAGATTCACATATTTCCCAAGTATAGATTCACAAATTTCCGAAGCATAGATTCACAAATTTTCCAAGTATAGATTCACAAATTTTCCAAGTATAGATTCACAAATTTTCCAAGTATAGATTCACAAATTTCCCAAGTATAGATTCACACATTTTCCAAGTATAGATTCACAAATTTTCCAAGTATAGATTCACAAATTTTCCAAGTATAAATTCACAAATTTCCCAAGTATAGATTCACAAATTTTCCAAGTATAGATTCACAAATTTTCCAAGTATAGATTCACAAATTTCCCAAGCATAGATTCATAAATTTTCCAAGTATAGATTCACAAATTTCCCAAGTAGAGATTCACAAATTTCCCAAGTTTAGATTCACAAATTTCCCAAGTATAGATTCACAAATTTTCCAAGTATAGATTCACAAATTTTCCAAGTATAGATTCACAAATTTTCCAGGTATAGATTCACAAATTTCCCAAGTATAAATTCACAAATTTCCCAAGTATAGATCCACCAATTTCCCAAATATATCCACCAATTTCCCAAGAATTCAATTCAATTCAATTCAATTTAATTAAGTCCAACTTTGATACACTTCAGGTTATACAGTTCAAATATAACACATATTTCCCAAGTATAGATTCACAAATTTCCGAAGCATAGATTCACAAATTTTCCAAGTATAGATTCACAAATTTTCCAAGTATAGATTCACAAATTTTCCAAGTATAGATTCACAAATTTCCCAATTATAGATTCACAAATTTTAAAAGTATAGATTCACAAATTTTCCAAGTATAGATTCACAGATTTTCCAAGTATAGATTCACAAATTTCCCAAGTATAGATTCACAAATTTTCCAAGTATAGATTCACAAATTTCCCTAGTATAGATCCACCAATTTCCCAAGTATATCCACCAATTTCCCAAGTATAGATTCACATATTTCCCAAATATAGATTCACAAATTTCCCAAGTATAGATTCACAAATTTCCGAAGTATAGATTCACAAATTTTCCAAGTATAGATTCACAAATTTTCCAAGTATAGATTCACAAATTTCCCAAGCATAGATTCACAAATTTTCCAAATATAGATTCACAAATTTCCCAAGTAGAGATTCACAAATTTCCCAAGTATAGATTCACAAATTTCCCAAGTATAGATTCACAAATTTCCCAAGTATAGATTCACAAATTTCCCAAGTATAGATCCACCAATTTCCCAAGTATAGATCCACCAATTTCCCACGTATAGATTCACAAATTTTCCAAGTATAGATTCACAAATTTCCCTAGTATAGATTCACAAATTTCCAAGTATAGATTCACAAATTTCCCAAGTATAGATTCACAAATTTCCGAAGTATAGATTCACAAATTTTCCAAGTATAGATTCACAAATTTCCCAAGTATAGATTCACAAATTATCCAAGTATAGATTCACAAATTATCCAAGTATAGATTCACAAATTTTCCAAGTATAGATTCACAAATTTTCCAAGTATAGATTCACAAATTTCCCAAGTATAGATTCACAAATTTCCCAAGTTTAGATTCACAAATTTTCCAAGTATAGATTCACAAATTTTCCAAGTATAGATTCACAAATTTCCCAAGTATAGATTCACAAATTTCCCAAGTATAGATCCACCAATTTCCCAAGTATAGATTCGCCAATTTCCAAGTATAGATTCACATATTTCCCAAGTATAGATTCACAAATTTCCCAAGTAAAGATTCACAAATTTCCGAAGTATAGATTCACAAATTTTCCAAGTTTAGATTCACAAATTTTCCAAGTATAGATTCACAAATTTCACAAGCATAGATTCACAAATTTTCCAAGTATAGATTCACAAATTTCCCAAGTAGAGATTCACAAATTTCCCAAGTATAGATTCACAAATTTCCCAAGTATAGATTCACAAATTTCCCAAGTTTAGATCCACCAATTTCCCAAGTATAGATCCACCAATTTCCCAAGTATAGATCCACAAATTTCCCAAGTATAGATTGACAAATTTCCCAAGTATAGATTCACAAATTTTCCAAGTATAGATTCACAAATTTTCCAAGTATAGATTCACAAATTTCCCAAGTATAGATTCACAAATTTTCCAAGTATAGATTCACAAATTTTCCAAGTATAGATTCACAAATTTCCCAAGTATAGATTCACAAATTATCCAAGTATAGATTCACAAATTATCCAAGTATAGATTCACAAATTTTCCAAGTATAGATTCACAAATTTTCCAAGTATAGATTCACAAATTTCCCAAGTATAGATTCACAAATTTCCCAAGTATAGATTCACAAATTTTCCAAGTATAGATTCACAAATTTTCCAAGTATAGATTCACAAATTTTCCTAGTATAGATTCACAAATTTCCCAAGTATAGATTCACAAATTTCCCAAGTATAGATCCACCAATTTCCCAAGTATAGATTCACCAATTTCCAAGTATAGATTCACATATTTCCCAAGTATAGATTCACAAATTTCCCAAGTATAGATTCACAAATTTCCGAAGTATAGATTCACAAATTTCACAAGCATAGATTCACAAATTTTCCAAGTATAGATTCACAAATTTCCCAAGTAGAGATTCACAAATTTCCCAAGTATAGATTCACAAATTTCCCAAGTATAGATTCACAAATTTCCCAAGTATAGATCCACCAATTTCCCAAATATAGATCCACCAATTTCCCAAGTATAGATCCACAAATTTCCCAAGTATAGATTGACAAATTTCCCAAGTATAGATTCACAAATTTTCCAAGTATAGATTCACAAATTTTCCAAGTATAGATTCACAAATTTCCCAAGTATAGATTCACAAATTTCCCAAGTATAGATCCACAAATTTCCCAAGTATAGATTCACAAATTTTCCAAGTATAGATTCACAAATTTTCCAAGTATAGATTCACAAATTTCCCAAGCATAGATTCACAAATTTTCCAAGTATAGATTCACAAATTTCCCAAATATAGATTCACAAATTTCCCAAGTATAGATTCACAAATTTCCCAAGTAGAGATTCACAAATTTTCCAAGTATAGATTCACAAATTTTCCAAGTATAGATTCACAAATTTTCCAAGTATAGATTCACAAATTTCCCAAATATAGATTCACAAATTTCCCAAGTATAGATTCACAAATTTCCGAAGTATAGCTTCACAAATTTCCCAAGTATAGATTCACAAATTTCCGAAGTATAGATTCACATATTTCCCAAGTATAGATTCACATATTTCCCAAGTATAGATTGACAAATTTCCGAAGTATAGATTCACAAATTTTCCAAGTATAGATTCACAAATTTCCCAAGTATAGGTTCACAAATTTCACAAGTATAGATCCACCAATTTCCCAAGTATAGATCCACCAATTTCCCAAGTATAGATTCTCAAATTTTCCAAGTAAAGATTCACAAATTTTCCAAGTATAGATTCACAAATTTCCCAAGTAGAGACTCACAAATTTACCAAGTTTAGATTCACAAATTTCCCAAGTATACATTCACAAATTTCCCAAGTATAGATCCACCAATTTCCCAAGTATTGATCCACCAATTTCCCAAGTATAGATTCACAAATTTTCCAAGTATAGATTCACAAATTTTCCAAGTATAGATTCACAAATTTCCCAAGTATAGATTCACAAATTTCCGAAGTATAGATTCACAAATTTTCCAAGTATAGATTCACAAATTTCCCAAGCATAGATTCACAAATTTTCCAAGAATAGATTCACAAATTTCCCAAGTAGAGATTCACAAATTTCCCAAGTATATATTCACAAATTTCCCAAGTATAGATTCACAAATTTCCCAAGTATAGATTCACAAATTTCCCAAGTATAGATTCACAAATTTTCCAAGTATAGATTCACAAATTTTCCAAGTATAGATTCACAAATTTTCCAAGTATAGATTCACAAATTTCCCAAGTAGAGATTCACAAATTTTCCAAGTATATATTCACAAATTTCCCACGCATAGATTCACAAATTTTCCAAGTATAGATTCACAAATTTCCCAAGTAGAGATTCACAAATTTTCCAAGTATATATTCACAAATTTTCCAAGTATAGATTCACAAATTTTCCAAGTATAGATTCACAAATTTTCCAGGTATAGATTCACAAATTTCCCAAGTATAGATTCACAAATTTCCGAAGTATAGATTCACAAATTTCCCAAGTATAGATCCACAAATTTCCCAAGTATAGATTGACAAATTTCCCAAGTATAGATTCACAAATTTTCCAAATATAGATTCGCAAATTTCCCAAGTATAGATTCACAAATTTTCCAAGTATAGATTCACAAATTTTCCAAGTATAGATTCACAAATTTCTTAAGTATAGATTCACAAATTTCCCAAGTATAGATCCACCAATTTCCCAAATATATCCATCAATTTCCCAAGTATTCAATTCAATTCAATTTAATTAAGTCCAACTTTGATACACTTCAGGTTATACAGTTCAAATATAACACATATTTCCCAAGTATAGATTCACATATTTCCCAAGTATAGATTCACAAATTTCCGAAGCATAGATTCACAAATTTTCCAAGTATAGATTCACAAATTTTCCAAGTATAGATTCACAAATTTTCCAAGTATAGATTCACAAATTTCCCAAGTATAGATTCACACATTTTCCAAGTATAGATTCACAAATTTTCCAAGTATAGATTCACAAATTTTCCAAGTATAAATTCACAAATTTCCCAAGTATAGATTCACAAATTTTCCAAGTATAGATTCACAAATTTTCCAAGTATAGATTCACAAATTTCCCAAGCATAGATTCATAAATTTTCCAAGTATAGATTCACAAATTTCCCAAGTAGAGATTCACAAATTTCCCAAGTTTAGATTCACAAATTTCCCAAGTATAGATTCACAAATTTTCCAAGTATAGATTCACAAATTTTCCAAGTATAGATTCACAAATTTTCCAGGTATAGATTCACAAATTTCCCAAGTATAAATTCACAAATTTCCCAAGTATAGATCCACCAATTTCCCAAATATATCCACCAATTTCCCAAGAATTCAATTCAATTCAATTCAATTTAATTAAGTCCAACTTTGATACACTTCAGGTTATACAGTTCAAATATAACACATATTTCCCAAGTATAGATTCACAAATTTCCGAAGCATAGATTCACAAATTTTCCAAGTATAGATTCACAAATTTTCCAAGTATAGATTCACAAATTTTCCAAGTATAGATTCACAAATTTCCCAATTATAGATTCACAAATTTTAAAAGTATAGATTCACAAATTTTCCAAGTATAGATTCACAGATTTTCCAAGTATAGATTCACAAATTTCCCAAGTATAGATTCACAAATTTTCCAAGTATAGATTCACAAATTTCCCTAGTATAGATCCACCAATTTCCCAAGTATATCCACCAATTTCCCAAGTATAGATTCACATATTTCCCAAATATAGATTCACAAATTTCCCAAGTATAGATTCACAAATTTCCGAAGTATAGATTCACAAATTTTCCAAGTATAGATTCACAAATTTTCCAAGTATAGATTCACAAATTTCCCAAGCATAGATTCACAAATTTTCCAAATATAGATTCACAAATTTCCCAAGTAGAGATTCACAAATTTCCCAAGTATAGATTCACAAATTTCCCAAGTATAGATTCACAAATTTCCCAAGTATAGATTCACAAATTTCCCAAGTATAGATCCACCAATTTCCCAAGTATAGATCCACCAATTTCCCACGTATAGATTCACAAATTTTCCAAGTATAGATTCACAAATTTCCCTAGTATAGATTCACAAATTTCCAAGTATAGATTCACAAATTTCCCAAGTATAGATTCACAAATTTCCGAAGTATAGATTCACAAATTTTCCAAGTATAGATTCACAAATTTCCCAAGTATAGATTCACAAATTATCCAAGTATAGATTCACAAATTATCCAAGTATAGATTCACAAATTTTCCAAGTATAGATTCACAAATTTTCCAAGTATAGATTCACAAATTTCCCAAGTATAGATTCACAAATTTCCCAAGTTTAGATTCACAAATTTTCCAAGTATAGATTCACAAATTTTCCAAGTATAGATTCACAAATTTCCCAAGTATAGATTCACAAATTTCCCAAGTATAGATCCACCAATTTCCCAAGTATAGATTCGCCAATTTCCAAGTATAGATTCACATATTTCCCAAGTATAGATTCACAAATTTCCCAAGTAAAGATTCACAAATTTCCGAAGTATAGATTCACAAATTTTCCAAGTTTAGATTCACAAATTTTCCAAGTATAGATTCACAAATTTCACAAGCATAGATTCACAAATTTTCCAAGTATAGATTCACAAATTTCCCAAGTAGAGATTCACAAATTTCCCAAGTATAGATTCACAAATTTCCCAAGTATAGATTCACAAATTTCCCAAGTTTAGATCCACCAATTTCCCAAGTATAGATCCACCAATTTCCCAAGTATAGATCCACAAATTTCCCAAGTATAGATTGACAAATTTCCCAAGTATAGATTCACAAATTTTCCAAGTATAGATTCACAAATTTTCCAAGTATAGATTCACAAATTTCCCAAGTATAGATTCACAAATTTTCCAAGTATAGATTCACAAATTTTCCAAGTATAGATTCACAAATTTCCCAAGTATAGATTCACAAATTATCCAAGTATAGATTCACAAATTATCCAAGTATAGATTCACAAATTTTCCAAGTATAGATTCACAAATTTTCCAAGTATAGATTCACAAATTTCCCAAGTATAGATTCACAAATTTCCCAAGTATAGATTCACAAATTTTCCAAGTATAGATTCACAAATTTTCCAAGTATAGATTCACAAATTTTCCTAGTATAGATTCACAAATTTCCCAAGTATAGATTCACAAATTTCCCAAGTATAGATCCACCAATTTCCCAAGTATAGATTCACCAATTTCCAAGTATAGATTCACATATTTCCCAAGTATAGATTCACAAATTTCCCAAGTATAGATTCACAAATTTCCGAAGTATAGATTCACAAATTTCACAAGCATAGATTCACAAATTTTCCAAGTATAGATTCACAAATTTCCCAAGTAGAGATTCACAAATTTCCCAAGTATAGATTCACAAATTTCCCAAGTATAGATTCACAAATTTCCCAAGTATAGATCCACCAATTTCCCAAATATAGATCCACCAATTTCCCAAGTATAGATCCACAAATTTCCCAAGTATAGATTGACAAATTTCCCAAGTATAGATTCACAAATTTTCCAAGTATAGATTCACAAATTTTCCAAGTATAGATTCACAAATTTCCCAAGTATAGATTCACAAATTTTCCAAGTATAGATTCACAAATTTTCCAAGTATAGATTCACAAATTTCCGAAGTATAGATTCACAAATTTTCCAAGTATAGATTCACAAATTTCCCAAGTAGAGATTCACAAATTTCCCAAGTATAGATTCACAAATTTCCCAAGCATAGATTCACAAATTTCCCAAGTATAGATCCACCAATTTCCCAAGTATAGATCCACCAATTTCCCAAGTATAGATTCACAAATTTTCCAAGTATAGATTCACAAATTTTCCAAGTATAGATTCACAAATTTCCCAAATATAGATTCACAAATTTTCCAAGTATAGATTCAAAAATTTCCCAAGTATAGATTCACAAATTTCCGAAGTATAGATTCACAAATTTCCCAAGTATAGATCCACAAATTTCCGAAGTATAGAAAGACAAATTTCCCAAGTATAGATTCACAAATTTTCCAAGTATAGATCCACCAATTTCCCAAGTATATCCACCAATTTCCCAAGTATAGATTCACAAATTTCCCAAGTATAGATTCACAAATTTTCAAAGTATAGATTCACAAATTTCCCAAGTATAGATTCACAAATTATCCAAGTATAGATTCACAAATTATCCAAGTATAGATTCACAAATTTTCCAAGTATAGATTCACAAATTTTCCAAGTATAGATTCACAAATTTCCCAAGTATAGATTCACAAATTTCCCAAGTATAGATTCACAAATTTTCCAAGTATAGATTCACAAATTTTCCAAGTATAGATTCACAAATTTTCCAAGTATAGATTCACAAATTTCCCAAGTATAGATTCACAAATTTCCCAAGTATAGATCCACCAATTTCCCAAGTATAGATTCACCAATTTCCAAGTATAGATTCACATATTTCCCAAGTATAGATTCACAAATTTCCCAAGTATAGATTCACAAATTTCCGAAGTATAGATTCACAAATTTCACAAGCATAGATTCACAAATTTTCCAAGTATAGATTCACAAATTTCCCAAGTAGAGATTCACAAATTTCCCAAGTATAGATTCACAAATTTCCCAAGTATAGATTCACAAATTTCCCAAGTATAGATCCACCAATTTCCCAAATATAGATCCACCAATTTCCCAAGTATAGATCCACAAATTTCCCAAGTATAGATTGACAAATTTCCCAAGTATAGATTCACAAATTTTCCAAGTATAGATTCACAAATTTTCCAAGTATAGATTCACAAATTTCCCAAGTATAGATTCACAAATTTTCCAAGTATAGATTCACAAATTTTCCAAGTATAGATTCACAAATTTTCCAAGTATAGATTCACAAATTTCCGAAGTATAGATTCACAAATTTTCCAAGTATAGATTCACAAATTTCCCAAGTAGAGATTCACAAATTTCCCAAGTATAGATTCACAAATTTCCCAAGCATAGATTCACAAATTTCCCAAGTATAGATCCACCAATTTCCCAAGTATAGATCCACCAATTTCCCAAGTATAGATTCACAAATTTTCCAAGTATAGATTCACAAATTTTCCAAGTATAGATTCACAAATTTCCCAAATATAGATTCACAAATTTTCCAAGTATAGATTCACAAATTTCCCAAGTATAGATTCACAAATTTCCGAAGTATAGATTCACATATTTCCCAAGTATAGATTCACAAATTTCCCAAGTATAGATTCACAAATTTCCCAAGTATAGATTCACAAATTTTCCAAGTATAGATCCACCAATTTTCCAAGTATAGATCCACCAATTTCCCAAGTATATCCACCAATTTCCCAAGTATAGATTCACATATTTCCCAAGTATAGATTCACAAATTTCCCAAGTATAGATTCAAAAATTTTCCAAGTATAGATTCTCAAATTTTCCAAGTATAGATTCACAAATTTCCCAAGCATAGATTCACAAATTTTCCAAGTATAGATTCACAAATTTCCCAAGTAGAGATTCACAAATTTCCCAAGTATAGATTCACAAATTTTCCAAGCATAGATTCACAAATTTCCCAAGTATAGATCCACCAATTTCCCAAGTATAGATCCACCAATTTCCCAAGTATAGATTCACAAATTTTGCAAGTATAGATTCACAAATTTTCCAAGTATAGATTCACAAATTTCCCAAATATAGATTCACAAATTTTCCAAGTATAGATTCACTAATTTTCCAAGTATAGATTCACAAATTTCCCAAGTATAGATTCACAAATTTTCCAAGTATAGATTCACAAATTTTCCAAGTATAGATTCACAAATTTTCCAAGTATAGATTCACAAATTTCCCAAGTATAGATTCACAAATTTCCCAAGTATAGATCCACCAATTTCCCAAATATATCCACCAATTTCCCAAGTATTCAATTCAATTCAATTCAATTTAATTAAGTCCAACTTTGATACACTTCAGGTTATACAGTTCAAATATAACACATATTTCCCAAGTATAGATTCACATATTTCCCAAGTATAGATTCACAAATTTCCGAAGTATAGATTCACAAATTTCCCAAGTATAGATCCACAAATTTCCCAAGTATAGATTCACAAATTTCCCAAGTATAGATCCACCAATTTCCCAAGTATAGATTCACCAATTTCCAAGTATAGATTCACATATTTCCCAAGTATAGATTCACAAATTTCCCAAGTATAGATTCACAAATTTCCGAAGTATAGATTCACAAATTTCACAAGCATAGATTCACAAATTTTCCAAGTATAGATTCACAAATTTCCCGAGTAGAGATTCACAAATTTCCCAAGTATAGATTCACAAATTTCCCAAGTATAGATTCACAAATTTCCCAAGTATAGATCCACCAATTTCCCAAATATAGATCCACCAATTTCCCAAGTATAGATTCACAAATTTTCCAAGTATAGATTCACAAATTTTCCAAGTATAGATTCACAAATTTTCCAAGTATAGATTCACAAATTTTCCAAGTATAGATTCACAAATTTCCCAAGTATAGATTCACAAATTTTCCAAGTATAGATTCACAAATTTTCCAAGTATAGATTCACAAATTTCCGAAGTATAGATTCAGAAATTTCCCAAGTATAGATTCACAAATTTCCCAAGTAGAGATTCACAAATTTCCCAAGTATAGATTCACAAATTTCCCAAGCATAGATTCACAAATTTCCCAAGTATAGATCCACCAATTTCCCAAGTATAGATCCACCAATTTCCCAAGTATAGATTCACAAATTTTCCAAGTATAGATTCAAAAATTTTCCAAGTATAGATTCACAAATTTCCCAAATATAGATTCACAAATTTTCCAAGTATAGATTCACAAATTTCCCAAGTATAGATTCACAAATTTCCGAAGTATAGATTCACAAATTTCCCAAGTATAGATCCACAAATTTCCGAAGTATAGAAAGACAAATTTCCCAAGTATAGATTCACAAATTTTCCAAGTATAGATCCACCAATTTCCCAAGTATATCCACCAATTTCCCAAGTATAGATTCACAAATTTCCCAAGTATAGATTCACAAATTTTCCAAGTATAGATTCACAAATTTTCCAAGTATAGATTCACAAATTTCCCAAGTATAGATTCACAAATTTTCCAAGTATAGATTCACAAATTTCCCAAGTATAGATTCACAAATTTCCCAAGTATAGATTCACAAATTTTCCAAGTATAGATTCACAAATTTTCCAAGTATAGATTCACAAATTTTCCAAGTATAGATTCACAAATTTCCCAAGTATAGATTCACAAATTTCCCAAGTATAGATCCACCAATTTCCCAAGTATAGATTCACCAATTTCCAAGTATAGATTCACATATTTCCCAAGTATAGATTCACAAATTTCCCAAGTATAGATTCACAAATTTCCGAAGTATAGATTCACAAATTTCACAAGCATAGATTCACAAATTTTCCAAGTATAGATTCACAAATTTCCCAAGTAGAGATTCACAAATTTCCCAAGTATAGATTCACAAATTTCCCAAGTATAGATTCACAAATTTCCCAAGTATAGATCCACCAATTTCCCAAATATAGATCCACCAATTTCCCAAGTATAGATCCACAAATTTCCCAAGTATAGATCCACCAATTTCCCAAGTATAGATTCACAAATTTTCCAAGTATAGATTAACAAATTTTCCAAGTATAGATTCACAAATTTCCCAAATATAGATTCACAAATTTTCCAAGTATAGATTCACAAATTTCCCAAGTATAGATTCACAAATTTCCGAAGTATAGATTCACAAATTTCCCAAGTATAGATCCACAAATTTCCGAAGTATAGAAAGACAAATTTCCCAAGTATAGATTCACAAATTTTCCAAGTATAGATCCACCAATTTCCCAAGTATATCCACCAATTTCCCAAGTATAGATTCACAAATTTCCCAAGTATAGATTCACAAATTTTCCAAGTATAGATTCACAAATTTTCCAAGTATAGATTCACAAATTTCCCAAGTATAGATTCACAAATTATCCAAGTATAGATTCACAAATTATCCAAGTATAGATTCACAAATTTTCCAAGTATAGATTCACAAATTTTCCAAGTATAGATTCACAAATTTCCCAAGTATAGATTCACAAATTTCCCAAGTATAGATTCACAAATTTTCCAAGTATAGATTCACAAATTTTCCAAGTATAGATTCACAAATTTTCCAAGTATAGATTCACAAATTTCCCAAGTATAGATTCACAAATTTCCCAAGTATAGATCCACCAATTTCCCAAGTATAGATTCACCAATTTCCAAGTATAGATTCACATATTTCCCAAGTATAGATTCACAAATTTCCCAAGTATAGATTCACAAATTTCCGAAGTATAGATTCACAAATTTCCGTAGTATAGATTCACAAATTTTCCAAGTATAGATTCACAAATTTCCCAAGTAGAGATTCACAAATTTCCCAAGTATAGATTCACAAATTTCCCAAGTATAGATTCACAAATTTCCCAAGTATAGATCCACCAATTTCCCAAATATAGATCCACCAATTTCCCAAGTATAGATCCTCAAATTTCCCAAGTATAGATTGACAAATTTTCCAAGTATAGATTCACAAATTTTCCAAGTATAGATTCACAAATTTCCCAAGTATAGATTCACAAATTTCCCAAGTATAGATCCACAAATTTCCGAAGTATAGAAAGACAAATTTCCCAAGTATAGATTCACAAATTTTCCAAGTATAGATCCACCAATTTCCCAAGTATATCCACAAATTTCCAAGTATAGATTCACAAATTTCCCAAGTATAGATTCACAAATTTCCCAAGTATAGATCCACCAATTTCCCAATTATATCCCCCAATTTCCCAAGTATAGATTCACAAATTTTCCAAGTATAGATTCACAAATTTTCCAAGTATAGATTCACAAATTTTCGAAGTATAGATTCACAAATTTTCCAAGTATAGATTCACAAATTTTCCAAGTATAGATTCACAAACTTCCCAAGTATAGATTCACAAATTTCCCAAGTATAGATTCACAAATTTCCCAAGTATAGATTCACAAATTTTCCAAGTATAGATTCACAAATTTCCCAAGTATAGATCCACCAATTTCCCAATTATATCCCCCAATTTCCCAAGTATAGATTCACAAATTTTCCAAGTATAGATTCACAAATTTTCCAAGTATAGATTCACAAATTTTCGAAGTATAGATTCACAAATTTCCGTAGTATAGATTCACAAATTTTCCAAGTATAGATTCACAAATTTTCCAAGTATAGATTCACAAATTTCCCAAGCATTGATTCACAAATTTCCCAAGTATAGATTCACAAATTTCCCAAGTATAGATCCACCAATTTCCCAAGTATAGATTCACAAATTTATCCAAGTATAGATTCACAAATTTCCCAAGTATAGATTCACAAATTTTCCAAGTATAGATTCACAAATTTCCCAAGTATAGATTCACAAATTTCCCAAGTATAGATCCACCAATTTCCCAAGTATAGATCCACCAATTTCTCAAGTATAGATTCACATATTTCCCAAGTATAGATTCACAAATTTCCCAAGTATAGATTCACAAATTTCCGTAGTATAGATTCACAAATTTTTCAAGTATAGATTCACAAATTTTCCAAGTATAGATTCACAAATTTCCCAAGCATAGATTCACAAATTTTCCAAGTATAGATTCACAAATTTCCCAAGTAGAGATTCACAAATTTCCCACGTACAGATTCACAAATTTCCCAAGTATAGATTCACAAATTTCCCAAGTATAGATCCACCAATTTCCCAAGTATAGATTCACAAATTTTCCAAGTATAGATTCACAAATTTCCCAAATATAGATTCACAAATTTTACAAGTATAGATACACAAATTTCCCAAATAAAGATTCACAAATTTCCGAAGTATAGATTCACAAATTTCACAAGTATAGATCCACAAATTTCCCAAGTATAGATTGACAAATTTCCCAAGTATAGATTCACAAATGTTCCAAGTATAGATTCACAAATTTCCCAAGTATAGATTCACAATTTTCCAAGTATAGATTCACAAATTTTTCAAGTATAGATTCACAAATTTTCCAAGTATAGATTCACAAATTTTCCAAGTATAGATTCACAAATTTCCCAAGTATAGATTCACAAATTTCCCAAGTATAGATTCACAAATTTTCCAAGTATAGATTCACAAATTTTCGAAGTATAGATTCACAAATTTTCCAAGTATAGATTCACAAATTTTCCAAGTATAGATTCACAAACTTCCCAAGTATAGATTCACAAATTTCCCAAGTATAGATTCACAAATTTCCCAAGTATAGATTCACAAATTTTCCAAGTATAGATTCACAAATTTCCCAAGTATAGATCCACCAATTTCCCAATTATATCCCCCAATTTCCCAAGTATAGATTCACAAATTTTCCAAGTATAGATTCACAAATTTTCCAAGTATAGATTCACAAATTTTCGAAGTATAGATTCACAAATTTCCGTAGTATAGATTCACAAATTTTCCAAGTATAGATTCACAAATTTTCCAAGTATAGATTCACAAATTTCCCAAGCATTGATTCACAAATTTCCCAAGTATAGATTCACAAATTTTCCAAGTATAGATTCACAAATTTATCCAAGTATAGATTCACAAATTTCCCAAGTATAGATTCACAAATTTTTAAAGTATAGATTCACAAATTTCCCAAGTATAGATTCACAAATTTCCCAAGTATAGATCCACCAATTTCCCAAATATAGATCCACCAATTTCTCAAGTATAGATTCACATATTTCCCAAGTATAGATTCACAAATTTCCCAAGTATAGATTCACAAATTTCCGTAGTATAGATTCACAAATTTTTCAAGTATAGATTCACAAATTTTCCAAGAATAGATTCACAAATTTCCCAAGCATAGATTCACAAATTTTCCAAGTATAGATTCACAAATTTCCCAAGTAGAGATTCACCAATTTCCCAAGTATAGATCCACCAATTTCTCAAGTATAGATTCACATATTTCCCAAGTATAGATTCACAAATTTCCCAAGTATAGATTCACAAATTTCCGTAGTATAGATTCACAAATTTTCCAAGTATAGATTCACAAATTTTCCAAGTATAGATTCACAAATTTCCCAAGCATAGATTCACAAATTTTCCAAGTATAGATTCACAAATTTCCCAAGTAGAGATTCACAAATTTCCCACATACAGATTCACAAATTTCCCAAGTATAGATTCACAAATTTCCCAAGTATAGATCCACCAATTTCCCAAGTATAGATTCACAAATTTCCAAGTATAGATTCACAAATTTTCCAAGTATAGATTCACAAATTTTCCAAGTATAGATTCACAAATTTTCCAAGTATAGATTCACAAATTTCCCAAGTATAGATTCACAAATTTCCCAAGTAAAGATCCACCAATTTCCCAAGTATAGATCCACCAATTTCCCAAGTATAGATTCACATATTTCCCAAGTATAGATTTACAAATTTCCCAAATAAAGATTCACAAATTTCCCAAGTATAGATTCACAAATTTTCCAAGTATAGATTCACAAATTTATCCAAGTATAGATTCACAAATTTCCCAAGTATAGATTCACAAATTTTCCAAGTATAGATTCACAAATTTCCCAAGTATAGATTCACAAATTTCCCAAGTATAGATCCACCAATTTCCCAAGTATAGATCCACCAATTTCTCAAGTATAGATTCACATATTTCCCAAGTATAGATTCACAAATTTCCCAAGTATAGATTCACAAATTTCCGTAGTATAGATTCACAAATTTTTCAAGTATAGATTCACAAATTTTCCAAGAATAGATTCACAAATTTCCCAAGCATAGATTCACAAATTTTCCAAGTATAGATTCACAAATTTCCCAAGTAGAGATTCACCAATTTCCCAAGTATAGATCCACCAATTTCTCAAGTATAGATTCACATATTTCCCAAGTATAGATTCACAAATTTCCCAAGTATAGATTCACAAATTTCCGTAGTATAGATTCACAAATTTTCCAAGTATAGATTCACAAATTTTCCAAGTATAGATTCACAAATTTCCCAAGCATAGATTCACAAATTTTCCAAGTATAGATTCACAAATTTCCCAAGTAGAGATTCACAAATTTCCCACATACAGATTCACAAATTTCCCAAGTATAGATTCACAAATTTCCCAAGTATAGATCCACCAATTTCCCAAGTATAGATTCACAAATTTCCAAGTATAGATTCACAAATTTTCCAAGTATAGATTCACAAATTTTCCAAGTATAGATTCACAAATTTTCCAAGTATAGATTCACAAATTTCCCAAGTATAGATTCACAAATTTCCCAAGTAAAGATCCACCAATTTCCCAAGTATAGATCCACCAATTTCCCAAGTATAGATTCACATATTTCCCAAGTATAGATTTACAAATTTCCCAAATAAAGATTCACAAATTTCCGAAGTATAGACTCACAAATTTTCCAAGTATAGATCCACAAATTTCCGAAGTATAGATTCACAAATTTCCCAAATATAGATTCACAAATTTTCCAAGTATAGATTCACATATTTCCCAAGTATAGATTCACAAATTTCCCAAGTATAGATTCACAAATTTCCGAAGTATAGATTCACAAATTTTCCAAGTATAGATTCACAAATTTTCCAAGTATAGATTCACAAATTTCCCAAGCATAGATTCACAAATTTTCCAAGTATAGATTCACAAATTTCCCAAGTAGAGATTCACAAATTTCCCAAGTATAGATTCACAAATTTCCCAAGCATAGATTCACAAATTTCCCGAGTATAGATCCACCAATTTCACAAGTATAGATCCACAAATTTCCCAAGTATAGATTCACAAATTTTCCAAGTATAGATTCACAAATTTTCCAAGTATAGATTCGCAAATTTCCCAAATATAGATTCACAAATTTTCCAAGTATAGATTCACAAATTTCCCAAGTATAGATTCACAAATTTCCGAAGTTTAGATTCACAAATTTCCCAAGTATAGATCCACAAATTTCCCAAGTATAGATTGCCAAATTTCCCAAGTATAGATTCACAAATTTTCCAAGTATAGATTCACAAATTTCCCAAGTATAGAGCCACAAATTTTCCAAGTATAGATTCACAAATTTTCCAAATATGGATTCACAAATTTCCCAAGTATAGATCCACCAATTTTCCAAGTATATCCACCAATTTCCCAAGTATAGATTCACAAATTTTCCAAGTATAGATTCACAAATTTCCCAAGTATAGACTCACAAATTTCCCAAGTATAGATCCACCAATTTCCCAAGTATAGATCCACCAATTTCTCAAGTATAGATTCACAAATTTCCCAAGTAAAGATTCACAAATTTTCCAAGTATAGATTCACAAATTTTCCTAGTATAGATTCACAAATTTTTCAAGTATAGATTCACAAATTTTCCAAATATAGATCCACAAATTTCCCAAGTATAGATCCACCAATTTCCCAAGTATATCCATCAATTTCCCAAGTATAGATTCACAAATTTTCCAAGTATAGATTCACAAATTTTTCAAGTATGGATTCACAAATTTTCCAAGTATAGATTCACAAATTTTCCAAGTATAGATTCACAAATTTTCCAAGTATATCCACCAATTTCCCAAGTATAGATTCACAAATTTTCCAAGTATAGATTCACAAATTTTCCAAGTATAGATTCACAAATTTTCCAAGTATAGATTCACAAATTTTCCAAGCATAGATTCACAAATTTTCCAAGTATAGATTCACAAATTTCCCAAGTATAGATTCTCAAATTTTCCAAGTATAGATTCACAAATTTCCCAAGTATAGATTCACAAATTTCCCAAGTATAGATCCACCAATTTCCCAAGTATAGATCCAACAATTTCTCAAGTATAGATTCACATATTTCCCAAGTATAGATTCACAAATTTCCCAAGTATAGATTCACAAATTTCCGTAGTATAGATTCACAAATTTTCCAAGTATAGATTCACAAATTTTCCAAGTATAGATTCACAAATTTCCCAAGCATAGATTCACAAATTTTCCAAGTATAGATTCACAAATTTCCCAAGTATAGATCCACCAATTTCCCAAGTATAGATCCACCAATTTCTCAAGTATAGATTCACATATTTCCCAAGTATAGATTCACAAATTTCCCAAGTATAGATTCACAAATTTCCGTAGTATAGATTCACAAATTTTTCAAGTATAGATTCACAAATTTTCCAAGTATAGATTCACAAATTTCCCAAGCATAGATTCACAAATTTTCCAAGTATAGATTCACAAATTTCCCAAGTAGAGATTCACAAATTTCCCACGTACAGATTCACAAATTTCCCAAGTATAGATTCACAAATTTCCCAAGTATAGATCCACCAATTTCCCAAGTATAGATTCACAAATTTTCCAAGTATAGATTCACAAATTTCCCAAATATAGATTCACAAATTTTACAAGTATAGATACACAAATTTCCCAAATAAAGATTCACAAATTTCCGAAGTATAGATTCACAAATTTCACAAGTATAGATCCACAAATTTCCCAAGTATAGATTGACAAATTTCCCAAGTATAGATTCACAAATGTTCCAAGTATAGATTCACAAATTTCCCAAGTATAGATTCACAATTTTCCAAGTATAGATTCACAAATTTTTCAAGTATAGATTCACAAATTTTCCAAGTATAGATTCACAAATTTTCCAAGTATAGATTCACAAATTTCCCAAGTATAGATTCACAAATTTCCCAAGTATAGATTCACAAATTTTCCAAGTATAGATTCACAAATTTTCGAAGTATAGATTCACAAATTTTCCAAGTATAGATTCACAAATTTTCCAAGTATAGATTCACAAACTTCCCAAGTATAGATTCACAAATTTCCCAAGTATAGATTCACAAATTTCCCAAGTATAGATTCACAAATTTTCCAAGTATAGATTCACAAATTTCCCAAGTATAGATCCACCAATTTCCCAATTATATCCCCCAATTTCCCAAGTATAGATTCACAAATTTTCCAAGTATAGATTCACAAATTTTCCAAGTATAGATTCACAAATTTTCGAAGTATAGATTCACAAATTTCCGTAGTATAGATTCACAAATTTTCCAAGTATAGATTCACAAATTTTCCAAGTATAGATTCACAAATTTCCCAAGCATTGATTCACAAATTTCCCAAGTATAGATTCACAAATTTTCCAAGTATAGATTCACAAATTTATCCAAGTATAGATTCACAAATTTCCCAAGTATAGATTCACAAATTTTTAAAGTATAGATTCACAAATTTCCCAAGTATAGATTCACAAATTTCCCAAGTATAGATCCACCAATTTCCCAAATATAGATCCACCAATTTCTCAAGTATAGATTCACATATTTCCCAAGTATAGATTCACAAATTTCCCAAGTATAGATTCACAAATTTCCGTAGTATAGATTCACAAATTTTTCAAGTATAGATTCACAAATTTTCCAAGAATAGATTCACAAATTTCCCAAGCATAGATTCACAAATTTTCCAAGTATAGATTCACAAATTTCCCAAGTAGAGATTCACCAATTTCCCAAGTATAGATCCACCAATTTCTCAAGTATAGATTCACATATTTCCCAAGTATAGATTCACAAATTTCCCAAGTATAGATTCACAAATTTCCGTAGTATAGATTCACAAATTTTCCAAGTATAGATTCACAAATTTTCCAAGTATAGATTCACAAATTTCCCAAGCATAGATTCACAAATTTTCCAAGTATAGATTCACAAATTTCCCAAGTAGAGATTCACAAATTTCCCACATACAGATTCACAAATTTCCCAAGTATAGATTCACAAATTTCCCAAGTATAGATCCACCAATTTCCCAAGTATAGATTCACAAATTTCCAAGTATAGATTCACAAATTTTCCAAGTATAGATTCACAAATTTTCCAAGTATAGATTCACAAATTTTCCAAGTATAGATTCACAAATTTCCCAAGTATAGATTCACAAATTTCCCAAGTAAAGATCCACCAATTTCCCAAGTATAGATCCACCAATTTCCCAAGTATAGATTCACATATTTCCCAAGTATAGATTTACAAATTTCCCAAATAAAGATTCACAAATTTCCCAAGTATAGATTCACAAATTTTCCAAGTATAGATTCACAAATTTATCCAAGTATAGATTCACAAATTTCCCAAGTATAGATTCACAAATTTTCCAAGTATAGATTCACAAATTTCCCAAGTATAGATTCACAAATTTCCCAAGTATAGATCCACCAATTTCCCAAGTATAGATCCACCAATTTCTCAAGTATAGATTCACATATTTCCCAAGTATAGATTCACAAATTTCCCAAGTATAGATTCACAAATTTCCGTAGTATAGATTCACAAATTTTTCAAGTATAGATTCACAAATTTTCCAAGAATAGATTCACAAATTTCCCAAGCATAGATTCACAAATTTTCCAAGTATAGATTCACAAATTTCCCAAGTAGAGATTCACCAATTTCCCAAGTATAGATCCACCAATTTCTCAAGTATAGATTCACATATTTCCCAAGTATAGATTCACAAATTTCCCAAGTATAGATTCACAAATTTCCGTAGTATAGATTCACAAATTTTCCAAGTATAGATTCACAAATTTTCCAAGTATAGATTCACAAATTTCCCAAGCATAGATTCACAAATTTTCCAAGTATAGATTCACAAATTTCCCAAGTAGAGATTCACAAATTTCCCACATACAGATTCACAAATTTCCCAAGTATAGATTCACAAATTTCCCAAGTATAGATCCACCAATTTCCCAAGTATAGATTCACAAATTTCCAAGTATAGATTCACAAATTTTCCAAGTATAGATTCACAAATTTTCCAAGTATAGATTCACAAATTTTCCAAGTATAGATTCACAAATTTCCCAAGTATAGATTCACAAATTTCCCAAGTAAAGATCCACCAATTTCCCAAGTATAGATCCACCAATTTCCCAAGTATAGATTCACATATTTCCCAAGTATAGATTTACAAATTTCCCAAATAAAGATTCACAAATTTCCGAAGTATAGACTCACAAATTTTCCAAGTATAGATCCACAAATTTCCGAAGTATAGATTCACAAATTTCCCAAATATAGATTCACAAATTTTCCAAGTATAGATTCACATATTTCCCAAGTATAGATTCACAAATTTCCCAAGTATAGATTCACAAATTTCCGAAGTATAGATTCACAAATTTTCCAAGTATAGATTCACAAATTTTCCAAGTATAGATTCACAAATTTCCCAAGCATAGATTCACAAATTTTCCAAGTATAGATTCACAAATTTCCCAAGTAGAGATTCACAAATTTCCCAAGTATAGATTCACAAATTTCCCAAGCATAGATTCACAAATTTCCCGAGTATAGATCCACCAATTTCACAAGTATAGATCCACAAATTTCCCAAGTATAGATTCACAAATTTTCCAAGTATAGATTCACAAATTTTCCAAGTATAGATTCGCAAATTTCCCAAATATAGATTCACAAATTTTCCAAGTATAGATTCACAAATTTCCCAAGTATAGATTCACAAATTTCCGAAGTTTAGATTCACAAATTTCCCAAGTATAGATCCACAAATTTCCCAAGTATAGATTGCCAAATTTCCCAAGTATAGATTCACAAATTTTCCAAGTATAGATTCACAAATTTCCCAAGTATAGAGCCACAAATTTTCCAAGTATAGATTCACAAATTTTCCAAATATGGATTCACAAATTTCCCAAGTATAGATCCACCAATTTTCCAAGTATATCCACCAATTTCCCAAGTATAGATTCACAAATTTTCCAAGTATAGATTCACAAATTTCCCAAGTATAGACTCACAAATTTCCCAAGTATAGATCCACCAATTTCCCAAGTATAGATCCACCAATTTCTCAAGTATAGATTCACAAATTTCCCAAGTAAAGATTCACAAATTTTCCAAGTATAGATTCACAAATTTTCCTAGTATAGATTCACAAATTTTTCAAGTATAGATTCACAAATTTTCCAAATATAGATCCACAAATTTCCCAAGTATAGATCCACCAATTTCCCAAGTATATCCATCAATTTCCCAAGTATAGATTCACAAATTTTCCAAGTATAGATTCACAAATTTTTCAAGTATGGATTCACAAATTTTCCAAGTATAGATTCACAAATTTTCCAAGTATAGATTCACAAATTTTCCAAGTATATCCACCAATTTCCCAAGTATAGATTCACAAATTTTCCAAGTATAGATTCACAAATTTTCCAAGTATAGATTCACAAATTTTCCAAGTATAGATTCACAAATTTTCCAAGCATAGATTCACAAATTTTCCAAGTATAGATTCACAAATTTCCCAAGTATAGATTCTCAAATTTTCCAAGTATAGATTCACAAATTTCCCAAGTATAGATTCACAAATTTCCCAAGTATAGATCCACCAATTTCCCAAGTATAGATCCAACAATTTCTCAAGTATAGATTCACATATTTCCCAAGTATAGATTCACAAATTTCCCAAGTATAGATTCACAAATTTCCGTAGTATAGATTCACAAATTTTCCAAGTATAGATTCACAAATTTTCCAAGTATAGATTCACAAATTTCCCAAGCATAGATTCACAAATTTTCCAAGTATAGATTCACAAATTTCCCAAGTAGAGATTCACAAATTTCCCACATACAGATTCACAAATTTCCCAAGTATAGATTCACAAATTTCCCAAGTATAGATCCACCAATTTCCCAAGTATAGATTCACAAATTTTCCAAGTATAGATTCACAAATTTTCTAAGTATAGATTCACAAATTTTCCAAGTATAGATTCACAAATTTTCCAAGTATAGATTCACAAATTTCCCAAGTATAGATTCACAAATTTCCCAAGTAAAGATCCACCAATTTCCCAAGTATAGATCCACCAATTTCCCAAGTTTAGATTCACATATTTCCCAAGTATAGATCCACCAATTTCCCAAGTATAGATTCACAAATTTTCCAAGTATAGATTCACAAATTTCCGAAGTATAGACTCACAAATTTCCCAAGTATAGATCCACAAATTTCCGAAGTATAGATTCACAAATTTCCCAAATATAGATTCACAAATTTTCCAAGTATAGATTCACATATTTCCCAAGTATAGATTCACAAATTTCCCAAGTATAGATTCACAAATTTCCGGAGTATAGATTCTCAAATTTTCCAAGTATAGATTCACAAATTTTCCAAGTATAGATTCACAAATTTCCCAAGCATAGATTCACAAATTTTCCAAGTATAGATTCACAAATTTCCCAAGTAGAGATTCACAAATTTCCCACATACAGATTCACAAATTTCCCAAGTATAGATTCACAAATTTTCCAAGTATAGATTCTTAAATTTTCCAAGTATAGATTCACAAATTTCCCAAGTATAGATTCACAAATTTCCCAAGTAAAGATCCACCAATTTCCCAAGTATAGATCCACCAATTTCCCAAGTATAGATCCACAAATTTCCGAAGTATAGATTCACAAATTTCCCAAATATAGATTCACAAATTTTCCAAGTATAGATTCACATATTTCCCAAGTATAGATTCACAAATTTCCCAAGTATAGATTCACAAATTTCCGGAGTATAGATTCACAAATTTTCCAAGTATAGATTCACAAATTTTCCAAGTATAGATTCACAAATTTCCCAAGCATAGATTCACAAATTTTCCAAGTATAGATTCACAAATTTCCCAAGTAGAGATTCACAAATTTCCCAAGTATAGATTCACAAATTTCCCAAGCATAGATTCACAAATTTCCCAAGTATAGATCCACCAATTTCACAAGTATAGATCCACAAATTTCCCAAGTATAGATTCACAAATTTTCCAAGTATAGATTCACAAATTTTCCAAGTATAGATTCGCAAATTTCCCAAATATAGATTCACAAATTTTCCAAGTTTAGATTCACAAATTTCCCAAGTATAGATCCACAAATTTCCCAAATATAGATTGACAAATTTCCCAAGTATAGATTCACAAATTTTCCAAGTATAGATTCACAAATTTCCCAAGTATAGAGCCGCAAATTTTCCAAGTATAGATTCACAAATTTTCCAAATATGGATTCACAAATTTCCCAAGTATAGATCCACCAATTTCCCAAGTATATCCACCAATTTCCCAAGTATAGATTCACAAATTTTCCAAGTATAGATTCACAAATTTTCCAAGTATAGATTCACAAGTTTTCCAAGTATAGATTCACAAATTTTCCAAGTATAGATTCACAAATTTATCCAAGTATAGATTCACAAATTTCCCAAGTATAGATTCACAAATTTTCCAAGTATAGATTCACAAATTTCCCAAGTATAGATTCACAAATTTCCCAAGTATAGATCCACCAATTTCCCAAGTATAGATCCACCAATTTCTCAAGTATAGATTAACATATTTCCCAAGTATAGATTCACAAATTTCCCAAGTATAGATTCACAAATTTCCGTAGTATAGATTCACAAATTTTCCAAGTATAGATTCACAAATTTTCCAAGTATAGATTCACAAATTTCCCAAGCATAGATTCACAAATTTTCCAAGTATAGATTCACAAATTTCCCAAGTAGAGATTCACAAATTTCCCACGTACAGATTCACAAATTTCCCAAGTATAGATTCACAAATTTCCCAAGTATAGATCCACCAATTTCCCAAGTATAGATTCACAAATTTATCCAAGTATAGATTCACAAATTTTCCAAGTATAGATTCACATATTTCCCAAGTATAGATTCACAAATTTCCCAAGTATAGATTCACAAATTTCCGTAGTATAGATTCACAAATTTTCCAAGTATAGATTCACAAATTTTCCAAGTATAGATTCACAAATTTCCCAAGCATAGATTCACAAATTTTCCAAGTATAGATTCACAAATTTCCCAAGTAGAGATTCACAAATTTCCCACATACAGATTCACAAATTTCCCAAGTATAGATTCACAAATTTCCCAAGTATAGATCCACCAATTTCCCAAGTATAGATTCACAAATTTTCCAAGTATAGATTCACAAATTTTCTAAGTATAGATTCACAAATTTTCCAAGTATAGATTCACAAATTTTCCAAGTATAAATTCACAAATTTCCCAAGTATAGATTCACAAATTTCCCAAGTAAAGATCCACCAATTTCCCAAGTATAGATCCACCAATTTCCCAAGTATAGATTCACATATTTCCCAAGTATAGATTTGCAAATTTCCCAAATATAGATTCACAAATTTCCGAAGTATAGACTCACAAATTTCCCAAGTATAGATCCACAAATTGCCGAAGTATAGATTCACAAATTTCCCAAATATAGATTCACAAATTTTCCAAGTATAGATTCACACATTTCCCAAGTATAGACTCACAAATTTCCCAAGTATAGATTCACAAATTTCCGGAGTATAGACTCACAAATTTTCCAAGTATAGATTCACAAATTTTCCAAGAATAGATTCACAAATTTCCCAAGCATAGATTCACAAATTTTCCAAGTATAGATTCACAAATTTCCCAAGTAGAGATTCACAAATTTCCCAAGTATAGATTCACAAATTTCCCAAGTATAGATCCACCAATTTCACAAGTATAGATCCACAAATTTCCCAAGTATAGATTCACAAATTTTCCAAGTATAGATTCACAAATTTTCCAAGTATAGATTCGCAAATTTCCCAAATATAGATTCACAAATTTTCCAAGTTTAGATTCACAAATTTCCCAAGTATAGATCCACAAATTTCCCAAATATAGATTGACAAATTTCCCAAGTATAGATTCACAAATTTTCCAAGTATAGATTCACAAATTTCCCAAGTATAGAGCCACAAATTTTCCAAGTATAGATTCACAAATTTTCCAAATATGGATTCACAAATTTCCCAAGTATAGATCCACCAATTTCCCAAGTATATCCACCAATTTCCCAAGTATAGATTCACAAATTTTCCAAGTATAGATTCACAAATTTTCCAAGTATAGATTCACAAGTTTTCCAAGTATAGATTCACAAATTTCCCAAGTATAGATTCACAAATTTCCCAAGTATAGATCCACCAATTTCCCAAGTATAGATTCACATATTTCCCAAGTATAGAGTTGCAAATTTCCCAAATATAGATTCACAAATTTCCGAAGTATAGACTCACAAATTTCCCAAGTATAGATCCACAAATTTCCGAAGTATAGATTCACAAATTTCCCAAATATAGATTCACAAATTTTCCAAGTATAGATTCACACATTTCCCAGGTATAGATTCACAAATTTCCCAAGTATAGATTCACAAATTTCCGGAGTATAGACTAACAAATTTTCCAAGTATAGATTCACAAATTTTCCAAGAATAGATTCACAAATTTCCCAAGCATAGATTCACAAATTTTCCAAGTATAGATTCACAAATTTCCCAAGTAGAGATTCACAAATTTCCCAAGTATAGATTCACAAATTTCCCAAGTATAGATCCACCAATTTCACAAGTATAGATCCACAAATTTCCCAAGTATAGATTCACAAATTTTCCAAGTATAGATTCACAAATTTTCCAAGTATAGATTCGCAAATTTCCCAAATATAGATTCACAAATTTTCCAAGTTTAGATTCACAAATTTCCCAAGTATAGATCCACAAATTTCCCAAATATAGATTGACAAATTTCCCAAGTATAGATTCACAAATTTCCCAAGTAAAGATCCACCAATTTCCCAAGTATAGATCCACCAATTTCCCAAGTATAGATTCACATATTTCCCAAGTATAGATTTACAAATTTCCCAAATATAGATTCACAAATTTCCGAAGTATAGACTCACAAATTTCCCAAGTATAGATCCACAAATTTCCGAAGTATAGATTCACAAATTTCCCAAATATAGATTCACAAATTTTCCAAGTATAGATTCACATATTTCCCAAGTATAGATTCACAAATTTCCCAAGTATAGATTCACAAATTTCCGGAGTATAGACTCACAAATTTTCCAAGTATAGATTCACAAATTTTCCAAGAATAGATTCACAAATTTCCCAAGCATAGATTCACAAATTTTGAAAGTATAGATTCACAAATTTCCCAAGTAGAGATTCACAAATTTCCCAAGTATAGATTCACAAATTTCCCAAGCATAGATTCACAAATTTCCCAAGTATAGATCCACCAATTTCACAAGTATAGATCCACAAATTTCCCAAGTATAGATTCACAAATTTTCCAAGTATAGATTCACAAATTTTCCAAGTATAGATTCGCAAATTTCCCAAATATAGATTCACAAATTTTCCAAGTTTAGATTCACAAATTTCCCAAGTATAGATCCACAAATTTCCCAAATATAGATTCACAAATTTTCCAAGTATAGATTCACAAATTTCCCAAGTATAGAGCCACAAATTTTCCAAGTATAGATTCACAAATTTTCCAAATATGGATTCACAAATTTCCCAAGTATAGATCCACCAATTTCCCAAGTATATACACCAATTTCCCAAGTATAGATTCACAAGTTTTCCAAGTATAGATTCACAAATTTTCCAAGTATAGATTCACAAATTTATCCAAGTATAGATTCACAAATTTCCCAAGTATAGATTCACAAATTTTCCAAGTATAGATTCACAAATTTCCCAAGTATAGATTCACAAATTTCCCAAGTATAGATCCACCAATTTCCCAAGTATAGATCCACCAATTTCTCAAGTATAGATTCACATATTTCCCAAGTATAGATTCACAAATTTCCCAAGTATAGATTCACAAATTTCCGTAGTATAGATTCACAAATTTTCCAAGTATAGATTCACAAATTTTCCAAGTATAGATTCACAAATTTTCCAAGTATAGATTCACAAATTTTCCAAGTATAGATTCACAAATTTCCCAAGTATAGATTCACAAATTTCCCAAGTAAAGATCCACCAATTTCCCAAGTATAGATCCACCAATTTCCCAAGTATAGATTCACAAATTTTCCAAGTATAGATTCACAAATTTCCAAAGTATAGACTCACAAATTTTCCAAGTATAGATTCACAAATTTTCCAAATATAGATTCACAAATTTCCCAAGTATAGATCCACCAATTTCCCAAGTATATCCACCAATTTCCCAAGTATAGATTCACAAATTTTCCAAGTATAGATTCACAAATTTCCAAAGTATAGATTCACAAATTTCCCAAGAATAGATTCACAAATTTCCCAAGTTTAGATTCACAAATTTTCCAAGTATAGATTCACAAATTTCCCAAATATAGATTCACAAATTTTCCAAGTATAGATTCACATATTTCCCAAGTATAGATCCACCAATTTCTCAAGTATAGATTAACATATTTCCCAAGTATAGATTCACAAATTTCCCAAGTATAGATTCACAAATTTCCGTAGTATAGATTCACAAATTTTCCAAGTATAGATTCACAAATTTTCCAAGTATAGATTCACAAATTTCCCAAGCATAGATTCACAAATTTTCCAAGTATAGATTCACAAATTTCCCAAGTAGAGATTCACAAATTTCCCACGTACAGATTCACAAATTTCCCAAGTATAGATTCACAAATTTCCCAAGTATAGATCCACCAATTTCCCAAGTATAGATTCACAAATTTATCCAAGTATAGATTCACAAATTTTCCAAGTATAGATTCACATATTTCCCAAGTATAGATTCACAAATTTCCCAAGTATAGATTCACAAATTTCCGTAGTATAGATTCACAAATTTTCCAAGTATAGATTCACAAATTTTCCAAGTATAGATTCACAAATTTCCCAAGCATAGATTCACAAATTTTCCAAGTATAGATTCACAAATTTCCCAAGTAGAGATTCACAAATTTCCCACATACAGATTCACAAATTTCCCAAGTATAGATTCACAAATTTCCCAAGTATAGATCCACCAATTTCCCAAGTATAGATTCACAAATTTTCCAAGTATAGATTCACAAATTTTCTAAGTATAGATTCACAAATTTTCCAAGTATAGATTCACAAATTTTCCAAGTATAAATTCACAAATTTCCCAAGTATAGATTCACAAATTTCCCAAGTAAAGATCCACCAATTTCCCAAGTATAGATCCACCAATTTCCCAAGTATAGATTCACATATTTCCCAAGTATAGATTTGCAAATTTCCCAAATATAGATTCACAAATTTCCGAAGTATAGACTCACAAATTTCCCAAGTATAGATCCACAAATTGCCGAAGTATAGATTCACAAATTTCCCAAATATAGATTCACAAATTTTCCAAGTATAGATTCACACATTTCCCAAGTATAGACTCACAAATTTCCCAAGTATAGATTCACAAATTTCCGGAGTATAGACTCACAAATTTTCCAAGTATAGATTCACAAATTTTCCAAGAATAGATTCACAAATTTCCCAAGCATAGATTCACAAATTTTCCAAGTATAGATTCACAAATTTCCCAAGTAGAGATTCACAAATTTCCCAAGTATAGATTCACAAATTTCCCAAGTATAGATCCACCAATTTCACAAGTATAGATCCACAAATTTCCCAAGTATAGATTCACAAATTTTCCAAGTATAGATTCACAAATTTTCCAAGTATAGATTCGCAAATTTCCCAAATATAGATTCACAAATTTTCCAAGTTTAGATTCACAAATTTCCCAAGTATAGATCCACAAATTTCCCAAATATAGATTGACAAATTTCCCAAGTATAGATTCACAAATTTTCCAAGTATAGATTCACAAATTTCCCAAGTATAGAGCCACAAATTTTCCAAGTATAGATTCACAAATTTTCCAAATATGGATTCACAAATTTCCCAAGTATAGATCCACCAATTTCCCAAGTATATCCACCAATTTCCCAAGTATAGATTCACAAATTTTCCAAGTATAGATTCACAAATTTTCCAAGTATAGATTCACAAGTTTTCCAAGTATAGATTCACAAATTTCCCAAGTATAGATTCACAAATTTCCCAAGTATAGATCCACCAATTTCCCAAGTATAGATTCACATATTTCCCAAGTATAGAGTTGCAAATTTCCCAAATATAGATTCACAAATTTCCGAAGTATAGACTCACAAATTTCCCAAGTATAGATCCACAAATTTCCGAAGTATAGATTCACAAATTTCCCAAATATAGATTCACAAATTTTCCAAGTATAGATTCACACATTTCCCAGGTATAGATTCACAAATTTCCCAAGTATAGATTCACAAATTTCCGGAGTATAGACTAACAAATTTTCCAAGTATAGATTCACAAATTTTCCAAGAATAGATTCACAAATTTCCCAAGCATAGATTCACAAATTTTCCAAGTATAGATTCACAAATTTCCCAAGTAGAGATTCACAAATTTCCCAAGTATAGATTCACAAATTTCCCAAGTATAGATCCACCAATTTCACAAGTATAGATCCACAAATTTCCCAAGTATAGATTCACAAATTTTCCAAGTATAGATTCACAAATTTTCCAAGTATAGATTCGCAAATTTCCCAAATATAGATTCACAAATTTTCCAAGTTTAGATTCACAAATTTCCCAAGTATAGATCCACAAATTTCCCAAATATAGATTGACAAATTTCCCAAGTATAGATTCACAAATTTCCCAAGTAAAGATCCACCAATTTCCCAAGTATAGATCCACCAATTTCCCAAGTATAGATTCACATATTTCCCAAGTATAGATTTACAAATTTCCCAAATATAGATTCACAAATTTCCGAAGTATAGACTCACAAATTTCCCAAGTATAGATCCACAAATTTCCGAAGTATAGATTCACAAATTTCCCAAATATAGATTCACAAATTTTCCAAGTATAGATTCACATATTTCCCAAGTATAGATTCACAAATTTCCCAAGTATAGATTCACAAATTTCCGGAGTATAGACTCACAAATTTTCCAAGTATAGATTCACAAATTTTCCAAGAATAGATTCACAAATTTCCCAAGCATAGATTCACAAATTTTGAAAGTATAGATTCACAAATTTCCCAAGTAGAGATTCACAAATTTCCCAAGTATAGATTCACAAATTTCCCAAGCATAGATTCACAAATTTCCCAAGTATAGATCCACCAATTTCACAAGTATAGATCCACAAATTTCCCAAGTATAGATTCACAAATTTTCCAAGTATAGATTCACAAATTTTCCAAGTATAGATTCGCAAATTTCCCAAATATAGATTCACAAATTTTCCAAGTTTAGATTCACAAATTTCCCAAGTATAGATCCACAAATTTCCCAAATATAGATTCACAAATTTTCCAAGTATAGATTCACAAATTTCCCAAGTATAGAGCCACAAATTTTCCAAGTATAGATTCACAAATTTTCCAAATATGGATTCACAAATTTCCCAAGTATAGATCCACCAATTTCCCAAGTATATACACCAATTTCCCAAGTATAGATTCACAAGTTTTCCAAGTATAGATTCACAAATTTTCCAAGTATAGATTCACAAATTTATCCAAGTATAGATTCACAAATTTCCCAAGTATAGATTCACAAATTTTCCAAGTATAGATTCACAAATTTCCCAAGTATAGATTCACAAATTTCCCAAGTATAGATCCACCAATTTCCCAAGTATAGATCCACCAATTTCTCAAGTATAGATTCACATATTTCCCAAGTATAGATTCACAAATTTCCCAAGTATAGATTCACAAATTTCCGTAGTATAGATTCACAAATTTTCCAAGTATAGATTCACAAATTTTCCAAGTATAGATTCACAAATTTTCCAAGTATAGATTCACAAATTTTCCAAGTATAGATTCACAAATTTCCCAAGTATAGATTCACAAATTTCCCAAGTAAAGATCCACCAATTTCCCAAGTATAGATCCACCAATTTCCCAAGTATAGATTCACAAATTTTCCAAGTATAGATTCACAAATTTCCAAAGTATAGACTCACAAATTTTCCAAGTATAGATTCACAAATTTTCCAAATATAGATTCACAAATTTCCCAAGTATAGATCCACCAATTTCCCAAGTATATCCACCAATTTCCCAAGTATAGATTCACAAATTTTCCAAGTATAGATTCACAAATTTCCAAAGTATAGATTCACAAATTTCCCAAGAATAGATTCACAAATTTCCCAAGTTTAGATTCACAAATTTTCCAAGTATAGATTCACAAATTTCCCAAATATAGATTCACAAATTTTCCAAGTATAGATTCACATATTTCCCAAGTATAGATTCACAAATTTCCCAAGTATAGATTCACAAATTTCCGGAGTATAGACTCACAAATTTTCCAAGTATAGATTCACAAATTTTCCAAGAATAGATTCACAAATTTCCCAAGTAGAGATTCACAAATTTCCCAAGTATAGATTCACAAATTTCCCAAGCATAGATTCACAAATTTCCCAAGTATAGATCCACCAATTTCACAAGTATAGATCCACAAATTTCCCAAGTATAGATTCACAAATTTTCCAAGTATAGATTCACAAATTTTCCAAGTATAGATTCGCAAATTTCCCAAATATAGATTCACAAATTTTCCAAGTTTAGATTCACAAATTTCCCAAGTATAGATCCACAAATTTCCCAAATATAGATTGACAAATTTCCCAAGTATAGATTCACAAATTTTCCAAGTATAGATCCACAAATTTCCCAAGTATAGAGCCACAAATTTTCCAAGTATAGATTCACAAATTTTCCAAATATGGATTCACAAATTTCCCAAGTATAGATCCACCAATTTCCCAAGTATATCCACCAATTTCCCAAGTATAGATTCACAAATTTTCCAAGTATAGATTCACAAATTTTCCAAGCATAGATTCACAAGTTTTCCAAGTATAGATTCACAAATTTTCCAAGTATAGATTTCCAAATTTATCCAAGTATAGATTCACAAATTTCCCAAGTATAGATTCACAAATTTTCCAAGTATAGATTCACAAATTTCCCAAGTATAGATTCACAAATTTCCCAAGTATAGATCCACCAATTTCCCAAGTATAGATCCACCAATTTCTCAAGTATAGATTCACAAATTTCCCAAGTAAAGATCCACCAATTTCCCAAGTATAGATCCACCAATTTCCCAAGTATAGATTCACATATTTCCCAAGTATAGATTTACAAATTTCCCAAATATAGATTCACAAATTTCCGAAGTATAGACTCACAAATTTCCCAAGTATAGATCCACAAATTTCCGAAGTATAGATTCACAAATTTCCCAAATATAGATTCACAAATTTTCCAAGTATAGATTCACATATTTCCCAAGTATAGATTCACAAATTTCCCAAGTATAGATTCACAAATTTCCGGAGTATAGACTCACAAATTTTCCAAGTATAGATTCACAAATTTTCCAAGAATAGATTCACAAATTTCCCAAGCATAGATTCACAAATTTTCCAAGTATAGATTCACAAATTTCCCAAGTAGAGATTCACAAATTTCCCAAGTATAGATTCACAAATTTCCCAAGCATAGATTCACAAATTTCCCAAGTATACATCCACCAATTTCACAAGTATAGATGCACAAATTTCCCAAGTATAGATTCACAAATTTCCCAAGTATAGATCCACCAATTTCCCAAGTATAGATTCACAAATTTTCCAAGTATAGATTCACAAATTTATCCAAGTATAGATTCACAAATTTCCCAAGTATAGATTCACAAATTTTCCAAGTATAGATTCACAAATTTCCCAAGTATAGATTCACAAATTTCCCAAGTATAGATCCACCAATTTCCCAAGTATAGATCCACCAATTTCTCAAGTATAGATTCACATATTTCCCAAGTATAGATTCACAAATTTCCCAAGTATAGATTCACAAATTTCCGTAGTATAGATTCACAAATTTTTCAAGTATAGATTCACAAATTTTCCAAGTATAGATTCACAAATTTCCAAGCATAGATTCACAAATTTTCCAAGTATAGATTCACAAATTTCCCAAGTAGAGATTCACAAATTTCCCACGTACAGATTCACAAATTTCCCAAGTATAGATTCACAAATTTCCCAAGTATAGATCCACCAATTTCCCAAGTATAGATTCACAAATTTTCCAAGTATAGATTCACAAATTTCCCAAATATAGATTCACAAATTTTACAAGTATAGATACACAAATTTCCCAAGTAAAGATTCACAAATTTCCGAAGTATAGATTCACAAATTTCCGTAGTATAGATTCACAAATTTCCCAAGTATAGATCCACCAATTTCCCAAGTATAGATCCACCAATTTCTCAAGTATAGATTCACAAATTTCCCAAGTATAGATTCACAAATTTTCCAAGTATAGATTCACAAATTTTCCAAGTATAGGTTCACAAATTTTTCAAGTATAGATTCACAAATTTTCCAAATATAGATTCACAAATTTCCCAAGTATAGATCCACCAATTTCCCAAGTATATCCATCAATTTCCCAAGTATAGATTCACAAATTTTCCAAGTATAGATTCACAAATTTTTCAAGTATAGATTCACAAATTTTCCAAGTATAGATTCACAAATTTTCCAAGTATAGATTCACAAATTTTCCAAGTATATCCACCAATTTCCCAAGTATAGATTCACAAATTTTACAAGTATAGATTCACAAATTTTCCAAGTATAGATTCACAAATTTTCCAAGTATAGATTCACAAATTTTCCAAGCATAGATTCACAAATTTTCCAAGTATAGATTCACAAATTTCCCAAGTATAGATTCACAAATTTTCCAAGTATAGATTCACAAATTTCCCAAGTATAGATTCACAAATTTCCCAAGTATAGATCCACCAATTTCCCAAGTATAGATCCACCAATTTCTCAAGTATAGATTCACATATTTCCCAAGTATAGATTCACAAATTTCCCAAGTATAGATTCACAAATTTCCGTAGTATAGATTCACAAATTTTCCAAGTATAGATTCACAAATTTTCCAAGTATAGATTCACAAATTTCCCATGCATAGATTCACAAATTTTCAAAGTATAGATTCACAAATTTCCCAAGTAGAGATTCATAAATTTCCCACATACAGATTCACAAATTTCCCAAGTATAGATTCACAAATTTCCCAAGTATAGATCCACCAATTTCCCAAGTATAGATTCACAAATTTTCCAAGTATAGATTCACAAATTTTCCAAGTATAGATTCACAAATTTTCCAAGTATAGATTCACAAATTTTCCAAGTATAGATTCACAAATTTCCCAAGTATAGATTCACAAATTTCCCAAGTAAAGATCCACCAATTTCCCAAGTATAGATCCACCAATTTTCCAAGTATAGATTCACATATTTCCCAAGTATAGATTTACAAATTTCCCAAATATAGATTCACAAATTTCCCAAATATAGATTCACAAATTTTCCAAGTATAGATTCACATATTTCCCAAGTATAGATTCACAAATTTCCCAAGTATAGATTCACAAATTTCCGAAGTATAGATTCACAAATTTTCCAAGTATAGATTCACAAATTTTCCAAGTATAGATTCACAAATTTCCCAAGCATAGATTCACAAATTTTCCAAGTATAGATTCACAAATTTCCCAAGTAGAGATTCACAAATTTCCCAAGTATAGATTCACAAATTTCCCAAGCATAGATTCACAAATTTCCCAAGTATAGATCCACCAATTTCACAAGTATAGATCCACAAATTTCCCAAGTATAGATTCACAAATTTTCCAAGTATAGATTCACAAATTTCCCAAATATAGATTCACAAATTTCCCAAGTATAGATTCACAAATTTCCGAAGTATAGATTCACAAATTTCCCAAGTATAGATTCCCAAATTTCCCAAATATAGATTCACAAATTTCCCAAGTATAGATTCACAAATTTCCGAAGTATAGATTCACAAATTTCCCAAGCATAGATTCACAAATTTCCGAAGTATAGATTCACATATTTCCCAAGTATAGATTCACATATTTCCCAAGTATAGATTGACAAATTTCCGAAGTATAGATTCACAAATTTTCCAAGTATAGATCCACCAATTTCCCAAGTATATCCACCAATTTCCCAATTATAGATTCACATATTTCCCAAGTATAGATTTACAAATTTCCCAAGTATAGATTCACAAATTTCCGAAGTATAGATTCACAAATTTTCCAAGTATAGATTCACAAATTTTCCAAGTATAGATTCACAAATTTCCCAAGCATAGATTCACAAATTTTCCAAGTATAGATTCACAAATTTCCCAAGTAGAGATTCACAAATTTCCCAAATATATATTCACAAATTTCCCAAGTATAGATTCACAAATTTCCCAAGTATAGATCCACCAATTTCCCAAGTATAGATCCACCAATTTCCGAAGTATAGATTCACAAATTTTCCAAGTATAGATTCACAAATTTTCCAAGTATAGATTCACAAATTTCCCAAATATAGATTCAAAAATTTCCCAAGTATAGATTCACAAATTTCCGAAGTATAGATTCACAAATTTCCCAAGTATAGATTCACAAATTTCCGAAGTATAGATTCACATATTTCCCAAGTATAGATTCACATATTTCCCAAGTATAGATTGACAAATTTTAAAAGTATAGAATCACAAATTTCACAAATATATATTCACAAATTTCCCAAGTAAAGATTCACAAATTTCACAAATATATATTCACAAATTTCCCAAGTATAGATTCACAAATTTCCCAAGTATAGATCCACCAATTTCCCAAGTATAGATCCACCAATTTCCCAAGTATAGATTCACCAATTTCCAAGTATAGATTCACAAATTTTCCAAGTATAGATTCAAAAATTTCCCAAGTAGAGATTCACAAATTTTCCAAGTATAGATTCACAAATTTTCCAAGTATAGATTCACAAATTTCCCAAGTAGAGATTCACAAATTTTCCAAATATAGATTCACAAATTTCCCAAGTATAGATTCACAAATTTTCCAAGTATAGATTCACAAATTTCCCAAATATAGATTAACAAATTTTCCAAGTATAGATTCACAAATTTCCCCAAGTATAGATCCACCAATTTCCCAAGTATAGATTCACCAATTTCCAAGTATAGATTCACATATTTCCCAAGTATAGATTCACAAATTTCCCAAGTATAGATTCACAAATTTTCCAAGTATAGATTCACAAATTTCCCAAGTATAGATTGACAAATTTCCCAAGTATAGATTGACAAATTTCCCAAGTATAGATTCACAAATTTTCCAAGTATAGATTCACAAATTTCCCAAGTATAGATTCACAAATTTTCCAAGTATAGATTCACAAATTTTCCAAGTATAGATCCACCAATTTCCCAAGTATATCCACCAATTTCCCAAGTATTGATTCACATATTTCCCAAGTATAGATTTACAAATTTCCCAAGTATAGATTCACAAATTTTCGAAGTATAGATTCACAAATTTTCCAAGTATAGATTCACAAATTTTCCAAGTATAGATTCACAAATTTCCCAAATATAGATTCACAAATTTCCCAAGTATAGATTCACAAATTTCCCAAGTATAGATCCACAAATTTCCGAAGTATAGATTCACAAATTTCCCAAGTATAGATTCACAAATTTCCGAAGTATAGATTCACATATTTCCCAAGTATAGATTCACATATTTCCCAAGTATAGATTGACAAATTTCCGAAGTATAGATTCACAAATTTTCCAAGTATAGATTCACAAATTTCCCAAGTATAGGTTCACAAATTTCCCAAGTATAGATCCACCAATTTCCCAAGTATAGATCCACCAATTTCCCAAGTATAGATTCACAAATTTTCCAAGTAAAGATTCACAAATTTTCCAAGTATAGATTAACAAATTTCCCAAATATAGATTCACAAATTTCCGAAGTATAGATTCACAAATTTCCCAAGTATAGATCCACAAATTTCCCAAGTATAGATTGACAAATTTCCCAAGTATAGATTCACAAATTTCCGAAGTATAGATTCACAAATTTCCCAAGTATAGATTCACAAATTTCCGAAGTATAGATTCACAAATTTTCCAAGTATAGATTCACAAATTTCCGAAGTATAGATTCACATATTTCCCAAGTATAGATTCACATATTTCCCAAGTATAGATTGACAAATTTCCGAAGTATAGATTCACAAATTTTCCAAGTATAGATTCACAAATTTCACAAATATATATTCACAAATTTCCCAAGTATAGATTCACAAATTTCCCAAGTATAGATCCACCAATTTCCCAAGTATAGATCCACCAATTTCCGAAGTATATATTCACAAATTTTCCAAGTATAGATTCACAAATTTCCCAAGTATAGATTCACAAATTTCCCAAGTATAGATTGACAAATTTCCCAAGTATAGATTGACAAATTTCCCAAGTATAGATTCACAAATTTTCCAAGTATAGATTCACAAATTTCCCAAGTATAGATTCACAAATTTTCCAAGTATAGATTCACAAATTTTCCAAGTATAGATCCACCAATTTCCCAAGTATATCCACCAATTTCCCAAGTATAGATTCACATATTTCCCAAGTATAGATTTACAAATTTCCCAAGTATAGATTCACAAATTTTCGAAGTATAGATTCACAAATTTTCCAAGTATAGATTCACAAATTTTCCAAGTATAGATTCACAAATTTCCCAAATATAGATTCACAAATTTCCCAAGTATAGATTCACAAATTTCCCAAGTATAGATCCACAAATTTCCGAAGTATAGATTCACAAATTTCCCAAGTATAGATTCACAAATTTCCGAAGTATAGATTCACATATTTCCCAAGTATAGATTCACATATTTCCCAAGTATAGATTGACAAATTTCCGAAGTATAGATTCACAAATTTTCCAAGTATAGATTCACAAATTTCCCAAGTATAGGTTCACAAATTTCCCAAGTATAGATCCACCAATTTCCCAAGTATAGATCCACCAATTTCCCAAGTATAGATTCACAAATTTTCCAAGTAAAGATTCACAAATTTTCCAAGTATAGATTAACAAATTTCCCAAATATAGATTCACAAATTTCCGAAGTATAGATTCACAAATTTCCCAAGTATAGATCCACAAATTTCCCAAGTATAGATTGACAAATTTCCCAAGTATAGATTCACAAATTTCCGAAGTATAGATTCACAAATTTCCCAAGTATAGATTCACAAATTTCCGAAGTATAGATTCACAAATTTTCCAAGTATAGATTCACAAATTTCCGAAGTATAGATTCACATATTTCCCAAGTATAGATTCACATATTTCCCAAGTATAGATTGACAAATTTCCGAAGTATAGATTCACAAATTTTCCAAGTATAGATTCACAAATTTCACAAATATATATTCACAAATTTCCCAAGTATAGATTCACAAATTTCCCAAGTATAGATCCACCAATTTCCCAAGTATAGATCCACCAATTTCCGAAGTATATATTCACAAATTTTCCAAGTATAGATTCACAAATTTTCCAAGTATAGATTCACAAATTTCCCAAGCATAGATTCACAAATTTTCCAAGTATAGATTCACAAATTTCCCAAGTATAGATTCACAAATTTCACAAATATATATTCACAAATTTCCCAAGTATAGATTCACAAATTTCCCAAGTATAGATCCACCAATTTCCCAAGTATAGATCCACCAATTTCCGAAGTATATATTCACAAATTTTCCAAGTATAGATTCACAAATTTCCCAAGTATAGATTGACAAATTTCCCAAGTATAGATTGACAAATTTCCCAAGTATAGATTCACAAATTTTCCAAGTATAGATTCACAAATTTCCCAAGTATAGATTCACAAATTTTCCAAGTATAGATTCACAAATTTTCCAAGTATAGATCCACCAATTTCCCAAGTATATCCACCAATTTCCCAAGTATAGATTCACATATTTCCCAAGTATAGATTTACAAATTTCCCAAGTATAGATTCACAAATTTTCGAAGTATAGATTCACAAATTTCCCAAGTATAGATCCACCAATTTCTCAAGTATAGATTCACAAATTTCCCAAGTATAGATTCACAAATTTCCCAAGTATAGATTCACAAATTTTCCAAGTATAGATTCACAAATTTTTCAAGTATAGATTCACAAATTTTCCAAATATAGATTCACAAATTTCCCAAGTATAGATCCACCAATTTCCCAAGTATATCCATCAATTTCCCAAGTATAGATTCACAAATTTTCCAAGTATAGATTCACAAATTTTTCAAGTATAGATTCACAAATTTTCCAAGTATAGATTCACAAATTTTCCAAGTATAGACTCACAAATTTTCCAAGTATATCCACCAATTTCCCAAGTATAGATTCACAAATTTTCCAAGTATAGATTCACAAATTTTCCAAGTATAGATTCACAAATTTTCCAAGTATAGATTCACAAATTTTCCAAGCATAGATTCACAAATTTTCCAAGTATAGATTCACAAATTTCCCAAGTATAGATTCACAAATTTTCCAAGTATAGATTCACAAATTTCCCAAGTATAGATTCACAAATTTCCCAAGTATAGATCCACCAATTTCCCAAGTATAGATCCACCAATTTCTCAAGTATAGATTCACATATTTCCCAAGTATAGATTCACAAATTTCCCAAGTATAGATTCACAAATTTCCGTAGTATAGATTCACAAATTTTCCAAGTATAGATTCACAAATTTTCCAAGTATAGATTCACAAATTTCCCAAGCATAGATTCACAAATTTTCAAAGTATAGATTCACAAATTTCCCAAGTAGAGATTCATAAATTTCCCACATACAGATTCACAAATTTCCCAAGTATAGATTCACAAATTTCCCAAGTATAGATCCACCAATTTCCCAAGTATAGATTCACAAATTTCCCAAGTATAGATTTACAAATTTCCCAAATATAGATTCACAAATTTCCCAAATATAGATTCACAAATTTTCCAAGTATAGATTCACATATTTCCCAAGTATAGATTCACAAATTTACCAAGTATAGATTCACAAATTTCCGAAGTATAGATTCACAAATTTTCCAAGTATAGATTCACAAATTTTCCAAGTATAGATTCACAAATTTCCCAAGCATAGATTCACAAATTTTCCAAGTATAGATTCACAAATTTCCCAAGTAGAGATTCACAAATTTCCCAAGTATAGATTCACAAATTTCCCAAGCATAGATTCACAAATTTCCCAAGTATAGATCCACCAATTTCACAAGTATAGATCCACAAATTTCCCAAGTATAGATTCACAAATTTTCCAAGTATAGATTCACAAATTTTCCAAGTATAGATTCGCAAATTTCCCAAATATAGATTCACAAATTTTCCAAGTATAGATTCACAAATTTCCCAAGTATAGATTCACAAATTTCCGAAGTTTAGATTCACAAATTTCCCAAGTATAGATCCACAAATTTCCCAAGTATAGATTGACAAATTTCCCAAGTATAGATTCACAAATTTTCCAAGTATAGATTCACAAATTTCCCAAGTATAGAGCCACAAATTTTCCAAGTATAGATCCACAAATTTTCCAAATATGGATTCAGAAATTTCCCAAGTATAGATCCACCAATTTCCCAAGTATATCCACCAATTTCCCAAGTATAGATTGACAAATTTTTCAAGTATAGATTCACAAATTTTCCAAGTATAGATTCACAAATTTTCCAAGTATAGATTCACAAATTTTCCAAGTATATCCACCAATTTCCCAAGTATAGATTCACAAATTTTCCAAGTATAGATTCACAAATTTTCCAAGTATAGATTCACAAATTTTCCAAGTATAGATCCACCAATTTCCTAAGTATAGATCCACCAATTTCCCAAGTATAGATTGACAAATTTCCCAAGTATAGATTCACAAATTTTCCAAGTATAGATTCACAAATTTCCAAAGTATAGATTCACAAATTTTCCAAGTATAGATTCACAAATTTTCCAAATATAGATTCACAAATTTCCCAATTATAGATCCACCAATTTCCCAAGTATATCCACCAATTTCCCAAGTATAGATTCACAAATTTTCCAAGTATAGATTCACAAATTTTCCAAGTATAGATTCACAAATTTTCCAAGTATAGATTCACAAATTTTCCAAGTATAGATTCACAAATTTTCCAAGTATAGATTCACAAATTTTCCAAGTATAGATTCACAAATTTTCCAAGTATAGATTCACAAATTTCCCAAGTATAGATTCACAAATTTCCCAAGAATAGATTCACAAATTTCCCAAGTTTAGATTCACAAATTTTCCAAGTATAGATTCACCAATTTTCCAAGTATAGATTCACAAATTTCCCAAGTATAGATTCACAAATTTCCCAAGTATAGATCCACCAATTTCCCAAGTATAGATCCACCAATTTCCCAAGTATAGATTCACATATTTCACAAGTATAGATTCACAAATTTCCCAAGCATAGATTCACAAATTTTCCAAGTATAGATTCGCAAATTTCCCAAGTAGAGATTCACAAATTTCCCACGTATAGATTCACAAATTTCCCAAGTATAGATTCACAAATTTCCCAAGTATAGATCCACCAATTTCCCAAGTATAGATTCACAAATTTTCCAAGTATAGATTCACAAATTTCCCAAATATAGATTCACAGATTTTCCAAGTATAGATTCACAAATTTCCCAAGTATAGATTCACAAATTTCCGAAGTATAGATTCACAAATTTCCCAAGTATAGATCCACAAATTTCCCAAGTATAAATTGACAAATTTCCCAAGTATAGATTCACAAATGTTCCAAGTATAGATTCACAAATTTCCCAAGTATAGATTCACAAATTTTCCAAGTATAGATTCACAAATTTTTCAAGTATAGATTCACATATTTTCCAAGTATAGATTCACAAATTTCCCAAGTATAGATTCACAAATTTCCCAAGTATAGATTCACAAATTTCCCAAGTATAGATTCACAAATTTCCCAAGTATAGATTCACAAATTTCCCAAGTATAGATTCACATATTTCCGAAGTATAGATCCACCAATTTCCCAAGTATAGATTGACAAATTTCCCAAGTATAGATTCACAAATTTTCCAAGTATAGATTCACAAATTTCCAAAGTATAGATTCACAAATTTTCCAAGTATAGATTCACAAATTTTCCAAATATAGATTCACAAATTTCCCAAGTATAGATCCACCAATTTCCCAAGTATATCCACCAATTTCCCAAGTATAGATTCACAAATTTTCCAAGTATAGATTCACAAATTTTCCAAGTATAGATTCACAAATTTTCCAAGTATAGATTCACAAATTTTCCAAGTATAGATTCACAAATTTTCCAAGTATAGATTCACAAATTTTCCAAGTATAGATTCACAAATTTTCCAAGTATAGATTCACAAATTTCCAAAGTATAGATTCACAAATTTCCCAAGAATAGATTCACAAATTTCCCAAGTTTAGATTCACAAATTTTCCAAGTATAGATTCACAAATTTTCCAAGTATAGATTCACAAATTTTCCAAGTATAGATTCACAAATTTCCCAAGTATAGATTCACAAATTTCCCAAGTATAGATCCACCAATTTCCCAAGTATAGATCCACCAATTTCCCAAGTATAGATTCACATATTTCCCAAGTATAGATTCACAAATTTCCCAAGCATAGATTCACAAATTTTCCAAGTATAGATTCGCAAATTTCCCAAGTAGAGATTCACAAATTTCCCACGTATAGATTCACAAATTTCCCAAGTATAGATTCACAAATTTCCCAAGTATAGATCCACCAATTTCCCAAGTATAGATTCACAAATTTTCCAAGTATAGATTCACAAATTTCCCAAACATAGATTCACAGATTTTCCAAGTATAGATTCATAAATTTCCCAAGTATAGATTCACAAATTTCCGAAGTATAGATTCACAAATTTCCCAAGTATAGATCCACAAATTTCCCAAGTATAGATTGACAAATTTCCCAAGTATAGATTCACAAATGTTCCAAGTATAGATTCACAAATTTTCCAAGTATAGATTCACTAATTTTCCAAGTATAGATTCACAAATTTTCCAAGTATAGATTCACAAATTTTCCAAGCATAGATTCACAAATTTTCCAAGTATAGATTCACAAATTTCCCAAGTATAGATTCACAAATTTCCCAAGTATAGATTCACAAATTTCCCAAGTATAGATTCACAAATTTTCCAAGTATAGATTCACAAATTTTCCAAGTATAGATTCACAAATTTCCCAAGTATAGATTCACAAATTTCCCAAGTATAGATCCACCAATTTCCCAAGTATAGATCCACCAATTTCCCAAGTATAGATTCACATATTTCCCAAGTATAGATTCACAAATTTCCCAAGTATAGATCCACCAATTTCCCAAGTATAGATCCACCAATTTCCCAAGTATAGATCCACCAATTTCCCAAGTATAGATTGACAAATTTCCCAAGTATAGATTCACAAATTTTCCAAGTATAGATTCACAAATATCCCAAGTATAGATTTACAAATTTTCCAAGTATAGATTCACAAATTTTCCAAATATAGATTCACATATTTCCGAAGTATAGATTCACAAATTTTCCAAGTATAGATTCACAAATTTTCCAAGTATAGATTCACAAATTTCCCAAGCATAGATTCACAAATTTTCCAAGTATAGATTCACAAATTTCCCACGTATAGATTCACAAATTTTCCAAGTATAGATTCACAAATTTCCCAAGCATAGATTCACAAATTTTCCAAGTATAGATTCACAAATTTCTCACGTATAGATTCACAAATGTTCCAAGTATAGATTCACAAATTTCCCAAGTATAGATTCACAAATTTTCCAAGTATAGATTCACAAATATCCCAAGTATAGATTTACAAATTTTCCAAGTATAGATTCACAAATTTTACAAATATAGATTCACAAATTTCCCAAGTATAGATCCACCAATTTCCCAAGTATATCCACCAATTTCCCAAGTATAGATTCACAAATTTTCCAAGTATAGATTCACAAATTTTCCAAGTATAGATTCACAAATTTTCCAAGTATAGATTCACAAATTTTCCAAGTATAGATTCACAAATTTTCCAAGTATAGATTGACAAATTTTCCAACTATAGATTCACAAATTTCCCAAGTATAGATTCACAAATTTTCCAAGTATAGATTCACAAATTTTCCAAGTATAGATTCACAAATTTCCCAAGTATAGATTCACAAATTTCCCAAGTATAGATCCACCAATTTCCCAAGTATAGATCCACCAATTTCCCAAGTATAGATTCACATATTTCCTAAGTATAGATTCACAAATTTCCCAAGTATAGATTCACATATTTCCGAAGTATAGATTCACAAATTTTCCAAGTATAGATTCACAAATTTTCCAAGTATAGATTCACAAATTTCCCAAGCATAGATTCACAAATTTTCCAAGTATAGATTCACAAATTTCCCACGTATAGATTCACAAATGTTCCAAGTATAGATTCACAAATTTCCCAAGTATAGATTCACAAATTTTCCAAGTATAGATTCACAAATTTCCCAAGCATAGATTCACAAATTTCCCAAATATATATTCACAAATTTTCCAAGTATAGATTCACAAATTTCCCAAGTATAGATTCACAAATTTCCGAAGTTTAGATTCACAAATTTCCCAAGTATAGATCCACAAATTTCCCAAGTATAGATTGACAAATTTCCCAAGTATAGATCCACAAATTTCCGAAGTATAGATTGACAAATTTATCAAGTATAGATTCACAAATTTTCCAAGTATAGATCCACCAATTTCCCAAGTATATCCACCAATTTCCCAAGTATAGATTCACATATTTCCCAAGTATAGATTCACAAATTTCCCAAGTTTAGATTCACAAATTTCCCAAGTATAGATCCACAAATTTCCCATGTATAGATTGACAAATTTCCCAAGTATAGATCCACCAATTTCCCAAGTATATCCACCAATTTCCCAAGTATAGATTCACAAATTTTCCAAGTATAGATTCACTAATTTTCCAAGTATAGATTCACAAATTTTCCAAGTATAGATTCACAAATTTTCCAAGCATAGATTCACAAATTTTCCAAGTATAGATTCACAAATTTTCCAAGTATAGATTCACAAATTTTTCAAGTATAGATTCACAAATTTTCCAAGTATAGATTCACAAATTTCCCAAGTATAGATTCACAAATTTCCCAAGTATAGATTCACAAATTTCCCAACTATAGATTCACAAATTTTCCAAGTATAGATTCACAAATTTTCCAAGTATAGATTCACAAATTTTCCAAGTATAGATTCACAAATTTCCCAAGTATAGATTCACAAATTTCCCAAGTATAGATCCACCAATTTCCCAAGTATAGATCCACCAATTTCCCAAGTATAGATTCACATATTTCCCAAGTATAGATTCACAAATTTCCCAAGTATAGATCCACCAATTTCCCAAGTATAGATCCACCAATTTCCCAAGTATAGATCCACCAATTTCCCAAGTATAGATTGAAAAATTTCCCAAGTATAGATTCACAAATTTTCCAAGTATAGATTCACAAATATCCCAAGTATAGATTCACAAATTTTCCAAGTATAGATTCACAAATTTTCCAAATATAGATTCACAAATTTCCCAAGTATAGATCCACCAATTTCCCAAGTATATCCACCAATTTCCCAAGTATAGATTCACAAATTTTCCAAGTATAGATTCACAAATTTTCCAAGTATAGATTCACAAATTTTCCAAGTATAGATTCACAAATTTTCCAAGTATAGATTCACAAATTTTCCAAGTATAGATTGACAAATTTTCCAAGTATAGATTCACAAATTTCCCAAGTATAGATTCACAAATTTCCCAAGTATAGATTCACAAATTTCCCAAGAATAGATTCACAAATTTCCCAAGTTTAGATTCACAAATTTTCCAAGTATAGATTCACAAATTTTCCAAGTATAGATTCACAAATTTTCCAAGTATAGATTCACAAATTTCCCAAGTATAGATTCACAAATTTCCCAAGTATAGATCCACCAATTTCCCAAGTATAGATCCACCAATTTCCCAAGTATAGATTCACATATTTCCCAAGTATAGATTCACAAATTTCCCAAGCATAGATTCACAAATTTTCCAAGTATAGATTCGCAAATTTCCCAAGTAGAGATTCACAAATTTCCCACGTATAGATTCACAAATTTCTCAAGTATAGATTCACAAATTTCACAAGTATAGATCCACCAATTTCCCAAGTATAGATTCACAAATTTTCCAAGTATAGATTCACAAATTTTCCAAATATAGATTCACAAATTTTCCAAGTATAGATTCACAAATTTCCCAAGTATAGATTCACAAATTTCCCAAGTATAGATTGACAAATTTCCCAAGCATAGATTCACAAATGTTCCAAGTATGGATTCACAAATTTCCCAAGTATAGATTCACAAATTTTCCAAGTATAGATTCACAAATTTTTCAAGTATAGATTCACAAATTTTCCAAGTATAGATTCACAAATTTCCCAAGTATAGATTCACAAATTTCCCAAGTATAGATTCACAAATTTCCCAACTATAGATTCACAAATTTTCCAAGTATAGATTCACAAATTTCCCAAGTATAGATCCACAAATTTCCCAAGTATAGATTGACAAATTTCCCAAGCATAGATTCACAAATGTTCCAAGTATGGATTCACAAATTTCTCAAGTATAGATTCACAAATTTTCCAAGTATAGATTCACAAATTTTTCAAGTATAGATTCACAAATTTTCCAAGTATAGATTCACAAATTTCCCAAGTATAGATTCACAAATTTCCCAAGTATAGATTCACAAATTTCCCAACTATAGATTCACAAATTTTCCAAGTATAGATTCACAAATTTTCCATGTATAGATTCACAAATTTTCCAAGTATAGATTCACAAATTTCCCAAGTATAGATTCACAAATTTCCCAAGTATAGATCCACCAATTTCCCAAGTATTGATCCACCAATTTCCCAAGTATAGATTCACATATTTCCTAAGTATAGAGTACAAATTTCCCAAGTATAGATTCACAAATTTCCGAAGTATAGATTCACAAATTTTCCAAGTATAGATTCACAAATTTTCCAAGTATAGATTCAAAAATTTCCCAAGCATAGATTCACAAATTTTCCAAGTATAGATTCACAAATTTCCCACGTATAGATTCACAAATGTTCCAAGTATAGATTCACAGATTTCCCAAGTATAGATTCACAAATTTTCCAAGTATAGATTCACAAATTTCCCATGCATAGATTCACAAATTTCCCAAATATAGATTCACAAATTTTCCAAGTATAGATTCACAAATTTCCCAAGTATAGATTCACAAATTTCCAAAGTTTAGATTCACAAATTTCCCAAGTATAGATCCACAAATTTCCCAAGTATAGATTGACAAATTTCCCAAGTATAGATTGACAAATTTCCCAAGTATAGATCCACTAATTTCCGAAGTATAGATTGACAAATTTCCCAAGTATAGATTCACAAATTTTCCAAGTATAGATCCACCAATTTCCCAAGTATATCCACCAATTTCCCAAATATAGATTCACATATTTCCCAAGTATAGATCCACCAATTTCCCAAGTATAGATTCACAAATTTCCCAAGTTTAGATTCACAAATTTCCCAAGTATAGATCCAAAAATTTCCCATGTATAGATTGACAAATTTCCCAAGTATAGATCCACAAATTTCCGAAGTATAGATTGACAAATTTCCCATGTATAGATCCACCAATTTCCCAAGTATAGATCCACCAATTTCCCAAGTATAGATTGACAAATTTCCCAAGTATAGATTCACAAATTTTCCAAGTATAGATTCACAAATATCCCAAGTATAGATTCACAAATTTTCCAAGTATAGATTCACAAATTTTCCAAATATAGATTCACAAATTTCCCAAGTATAGATCCACCAATTTCCCAAGTATATCCACCAATTTCCCAAGTATAGATTCACAAATTTTACAAGTATAGATTCACAAATTTTCCAAGTATTGTTCACAAATTTTCCAAGTATAGATTCACAAATTTTCCAAGTATAGATTCACAAATTTTCCAAGTATAGATTGACAAATTTTCCAAGTATAGATTCACAAATTTCCCAAGTATAGATTCACAAATTTCCCAAGAATAGATTCACAAATTTCCCAAGTTTAGATTCACAAATTTTCCAAGTATAGATTCACAAATTTTCCAAGTATAGATTCACAAATTTTCCAAGTATAGATTCACAAATTTCCCAAGTATAGATTCACAAATTTCCCAAGTATAGATCCACCAATTTCCCAAGTATAGATCCACCAATTTCCCAAGTATAGATTCACATATTTCCCAAGTATAGATTCACAAATTTCCCAAGCATAGATTCACAAATTTTCCAAGTATAGATTCGCAAATTTCCCAAGTAGAGATTCACAAATTTCCCACGTATAGATTCACAAATTTCCCAAGTATAGATTCAAAATTTCCCAAGTATAGATCCACCAATTTCCCAAGTATAGATTCACAAATTTTCCAAGTATAGATTCACAAATTTCCCAAATATAGATTCACAAATTTTCCAAGTATAGATTCACAAATGTCCCAAGTATAGATTCACAAATTTCCGAAGTATAGATTCACAAATTTCCCAAGTATAGATCCACAAATTTCCCAAGTATAGATTGACAAATTTCCCAAGTATAGATTCACAAATGTTCCAAGTATGGATTGACAAATTTCCCAAGTATAGATCCACAAATTTCCGAAGTATAGATTGACAAATTTCCCAAGTATAGATTCACAAGTTTTCCAAGTATAGATCCACCAATTTCCCAAGTATATCCACCAATTTCCCAAATATAGATTCACAAATTTCCCAAGTATAGATCCACCAATTTCCCAAGTATAGATTCACAAATTTCCCAAGTTTAGATTCACAAATTTCCCAAGTATAGATCCACAAATTTCCCATGTATAGATTGACAAATTTCCCAAGTATAGATCCACAAATTTCCGAAGTATAGATTGACAAATTTCCCAAGTATAGATTCACAAATTTTCCAAGTATAGATCCACCAATTTCCCAAGTATAGATCCTCCAATTTCCCAAGTATAGATTGACAAATTTCCCAAGTATAGATTCACAAATTTTCCAAGTATAGATTCACAAATATCCCAAGTATAGATTCACAAATTTTCCAAGTATAGATTCACAAATTTTCCAAATATAGATTCACAAATTTCCCAAGTATAGATCCACCAATTTCCCAAGTATATCCACCAATTTCCCAAGTATAGATTCACAAATTTTCCAAGTATAGATTCACAAATTTTCCAAGTCTAGATTCACAAATTTTCCAAGTATAGATTCACAAATTTTCCAAGTATAGATTCACAAATTTTCCAAGTATAGATTGACAAATTTTCCGAGTATAGATTCACAAATTTCCCAAGTATAGATTCACAAATTTCCCAAGAATAGATTCACAAATTTCCCAAGTTTAGATTCACAAATTTTCCAAGTATAGATTCACAAATTTTCCAAGTATAGATTCACAAATTTTCCAAGTATAGATTCACAAATTTCCCAAGTATAGATTCACAAATTTCCCAAGTATAGATCCACCAATTTCCCAAGTATAGATCCACCAATTTCCCAAGTATAGATTCACAAATTTCCCAAGCATAGATTCACAAATTTTCTAAGTATAGATTCGCAAATTTCCCAAGTAGAGATTCTCAAATTTCCCAAGTATAGATTCACAAATTTCCCAAGTATAGATCCACCAATTTCCCAAGTATAGATTCACAAATTTTCCAAGTATAGATTCACAAATTTCTCAAATATAGATTCACAAATTTTCCAAGTATAGATTCACAAATGTCCCAAGTATAGATTCAGAAATTTCCGAAGTATAGATTCACAAATTTCCCAAGTATAGATCCACAAATTTCCCAAGTATAGATTGACAAATTTCCCAAGTATAGATTCACAAATGTTCCAAGTATGGATTCACAAATTTCCCAAGCATAGATTCACAAATTTTCCAAGTATAGATTCACAAATTTCCCACGTATAGATTCACAAATGTTCCAAGTATAGATTCACAAATTTCCCAAGTATAGATTCACAAATTTTCCAAGTATAGATTCACAAATTTTCCAAGTATAGATTCACAAATTTCCCAAGCATAGATTCACAAATTTCCCAAATATATATTCACAAATTTTCCAAGTATAGATTCACAAATTTCCCAAGTATAGATTCACAAATTTCCGAAGTTTAGATTCAAAAATTTCCCAAGTATAGATCCACAAATTTCCCAAGTATAGATTCACAAATTTCCGAAGTATAGATTGACAAATTTCCCAAGTATAGATTCACAAATTTTCCAAGTATAGATCCACCAATTTCCCAAGTATGTCCACCAATTTCCCAAGTATAATTCACATATTTCCCAAGTATAGATTCACAAATTTCCCAAGTTTAGATTCACAAATTTCCGAAGTATAGATTCACAAATTTCCCAAGCATAGATTCACAAATTTCCCAAGTATAGATTCACAAATTTCCCAAGTATAGATTCACAAATTTTCCAAGTATAGATTCACAAATTTCCCAAGTATAGATTCACAAATTTTCCAAGTATAGATTCAAAAATTTTCCAAGTATAGATTAACAAATTTTCCAAGTATAGATCCACCAATTTCCCAAGTATAGATCCACCAATTTCCCAAGTATAGATTCACATATTTCCCAAGTATAGATTCACAAATTTCCCAAGTATAGATCCACCAATTTCCCAAGTATAGATCCACCAATTTCCCAAGTATAGATCCACCAATTTCCCAAGTATAGATTGAAAAATTTCCCAAGTATAGATTCACAAATTTTCCAAGTATAGATTCACAAATATCCCAAGTATAGATTCACAAATTTTCCAAGTATAGATTCACAAATTTTCCAAATATAGATTCACAAATTTCCCAAGTATAGATCCACCAATTTCCCAAGTATATCCACCAATTTCCCAAGTATATATTCACAAATTTTCCAAGTATAGATTCACAAATTTTCCAAGTATAGATTCACAAATTTTCCAAGTATAGATTCACAAATTTTCCAAGTATAGATTGACAAATTTTCCAAGTATAGATTCACAAATTTCCCAAGTATAGATTCACAAATTTCCCAAGTATAGATTCACAAATTTCCCAAGAATAGATTCACAAATTTCCCAAGTTTAGATTCACAAATTTTCCAAGTATAGATTCACAAATTTTCCAAGTATAGATTCACAAATTTTCCAAGTATAGATTCACAAATTTCCCAAGTATAGATTCACAAATTTCCCAAGTATAGATCCACCAATTTCCCAAGTATAGATCCACCAATTTCCCAAGTATAGATTCACATATTTCCCAAGTATAGATTCACAAATTTCCCAAGCATAGATTCACAAATTTTCCAAGTATAGATTCGCAAATTTCCCAAGTAGAGATTCACAAATTTCCCACGTATAGATTCACAAATTTCTCAAGTAGAGATTCACAAATTTCACAAATATATATTCACAAATTTCCCAAGTATAGATTCACAAATTTCCCAAGTATAGATTCACAAATTTCCGAAGTTTAGATTCACAAATTTTCCAAGTATAGATTCACAAATTTTCCAAGTATAGATTCACAAATTTTCCAAGTATAGATTCACAAATTTCCCAAGTATAGATTCACAAATTTCCCAAGTATAGATCCACCAATTTCCCAAGTATAGATCCACCAATTTCCCAAGTATAGATTCACAAATTTCCCAAGCATAGATTCACAAATTTTCTAAGTATAGATTCGCAAATTTCCCAAGTAGAGATTCTCAAATTTCCCAAGTATAGATTCACAAATTTCCCAAGTATAGATCCACCAATTTCCCAAGTATAGATTCACAAATTTTCCAAGTATAGATTCACAAATTTCTCAAATATAGATTCACAAATTTTCCAAGTATAGATTCACAAATGTCCCAAGTATAGATTCAGAAATTTCCGAAGTATAGATTCACAAATTTCCCAAGTATAGATCCACAAATTTCCCAAGTATAGATTGACAAATTTCCCAAGTATAGATTCACAAATGTTCCAAGTATGGATTCACAAATTTCCCAAGCATAGATTCACAAATTTTCCAAGTATAGATTCACAAATTTCCCACGTATAGATTCACAAATGTTCCAAGTATAGATTCACAAATTTCCCAAGTATAGATTCACAAATTTTCCAAGTATAGATTCACAAATTTTCCAAGTATAGATTCACAAATTTCCCAAGCATAGATTCACAAATTTCCCAAATATATATTCACAAATTTTCCAAGTATAGATTCACAAATTTCCCAAGTATAGATTCACAAATTTCCGAAGTTTAGATTCAAAAATTTCCCAAGTATAGATCCACAAATTTCCCAAGTATAGATTCACAAATTTCCGAAGTATAGATTGACAAATTTCCCAAGTATAGATTCACAAATTTTCCAAGTATAGATCCACCAATTTCCCAAGTATGTCCACCAATTTCCCAAGTATAATTCACATATTTCCCAAGTATAGATTCACAAATTTCCCAAGTTTAGATTCACAAATTTCCGAAGTATAGATTCACAAATTTCCCAAGCATAGATTCACAAATTTCCCAAGTATAGATTCACAAATTTCCCAAGTATAGATTCACAAATTTTCCAAGTATAGATTCACAAATTTCCCAAGTATAGATTCACAAATTTTCCAAGTATAGATTCAAAAATTTTCCAAGTATAGATTAACAAATTTTCCAAGTATAGATCCACCAATTTCCCAAGTATAGATCCACCAATTTCCCAAGTATAGATTCACATATTTCCCAAGTATAGATTCACAAATTTCCCAAGTATAGATCCACCAATTTCCCAAGTATAGATCCACCAATTTCCCAAGTATAGATCCACCAATTTCCCAAGTATAGATTGAAAAATTTCCCAAGTATAGATTCACAAATTTTCCAAGTATAGATTCACAAATATCCCAAGTATAGATTCACAAATTTTCCAAGTATAGATTCACAAATTTTCCAAATATAGATTCACAAATTTCCCAAGTATAGATCCACCAATTTCCCAAGTATATCCACCAATTTCCCAAGTATATATTCACAAATTTTCCAAGTATAGATTCACAAATTTTCCAAGTATAGATTCACAAATTTTCCAAGTATAGATTCACAAATTTTCCAAGTATAGATTGACAAATTTTCCAAGTATAGATTCACAAATTTCCCAAGTATAGATTCACAAATTTCCCAAGTATAGATTCACAAATTTCCCAAGAATAGATTCACAAATTTCCCAAGTTTAGATTCACAAATTTTCCAAGTATAGATTCACAAATTTTCCAAGTATAGATTCACAAATTTTCCAAGTATAGATTCACAAATTTCCCAAGTATAGATTCACAAATTTCCCAAGTATAGATCCACCAATTTCCCAAGTATAGATCCACCAATTTCCCAAGTATAGATTCACATATTTCCCAAGTATAGATTCACAAATTTCCCAAGCATAGATTCACAAATTTTCCAAGTATAGATTCGCAAATTTCCCAAGTAGAGATTCACAAATTTCCCACGTATAGATTCACAAATTTCTCAAGTGTAGATTCACAAATTTTCCAAGTATAGATTCACAAATTTTCCAAGTATAGATTCACAAATTTTCCAAGTATAGATTGACAAATTTTCCAAGTATAGATTCACAAATTTCCCAAGTATAGATTCACAAATTTCCCAAGAATAGATTCACAAATTTCCCAAGTTTAGATTCACAAATTTTCCAAGTATAGATTCACAAATTTTCCAAGTATAGATTCACAAATTTTCCAAGTATAGATTCACAAATTTCCCAAGTATAGATTCACAAATTTCCCAAGTATAGATCCACCAATTTCCCAAGTATAGATCCACCAATTTCCCAAGTATAGATTCACATATTTCCCAAGTATAGATTCACAAATTTCCCATTCATAGATTCACAAATTTTCCAAGTATAGATTCGCAAATTTCCCAAGTAGAGATTCACAAATTTCCCAAGTATAGATTCACAAATTTCCCAAGTATAGATCCACCAATTTCCCAAGTATAGATTCACAAATTTTCCAAGTATAGATTCACAAATTTCCCAAATATAGATTCACAAATTTTCCAAGTATAGATTCACAAATGTCCCAAGTATAGATTCACAAATTTCCGAAGTATAGATTCACAAATTTTCCAAGTATAGATCCACAAATTTCCCAAGTATAGATTGACAAATTTCCCAAGTATAGATTCACAAATGTTCCAAGTATGGATTCACAAATTTCCCAAGCATAGATTCACAAATTTTCCAAGTATAGATTCACAAATTTCCCACGTATAGATTCACAAATGTTCCAAGTATAGATTCACAAATTTCCCAAGTATAGATTCACAAATTTTCCAAGTATAGATTCACAAATTTCCCAAGCATAGATTCACAAATTTCCCAAATATATATTCACAAATTTTCCAAGTATAGATTCACAAATTTCCCAAGTATAGATTCACAAATTTCCGAAGTTTAGATTCACAAATTTCCCAAGTATAGATCCACAAATTTCCCAAGTATAGATTCACAAATTTCCGAAGTATAGATTGACAAATTTCCCAAGTATAGATTCACAAATTTTCCAAGTATAGATCCACCAATTTCCCAAGTATAATTCACATATTTCCCAAGTATAGATTCACAAATTTCCCAAGTTTAGATTCACAAATTTCCCAAGTATAGATCCACAAATTTCCCATGTATAGATTGGCAAATTTCCCAAGTATAGATTCACCAATTTCCCAAGTATATCCACCAATTTCCCAAGTATATCCACCAATTTCCCAAGTATAGATTCACAAATTTCCCAAGTATAGATCCACCAATTTCCAAAGTATATCCACCAATTTTCCAAGTATAGATTCACAAATTTTCCAAGTATAGATTCACAAATTTTCCAAGTATAGATTCACAAATTTTCCAAGCATAGATTCACAAATTTCCCAAGTATAGATTCACAAATTTCCCAAGTATAGATTCACAAATTTTCCAAGTATAGATTCACAAATTTCCCAAGTATAGATTCACAAATTTCCCAAGTATATCCACCAATTTACCAAGTATAGATTCACAAATTTCCCAAGTATAGATCCACCAATTTCCCAAGTATAGATTGACAAATTTCCCAAGTATAGATTCACAAATTTTCCAAGTATAGATTCACAAATATCCCAAGTATAGATTCACAAATTTTCCAAGTATAGATTCACAAATTTTCCAAATATAGATTCACAAATTTCCCAAGTATAGATCCACCAATTTCCCAAGTATATCCACCAATTTCCCAAGTATAGATTCACAAATTTTCCAAGTATAGATTCACAAATTTTCCAAGTGTAGATTCACAAATTTTCCAAGTATAGATTCACAAATTTTCCAAGTATAGATTCACAAATTTTCCAAGTATAGATTGACAAATTTTCCAAGTATAGATTCACAAATTTCCCAAGTATAGATTCACAAATTTCCCAAGAATAGATTCACAAATTTCCCAAGTTTAGATTCACAAATTTTCCAAGTATAGATTCACAAATTTTCCAAGTATAGATTCACAAATTTTCCAAGTATAGATTCACAAATTTCCCAAGTATAGATTCACAAATTTCCCAAGTATAGATCCACCAATTTCCCAAGTATAGATCCACCAATTTCCCAAGTATAGATTCACATATTTCCCAAGTATAGATTCACAAATTTCCCAAGCATAGATTCACAAATTTTCCAAGTATAGATTCGCAAATTTCCCAAGTAGAGATTCACAAATTTCCCAAGTATAGATTCACAAATTTCCCAAGTATAGATCCACCAATTTCCCAAGTATAGATTCACAAATTTTCCAAGTATAGATTCACAAATTTCCCAAATATAGATTCACAAATTTTCCAAGTATAGATTCACAAATGTCCCAAGTATATATTCACAAATTTCCGAAGTATAGATTCACAAATTTTCCAAGTATAGATCCACAAATTTCCCAAGTATAGATTGACAAATTTCCCAAGTATAGATTCACAAATGTTCCAAGTATGGATTCACAAATTTCCCAAGCATAGATTCACAAATTTTCCAAGTATAGATTCACAAATTTCCCACGTATAGATTCACAAATGTTCCAAGTATAGATTCACAAATTTCCCAAGTATAGATTCACAAATTTTCCAAGTATAGATTCACAAATTTCCCAAGCATAGATTCACAAATTTCCCAAATATATATTCACAAACTTTCCAAGTATAGATTCACAAATTTCCCAAGTATAGATTCACAAATTTCCGAAGTTTAGATTCACAAATTTCCCAAGTATAGATCCACAAATTTCCCAAGTATAGATTCACAAATTTCCGAAGTATAGATTGACAAATTTCCCAAGTATAGATTCACAAATTTTCCAAGTATAGATCCACCAATTTCCTAAGTATATCCACCAATTTCCCAAGTATAATTCACATATTTCCCAAGTATAGATTCACAAATTTCCCAAGTTTAGATTCACAAATTTCCCAAGTATAGATCCACAAATTTCCCATGTATAGATTGGCAAATTTCCCAAGTATAGATTCACCAATTTCCCAAGTATATCCACCAATTTCCCAAGTATATCCACCAATTTCCCAAGTATAGATTCACAAATTTCCCAAGTATAGATCCACCAATTTCCCAAGTATATCCACCAATTTTCCAAGTATAGATTCACAAATTTTCCAAGTATAGATTCACAAATTTTCCAAGTATAGATTCACAAATTTTCCAAGCATAGATTCACAAATTTCCCAAGTATAGATTCACAAATTTCCCAAGTATAGATTCACAAATTTTCCAAGTATAGATTCACAAATTTCCCAAGTATAGATTCACAAATTTCCCAAGTATATCCACAAATTTTCCAAGTATAGATTCACAAATTTTCCAAGTATAGATTCACAAATTTTCCAAGTATAGATTCACAAATTTCCCAAGTATAGATTCACAAATTTCCCAAGTATAGATCCACCAATTTCCCAAGTATAGATCCACCAATTTCCCAAGTATAGATTCACATATTTCCCAAGTATAGATTCACAAATTTCCCAACTATAGATCCACCAATTTCCCAAGTATAGATCCACCAATTTCCCAAGTATAGATCCACCAATTTCCCAAGTATAGATTGAAAAATTTCCCAAGTATAGATTCACAAATTTTCCAAGTATAGATTCACAAATATCCCAAGTATAGATTCACAAATTTTCCAAGTATAGATTCACAAATTTTCCAAATATAGATTCACAAATTTCCCAAGTATAGATCCAACAATTTCCCAAGTATATCCACCAATTTCCCAAGTATAGATTCACAAATTTTCCAAGTATAGATTCACAAATTTTCCAAGTATAGATTCACAAATTTTCCAAGTATAGATTCACAAATTTTCCAAGTATAGATTGACAAATTTTCCAAGTATAGATTCACAAATTTCCCAAGTATAGATTCACAAATTTCCCAAGTATAGATTCACAAATTTCCCAAGAATAGATTCACAAATTTCCCAAGTTTAGATTCACAAATTTTCCAAGTATAGATTCACAAATTTTCCAAGTATAGATTCACAAATTTTCCAAGTATAGATTCACAAATTTCCCAAGTATAGATTCACAAATTTCCCAAGTATAGATTCACAAATTTCCCAAGTATAGATCCACCAATTTCCCAAGTATAGATCCACCAATTTCCCAAGTATAGATTCACATATTTCCCAAGTATAGATTCACAAATTTCCCAAGCATAGATTCACAAATTTTCCAAGTATAGATTCGCAAATTTCCCAAGTAGAGATTCACAAATTTCCCACGTATAGATTCACAAATTTCTCAAGTATAGATTCACAAATTTCCCAAGTATAGATCCACCAATTTCCCAAGTATAGATTCACAAATTTTCCAAGTATAGATTCACAAATTTCCCAAATATAGATTCACAAATTTTCCAAGTATAGATTCACAAATGTCCCAAGTATAGATTCACAAATTTCCGAAGTATAGATTCACAAATTTCCCAAGTATAGATCCACAAATTTCCCAAGTATAGATTGACAAATTTCCCAAGCATAGATTCACAAATGTTCCAAGTATGGATTCACAAATTTCCCAAGTATAGATTCACAAATTTTCCAAGTATAGATTCACAAATTTTTCAAGTATAGATTCACAAATTTTCCAAGTATAGATTCACAAATTTCCCAAGTATAGATTCACAAATTTCCCAACTATAGATTCACAAATTTTCCAAGTATAGATTCACAAATTTTCCATGTATAGATTCACAAATTTTCCAAGTATAGATTCACAAATTTCCCAAGTATAGATTCACAAATTTCCCAAGTATAGATCCACCAATTTCCCAAGTATTGATCCACCAATTTCCCAAGTATAGATTCACATATTTCCTAAGTATAGACTACAAATTTCCCAAGTATAGATTCACAAATTTCCGAAGTATAGATTCACAAATTTTCCAAGTATAGATTCACAAATTTTCCAAGTATAGATTCAAAAATTTCCCAAGCATAGATTCACAAATTTTCCAAGTATAGATTCACAAATTTCCCACGTATAGATTCACAAATGTTCCAAGTATAGATTCACAAATTTCCCAAGTATAGATTCACAAATTTTCCAAGTATAGATTCACAAATTTCCCATGCATAGATTCACAAATTTCCCAAATATAGATTCACAAATTTCCCAAGTATAGATTCACAAATTTCCCAAGTATAGATCCACCAATTTCCCAAGTATTGATCCACCAATTTCCCAAGTATAGATTCACATATTTCCTAAGTATAGACTACAAATTTCCCAAGTATAGATTCACAAATTTCCGAAGTATAGATTCACAAATTTTCCAAGTATAGATTCACAAATTTTCCAAGTATAGATTCAAAAATTTCCCAAGCATAGATTCACAAATTTTCCAAGTATAGATTCACAAATTTCCCACGTATAGATTCACAAATGTTCCAAGTATAGATTCACAAATTTCCCAAGTATAGATTCACAAATTTTCCAAGTATAGATTCACAAATTTCCCATGCATAGATTCACTAATTTCCCAAATATAGATTCACAAATTTTCCAAGTATAGATTCACAGATTTCCCAAGTATAGATTCACAAATTTCCAAAGTTTAGATTCACAAATTTCCCAAGTATAGATCCACAAATTTCCCAAGTATAGATTGACAAATTTCCCAAGTATAGATCCACAAATTTCCGAAGTATAGATTGACAAATTTCCCAAGTATAGATTCACAAATTTTCCAAGTATAGATCCACCAATTTCCCAAGTATATCCACCAATTTCCCAAATATAGATTCACATATTTCCCAAGTATAGATCCACCAATTTCCCAAGTATAGATTCACAAATTTCCCAAGTTTAGATTCACAAATTTCCCAAGTATAGATCCACAAATTTCCCATGTATAGATTGACAAATTTCCCAAGTATAGATCCACAAATTTCCGAAGTATAGATTGATAAATTTCCCAAGTATAGATTCACAAATTTTCCAAGTATAGATCCACCAATTTCCCAAGTATAGATCCACCAATTTCCCAAGTATAGATTGACAAATTTCCCAAGTATAGATTCACAAATATCCCAAGTATAGATTCACAAATATCCCAAGTATAGATTCACAAATTTTCCAAGTATAGATTCACAAATTTTCCAAATATAGATTCACAAATTTCCCAAGTATAGATCCACTAATTTCCCAAGTATAGATCCACCAATTTCCCAAGTATAGATTCACAAATTTTCCAAGTATAGATTCACAAATTTTCCAAGTATTGATTCACAAATTTTCCAAGTATAGATTCACAAATTTTCCAAGTATAGATTCACAAATTTTCCAAGTATAGATTGACAAATTTTCCAAGTATAGATTCACAAATTTCCCAAGTATAGATTCACAAATTTCCCAAGAATAGATTCACAAATTTCCCAAGTTTAGATTCACAAATTTTCCAAGTATAGATCCACAAATTTCCTAAGTATAGACTGACAAATTTCCCAAGTATAGATTCACAAATGTTCCAAGTATAGATTCAAAAATTTCCCAAGTATAGATTCACAAATTTCCCAAGCATAGATTCACAAATTTCCGAAGTATAGATTGACAAATTTTCCAAGCATAGATTCACAAATTTTCCAAGTATAGATTCACAAATTTCCCAAGCATAGATTCACAAATTTTCCAAGTATAGATTCACAAATTTCAAAAGTAGAGATTCACAAATTTCCCACGTATAGATTCACAAATTTCCCAAGTATAGATTCACAAATTTCCCAAGTATAGATCCACCAATTTCCCAAGTATAGATTCACAAATTTTCCAAGTATAGATTCATAAATTTCCCAAATATAGATTCACAAATTTTCCAAGTATAGATTCACAAATTTTCCAAGTATAGATTCACAAATTTCTCAAGTATAGATTCACAAATTTCCCAAGTATAGATCCACCAATTTCCCAAGTATAGATCCACCAATTTCCCAAGTATAGATTCACATATTTCCCAAGTATAGATTCACAAATTTCCCAAGCATAGATTCACAAATTTTCCAAGTATAGATTCGCAAATTTCCCAAGTAGAGATTCACAAATTTCCCACGTATAGATTCACAAATTTCCCAAGTATAGATTCACAAATTTCCCAAGTATAGATCCACCAATTTCCCAAGTATAGATTCACAAATTTTCCAAGTATAGATTCACAAATTTCCCAAATATAGATTCACAAATTTTCCAAGTATAGATTCACAAATGTCCCAAGTATAGATTCACAAATTTCCGAAGTATAGATTCACAAATTTCCCAAGTATAGATCCACAAATTTCCCAAGTATAGATTGACAAATTTCCCAAGTATAGATTCACAAATGTTCCAAGTATGGATTCACAAATTTCCCAAGTATAGATTCACAAATTTTCCAAGTATAGATTCACAAATTTTTCAAGTATAGATTCACAAATTTTCCAAGTATAGATTCACAAATTTTCCAAGTATAGATTCACAAATTTCCGAAGTATAGATTCACAAATTTTCCAAGTATAGATTCACAAATTTTCCAAGTATAGATTCACAAATTTCCCAAGTATAGATTCACAAATTTCCCAAGAATAGATTCACAAATTTCCCAAGTTTAGATTCACAAATTTTCCAAGTATAGATCCACAAATTTCCTAAGTATAGACTGACAAATTTCCCAAGTATAGATTCACAAATGTTCCAAGTATAGATTCACAAATTTCCCAAGTATAGATTCACAAATTTCCCAAGCATAGATTCACAAATTTCCGAAGTATAGATTGACAAATTTTCCAAGCATAGATTCACAAATTTTCCAAGTATAGATTCACAAATTTCCCAAGCATAGATTCACAAATTTTCCAAGTATAGATTCACAAATTTCAAAAGTAGAGATTCACAAATTTCCCACGTATAGATTCACAAATTTCCCAAGTATAGATTCACAAATTTCCCAAGTATAGATCCACCAATTTCCCAAGTATAGATTCACAAATTTTCCAAGTATAGATTCACAAATTTCCCAAATATAGATTCACAAATTTTCCAAGTATAGATTCACAAATTTTCCAAGTATAGATTCACAAATTTTCCAAGTATAGATTCACAAATTTCCGAAGTATAGATTCACAAATTTTCCAAGTATAGATTCACAAATTTTCCAAGTATAGATTCACAAATTTCCCAAGTATAGATTCACAAATTTCCCAAGAATAGATTCACAAATTTCCCAAGTTTAGATTCACAAATTTTCCAAGTATAGATCCACAAATTTCCTAAGTATAGACTGACAAATTTCCCAAGTATAGATTCACAAATGTTCCAAGTATAGATTCACAAATTTCCCAAGTATAGATTCACAAATTTCCCAAGCATAGATTCACAAATTTCCGAAGTATAGATTGACAAATTTTCCAAGCATAGATTCACAAATTTTCCAAGTATAGATTCACAAATTTCCCAAGCATAGATTCACAAATTTTCCAAGTATAGATTCACAAATTTCAAAAGTAGAGATTCACAAATTTCCCACGTATAGATTCACAAATTTCCCAAGTATAGATTCACAAATTTCCCAAGTATAGATCCACCAATTTCCCAAGTATAGATTCACAAATTTTCCAAGTATAGATTCACAAATTTCCCAAATATAGATTCACAAATTTTCCAAGTATAGATTCACAAATTTTCCAAGTATAGATTCACAAATTTTCCAAGTATAGATTCACAAATTTCCCAAATATAGATTCACAAATTTTCCAAGTATAGATTCACAAATGTCCCAAGTATAGATTCACAAATTTCCGAAGTATAGATTCACAAATTTCCCAAGTATAGATCCACAAATTTCCCAAGTATAGATTGACAAATTTCCCAAGTATAGATTCACAAATGTTCCAAGTATGGATTCACAAATTTCCCAAGTATAGATTCACAAATTTTCCAAGTATAGATTCACAAATTTTTCAAGTATAGATTCACAAATTTTCCAAGTATAGATTCACAAATTTTCCAAGTATAGATTCACAAATTTCCCAAGTATAGATTCACAAATTTTCCAAGTATAGATTCACAAATTTCCCAAGTATAGATTCACAAATTTCCCAAGTATAGATCCACCAATTTCCCAAGTATTGATCCACCAATTTCCCAAGTATAGATTCACATATTTCCTAAGTATAGACTACAAATTTCCCAAGAATAGATTCACAAATTTCCGAAGTATAGATTCACAAATTTTCCAAGTATAGATTCACAAATTTTCCAAGTATAGATTCACAAAGTTCCCAAGCATAGATTCACAAATTTTCCAAGTATAGATTCACAAATTTCCCACGTATAGATTCACAAATGTTCCAAGTATAGATTCACAAATTTCCCTAGTATAGATTCACAAATTTTCCAAGTATAGATTCACAAATTTCCCAAGCATAGATTCACAAATTTCCCAAATATAGATTCACAAATTTTCCAAGTATAGATTCACAAATTTCCCAAGTATAGATTCACAAATTTCCCAAGTATAGATTGACAAATTTCCCAAGTATAGATCCACAAATTTCCGAAGTATAGATTGACAAATTTCCCAAGTATAGATTCACAAATTTTCCAAGTATAGATCCACCAATTTCCAAAGTATATCCACCAATTTCCCAAGTATAGATTCACATATTTCCCAAGTATAGATTCACAAATTTCCCAAGTTTAGATTCACAAATTTCCCAAGTGTAGATCCACAAATTTCCCATGTATAGATTGACAAATTTCCCAAGTATAGATCCACAAATTTCCAAAGTATAGATTGACAAATTTCCCAAGTATAGATTCACAAATTTTCCAAGTATAGATCCACCAATTTCCCAAGTATATCCACCAATTTCCCAAGTATAGATTCACATATTTCCCAAGTATAGATTCACAAATTTCCCAAGTATAAATTCACAAATTTCCCAAGTATAGATTCACAAATTTCCGAAGTATAGATTCACAAATTTTCCAAGTATAGATTCACAAATTTCCCAAGTATAGATTCACAAATTTCCCAAGTATAGATTCACAAATTTCCCAAGTATAGATTCACAAATTTCCCAAGCATAGATTCACAAATTTCCCAAGTATAGATCCACCAATTTCACAAGTATAGATCCACCAATTTCCCAAGTATAGATTCACATATTTCCCAAGTATAGATTCACAAATTTCCCAAATATAGATTCACAAATTTTCAAAGTATAGATTGACAAATTTCCCAAGTATATATTCAAAAATTTCCGAAGTTTAGATTCACAAATTTCCCAAGTATAGGTCCACAAATTTCCCAAGTATAGATTGACAGATTTCCCAAGTATAGATTCACAAATTTTCCAAGTATAGATTCACAAATTTCCCAAGTATAGATTCACAAATTTTCCAAGTATAGATTCACAAATTTCCCAAGTATAGATTCACAAATTTCCCAAGTATAGATCCACCAATTTCCCAAGTATAGATCCACCAATTTCCCAAGTATAGATTCACATATTTCCTAAGTATAGATTCACAAATTTCCCAAGTATAGATTCACAAATTTCCGAAGTATAGATTCACAAATTTCCCAAGTATAGATTCACAAATTTCCCAAGCATAGATTCACAAATTTCCCACGTATAGATTCACAAATGTTCCAAGTATAGATTCACAAATTTCCCAAGTATAGATTCACAAATTTTCCAAGTATAGATTCACAAATTTTTCAAGTATAGATTCACAAATTTTCCAAGTATAGATTCACAAATTTTCCAAGTATAGATTCACAAATTTCCCAAGTATAGATTCACAAATTTCCCAAGTATAGATTCACAAATTTCCCAAGTATAGATTCACAAATTTTCCAAGTTTAGATTCACAAATTTCCCAAGTGTAGATCCACAAATTTCCCATGTATAGATTGACAAATTTCCCAAGTATAGATCCACAAATTTCCAAAGTATAGATTGACAAATTTCCCAAGTATAGATTCACAAATTTTCCAAGTATAGATCCACCAATTTCCCAAGTATATCCACCAATTTCCCAAGTATATCCACCAATTTCCCAAGTATAGATTCACATATTTCCCAAGTATAGATTCACAAATTTCCCAAGTATAAATTCACAAATTTCCCAAGTATAGATTCACAAATTTCCGAAGTATAGATTCACAAATTTTCCAAGTATAGATTCACAAATTTCCCAAGTATAGATTCACAAATTTCCCAAGTATAGATTCACAAATTTCCCAAGTATAGATTCACAAATTTCCCAAGCATAGATTCACAAATTTCCCAAGTATAGATCCACCAATTTCACAAGTATAGATCCACCAATTTCCCAAGTATAGATTCACATATTTCCCAAGTATAGATTCACAAATTTCCCAAATATAGATTCACAAATTTTCAAAGTATAGATTGACAAATTTCCCAAGTATATATTCAAAAATTTCCGAAGTTTAGATTCACAAATTTCCCAAGTATAGATCCACAAATTTCCCAAGTATAGATTGACAGATTTCCCAAGTATAGATTCACAAATTTTCCAAGTATAGATTCACAAATTTCCCAAGTATAGATTCACAAATTTTCCAAGTATAGATTCACAAATTTCCCAAGTATAGATTCACAAATTTCCCAAGTATAGATCCACCAATTTCCCAAGTATAGATCCACCAATTTCCCAAGTATAGATTCACATATTTCCTAAGTATAGATTCACAAATTTCCCAAGTATAGATTCACAAATTTCCGAAGTATAGATTCACAAATTTCCCAAGTATAGATTCACAAATTTCCCAAGCATAGATTCACAAATTTCCCACGTATAGATTCACAAATGTTCCAAGTATAGATTCACAAATTTCCCAAGTATAGATTCACAAATTTTCCAAGTATAGATTCACAAATTTTTCAAGTATAGATTCACAAATTTTCCAAGTATAGATTCACAAATTTTCCAAGTATAGATTCACAAATTTCCCAAGTATAGATTCACAAATTTCCCAAGTATAGATTCACAAATTTCCCAAGTATAGATTCACAAATTTTCCAAGTATAGATTCACAAATTTTCCAAGTATAGATTCACAAATTTTCCAAGTATAGATTCACAAATTTTCCAAGTATAGATTCACAAATTTCCCAAGTATAGATTCACAAATTTCCCAAGTATAGATCCACCAATTTCCCAAGTATTGATCCACCAATTTCCCAAGTATAGATTCACATATTTCCTAAGTATAGACTACAAATTTCCCAAGTATAGATTCACAAATTTCCGAAGTATAGATTCACAAATTTTCCAAGTATAGATTCACAAATTTTCCAAGTATAGATTCACAAATTTCCCAAGCATAGATTCACAAATTTTCCAAGTATAGATTCACAAATTTCCCACGTATAGATTCACAAATGTTCCAAGTATAGATTCACAAATTTCCCAAGTATAGATTCACAAATTTTCCAAGTATAGATTCACAAATTTCCCAAGCATAGATTCACAAATTTCCCAAATATAGATTCACAAATTTTCCAAGTATAGATTCACAAATTTCCCAAGTATAGATCCACAAATTTCCCAAGTATAGATTGACAAATTTCCCAAGTATAGATTGACAAATTTCCCAAGTATAGATCCACAAATTTCCGAAGTATAGATTGACAAATTTCCCAAGTATAGATTCACAAATTTTCCAAGTATAGATCCACCAATTTCCCAAGTATATCCACCAATTTCCCAAGTATAGATTCACATATTTCCCAAGTATAGATTCACAAATTTCCCAAGTTTAGATTCACAAATTTCCCAAGTATAGATCCACAAATTTCCCATGTATAGATTGACAAATTTCCCAAGTATAGATCCACAAATTTCCGAAGTATAGATTCACAAATTTCCCACGTATAGATTCACAAATTTTCCAAGTATAGATCCACCAATTTCCCAAGTATATCCACCAATTTCCCAAGTATAGATTCACATATTTCCCAAGTATAGATTCACAAATTTCCCAAGTATAGATTCACAAATTTCCGAAGTATAGATTCACAAATTTTCCAAGTATAGATTCACAAATTTCCCAAGTAGAGATTCACAAATTTCCCAAGTATAGATTCACAAATTTCACAAGCATAGATTCACAAATTTCCCAAGTATAGATCCACCAATTTCACAAGTATAGATCCACCAATTTCCCAAGTATAGATTCACATATTTCCCAAGTATAGATTCACAAATTTCCCAAGTATAGATCCACCAATTTCCCAAGTAAGATTCACAAATTTCCCAAATATAGATTCACAAATTTTCAAAGTATAGATTCACAAATTTCCCAAGTATAGATCCACAAATTTCCCATGTATAGATTGACAAATTTCCCAAGTATAGATCCACAAATTTCCGAAGTATAGATTCACAAATTTCCCACGTATAGATTCACAAATTTTCCAAGTATAGATCCACCAATTTCCCAAGTATATCCACCAATTTCCCAAGTATAGATTCACATATTTCCCAAGTATAGATTCACAAATTTTCCAAGTATAGATTCACAAATTTTTCAAGTATAGATTCACAAATTTTCCAAGTATAGATTCACAAATTTTCCAAGTATAGATTCACAAATTTCCCAAGTATAGATTCACAAATTTTCCAAGTATAGATTCACAAATTTCCCAAGTATAGATTCACAAATTTCCCAAGTATAGATCCACCAATTTCCCAAGTATTGATCCACCAATTTCCCAAGTATAGATTCACATATTTCCTAAGTATAGACTACAAATTTCCCAAGTAAAGATTCACAAATTTCCGAAGTATAGATTCACAAATTTTCCAAGTATAGATTCACAAATTTTCCAAGTATAGATTCACAAATTTCCCAAGCATAGATTCACAAATTTTCCAAGTATAGATTCACAAATTTCCCACGTATAGATTCACAAATGTTCCAAGTATAGATTCACAAATTTCCCAAGTATAGATTCACAAATTTTCCAAGTATAGATTCACAAATTTCCCAAGCATAGATTCACAAATTTCCCAAATATAGATTCACAAATTTTCCAAGTATAGATTCACAAATTTCCCAAGTATAGATTCACAAATTTCCGAAGTTTAGATTCACAAATTTCCCAAGTATAGATCCACAAATTTCCCAAGTATAGATTGACAAATTTCCCAAGTATAGATTGACAAATTTCCCAAGTATAGATCCACAAATTTCCGAAGTATAGATTGACAAATTTCCCAAGTATAGATTCACAAATTTTCCAAGTATAGATCCACCAATTTCCAAAGTATATCCACCAATTTCCCAAGTATAGATTCACATATTTCCCAAGTATAGATTCACAAATTTCCCAAGTTTAGATTCACAAATTTCCCAAGTGTAGATCCACAAATTTCCCATGTATAGATTGACAAATTTCCCAAGTATAGATCCACAAATTTCCAAAGTATAGATTGACAAATTTCCCAAGTATAGATTCACAAATTTTCCAAGTATAGATCCACCAATTTCCAAAGTATAGATTGACAAATTTCCCAAGTATAGATTCACAAATTTTCCAAGTATAGATCCACCAATTTCCCAAGTATATCCACCAATTTCCCAAGTATAGATTCACATATTTCCCAAGTATAGATTCACAAATTTCCCAAGTATAAATTCACAAATTTCCCAAGTATAGATTCACAAATTTCCGAAGTATAGATTCACAAATTTTCCAAGTATAGATTCACAAATTTCCCAAGTAGAGATTCACAAATTTCCCAAGTATAGATTCACAAATTTCCCAAGCATAGATTCACAAATTTCCCAAGTATAGATCCACCAATTTCACAAGTATAGATCCACCAATTTCCCAAGTATAGATTCACATATTTCCCAAGTATAGATTCACAAATTTCCCAAATATAGATTCACAAATTTTCAAAGTATAGATTCACAAATTTCCCAAGTATATATTCACAAATTTCCGAAGTTTAGATTCACAAATTTCCCAAGTATAGATCCACAAATTTCCCAAGTATAGATTGACAGATTTCCCAAGTATAGATTCACAAATTTTCCAAGTATAGATTCACAAATTTCCCAAGTATAGATTCACAAATTTTCCAAGTATAGATTCACAAATTTCCCAAGTATAGATTCACAAATTTCCCAAGTATAGATCCACCAATTTCCCAAGTATAGATCCACCAATTTCCCAAGTATAGATTCACATATTTCCTAAGTATAGATTCACAAATTTCCCAAGTATAGATTCACAAATTTCCGAAGTATAGATTCACAAATTTCCCAAGTATAGATTCACAAATTTCCCAAGCATAGATTCCCAAATTTCCCACGTATAGATTCACAAATGTTCCAAGTATAGATTCACAAATTTCCCAAGTATAGATTCACAAATTTTCCAAGTATAGATTCACAAATTTTTCAAGTATAGATTCACAAATTTTCCAAGTATAGATTCACAAATTTTCCAAGTATAAATTCACAAATTTCCCAAGTATAGATTCACAAATTTCCCAAGTATAGATTCACAAATTTCCCAAGTATAGATTCACAAATTTTCCAAGTATAGATTCACAAATTTTCCAAGTATAGATTCACAAATTTTCCAAGTATAGATTCACAAATTTCCCAAGTATAGATTCACAAATTTCCCAAGTATAGATCCACCAATTTCCCAAGTATTGATCCACCAATTTCCCAAGTATAGATTCACATATTTCCTAAGTATAGACTACAAATTTCCCAAGTATAGATTCACAAATTTCCGAAGTATAGATTCACAAATTTTCCAAGTATAGATTCACAAATTTTCCAAGTATAGATTCACAAATTTCCCAAGCATAGATTCACAAATTTTCCAAGTATAGATTCACAAATTTCCCACGTATAGATTCACAAATGTTCCAAGTATAGATTCACAAATTTCCCAAGTATAGATTCACAAATTTTCCAAGTATAGATTCACAAATTTCCCAAGCATAGATTCACAAATTTCCCAAATATAGATTCACAAATTTTCCAAGTATAGATTCACAAATTTCCCAAGTATAGATTCACAAATTTCCGAAGTTTAGATTCACAAATTTCCCAAGTATAGATCCACAAATTTCCCAAGTATAGATTGACAAATTTCCCAAGTATAGATTGACAAATTTTCCAAGTATAGATCCACAAATTTCCGAAGTATAGATTGACAAATTTCCCAAGTATAGATTCACAAATTTTCCAAGTATAGATCCACCAATTTCCCAAGTATATCCACCAATTTCTCAAGTATAGATTCACATATTTCCCAAGTATAGATTCACAAATTTCCCAAGTTTAGATTCACAAATTTCCCAAGTATAGATCCACAAATTTCCCATGTATAGATTGACAAATTTCCCAAGTATAGATCCACAAATTTCCGAAGTATAGATTCACAAATTTCCCACGTATAGATTCACAAATTTTCCAAGTATAGATCCACCAATTTCCCAAGTATATCCACCAATTTCCCAAGTATAAATTCACATATTTCCCAAGTATAGATTCACAAATTTCCCAAGTATAGATTCACAAATTTCCGAAGTATAGATTCACAAATTTTCCAAGTATAGATTCACAAATTTCCCAAGTAGAGATTCACAAATTTCCCAAGTATATATTCACAAATTTCACAAGCATAGATTCACAAATTTCCCAAGTATAGATCCACCAATTTCACAAGTATAGATCCACCAATTTCCCAAGTATAGATTCACATATTTCCCAAGTATAGATTCACAAATTTCCCAAGTATAGATCCACCAATTTCCCAAGTAAGATTCACAAATTTCCCAAATATAGATTCACAAATTTTCAAAGTATAGATTCACAAATTTCCCAAGTATATATTCACAAATTTCCGAAGTTTAGATTCACAAATTTCCCAAGTATAGATCCACAAATTTCCCAAGTATAGATTGACAGATTTCCCAAGTATAGATTCACAAATTTTCCAAGTATAGATTCACAAATTTCCCAAGTATAGATTCACAAATTTTCCAAGTATAGATTCACAAATTTCCCAAGTATAGATTCACAAATTTCCCAAGTATAGATCCACCAATTTCCCAAGTATAGATCCACCAATTTCCCAAGAATAGATTCACATATTTCCTAAGTATAGATTCACAAATTTCCCAAGTATAGATTCACAAATTTCCGAAGTATAGATTCACAAATTTCCCAAGTATAGATTCACAAATTTCCCAAGCATAGATTCACAAATTTTCCAAGTATAGATTCGAAATTTCCCACGTATAGATTCACAAATGTTCCATGTATAGATTCACAAATTTCCCAAGTATAGATTCACAAATTTTCCAAGTATAGATTCACAAATTTCCCAAGCATAGATTCACAAATTTTCCAAGTATAGATTCACAAATTTCCCAAGTAGAGATTCACAAATTTCCCAACTATAGATTCACAAATTTCCGAAGTATAGGTTCACAAATTTCCCAAGTATAGATCCACAAATTTCCCAAGTATAGATTGACAAATTGCCCAAGTATAGATTCACAAATTTTCCAAGTATAGATTCACAAATTTTCCAAGTATAGATTCACAAATTTCCCAAGTATAGATTCACAAATTTTCCAAGTATAGATCCACCAATTTCCCAAGTATATCCACCAATTTCCCAAGTATAGATTCACATATTTCCCAAGTATAGATTCACAAATTTCCCAAGTATAGATTCACAAATTTCCGAAGTATAGATTCACAAATTTCCGAAGTTTAGATTCACAAATTTCCCAAGTATAGATCCACAAATTTCCCAAGTATAGATTGACAAATTGCCCAAGTATAGATTCACAAATTTTCCAAGTATAGATTCACAAATTTCCCAAGTATAGATTCACAAATTTTCCAAGTATAGATTCACAAATTTCCCAAGTATAGATTCACAAATTTCCCAAGTATAGATCCACCAATTTCCCAAGTATAGATCCACCAATTTCCCAAGTATAGATTCACATATTTCCTAAGTATAGATTCACAAATTTCCCAAGTATAGATTCACAAATTTCCGAAGTATAGATTCACAAATATTCCAAGTATAGATTCACAAATTTCCCAAGCATAGATTCACAAATTTTCCAAGTATAGATTCACAAATTTCCCACGTATAGATTCACAAATGTTCCAAGTATAGATTCACAAATTTCCCAAGTATAGATTCACAAATTTTCCAAGTATAGATTCACAAATTTCCCAAGTAAAGATTCACAAATTTTCCAAGTATAGATTCACAAATTTCCCAAATATAGATTCACAAATTTTCCAAGTATAGATTCACAAATTTCCCAAGTATTGATTCACAAATTTCCGAAGTTTAGATTCACAAATTTCCCAAGTATAGATCCACAAATTTCCCAAGTATAGATTGACAAATTTCCCAAGTATAGATCCACAAATTTCCGAAGTATAGATTGACAAATTTCCCAAGTATAGATTCACAAATTTTCCAAGTATAGATCCACCAATTTCCCAAGTATATCCACCAATTTCCCAAGTATAGATTCACATATTTCCCAAGTATAGATTCACAAATTTCCCAAGTATAGATTCACAAATTTCCGAAGTATAGATTCACAAATTTCCGAAGTTTAGATTCACAAATTTCCCAAGTATAGATCCACAAATTTCCCAAGTATAGATTGACAAATTTCCCAAGTATAGATTCACAAATTTTCCAAGTATAGATTCACAAATTTCCCAAGTATAGATTCACAAATTTTCCAAGTATAGATTCACAAATTTCCCAAGTATAGATTCACAAATTTCCGAAGTATAGATTCACAAATTTCCGAAGTTTAGATTCACAAATTTCCCAAGTATAGATCCACAAATTTCCCAAGTATAGATTGACAAATTGCCCAAGTATAGATTCACAAATTTTCCAAGTATAGATTCACAAATTTCCCAAGTATAGATTCACAAATTTTCCAAGTATAGATTCACAAATTTCCCAAGTATAGATTCACAAATTTCCCAAGTATAGATCCACCAATTTCCCAAGTATAGATCCACCAATTTCCCAAGTATAGATTCACATATTTCCTAAGTATAGATTCACAAATTTCCCAAGTATAGATTCACAAATTTCCGAAGTATAGATTCACAAATTTTCCAAGTATAGATTCACAAATTTCCCAAGCATAGATTCACAAATTTTCCAAGTATAGATTCACAAATTTCCCACGTATAGATTCATAAATGTTCCAAGTATAGATTCACAAATTTCCCAAGTATAGATTCACAAATTTTCCAAGCATAGATTCACAAATTTCCCAAGTAAAGATTCACAAATTTTCCAAGTATAGATTCACAAATTTCCCAAATATAGATTCACAAATTTTCCAAGTATAGATTCACAAATTTCCAAGTATTGATTCACAAATTTCCGAAGTTTAGATTCACAAATTTCCCAAGTATAGATCCACAAATTTCCCAAGTATAGATTGACAAATTTCCCAAGTATAGATCCACAAATTTCCGAAGTATAGATTGACAAATTTCCCAAGTATAGATTCACAAATTTTCCAAGTATAGATCCACCAATTTCCCAAGTATATCCACCAATTTCCCAAGTATAGATTCACATATTTCCCAAGTATAGATTCACAAATTTCCCAAGTAGATTCACAAATTTCCGAAGTATAGATTCACAAATTTCCGAAGTTTAGATTCACAAATTTCCCAAGTATAGATCCACAAATTTCCCAAGTATAGATTAACAAATTTCCCAAGTATAGATTCACAAATTTTCCAAGTATAGATTCACAAATTTCCCAAGTATAGATTCACAAATTTTCCAAGTATAGATTCACAAATTTCCCAAGTATAGATTCACAAATTTCCCAAGTATAGATCCACCAATTTCCCAAGTATAGATCCACCAATTTCCCAAGTATAGATTCACATATTTCCTAAGTATAGATTCACAATTTTCCCAAGTATAGATTCACAAATTTCCGAAGTATAGATTCACAAATTTCCTAAGTATAGATTCACAAATTTCCCAAGTATAGATTCACAAATTTTCGAAGTATAGATTCACAAATTTTCCAAGTATAGATTCACAAATTTCCCAAGCATAGATTCACAAATTTTCCAATTATATATTCACAAATTTCCCACGTATAGATTCACAAATGTTCCAAGTATAGATTCACAAATTTCCCAAGTATAGATTCACAAATTTTCCAAGTATAGATTCACAAATTTCCCAAGCATAGATTCACAAATTTTCCAAGTATAGATTCACAAATTTCCCAAGTAGAGATTCACAAATTTCCCAACTATAGATTCACAAATTTCCCAAGCATAGATTCACAAATTTCCCAAGTATAGATCCACCAATTTCCCAAGTATAGATCCACCAATTTCCCAAGTATAGATTCACAAATTTCCCAAGTATAGATTCACAAATTTTCCAAGTATGGATTCACAAATTTCCCAAGTATAGATTCACAAATTTCCCAAGTATAGATCCACCAATTTCCCAAGTATAGATCCACCAATTTCCCAAGTATAGATTCACATATTTCCTAAGTATAGATTCACAAATTTCCCAAGTATAGATTCACAAATTTCCGAAGTATAGATTCACAAATTTCCCAAGTATAGATTCACAAATTTCCCAAGCATAGATTCACAAATTTTCCAAGTATAGATTCACAAATTTCCCACGTATAGATTCACAAATGTTCCAAGTATAGATTCACAAATTTCCCAAGTATAGATTCACAAATTTTCCAAGTATAGATTCACAAATTTCCCATGCATAGATTCACAAATTTTCCAAGTATAGATTCACAAATTTCCCAAGTAGAGATTCACAAATTTCCCAACTATAGATTCACAAATTTCCCAAGCATAGATTCACAAATTTCCCAAGTATAGATCCACCAATTTCCCAAGTATAGATCCACCAATTTCCCAAGTATAGATTCACAAATTTTCCAAGTATAGATTCACAAATTTTCAAGTATAGATTCACAAATTTCCCAAATATAGATTCACAAATTTTCCAAGTATAGATTCACAAATTTCCCAAGTATTGATTCACAAATTTCCGAAGTTTAGATTCACAAATTTCCCAAGTATAGATCCACAAATTTCCCAAGTATAGATTGACAAATTTCCCAAGTATAGATCCACAAATTTCCGAAGTATAGATTGACAAATTTATCAAGTATAGATTCACAAATTTTCCAAGTATAGATCCACCAATTTCCCAAGTATATCCACCAATTTCCCAAGTATAGATTCACATATTTCCCAAGTATAGATTCACAAATTTCCCAAGTTTAGATTCACAAATTTCCCAAGTATAGATCCACAAATTTCCCAAGTATAGATTGACAAATTTCCCAAGTATAGATCCACAAATTTCCGAAGTATAGATTGACAAATTTCCCAAGTATAGATTCACAAATTTTCCAAGTATAGATCCACCAATTTCCCAAGTATATCCACCAATTTCCCAAGTATAGATTCACATATTTCCCAAGTATAGATTCACAAATTTCCCAAGTATAGATTCACAAATTTCCGAAGTATAGATTCACAAATTTCCGAAGTTTAGATTCACAAATTTCCCAAGTATAGATCAACAAATTTCCCAAGTATAGATTGACAAATTTCCCAAGTATAGATTCACAAATTTTCCAAGTATAGATTCACAAATTTCCCAAGTATAGATTCACAAATTTTCCAAGTATAGATTCACAAATTTCCCAAGTATAGATTCACAAATTTCCCAAGTATAGATCCACCAATTTCCCAAGTATAGATCCACCAATTTCCCAAGTATAGATTCACATATTTCCTAAGTATAGATTCACAATTTTCCCAAGTATAGATTCACAAATTTCCGAAGTATAGATTCACAAATTTCCTAAGTATAGATTCACAAATTTCCCAAGTATAGATTCACAAATTTTCGAAGTATAGATTCACAAATTTTCCAAGTATAGATTCACAAATTTCCCAAGCATAGATTCACAAATTTTCCAATTATAGATTCACAAATTTCCCACGTATAGATTCACAAATGTTCCAATTATAGATTCACAAATTTCCCAAGTATAGATTCACAAATTTTCCAAGTATAGATTCACAAATTTCCTAAGCATAGATTCACAAATTTTCCAAGTATAGATTCACAAATTTCCCAAGTAGAGATTCACAAATTTCCCAACTATAGATTCACAAATTTCCCAAGCATAGATTCACAAATTTCCCAAGTATAGATCCACCAATTTCCCAAGTATAGATCCACCAATTTCCCAAGTATAGATTCACAAATTTCCCAAGTATAGATTCACAAATTTTCCAAGTATAGATTCACAAATTTCCCAAGTATAGATTCACAAATTTCCCAAGTATAGATCCACCAATTTCCCAAGTATAGATCCACCAATTTCCCAAGTATAGATTCACATATTTCCTAAGTATAGATTCACAAATTTCCCAAGTATAGATTCACAAATTTCCGAAGTATAGATTCACAAATTTCCCAAGTATAGATTCACAAATTTCCCAAGCATAGATTCACAAATTTTCCAAGTATAGATTCACAAATTTCCCACGTATAGATTCACAAATGTTCCAAGTATAGATTCACAAATTTCCCAAGTATAGATTCACAAATTTCCCAAGCATAGATTCACAAATTTTCCAAGTATAGATTCACAAATTTCCCAAGTAGAGATTCACAAATTTCCCAACTATAGATTCACAAATTTCACAAGCATAGATTCACAAATTTCCCAAGTATAGATCCACCAATTTCCCAAGTATAGATCCACCAATTTCCCAAGTATAGATTCACAAATTTTCCAAGTATAGATTCACAAATTTTCAAGTATAGATTCACAAATTTCCCAAATATAGATTCACAAATTTTCCAAGTATAGATTCACAAATTTCCCAAGTATTGATTCACAAATTTCCGAAGTTTAGATTCACAAATTTCCCAAGTATAGATCCACAAATTTCCCAAGTATAGATTGACAAATTTCCCAAGTATAGATCCACAAATTTCCGAAGTATAGATTGACAAATTTATCAAGTATAGATTCACAAATTTTCCAAGTATAGATCCACCAATTTCCCAAGTATATCCACCAATTTCCCAAGTATAGATTCACATATTTCCCAAGTATAGATTCACAAATTTCCCAAGTTTAGATTCACAAATTTCCCAAGTATAGATCCACAAATTTCCCATGTATAGATTGACAAATTTCCCAAGTATAGATCCACAAATTTCCGAAGTATAGATTGACAAATTTCCCAAGTATAGATTCACAAATTTTCCAAGTATAGATCCACCAATTTCCCAAGTATATCCACCAATTTCCCAAGTATAGATTCACATATTTCCCAAGTATAGATTCACAAATTTCCCAAGTATAGATTCACAAATTTCCGAAGTATAGATTCACAAATTTCCGAAGTTTAGATTCACAAATTTCCCAAGTATAGATCCACAAATTTCCCAAGTATAGATTGACAAATTGCCCAAGTATAGATTCACAAATTTTCCAAGTATAGATTCACAAATTTCCCAAGTATAGATTCACAAATTTTCCAAGTATAGATTCACAAATTTCCCAAGTATAGATTCACAAATTTCCCAAGTATAGATCCACCAATTTCCCAAGTATAGATCCACCAATTTCCCAAGTATAGATTCACATATTTCCTAAGTATAGATTCACAAATTTCCCAAGTATAGATTCACAAATTTCCGAAGTATAGATTCACAAATTTTCCAAGTATAGATTCACAAATTTCCCAAGCATAGATTCACAAATTTTCCAAGTATAGATTCACAAATTTCCCAAGCATAGATTCACAAATTTTCCAAGTATAGATTCACAAATTTCCCAAGTATATATTCACAAATTTCCGAAGTTTAGATTCACAAATTTCCCAAGTATAGATCCACAAATTTCCCAAGTATAGATTGACAGATTTCCCAAGTATAGATTCACAAATTTTCCAAGTATAGATTCTTAAATTTCCCAAGTATAGATTCACAAATTTTCCAAGTATAGATTCACAAATTTCCCAAGTATATATTCACAAATTTCCGAAGTTTAGATTCACAAATTTCCCAAGTATAGATCCACAAATTTCCCAAGTATAGATTGACAGATTTCCCAAGTATAGATTCACAAATTTTCCAAGTATAGATCCACCAATTTCCCAAGTATATCCACCAATTTCCCAAGTATAGATTCACATATTTCCCAAGTATAGATTCACAAATTTCCCAAGTTTAGATTCACAAATTTCCCAAGTATAGATCCACAAATTTCCCATGTATAGATTGACAAATTTCCCAAGTATAGATCCACAAATTTCCGAAGTATAGATTCACAAATTTCCCACGTATAGATTCACAAATTTTCCAAGTATAGATCCACCAATTTCCCAAGTATATCCACCAATTTCCCAAGTATAGATTCACATATTTCCCAAGTATAGATTCACAAATTTCCCAAGTATAGATTCACAAATTTCCGAAGTATAGATTCACAAATTTTCCAAGTATAGATTCACAAATTTCCCAAGTATAGATCCACCAATTTCCCAAGTAAGATTCACAAATTTCCCAAATATAGATTCACAAATTTTCAAAGTATAGATTCACAAATTTCCCAAGTATATATTCACAAATTTCCGAAGTTTAGATTCACAAATTTCCCAAGTATAGATCCACAAATTTCCCAAGTATAGATTGACAGATTTCCCAAGTATAGATTCACAAATTTTCCAAGTATAGATTCACAAATTTCCCAAGTATAGATTCACAAATTTTCCAAGTATAGATTCACAAATTTCCCAAGTATAGATTCACAAATTTCCCAAGTATAGATCCACCAATTTCCCAAGTATAGATCCACCAATTTCCCAAGTATAGATTCACATATTTCCTAAGTATAGATTCACAAATTTCCCAAGTATAGATTCACAAATTTCCGAAGTATAGATTCACAAATTTCCCAAGTATAGATTCACAAATTTCCCAAGCATAGATTCACAAATTTTCCAAGTATAGATTCACAAATTTCCCACGTATAGATTCACAAATGTTCCAAGTATAGATTCACAAATTTCCCAAGTATAGATTCACAAATTTTCCAAGTATAGATTCACAAATTTCCCAAGCATAGATTCACAAATTTTCCAAGTATAGATTCACAAATTTCCCAAGTAGAGATTCACAAATTTCCCAACTATAGATTCACAAATTTCCCAAGCATAGATTCACAAATTTCCCAAGTATAGATCCACCAATTTCCCAAGTATAGATCCACCAATTTCCCAAGTATAGATTCACAAATTTTCCAAGTATAGATTCACAAATTTTCAAGTATAGATTCACAAATTTCCCAAATATAGATTCACAAATTTTCCAAGTATAGATTCACAAATTTCCCAAGTATTGATTCACAAATTTCCGAAGTTTAGATTCACAAATTTCCCAAGTATAGATCCACAAATTTCCCAAGTATAGATTGACAAATTTCCCAATTATAGATCCACAAATTTCCGAAGTATAGATTGACAAATTTATCAAGTATAGATTCACAAATTTTCCAAGTATAGATCCACCAATTTCCCAAGTATAGATTCACATATTTCCCAAGTATAGATTCAGAAATTTCCCAAGTTTAGATTCACAAATTTCCCAAGTATAGATCCACAAATTTCCCATGTATAGATTGACAAATTTCCCAAGTATAGATCCACAAATTTCCGAAGTATAGATTGACAAATTTCCCAAGTATAGATTCACAAATTTTCCAAGTATAGATCCACCAATTTCCCAAGTATATCCACCAATTTCCCAAGTATAGATTCACATATTTCCCAAGTATAGATTCACAAATTTCCCAAGTATAGATTCACAAATTTCCGAAGTATAGATTCACAAATTTCCGAAGTTTAGATTCACAAATTTCCCAAGTATAGATCCACAAATTTCCCAAGTATAGATTGACAAATTGCCCAAGTATAGATTCACAAATTTTCCAAGTATAGATTCACAAATTTCCCAAGTATAGATTCACAAATTTTCCAAGTATAGATTCACAAATTTCCCAAGTATAGATTCACAAATTTCCCAAGTATAGATCCACCAATTTCCCAAGTATAGATCCACCAATTTCCCAAGTATAGATTCACATATTTCCTAAGTATAGATTCACAAATTTCCCAAGTATAGATTCACAAATTTCCGAAGTATAGATTCACAAATTTTCCAAGTATAGATTCACAAATTTCCCAAGCATAGATTCACAAATTTTCCAAGTATAGATTCACAAATTTCCCAAGCATAGATTCACAAATTTTCCAAGTATAGATTCACAAATTTCCCAAGTATATATTCACAAATTTCCGAAGTTTAGATTCACAAATTTCCCAAGTATAGATCCACAAATTTCCCAAGTATAGATTGACAGATTTCCCAAGTATAGATTCACAAATTTTCCAAGTATAGATTCACAAATTTCCCAAGTATAGATTCACAAATTTTCCAAGTATAGATTCACAAATTTCCCAAGTATAGATTCACAAATTTCCCAAGTATAGATCCACCAATTTCCCAAGTATAGATCCACCAATTTCCCAAGTATAGATTCACATATTTCCCAAGTATAGATTCACAAATTTCCCAAGCATAGATTCACAAATTTTCCAAGTATAGATTCACAAATTTCCCACGTATAGATTCACAAATGTTCCAAGTATAGATTCACAAATTTCCCAAGTATAGATTCACAAATTTTCCAAGTATAGATTCACAAATTTCCCAAGCATAGATTTACAAATTTTCCAAGTATAGATTCACAAATTTCCCAAGTAGAGATTCACAAATTTCCCAACTATAGATTCACAAATTTCCCAAGCATAGATTCACAAATTTCCCAAGTATAGATCCACCAATTTCCCAAGTATAGATCCACCAATTTCCCAAGTATAGATTCACAAATTTTCCAAGTATAGATTCACAAATTTTCCAAGTATAGATTCACAAATTTCCCAAATATAGATTCACAAATTTTCCAAGTTTAGATTCACAAATTTCCCAAGTATTGATTCACAAATTTCCGAAGTTTAGATTCACAAATTTCCCAAGTATAGATCCACAAATTTCCCAAGTATAGATTGACAAATTTCCCAAGTATAGATCCACAAATTTCCGAAGTATAGATTGACAAATTTATCAAGTATAGATTCACAAATTTTCCAAGTATAGATCCACCAATTTCCCAAGTATATCCACCAATTTCCCAAGTATAGATTCATATATTTCCCAAGTATAGATTCACAAATTTCCCAAGTTTAGATTCACAAATTTCCCAAGTATAGATCCACAAATTTCCCATGTATAGATTGACAAATTTCCCAAGTATAGATCCACAAATTTCCGAAGTATAGATTGACAAATTTCCCAAGTATAGATTCACAAATTTTCCAAGTATAGATCCATAAATTTCCCAAGAATATCCACCAATTTCCCAAGTATAGATTCACATATTTCCCAAGTATAGATTCACAAATTTCCCAAGTATAGATTCACAAATTTCCGAAGTATAGATTCACAAATTTCCTAAGTATAGATTCACAAATTTCCCAAGTATAGATTCACAAATTTCCGAAGTATAGATTCACAAATTTTCCAAGTATAGATTCACAAATTTCCCAAGCATAGATTCACAAATTTTCCAAGTATAGATTCACAAATTTCCCACGTATAGATTCACAAATGTTCCAAGTATAGATTCACAAATTTCCCAAGTATAGATTCACAAATTTCCCAAGTATAGATCCACAAATTTCCGAAGTATAGATTGACAAATTTCCCAAGTATAGATTCACAAATTTTCCAAGTATAGATCCACCAATTTCCCAAGTATATCCACCAATTTCCCAAGTATAGATTCACATATTTCCCAAGTATAGATTCACAAATTTCCCAAGTATAGATTCACAAATTTCCGAAGTAAAGATTCACAAATTTCCGAAGTTTAGATTCACAAATTTCCCAAGTATAGATCCACAAATTTCCCAAGTATAGATTGACAAATTTCCCAAGTATAGATTCACAAATTTTCCAAGTATAGATTCACAAATTTCCCAAGTATAGATTCACAAATTTTCCAAGTATAGATTTACAAATTTCCCAAGTATAGATTCACAAATTTCCCAAGTATAGATCCACCAATTTCCCAAGTATAGATCCACCAATTTCCCAAGTATAGATTCACATATTTCCTAAGTATAGATTCACAAATTTCCCAAGTATAGATTCACAAATTTCCGAAGTATAGATTCACAAATTTCCTAAGTATAGATTCACAAATTTCCCAAGTATAGATTCACAAATTTCCGAAGTATAGATTCACAAATTTTCCAAGTATAGATTCACAAATTTCCCAAGCATAGATTCACAAATTTTCCAAGTATAGATTCACAAATTTCCCACGTATAGATTCACAAATGTTCCAAGTATAGATTCACAAATTTCCCAAGTATAGATTCACAAATTTCCCAAGTATAGATCCACAAATTTCCGAAGTATAGATTGACAAATTTCCCAAGTATAGATTCACAAATTTTCCAAGTATAGATCCACCAATTTCCCAAGTATATCCACCAATTTCCCAAGTATAGATTCACATATTTCCCAAGTATAGATTCACAAATTTCCCAAGTTTAGATTCACAAATTTCCCAAGTATAGATCCACAAATTTCCCATGTATAGATTGACAAATTTCCCAAGTATAGATCCACAAATTTCCGAAGTATAGATTGACAAATTTCCCAAGTATAGATTCACAAATTTTCCAAGTATAGATCCACCAATTTCCCAAGTATATCCACCAATTTCCCAAGTATAGATTCACATATTTCCCAAGTATAGATTCACAAATTTCCCAAGTATTGATTCACAAATTTCCGAAGTTTAGATTCACAAATTTCCCAAGTATAGATCCACAAATTTTCCAAGTATAGATTCACAAATTTCCCAAGTATAGATTCACAAATTTTCCAAGTATAGATTCACAAATTTCCCAAGTATAGATTCACAAATTTTCCAAGTATAGATTCACAAATTTCCCACGTATAGATTCACAAATGTTCCAAGTATAGATTCACAAATTTCCCAAGTATAGATTCACAAATTTTCCAAGTATAGATTCACAAATTTCCCAAGCATAGATTCACAAATTTTCCAAGTATAGATTCACAAATTTTCCAAGTAGAGATTCACAAATTTTCCAACTATAGATTCACAAATTTCCCAAGCATAGATTCACAAATTTCCCAAGTATAGATCCACCAATTTCCCAAGTATAGATCCACCAATTTCCCAAGTATAGATTCACAAATTTTCCAAGTATAGATTCACAAATTTTCCAAGTATAGATTCACAAATTTCCCAAGTATAGATTCACAAATTTCCCAAGTATAGATCCACCAATTTCCCAAGTATAGATCCACCAATTTCCCAAGTATAGATTCACATATTTCCTAAGTATAGATTCACAAATTTCCCAAGTATAGATTCACAAATTTCCCAAGCATAGATTCACAAATTTTCCAAGTATAGATTCACAGATTTCCCACGTATAGATTCACAAATGTTCCAAGTATAGATTCACAAATTTCCCAAGTATAGATTCACAAATTTTCCAAGTATAGATTCACAAATTTCCCAAGAAAAGATTCACAAATTTTCCAGGTATAGATTCACAAATTTCCCAAATATAGATTCACAAATTTTCCAAGTATAGATTCACAAATTTCCCAAGTATTGATACACAAATTTCCGAAGTTTAGATTCACAAATTTCCCAAGTATAGATCCACAAATTTCCCAAGTATAGATTGACAAATTTCCCAAGTATAGATCCACAAATTTCCGAAGTATAGATTGACAAATTTCCCAAGTATAGATTCACAAATTTTCCAAGTATAGATCCACCAATTTCCCAAGTATATCCACCAATTTCCCAAGTATAGATTCACATATTTCCCAAGTATAGATTCACAAATTTCCCAAGTTTAGATTCACAAATTTCCCAAGTATAGATCCACAAATTTCCCATGTATAGATTGACAGATTTCCCAAGTATAGATTCACAAATTTTCCAAGTATAGATTCACAAATTTCCCAAGTATAGATTCACAAATTTTCCAAGTATAGATTCACAAATTTCCCAAGTATAGATTCACAAATTTCCCAAGTATAGATCCACCAATTTCCCAAGTATAGATCCACCAATTTCCCAAGTATAGATTCACATATTTCCCAAGTATAGATTCACAAATTTCCCAAGCATAGATTCACAAATTTTCCAACTATAGATTCACAAATTTCCCACGTATAGATTCACAAATGTTCCAAGTATAGATTCACAAATTTCCCAAGTATAGATTCACAAATTTTCCAAGTATAGATTCACAAATTTCCCAAGCATAGATTTACAAATTTTCCAAGTATAGATTCACAAATTTCCCAAGTAGAGATTCACAAATTTCCCAACTATAGATTCACAAATTTCCCAAGCATAGATTCACAAATTTCCCAAGTATAGATCCACCAATTTCCCAAGTATAGATCCACCAATTTCCCAAGTATAGATTCACAAATTTTCCAAGTATAGATTCACAAATTTTCCAAGTATAGATTCACAAATTTCCCAAATATAGATTCACAAATTTTCCAAGTATAGATTCACAAATTTCCCAAGTATTGATTCACAAATTTCCGAAGTTTAATTTCACAAATTTCCCAAGTATAGATCCACAAATTTCCCAAGTATAGATTGACAAATTTCCCAAGTATAGATCCACAAATTTCCGAAGTATAGATTGACAAATTTATCAAGTATAGATTCACAAATTTTCCAAGTATAGATCCACCAATTTCCCAAGTATATCCACCAATTTCCCAAGTATAGATTCATATATTTCCCAAGTATAGATTCACAAATTTCCCAAGTTTAGATTCACAAATTTCCCAAGTATAGATCCACAAATTTCCCATGTATAGATTGACAAATTTCCCAAGTATAGATCCACAAATTTCCGAAGTATAGATTGACAAATTTCCCAAGTATAGATTCACAAATTTTCCAAGTATAGATCCATAAATTTCCCAAGTATATCCACCAATTTCCCAAGTATAGATTCACATATTTCCCAAGTATAGATTCACAAATTTCCCAAGTATAGATTCACAAATTTCCGAAGTAAAGATTCACAAATTTCCGAAGTTTAGATTCACAAATTTCCCAAGTATAGATCCACAAATTTCCCAAGTATAGATTGACAAATTGCCCAAGTATAGATTCACAAATTTTCCAAGTATAGATTCACAAATTTCCCAAGTATAGATTCACAAATTTTCCAAGTATAGATTCACAAATTTCCCAAGTATAGATTCACAAATTTCCCAAGTATAGATCCACCAATTTCCCAAGTATAGATCCACCAATTTCCCAAGTATAGATTCACATATTTCCTAAGTATAGATTCACAAATTTCCCAAGTATAGATTCACAAATTTCCGAAGTATAGATTCACAAATTTTCCAAGTATAGATTCACAAATTTCCCAAGCATAGATTCACAAATTTTCCAAGTATAGATTCACAGATTTCCCACGTATAGATTCACAAATGTTCCAAGTATAGATTCACAAATTTCCCAAGTATAGATTCACAAATTTTCCAAGTATAGATACACAAATTTCCCAAGAAAAGATTCACAAATTTTCCAAGTATAGATTCACAAATTTCCCAAATATAGATTCACAAATTTTCCAAGTATAGATTCACAAATTTCCCAAGTATTGATTCACAAATTTCCGAAGTTTAGATTCACAAATTTCCCAAGTATAGATCCACAAATTTCCCAAGTATAGATTGACAAATTTCCCAAGTATAGATCCACAAATTTCCGAAGTATAGATTGACAAATTTCCCAAGTATAGATTCACAAATTTTCCAAGTATAGATCCACCAATTTCCCAAGTATATCCACCAATTTCCCAAGTATAGATTCACATATTTCCCAAGTATAGATTCACAAATTTCCCAAGTATAGATTCACAAATTTCCGAAGTTTAGATTCACAAATTTCCCAAGTATAGATCCACAAATTTCCCAAGTATAGATTGACAAATTTCCCAAGTATAGATTCACAAATTTTCCAAGTATAGATTCACAAATTTCCCAAGTATAGATTCACAAATTTTCCAAGTATAGATTCACAAATTTCCCAAGTATAGATCCACAAATTTCCCAAGTATAGATTGACAAATTTCCCAAGTATAGATCCACAAATTTCCGAAGTATAGATTGACAAATTTCCCAAGTATAGATTCACAAATTTTCCAAGTATAGATCCACCAATTTCCCAAGTATATCCACCAATTTCCCAAGTATAGATTCACATATTTCCCAAGTATAGATTCACAAATTTCCCAAGTTTAGATTCACAAATTTCCCAAGTATAGATCCACAAATTTCCCATGTATAGATTGACAGATTTCCCAAGTATAGATTCACAAATTTTCCAAGTATAGATTCACAAATTTCCCAAGTATAGATTCACAAATTTTCCAAGTATAGATTCACAAATTTCCCAAGTATAGATTCACAAATTTCCCAAGTATAGATCCACCAATTTCCCAAGTATAGATCCACCAATTTCCCAAGTATAGATTCACATATTTCCCAAGTATAGATTCACAAATTTCCCAAGCATAGATTCACAAATTTTCCAAGTATAGATTCACAAATTTCCCACGTATAGATTCACAAATGTTCCAAGTATAGATTCACAAATTTCCCAAGTATAGATTCACAAATTTTCCAAGTATAGATTCACAAATTTCCCAAGCATAGATTTACAAATTTTCCAAGTATAGATTCACAAATTTCCCAAGTAGAGATTCACAAATTTCCCAACTATAGATTCACAAATTTCCCAAGCATAGATTCACAAATTTCCCAAGTATAGATCCACCAATTTCCCAAGTATAGATCCACCAATTTCCCAAGTATAGATTCACAAATTTTCCAAGTATAGATTCACAAATTTTCCAAGTATAGATTCACAAATTTCCCAAATATAGATTCACAAATTTTCCAAGTATAGATTCACAAATTTCCCAAGTATTGATTCACAAATTTCCGAAGTTTAGATTCACAAATTTCCCAAGTATAGATCCACAAATTTCCCAAGTATAGATTGACAAATTTCCCAAGTATAGATCCACAAATTTCCGAAGTATAGATTGACAAATTTATCAAGTATAGATTCACAAATTTTCCAAGTATAGATCCATAAATTTCCCAAGTATATCCACCAATTTCCCAAGTATAGATTCACATATTTCCCAAGTATAGATTCACAAATTTCCCAAGTATAGATTCACAAATTTCCCAAGTATAGATCCACAAATTTCCCATGTATAGATTGACAAATTTCCCAAGTATAGATCCACAAATTTCCGAAGTATAGATTGACAAATTTCCCAAGTATAGATTCACAAATTTTCCAAGTATAGATCCATAAATTTCCCAAGTATATCCACCAATTTCCCAAGTATAGATTCACATATTTCCCAAGTATAGATTCACAAATTTCCCAAGTATAGATTCACAAATTTCCGAAGTAAAGATTTACAAATTTCCGAAGTTTAGATTCACAAATTTCCCAAGTATAGATCCACAAATTTCCCAAGTATAGATTGACAAATTGCCCAAGTATAGATTCACAAATTTTCCAAGTATAGATTCACAAATTTCCCAAGTATAGATTCACAAATTTTCCAAGTATAGATTCACAAATTTCCCAAGTATAGATTCACAAATTTCCCAAGTATAGATCCACCAATTTCCCAAGTATAGATCCACCAATTTCCCAAGTATAGATTCACATATTTCCTAAGTATAGATTCACAAATTTCCCAAGTATAGATTCACAAATTTCCGAAGTATAGATTCACAAATTTTCCAAGTATAGATTCACAAATTTCCCAAGCATAGATTCACAAATTTTCCAAGTATAGATTCACAGATTTCCCACGTATAGATTCACAAATGTTCCAAGTATAGATTCACAAATTTCCCAAGTATAGATTCACAAATTTTCCAAGTATAGATACACAAATTTCCCAAGAAAAGATTCACAAATTTTCCAAGTATAGATTCACAAATTTCCCAAATATAGATTCACAAATTTTCCAAGTATAGATTCACAAATTTCCCAAGTATTGATTCACAAATTTCCGAAGTTTAGATTCACAAATTTCCCAAGTATAGATCCACAAATTTCCCAAGTATAGATTGACAAATTTCCCAAGTATAGATCCACAAATTTCCGAAGTATAGATTGACAAATTTCCCAAGTATAGATTCACAAATTTTCCAAGTATAGATCCACCAATTTCCCAAGTATATCCACCAATTTCCCAAGTATAGATTCACATATTTCCCAAGTATAGATTCACATATTTCCCAAGTATAGATTCACAAATTTCCGAAGTTTAGATTCACAAATTTCCCAAGTATAGATCCACAAATTTCCCAAGTATAGATTGACAAATTTCCCAAGTATAGATTCACAAATTTTCCAAGTATAGATTCACAAATTTCCCAAGTATAGATTCACAAATTTTCCAAGTATAGATTCACAAATTTCCCAAGTATAGATTCACAAATTTCCCAAGTATAGATCCACCAATTTCCCAAGTATAGATCCACCAATTTCCCAAGTATAGATTCACATATTTCCTAAGTATAGATTCACAAATTTCCCAAGTATAGATTCACAAATTTCCGAAGTATAGATTCACAAATTTCCTAAGTATAGATTCACAAATTTCCCAAGTATAGATTCACAAATTTCCGAAGTATAGATTCACAAATTTTCCAAGTATAGATTCACAAATTTCCCAAGCATAGATTCACAAATTTTCCAAGTATAGATTCACAAATTTCCCACGTATAGATTCACAAATGTTCCAAGTATAGATTCACAAATTTCCCAAGTATAGATTCACAAATTTCCCAAGTATAGATCCACAAATTTCCGAAGTATAGATTGACAAATTTCCCAAGTATAGATTCACAAATTTTCCAAGTATAGATCCACCAATTTCCCAAGTATATCCACCAATTTCCCAAGTATAGATTCACATATTTCCCAAGTATAGATTCACAAATTTCCCAAGTATAGATTCACAAATTTCCGAAGTATAGATTCACAAATTTTCCAAGTATAGATTCACAAATTTCCCAAGCATAGATTCACAAATTTTCCAAGTATAGATTCACAGATTTCCCACGTATAGATTCACAAATGTTCCAAGTATAGATTCACAAATTTCCCAAGTATAGATTCACAAATTTTCCAAGTATAGATACACAAATTTCCCAAGAAAAGATTCACAAATTTTCCAAGTATAGATTCACAAATTTCCCAAATATAGATTCACAAATTTTCCAAGTATAGATTCACAAATTTCCCAAGTATTGATTCACAAATTTCCGAAGTTTAGATTCACAAATTTCCCAAGTATAGATCCACAAATTTCCCAAGTATAGATTGACAAATTTCCCAAGTATAGATCCACAAATTTCCGAAGTATAGATTGACAAATTTCCCAAGTATAGATTCACAAATTTTCCAAGTATAGATCCACCAATTTCCCAAGTATATCCACCAATTTCCCAAGTATAGATTCACATATTTCCCAAGTATAGATTCACAAATTTCCCAAGTATAGATTCACAAATTTCCGAAGTTTAGATTCACAAATTTCCCAAGTATAGATCCACAAATTTCCCAAGTATAGATTGACAAATTTCCCAAGTATAGATTCACAAATTTTCCAAGTATAGATTCACAAATTTCCCAAGTATAGATTCACAAATTTTCCAAGTATAGATTCACAAATTTCCCAAGTATAGATTCACAAATTTTCCAAGTATAGATCCACCAATTTCCCAAGTATAGATCCACCAATTTCCCAAGTATAGATTCACATATTTCCTAAGTATAGATTCACAAATTTCCCAAGTATAGATTCACAAATTTCCGAAGTATAGATTCACAAATTTCCTAAGTATAGATTCACAAATTTCCCAAGTATAGATTCACAAATTTCCGAAGTATAGATTCACAAATTTTCCAAGTATAGATTCACAAATTTCCCAAGCATAGATTCACAAATTTTCCAAGTATAGATTCACAAATTTCCCACGTATAGATTCACAAATGTTCCAAGTATAGATTCACAAATTTCCCAAGTATAGATTCACAAATTTCCCAAGTATAGATCCACAAATTTCCGAAGTATAGATTGACAAATTTCCCAAGTATAGATTCACAAATTTTCCAAGTATAGATCCACCAATTTCCCAAGTATATCCACCAATTTCCCAAGTATAGATTCACATATTTCCCAAGTATAGATTCACAAATTTCCCAAGTTTAGATTCACAAATTTCCCAAGTATAGATCCACAAATTTCCCATGTATAGATTGACAAATTTCCCAAGTATAGATCCACAAATTTCCGAAGTATAGATTGACAAATTTCCCAAGTATAGATTCACAAATTTTCCAAGTATAGATCCACCAATTTCCCAAGTATATCCACCAATTTCCCAAGTATAGATTCACATATTTCCCAAGTATAGATTCACAAATTTCCCAAGTATTGATTCACAAATTTCCGAAGTTTAGATTCACAAATTTCCCAAGTATAGATCCACAAATTTCCCAAGTATAGATTGACAAATTTCCCAAGTATAGATTCACAAATTTTCCAAGTATAGATTCACAAATTTCCCAAGTATAGATTCACAAATTTTCCAAGTATAGATTCACAAATTTCCCAAGTATAGATTCACAAATTTTCCAAGTATAGATTCACAAATTTCCCACGTATAGATTCACAAATGTTCCAAGTATAGATTCACAAATTTCCCAAGTATAGATTCACAAATTTTCCAAGTATAGATTCACAAATTTCCCAAGCATAGATTCACAAATTTTCCAAGTATAGATTCACAAATTTTCCAAGTAGAGATTCACAAATTTTCCAACTATAGATTCACAAATTTCCCAAGCATAGATTCACAAATTTCCCAAGTATAGATCCACCAATTTCCCAAGTATAGATCCACCAATTTCCCAAGTATAGATTCACAAATTTTCCAAGTATAGATTCACAAATTTTCCAAGTATAGATTCACAAATTTCCCAAGTATAGATTCACAAATTTCCCAAGTATAGATCCACCAATTTCCCAAGTATAGATCCACCAATTTCCCAAGTATAGATTCACATATTTCCTAAGTATAGATTCACAAATTTCCCAAGTATAGATTCACAAATTTCCCAAGCATAGATTCACAAATTTTCCAAGTATAGATTCACAGATTTCCCACGTATAGATTCACAAATGTTCCAAGTATAGATTCACAAATTTCCCAAGTATAGATTCACAAATTTTCCAAGTATAGATTGACAAATTTCCCAAGTATAGATTCACAAATTTTCCAAGTATAGATCCACCAATTTCCCAAGTATATCCACCAATTTCCCAAGTATAGATTCACATATTTCCCAAGTATAGATTCACAAATTTCCCAAGTTTAGATTCACAAATTTCCCAAGTATAGATCCACAAATTTCCCATGTATAGATTGACAAATTTCCCAAGTATAGATCCACAAATTTCCGAAGTATAGATTGACAAATTTCCCAAGTATAGATTCACAAATTTTCCAAGTATAGATCCACCAATTTCCCAAGTATATCCACCAATTTCCCAAGTATAGATTCACATATTTCCCAAGTATAGATTCACAAATTTCCCAAGTATTGATTCACAAATTTCCGAAGTTTAGATTCACAAATTTCCCAAGTATAGATCCACAAATTTCCCAAGTATAGATTGACAAATTTCCCAAGTATAGATTCACAAATTTTCCAAGTATAGATTCACAAATTTCCCAAGTATAGATTCACAAATTTTCCAAGTATAGATTCACAAATTTCCCAAGTATAGATTCACAAATTTTCCAAGTATAGATTCACAAATTTCCCACGTATAGATTCACAAATGTTCCAAGTATAGATTCACAAATTTCCCAAGTATAGATTCACAAATTTTCCAAGTATAGATTCACAAATTTCCCAAGCATAGATTCACAAATTTTCCAAGTATAGATTCACAAATTTTCCAAGTAGAGATTCACAAATTTTCCAACTATAGATTCACAAATTTCCCAAGCATAGATTCACAAATTTCCCAAGTATAGATCCACCAATTTCCCAAGTATAGATCCACCAATTTCCCAAGTATAGATTCACAAATTTTCCAAGTATAGATTCACAAATTTTCCAAGTATAGATTCACAAATTTCCCAAGTATAGATTCACAAATTTCCCAAGTATAGATCCACCAATTTCCCAAGTATAGATCCACCAATTTCCCAAGTATAGATTCACATATTTCCTAAGTATAGATTCACAAATTTCCCAAGTATAGATTCACAAATTTCCCAAGCATAGATTCACAAATTTTCCAAGTATAGATTCACAGATTTCCCACGTATAGATTCACAAATGTTCCAAGTATAGATTCACAAATTTCCCAAGTATAGATTCACAAATTTTCCAAGTATAGATTCACAAATTTCCCAAGAAAAGATTCACAAATTTTCCAAGTATAGATTCACAAATTTCCCAAATATAGATTCACAAATTTTCCAAGTATAGATTCACAAATTTCCCAAGTATTGATTCACAAATTTCCGAAGTTTAGATTCACAAATTTCCCAAGTATAGATCCACAAATTTCCCAAGTATAGATTGACAAATTTCCCAAGTATAGATCCACAAATTTCCGAAGTATAGATTGACAAATTTCCCAAGTATAGATTCACAAATTTTCCAAGTATAGATCCACCAATTTCCCAAGTATATCCACCAATTTCCCAAGTATAGATTCACATATTTCCCAAGTATAGATTCACAAATTTCCCAAGTTTAGATTCACAAATTTCCCAAGTATAGATCCACAAATTTCCCATGTATAGATTGACAAATTTCCCAAGTATAGATCCACAAATTTCCGAAGTATAGATTGACAAATTTCCCAAGTATAGATTCACAAATTTTCCAAGTATAGATCCACCAATTTCAAAAGTATATCCACCAATTTCCCAAGTATAGATTCACATATTTCCCAAGTATAGATTCACAAATTTCCCAAGTATAGATTCACAAATTTCCGAAGTATAGATTCACAAATTTCCTAAGTATAGATTCACAAATTTCCCAAGTATAGATTCACAAATTTCCGAAGTATAGATTCACAAATTTTCCAAGTATAGATTTACAAATTTCCCAAGCATAGATTCACAAATTTTCCAAGTATAGATTCACAAATTTCCCACGTATAGATTCACAAATGTTCCAAGTATAGATTCACAAATTTCCCAAGTATAGATTCACAAATTTTCCAAGTATAGATTCACAAATTTCCCAAGCATAGATTCACAAATTTTCCAAGTATAGATTCACAAATTTCCCAAGTAGAGATTCACAAATTTCCCAACTATAGATTCACAAATTTCCCAAGCATAGATTCACAAATTTCCCAAGTATAGATCCACCAATTTCCCAAGTATAGATCCACCAATTTCTCAAGTATAGATTCACAAATTTTCCAAGTATAGATTCACAAATTTTCCAAGTATAGATTCACAAATTTTCCAAGTATAGATTCACAAATTTCCCAAAAATAGATTCACAAATTTTCCAAGTATAGATTCACAAATTTCCCAAGTATTGATTCACAAATTTCCGAAGTTTAGATTCACAAATTTCCCAGGTATAGATCCACAAATTTCCCAAGTATAGATTGACAAATTTCCCAAGTATAGATCCACAAATTTCCGAAGTATAGATTGACAAATTTCCCAAGTATAGATTCACAAATTTTCCAAGTATAGATCCACCAATTTCCCAAGTATATCCACCAATTTCCCAAGTATAGATTCACATATTTCCCAAGTATTGATTCACAAATTTCCGAAGTTTAGATTCACAAATTTCCCAGGTATAGATCCACAAATTTCCCAAGTATAGATTGACAAATTTCCCAAGTATAGATTCACAAATTTTCCAAGTATAGATTCACAAATTTCCCAAGTATAGATTCACAAATTTTCCAAGTATAGATTCACAAATTTCCCAAGTATAGATTCACAAATTTCCCAAGTATAGATCCACCAATTTCCCAAGTATAGATCCACCAATTTCCCAAGTATAGATTCACATATTTCCTAAGTATAGATTCACAAATTTCCCAAGTATAGATTCACAAATTTCCGAAGTATAGATTCACAAATTTCCTAAGTATAGATTCACAAATTTCCCAAGTATAGATTCACAAATTTCCGAAGTATAGATTCACAAATTTTCCAAGTATAGATTCACAAATTTCCCAAGCATAGATTCACAAATTTTCCAAGTATAGATTCACAAATTTCCCACGTATAGATTCACAAATGTTCCAAGTATAGATTCACAAGTTTCCCAAGTATAGATTCACAAATTTCCCAAGTATAGATCCACAAATTTCCGAAGTATAGATTGACAAATTTCCCAAGTATAGATTCAAAAATTTTCCAAGTATAGATCCACCAATTTCCCAAGTATATCCACCAATTTCCCAAGTATAGATTCACATATTTCCCAAGTATAGATTCACAAATTTCCCAAGTTTAGATTCACAAATTTCCCAAGTATAGATCCACAAATTTCCCATGTATAGATTGACAAATTTCCCAAGTATAGATCCACAAATTTCCGAAGTATAGATTGACAAATTTCCCAAGTATAGATTCACAAATTTTCCAAGTATAGATCCACCAATTTCCCAAGTATATCCACCAATTTCCCAAGTATAGATTCACATATTTCCCAAGTATAGATTCACAAATTTCCCAAGTATAGATTCACAAATTTCCGAAGTTTAGATTCACAAATTTCCCAAGTATAGATCCACAAATTTCCCAAGTATAGATTGACAAATTTCCCAAGTATAGATTCACAAATTTCCGAAGTATAGATTCACAAATTTTCCAAGTATAGATTCACAAATTTCCCAAGCATAGATTCACAAATTTTCCAAGTATAGATTCACAAATTTCCCACGTATAGATTCACAAATGTTCCAAGTATAGATTCACAAGTTTCCCAAGTATAGATTCACAAATTTCCCAAGTATAGATCCACAAATTTCCGAAGTATAGATTGACAAATTTCCCAAGTATAGATTCAAAAATTTTCCAAGTATAGATCCACCAATTTCCCAAGTATATCCACCAATTTCCCAAGTATAGATTCACATATTTCCCAAGTATAGATTCACAAATTTCCCAAGTTTAGATTCACAAATTTCCCAAGTATAGATCCACAAATTTCCCATGTATAGATTGACAAATTTCCCAAGTATAGATCCACAAATTTCCGAAGTATAGATTGACAAATTTCCCAAGTATAGATTCACAAATTTTCCAAGTATAGATCCACCAATTTCCCAAGTATATCCACCAATTTCCCAAGTATAGATTCACATATTTCCCAAGTATAGATTCACAAATTTCCCAAGTATAGATTCACAAATTTCCGAAGTTTAGATTCACAAATTTCCCAAGTATAGATCCACAAATTTCCCAAGTATAGATTGACAAATTTCCCAAGTATAGATTCACAAATTTTCCAAGTATAGATTCACAAATTTCCCAAGTATAGATTCACAAATTTTCCAAGCATAGATTCACAAATTTCCCAAGTATAGATTCACAAATTTCCCAAGTATAGATCCACCAATTTCCCAAGTATAGATTCACAAATTTCCGAAGTATAGATTCACAAATTTCCTAAGTATAGATTCACAAATTTCCCAAGTATAGATTCACAAATTTCCGAAGTATAGATTCACAAATTTTACAAGTATAGATTCACAAATTTCCCAAGCATAGATTCACAAATTTTCCAAGTATAGATTCACAAATTTCCCACGTATAGATTCACAAATGTTCCAAGTATAGATTCACAAATTTCCCAAGTATAGATTCACAAATTTTCCAAGTATAGATTCACAAATTTCCCAAGCATAGATTCACAAATTTTCCAAGTATAGATTCACAAATTTTCCAAGTAGAGATTCACAAATTTCCCAACTATAGATTCACAAATTTCCCAAGCATAGATTCACAAATTTCCCAAGTATAGATCCACCAATTTCCCAAGTATAGATCCACCAATTTCCCAAGTATAGATTCATAAATTTTCCAAGTATAGATTCACAAATTTTCCAAGTATAGATTCACAAATTTCCCAAGTATAGATTCACAAATTTCCCAAGTATAGATCCACCAATTTCCCAAGTATAGATCCACCAATTTCCCAAGTATAGATTCACATATTTCCTAAGTATAGATTCACAAATTTCCCAAGTATAGATTCACAAATTTCCGAAGTATAGATTCACAAATTTTCCAAGTATAGATTTACAAATTTCCCAAGCATAGATTCACAAATTTTCCAAGTATAGATTCACAAATTTCCCACGTATAGATTCACAAATGTTCCAAGTATAGATTCACAAATTTCCCAAGTATAGATTCACAAATTTTCCAAGTATAGATTCACAAATTTCCCAAGCATAGATTCACAAATTTTCCAAGTATAGATTCACAAATTTCCCAAGTAGAGATTCACAAATTTCCCAACTATAGATTCACAAATTTCCCAAGCATAGATTCACAAATTTCCCAAGTATAGATCCACCAATTTCCCAAGTATAGATCCACCAATTTCCCAAGTATAGATTCACAAATTTTCCAAGTATAGATTCACAAATTTTCCAAGTATAGATTCACAAATTTCCCAAAAATAGATTCACAAATTTTCCAAGTATAGATTCACAAATTTCCCAAGTATTGATTCACAAATTTCCGAAGTTTAGATTCACAAATTTCCCAGGTATAGATCCACAAATTTCCCAAGTATAGATTTACAAATTTCCCAAGTATAGATCCACAAATTTCCGAAGTATAGATTGACAAATTTCCCAAGTATAGATTCACAAATTTTCCAAGTATAGATCCACCAATTTCCCAAGTATATCCACCAATTTCCCAAGTATAGATTCACATATTTCCCAAGTATTGATTCACAAATTTCCGAAGTTTAGATTCACAAATTTCCCAGGTATAGATCCACAAATTTCCCAAGTATAGATTGACAAATTTCCCAAGTATAGATCCACAAATTTCCGAAGTATAGATTGACAAATTTCCCAAGTATAGATTCACAAATTTTCCAAGTATAGATCCAACAATTTCCCAAGTATATCCACCAATTTCCCAAGTACAGATTCACATATTTCCCAAGTATAGATTCACAAATTTCCCAAGTTTAGATTCACAAATTTCCCAAGTATAGATCCACCAATTTCCCAAGTATAGATTCACATATTTCCCAAGTATAGATTCACAAATTTCCCAAGTATAGATTCACAAATTTCCGAAGTATAGATTCACAAATTTTCCAAGTATAGATTCACAAATTTCATAAGCATAGATTCACAAATTTTCCAAGTATAGATTCACAAATTTCCCAAGTAGAGATTCACAAATTTCCCACGTATAGATTCACAAATTTCCCAAGTATAGATTCACAAATTTCCCAAGTATAGATCCACCAATTTCCCAAGTATAGATCCACAAATTTCCCAAGTATAGATTCACAAATTTCCCAAGTATAGATTCACAAATTTCCGAAGTATAGATTCACAAATTTCCCAAGTATAGATCCTCAAATTTCCCAAGTATAGATTGACAAATTTCCCAAGTATAGATTCACAAATGTTCCAAGTATAGATTCACAAATTTCCCAAGTATAGATTCACAAATTTTCCAAGTATAGATTCACAAATTTTCCAAGTATAGATTCAAAAATTTCCCAAGTATAGATTCACAAATTTCCCAAGTATGGATTCACAAATTTCCCAAGTATAGATTCACAAATTTTCCAAGTATAGATTCACAAATTTTCCAAGTATAGATTCACAAATTTTCCAAGTATAGATTCACAAATTTCCCAAGTATAGATTCACAAATTTCCCAAGTATAGATCCACCAATTTCTCAAGTATAGATCCACCAATTTCCCAAGTATAGATTCACATATTTCCCAAGTATAGATTCACAAATTTCCCAAGTATAGATTCACAAATTTCCGAAGTATAGATTCACAAATTTTCCAAGTATAGATTCACAAATTTTCCAAGTATAGATTCACAAATTTCCCAAGTAGAGATTCACAAATTTCCCACGTATAGATTCACAAATTTCCCAAGTATAGATTCACAAATTTCCAAAGTATAGATCCACCAATTTCCCAAGTATAGATTCACAAATTTTCCAAGTATAGATTCACAAATTTCCCAAATATAGATTCACAAATTTTCCAAGTATAGATTCACAAATTTCCCAAGTATAGATTCACAAATTTCCGAAGTATAGATTCACAAATTTCCCAAGTATAGATCCACCAATTTCCCAAGTATAGATTCACAAATTTCCGAAGTATAGATTCACAAATTTCCTAAGTATAGATTCACAAATTTCCCAAGTATAGATTCACAAATTTCCGAAGTATAGATTCACAAATTTTACAAGTATAGATTCACAAATTTCCCAAGCATAGATTCACAAATTTTCCAAGTATAGATTCACAAATTTCCCACGTATAGATTCACAAATGTTCCAAGTATAGATTCACAAATTTCCCAAGTATAGATTCACAAATTTTCCAAGTATAGATTCACAAATTTTCCAAGTATAGATTCACAAATTTCCCAAGTATAGATTCACAAATTTCCCAAGTATAGATCCACCAATTTCCCAAGTATAGATCCACCAATTTCCCAAGTATAGATTCACATATTTCCTAAGTATAGATTCACAAATTTCCCAAGTATAGATTCACAAATTTCCGAAGTATAGATTCACAAATTTTCCAAGTATAGATTTACAAATTTCCCAAGCATAGATTCACAAATTTTCCAAGTATAGATTCACAAATTTCCCACGTATAGATTCACAAATGTTCCAAGTATAGATTCACAAATTTCCCAAGTATAGATTCACAAATTTTCCAAGTATAGATTCACAAATTTCCCAAGCATAGATTCACAAATTTTCCAAGTATAGATTCACAAATTTCCCAAGTAGAGATTCACAAATTTCCCAACTATAGATTCACAAATTTCCCAAGCATAGATTCACAAATTTCCCAAGTATAGATCCACCAATTTCCCAAGTATAGATCCACCAATTTCCCAAGTATAGATTCACAAATTTTCCAAGTATAGATTCACAAATTTTCCAAGTATAGATTCACAAATTTCCCAAAAATAGATTCACAAATTTTCCAAGTATAGATTCACAAATTTCCCAAGTATTGATTCACAAATTTCCGAAGTTTAGATTCACAAATTTCCCAGGTATAGATCCACAAATTTCCCAAGTATAGATTTACAAATTTCCCAAGTATAGATCCACAAATTTCCGAAGTATAGATTGACAAATTTCCCAAGTATAGATTCACAAATTTTCCAAGTATAGATCCACCAATTTCCCAAGTATATCCACCAATTTCCCAAGTATAGATTCACATATTTCCCAAGTATTGATTCACAAATTTCCGAAGTTTAGATTCACAAATTTCCCAGGTATAGATCCACAAATTTCCCAAGTATAGATTGACAAATTTCCCAAGTATAGATCCACAAATTTCCGAAGTATAGATTGACAAATTTCCCAAGTATAGATTCACAAATTTTCCAAGTATAGATCCAACAATTTCCCAAGTATATCCACCAATTTCCCAAGTACAGATTCACATATTTCCCAAGTATAGATTCACAAATTTCCCAAGTTTAGATTCACAAATTTCCCAAGTATAGATCCACCAATTTCCCAAGTATAGATTCACATATTTCCCAAGTATAGATTCACAAATTTCCCAAGTATAGATTCACAAATTTCCGAAGTATAGATTCACAAATTTTCCAAGTATAGATTCACAAATTTCATAAGCATAGATTCACAAATTTTCCAAGTATAGATTCACAAATTTCCCAAGTAGAGATTCACAAATTTCCCACGTATAGATTCACAAATTTCCCAAGTATAGATTCACAAATTTCCCAAGTATAGATCCACCAATTTCCCAAGTATAGATCCACAAATTTCCCAAGTATAGATTCACAAATTTCCCAAGTATAGATTCACAAATTTCCGAAGTATAGATTCACAAATTTCCCAAGTATAGATCCTCAAATTTCCCAAGTATAGATTGACAAATTTCCCAAGTATAGATTCACAAATGTTCCAAGTATAGATTCACAAATTTCCCAAGTATAGATTCACAAATTTTCCAAGTATAGATTCACAAATTTTCCAAGTATAGATTCAAAAATTTCCCAAGTATAGATTCACAAATTTCCCAAGTATGGATTCACAAATTTCCCAAGTATAGATTCACAAATTTTCCAAGTATAGATTCACAAATTTTCCAAGTATAGATTCACAAATTTTCCAAGTATAGATTCACAAATTTCCCAAGTATAGATTCACAAATTTCCCAAGTATAGATCCACCAATTTCTCAAGTATAGATCCACCAATTTCCCAAGTATAGATTCACATATTTCCCAAGTATAGATTCACAAATTTCCCAAGTATAGATTCACAAATTTCCGAAGTATAGATTCACAAATTTTCCAAGTATAGATTCACAAATTTTCCAAGTATAGATTCACAAATTTCCCAAGTAGAGATTCACAAATTTCCCACGTATAGATTCACAAATTTCCCAAGTATAGATTCACAAATTTCCAAAGTATAGATCCACCAATTTCCCAAGTATAGATTCACAAATTTTCCAAGTATAGATTCACAAATTTCCCAAATATAGATTCACAAATTTTCCAAGTATAGATTCACAAATTTCCCAAGTATAGATTCACAAATTTCCGAAGTATAGATTCACAAATTTCCCAAGTATAGATCCACCAATTTCCCAAGTATAGATTCACAAATTTCCGAAGTATAGATTCACAAATTTCCTAAGTATAGATTCACAAATTTCCCAAGTATAGATTCACAAATTTCCGAAGTATAGATTCACAAATTTTACAAGTATAGATTCACAAATTTCCCAAGCATAGATTCACAAATTTTCCAAGTATAGATTCACAAATTTCCCACGTATAGATTCACAAATGTTCCAAGTATAGATTCACAAATTTCCCAAGTATAGATTCACAAATTTTCCAAGTATAGATTCACAAATTTCCCAAGCATAGATTCACAAATTTTCCAAGTATAGATTCACAAATTTTCCAAGTAGAGATTCACAAATTTCCCAACTATAGATTCACAAATTTCCCAAGCATAGATTCACAAATTTCCCAAGTATAGATCCACCAATTTCCCAAGTATAGATCCACCAATTTCCCAAGTATAGATTCATAAATTTTCCAAGTATAGATTCACAAATTTTCCAAGTATAGATTCACAAATTTCCCAAGTATAGATTCACAAATTTCCCAAGTATAGATCCACCAATTTCCCAAGTATAGATCCACCAATTTCCCAAGTATAGATTCACATATTTCCTAAGTATAGATTCACAAATTTCCCAAGTATAGATTCACAAATTTCCGAAGTATAGATTCACAAATTTTCCAAGTATAGATTTACAAATTTCCCAAGCATAGATTCACAAATTTTCCAAGTATAGATTCACAAATTTCCCACGTATAGATTCACAAATGTTCCAAGTATAGATTCACAAATTTCCCAAGTATAGATTCACAAATTTTCCAAGTATAGATTCACAAATTTCCCAAGCATAGATTCACAAATTTTCCAAGTATAGATTCACAAATTTCCCAAGTAGAGATTCACAAATTTCCCAACTATAGATTCACAAATTTCCCAAGCATAGATTCACAAATTTCCCAAGTATAGATCCACCAATTTCCCAAGTATAGATCCACCAATTTCCCAAGTATAGATTCACAAATTTTCCAAGTATAGATTCACAAATTTTCCAAGTATAGATTCACAAATTTCCCAAAAATAGATTCACAAATTTTCCAAGTATAGATTCACAAATTTCCCAAGTATTGATTCACAAATTTCCGAAGTTTAGATTCACAAATTTCCCAGGTATAGATCCACAAATTTCCCAAGTATAGATTGACAAATTTCCCAAGTATAGATCCACAAATTTCCGAAGTATAGATTGACAAATTTCCCAAGTATAGATTCACAAATTTTCCAAGTATAGATCCACCAATTTCCCAAGTATATCCACCAATTTCCCAAGTATAGATTCACATATTTCCCAAGTATTGATTCACAAATTTCCGAAGTTTAGATTCACAAATTTCCCAGGTATAGATCCACAAATTTCCCAAGTATAGATTGACAAATTTCCCAAGTATAGATCCACAAATTTCCGAAGTATAGATTGACAAATTTCCCAAGTATAGATTCACAAATTTTCCAAGTATAGATCCAACAATTTCCCAAGTATATCCACCAATTTCCCAAGTACAGATTCACATATTTCCCAAGTATAGATTCACAAATTTCCCAAGTTTAGATTCACAAATTTCCCAAGTATAGATCCACCAATTTCCCAAGTATAGATTCACATATTTCCCAAGTATAGATTCACAAATTTCCCAAGTATAGATTCACAAATTTCCGAAGTATAGATTCACAAATTTTCCAAGTATAGATTCACAAATTTCATAAGCATAGATTCACAAATTTTCCAAGTATAGATTCACAAATTTCCCAAGTAGAGATTCACAAATTTCCCACGTATAGATTCACAAATTTCCCAAGTATAGATTCACAAATTTCCCAAGTATAGATCCACCAATTTCCCAAGTATAGATCCACAAATTTCCCAAGTATAGATTCACAAATTTCCCAAGTATAGATTCACAAATTTCCGAAGTATAGATTCACAAATTTCCCAAGTATAGATCCTCAAATTTCCCAAGTATAGATTGACAAATTTCCCAAGTATAGATTCACAAATGTTCCAAGTATAGATTCACAAATTTCCCAAGTATAGATTCACAAATTTTCCAAGTATAGATTCACAAATTTTCCAAGTATAGATTCAAAAATTTCCCAAGTATAGATTCACAAATTTCCCAAGTATGGATTCACAAATTTCCCAAGTATAGATTCACAAATTTTCCAAGTATAGATTCACAAATTTTCCAAGTATAGATTCACAAATTTTCCAAGTATAGATTCACAAATTTCCCAAGTATAGATTCACAAATTTCACAAGTATAGATCCACCAATTTCTCAAGTATAGATCCACCAATTTCCCAAGTATAGATTCACATATTTCCCAAGTATAGATTCACAAATTTCCCAAGTATAGATTCACAAATTTCCGAAGTATAGATTCACAAATTTTCCAAGTATAGATTCACAAATTTTCCAAGTATAGATTCACAAATTTCCCAAGTAGAGATTCACAAATTTCCCACGTATAGATTCACAAATTTCCCAAGTATAGATTCACAAATTTCCAAAGTATAGATCCACCAATTTCCCAAGTATAGATTCACAAATTTTCCAAGTATAGATTCACAAATTTCCCAAATATAGATTCACAAATTTTCCAAGTATAGATTCACAAATTTCCCAAGTATAGATTCACAAATTTCCGAAGTATAGATTCACAAATTTCCCAAGTATAGATCCACAAATTTCCCAAGTATAGATTGACAAATTTCCCAAGTATAGATTCACAAATGTTCCAAGTATAGATTCACAAATTTCCCAAGTATAGATTCACAAATTTTCCAAGTATAGATTCACAAATTTTTCAAGTATAGATTCACAAATTTTCCAAGTATAGATTCACAAATTTTCCAAATATAGATTCACAAATTTCCCAAGTATAGATTCACAAATTTCCCAAGTATAGATCCACCAATTTCCCAAGTATAGATCCACCAATTTCCCAAGTATAGATTCACATATTTCCCAAGTATAGATTCACAAATTTCCCAAGCATAGATTCACAAATTTCCGAAGTATAAATTGACAAATTTTCCAAGCATAGATTCAAAAATTTTCAAAGTATAGATTCACAAATTTCCCAAGCATAGATTCACAAATTTTCCAAGTATAGATTCACAAATTTCAAAAGTAGAGATTCACAAATTTCCCACGTATAGATTCACAAATTTCCCAAGTATAGATTCACAAATTTCCCAAGTATAGATCCACCAATTTCCCAAGTATAGATTCACAAATTTTCCAAGTATAGATTCACAAATTTCCCAAATATAGATTCACAAATTTTCCAAGTATAGATTCACAAATTTTCCAAGTATAGATTCACAAATTTCCGAAGTATAGATTCACAAATTTCCCAAGTATAGATCCACAAATTTCCTAAGTATAGACTGACAAATTTCCCAAGTATAGATTCACAAATGTTCCAAGTATAGATTCACAAATTTCCCAAGTATAGATTCACAAATTTTCCAAGTATAGATTCACAAATTTCCCAAGCATAGATTCACAAATTTTCCAAGTATAGATTCACAAATTTCCCAAGTAGAGATTCACAAATTTCCCAAGTATAGATTCACAAATTTCCCAAGTAAAGATTCACAGATTTCCGAAGTATAGATTCACAAATTTCCCAAGTATAGATCCACAAATTTCCCAAGTATAGATTCACAAATTTTCCAAGTATAGATTCACAAATTTTTCAAGTATAGATTCACAAATTTCCCAAGTATAGATTCACAAATTTTTCAAGTATAGATTCACAAATTTTCCAAGTATATATTCACAAATTTTCCAAGTATAGATTCACAAATTTCCCAAGTATAGATTCACAAATTTCCCAAGTATAGATCCACCAATTTCCCAAGTATAGATCCACCAATTTCCCAAGTATAGATTCACATATTTCCCAAGTATAGATTCACAAATTTCCCAAGCATAGATTCACAAATATCCGAAGTATAGATTGACAAATTTTCCAAGCATAGATTCACAAATTTTCCAAGTATAGATTCACAAATTTTCCAAGTATAGATTCACAAATTTCCCAAGTATAGATTCACAAATTTCCCAAGTATAGATTCACAAATTTCCCAAGCATAGATTCACAAATTTTTCAAGTATAGATTCACAAATTTTCCAAGTATATATTCACAAATTTTCCAAGTATAGATTCACCAATTTCCCAAGTATAGATCCACCAATTTCCCAAGTATAGATTCAGAAATTTTCCAAGTATAGATCCACCAATTTCCCAAGTATAGATTCACAAATTTTCCAAGTATAGATTCACAAATTTCCCAAATATAGATTCACAAATTTTCCAAGTATAGATTCACAAATTTCCCAAGTAAAGATTCACAGATTTCCGAAGTATAGATTCACAAATTTCCCAAGTATAGATCCACAAATTTCCCAAGTATAGATTCACAAATTTTCCAAGTATAGATTCACAAATTTTTCAAGTATAGATTCACAAATTTCCCAAGTATAGATTCACAAATTTTTCAAGTATAGATTCACAAATTTTCCAAGTATATATTCACAAATTTTCCAAGTATAGATTCACAAATTTCCCAAGTATAGATTCACAAATTTCCCAAGTATAGATCCACCAATTTCCCAAGTATAGATCCACCAATTTCCCAAGTATATATTCACAAATTTTCCAAGTATAGATTCACAAATTTCCCAAGCATAGATTCACAAATATCCGAAGTATAGATTGACAAATTTTCCAAGTATAGACTCACAAATGTTCCAAGTATAGATTCACAAATTTCCCAAGTATAGATTCACAAATTTTCCAAGTATAGATTCACAAATTTTTCAAGTATAGATTCACAAATTTTCCAAGTATATATTCACAAATTTTCCAAGTATAGATTCACAAATTTCCCAAGTATAGATTCACAAATTTCCCAAGTATAGATTCACAAATTTCCCAAGTATAGATTCACAAATTTTTCAAGTATAGATTCACAAATTTTCCAAGTATATATTCACAAATTTTCCAAGTATAGATTCACAAATTTCCCAAGTATAGATTCACAAATTTCCCAAGTATAGATTCAGAAATTTCCCAAGTATAGACTCACAAATGTTCCAAGTATAGATTCACAAATTTCCCAAGTATAGATTCACAAATTTTCCAAGTATAGATTCACAAATTTTTCAAGTATAGATTCACAAATTTTCGAAGTATATATTCACAAATTTTCCAAGTATAGATTCACAAATTTCCCAAGTATAGATTCACAAATTTCCCAAGTATAGATCCACCAATTTCCCAAGTATAGATCCACCAATTTTCCAAGTATAGATTCACATATTTCCCAAGTATAGATTCACAAATTTTCCAAGTATATATTCACAAATTTCCCAAATATAGATTCACAGATTTTCCAAGTATAGATTCACAAATTTCCCATGTATAGATTCACAAATTTCCGAAGTATAGATTCACAAATTTCCCAAGTATAGATTCACAAATGTTCCAAGTATAGATTCACAAATTTCCCAAGTATAGATTCACAAATTTTCCAAGTATAGATTCACAAATTTTCCAAGTATAGATTCACAAATTTCCCAAGTATAGATTCACAAATTTCCCAAGTATGGATTCACAAATTTCCCAAGTATAGATTCACAAATTTTCCAAGTATAGATTCACAAATTTTCCAAGTATAGATTCACAAATTTTCCAAGTATAGACTCACAAATTTCCCAAGTATGGATTCACAAATTTCCCAAGTATAGATCCACCAATTTCTCAAGTATAGATCCACCAATTTCCCAAGTATAGATTCACATATTTCCCAAGTATAGATTCACAAATTTCCCAAGTATAGATTCACAAATTTCCGAAGTATAGATTCACAAATTTTCCAAGTATAGATTCACAAATTTTCCAAGTATAGATTCACAAATTTCCCAAGCATAGATTAACAAATTTTCCAAGTATAGATTCACAAATTTCCCAAGTAGAGATTCACAAATTTCCCACGTATAGATTCACAAATTTCCCAAGTATAGATTCACAAATTTCCCAAGTATAGATCCACCAATTTCCCAAGTATAGATTCACAAATTTTCCAAGTATAGATTCACAAATTTCCCAAATATAGATTCACAAATTTTCCAAGTATAGATTCACAAATTTCCCAAGTATAGATTCACAAATTTCCGAAGTATAGATTCACAAATTTCCCAAGTATAGATCCACAAATTTCCCAAGTATAGATTGACAAATTTCCCAAGTATAGATTCACAAATGTTCCAAGTATAGATTCACAAATTTCCCAAGTATAGATTCACAAATTTTCCAAGTATAGATTCACAAATTTTTCAAGTATAGATTCACAAATTTTCCAAGTATAGATTCACAAATTTTCCAAGTATAGATTCACAAATTTTCCAAGTATAGATTCACAAATTTCCCAAGCATAGATTAACAAATTTTCCAAGTATAGATTCACAAATTTCCCAAGTAGAGATTCACAAATTTCCCACGTATAGATTCACAAATTTCCCAAGTATAGATTCACAAATTTCCCAAGTATAGATCCACCAATTTCCCAAGTATAGATTCACAAATTTTCCAAGTATAGATTCACAAATTTCCCAAATATAGATTCACAAATTTTCCAAGTATAGATTCACAAATTTCCCAAGTATAGATTCACAAATTTCCGAAGTATAGATTCACAAATTTCCCAAGTATAGATCCACAAATTTCCCAAGTATAGATTGACAAATTTCCCAAGTATAGATTCACAAATGTTCCAAGTATAGATTCACAAATTTCCCAAGTATAGATTCACAAATTTTCCAAGTATAGATTCACAAATTTTTCAAGTATAGATTCACAAATTTTCCAAGTATAGATTCACAAATTTTCCAAGTATAGATTCACAAATTTCCCAAGTATAGATTCACAAATTTCCCAAGTATAGATCCACCAATTTCCCAAGTATAGATCCACCAATTTTCCAAGTATAGATTCACATATTTCCCAAGTATAGATTCACAAATTTCCCAAGCATAGATTCACAAATTTCCGAAGTATAGATTGACAAATTTTCCAAGCTTAGATTCACAAATTTTCCAAGTATAGATTCACAAATTTCCCAAGCATAGATTCACAAATTTTCCAAGTATAGATTCACAAATTTCAAAAGTAGAGATTCACAAATTTCCCACGTATAGATTCACAAATTTCCCAAGTATTGATTCACAAATTTCCCAAGTATAGATCCACCAATTTCCCAAGTATAGATTCACAAATTTTCCAAGTATAGATTCACAAATTTCCCAAATATAGATTCACAAATTTTCCAAGTATAGATTCACAAATTTTCCAAGTATAGATTCACAAATTTCCCAAGCATAGATTCACAAATTTTCCAAGTATAGATTCACAAATTTCCCAAGTAGAGATTCACAAATTTCCCAAGTATAGATTCACAAATTTCCCAAGCATAGATTCACAAATTTTCCAAGTATAGATCCACCAATTTCCCAAGTATAGATTCACAAATTTTCCAAGTATAGATCCACCAATTTCCCAAGTATAGATCCACCAATTTCCCAAGTATAGATTCAGAAATTTTCCAAGTATAGATCCACCAATTTCCCAAGTATAGATTCACAAATTTTCCAAGTATAGATTCACAAATTTCCCAAATATAGATTCACAAATTTTCCTAGTATAGATTCACAAATTTCCCAAGTAAAGATTCACAGATTTCCCAAGTATAGATTCACAATTTTCCGAAGTATAGATTCACAAATTTCCCAAGTATAGATCCACAAATTTCCCAAGTATAGATTGACAAATTTCCCAAGTATAGATTCACAAATTTTCCAAGCATAGACTCACAAATTTCCCAAGTATGGATTCACAAATTTCCCAAGTATAGATCCACCAATTTCTCAAGTATAGATCCACCAATTTCCCAAGTATAGATTCACATATTTCCCAAGTATAGATTCACAAATTTCCCAAGTATAGATTCACAAATTTTCCAAGTATAGATTCACAAATGTTCCAAGTATAGATTCACAAATTTCCCAAGTATAGATTCACAAATTTTCCAAGTATAGATTCACAAATTTTTCAAGTATAGATTCACAAATTTTCCAAGTATAGATTCACAAATTTTCCAAGTATAGATTCACAAATTTTCCAAATATAGATTCACAAATTTCCCAAGTATAGATTCACAAATTTCCCATGTATAGATCCACCAATTTCCCAAGTATAGATCCACCAATTTCCCAAGTATAGATTCACATATTTCCCAAGTATAGATTCACAAATTTCCCAAGCATAGATTCACAAATTTCCGAAGTATAGATTGACAAATTTTCCAAGCAGAGATTCACAAATTTTCCAAGTATAGATTCACAAATTTCCCAAGCATAGATTCACAAATTTTCCAAGTATAGATTCACAAATTTCAAAAGTAGAGATTCACAAATTTCCCACGTATAGATTCACAAATTTCCCAAGTATTGATTCACAAATTTCCCAAGTATAGATCCACCAATTTCCCAAGTATAGATTCACAAATTTTCCAAGTATAGATTCACAAATTTCCCAAATATAGATTCACAAATTTTCCAAGTATAGATTCACAAATTTTCCAAGTATAGATTCACAAATTTCCGAAGTATAGATTCACAAATTTCCCAAGTATAGATCCACAAATTTCCTAAGTATAGACTGACAAATTTCCCAAGTATAGATTCACAAATGTTCCAAGTATAGATTCACAAATTTCCCAAGTATAGATTCACAAATTTTCCAAGTATAGATTCACAAATTTCCCAAGCATAGATTCACAAATTTTCCAAGTATAGATTCACAAATTTCCCAAGTAGAGATTCACAAATTTCCCAAGTATAGATTCACAAATTTCCCAAGCATAGATTCACAAATTTTCCAAGTATAGATCCACCAATTTCCCAAGTATAGATTCACAAATTTTCCAAGTATAGATCCACCAATTTCCCAAGTATAGATCCACCAATTTCCCAAGTATAGATTCAGAAATTTTCCAAGTATAGATCCACCAATTTCCCAAGTATAGATTCACAAATTTTCCAAGTATAGATTCACAAATTTCCCAAATATAGATTCACAAATTTTCCAAGTATAGATTCACAAATTTCCCAAGTAAAGATTCACAGATTTCCGAAGTATAGATTCACAAATTTCCCAAGTATAGATCCACAAATTTCCCAAGTATAGATTCACAAATTTTCCAAGTATAGATTCACAAATTTTTCAAGTATAGATTCACAAATTTCCCAAGTATAGATTCACAAATTTTTCAAGTATAGATTCACAAATTTTCCAAGTATATATTCACAAATTTTCCAAGTATAGATTCACAAATTTCCCAAGTATAGATTGACAAATTTCCCAAGTATAGACTCACAAATGTTCCAAGTATAGATTCACAAATTTCCCAAGTATAGATTCACAAATTTTCCAAGTATAGATTCACAAATTTTTCAACTATAGATTCACAAATTTTCCAAGTATAGATTCACAAATTTCCCAAGTATAGATTCACAAATTTCCCAAGTATAGATCCACCAATTTCCCAAGTATAGATCCACCAATTTCCCAAGTATAGATTCACATATTTCCCAAGTATAGATTCACAAATTTTCCAAGTATAGATTCACAAATTTCCCAAATATAGATTCACAGATTTTCCAAGTTTAGATTCACAAATTTCCCATATATAGATTCACAAATTTCCGAAGTATAGATTCACAAATTTCCCAAGTATAGATCCACAAATTTCCCAAGTATAGATTGACAAATTTCCCAAGTATAGATTCACAAATGTTCCAAGTATAGATTCACAAATTTCCCAAGTATAGATTCACAAATTTTCCAAGTATAGATTCACAAATTTTCCAAGTATAGATTCACAAATTTCCCAAGTATAGATTCACAAATTTCCCAAGTATGGATTCACAAATTTCCCAAGTATAGATTCACAAATTTTCCAAGTATAGATTCACAAATTTTCCAAGTATAGATTCACAAATTTTCCAAGTATAGACTCACAAATTTCCCAAGTATGGATTCACAAATTTCCCAAGTATAGATCCACCAATTTCTCAAGTATAGATCCACCAATTTCCCAAGTATAGATTCACATATTTCCCAAGTATAGATTCACAAATTTCCCAAGTATAGATTCACAAATTTCCGAAGTATAGATTCACAAATTTTCCAAGTATAGATTCACAAATTTTCCAAGTATAGATTCACAAATTTCCCAAGCATAGATTCACAAATTTTCCAAGTATAGATTCACAAATTTCCCAAGTAGAGATTCACAAATTTCCCACGTATAGATTCACAAATTTCCCAAGTATAGATTCACAAATTTCCCAAGTATTCAATTCAATTCAATTCAATTCAATTTATTAGTTTGTATCATAAAACAAGTTTACAATTGAGGATGAGCGGCCAAGTCTTAAAAGACTTATAGGCCGCAACTCTTGACATAATCATAGGTAGAGCTAATCAATTCATGACCCTGATTATCACTTAACTTAGGTTATACATTTTTGTTACAAATAAGAGGGCCGTATTAATAATCTAGAACTTCCGAGGAAGCTTTAATCATATTTTTGAATTGTTTTAGTGAATTAGTAGTTTGGAAAACTGAGTTATATAGTTTAATCCCTAGGTAAAATAATGAGTTGTGATATTTTTGCGATTTAGCTGGGGGAATCATTAACACTGCCTTTTTCCTCATATTATAACTACCTTGAGCGGCATATTTGAATAAAGAATTATTGGGTTGATTTATGGATTTATGAATAAAAATAAGCGATTGATATTTGTACAATTGATAAATATTTAAAATGCCGGTAGACTTAAATAATGGGGCAGTGTGCGCTAGATACGACTGTTTTTTAATAATTCGAATTACGCGCTTTTGTAGGAGGAATAAACGATTTAGATTAGACTTCGAAGTGTTTCCCCATATCGATATACAATAGCTGAGGTGTGAATGAATTAATGCGTAGTAAAGTTGTGTACAAAGAAGATCGGTGAATATCAAACGATTTTTCCTAATCACATAAATACTATAAGATATTTTTTGGCATGTTTTGTCTATATGATAGTTCCAATTTAGTTTGGAATCTAACCAAATACCTAAGTACTTGACTTGTTCTACCCTAGTTATGTTTTTGTTGTTTATCAGTATAGCGTGACCAGGAGGAACAACCTTATTGACAGTGGAAAACAGTATATACACTGTTTTGTCTAAGTTGAGATTTAGCCTGTTGTTCGCGAGCCAAAGGTTTATTTGTATCAAATTATAGTTCACTCTTTCAACAAGATGGTCAAGATCACGATCATTGTCTACCAAAACCGAGTCGTCCGCGTATAAGGTTAACGAATCGTCTTCAACAGTGGCAAACATGTCATTTATAAATAAGTTAAATAATAGAGGGGATAAAATTGAGCCCTGGGGGACCCCACATGATATACCCTGTTCTTCCGATAGAATATTATTGCATTTAGTAATACAAGAGCGGTTCAGCAGGAAGGAGGACAACCAATCTAGAGGGGGCCCCCTGATTCCCAATTTGAATAGTTTTTTCAATAAAATGACATGGTTGACACTGTCAAAAGCCTTTCTGAGATCGAGAAAGACACCTATCGCGTAGTGACCTTTGTCCAGAGCGTCAAGTAAATGTTTATATACTCTTGCAATAGCGAACTCAACTCCGGAATTTTTACGGAACCCATATTGACTCGGGTGTAAGATCTGAAACCTTTCACAGAAATTAGATAACCTTGAGTGGAAGCACGATTCAAAAATCTTGGCCAGAATTGAGAGGAGGGAAATCGGTCTATAGTTGTCGGGGTCGGAGGGATCACCCCGTTTAAAAATTGGAATTATGATTGACTTTTTTAAAAGTTTGGGGTAGCATCCTGTTGCGAAGGATTTGTTAATTAAATAAACCAAAGGCTTTAACAAGTGTTTTTTAACAGATTTGATTAGTTTAGGGGTAATTCCATCAGCCCCCGGGGCGGAGTTTTCTCTTAGTTTATCAATCACCCTAGCAATTTCAGGTTCGTCCACGGGAAGGAGGAAAAAAGATTGAATAATAGGCTTGACAACATCTAATGTATTAAGACTGTCGTCCGGAGTTTGGGGTTCAATGCATGAGGAGAAAAACACATTAAGCGTGTTGGCAGATATAGGCAGGGTGGAGGTGGGGCTGGGTTTTTTTCCTAAGAGGTCATTAATCACCCTCCACTTGTCCCTCAATGAGTTTTGCGACGCCAATTGAGAACGAAGAAATTCGATTCTTCTATTTCGTATAATGTTGTTGCAGCGATTGCGAGCGTGCTTGTAATCTGATATATTTTCCAATGAGGGTATTAACTTAGCTTTTTTTTTTAATTGATTTTTCAGTTTGATTTTTCCTATAATATCCGGGGTTAACCACTTGCTAGCCTTGAAATTATTATGGCTTTCTTTGTGTTTGACCTTTATGAAAGGACAGCATTGGTTAAACCCTGAAAGTAGTTTCCCAAGAAAAGTAGCAAAGGCTGCATCAACATTATCTTCCAACTCCCCTGTTTCCCAATTGACGGCACCGATATATTGGTCAAATTTATTAAGACATGACCTAGAGGTATTTCTAATGGTTTGTATTTGTTCGCCCGGGATTCTTACCTCCACGGAGAAGCTAACTGGACGGTGGTCAGTGACATCCCAGTCTTTATGGACAGTGGTTGGAAATTGTAAGTTTGAATAACAATGATCAATTAGGGTTTTTGTAGAAGGGGTAACCCTTGTGTATGACGTGATTAATTGTGAGTTACCAAAACTACGTGTCAAATCTAGTAACTGTTTGGCATCGTTATTTGGTTTTCGTATATCTATGTTGAAGTCACCGATTATGATTTTATTCGCGTCTGGGGGGCCGAAATCCAAAAGTAACGATTCTAGTTTGGTGATAAAATTTGTGGTGCTACCCCCTGGCCTATAGATAACACAAATGTAGATATTTCCTATTTTTATCCCAAAAGATTCTATAACATCTTCCATTCTTGTTGCCATTGGAAGAATTTCAAAGGACAGCCCCTCTCTTATGTAGAATCCAACCCCACCTCCTGTCCTGCCAGTACGCCCTATACCGACAAAGTTATAATTGTGTAGATAATCGTGGTAAGATTGAGGAAACCAGGTCTCCGTTAGTGCAAAAATATCAAAACCTTGTTGAAAGTTTAATACGGCGTTACAAAATAAGTATGGAAAATTTAGATTAGCGCTACGTATATTGCTGTATAATATTTCCAACATTTAAACAAACGAAAAAGCGAACTAAATGATAATAATTAAAGAATTTATGTTGGTACAATTTTTTTAGACATGTAATCAAATTTATATCCCTGATTTCCTATAATTATTTGATTGAAGCTAGTGAATTTATAGGTTTCTGGTCTTTTAGATCTTGCAAAGGTTCTTAGTTCATATCTAACGTGTTCTTGTTCTGGTGTGAAGTCATGATCTATATATAGATTTTGTCCTTTCAATTTCGAGCTATTCTTAATAATTTCTAATTTCGTCTCATAGTTATCTAGTTTGAGGGTTATTACGCGGCATTTCCCACTCTGGAAGACCCCTCTTCTGTAGATCGAGCCCGAGCGTATCCTAATCTCAACTCCAAGTTTAGTAAATAAAAGATCTTTGACTTTTATAGCCAATTGTTCTCTAGGCTCGGTCTCAGAATCGGTCAATCCTCTAATAACAATGTTGCTCCTCCTGGCCGAGATTTCCATAGTTTCCAATTTAGTGCGAAGTCTATCTAAATCATTATTAATGGTAGTTTTTTCTTCTCTTAGTTTGTCTTTAACATTATTAATCTCAAACTTAATAGCTGGAATTTCGTCGACTTTTGATTCTAAGACAGTTAGACTTGTCTTCAGTGAGGATATCGAACTCTCCATTTTCTGAACTTTGTTATTTACAGTAATAAGGGAAGAATCTATTTTATCGAGCCGACTTTTCACTAATTCAAACTTGTCGTCTATCTTAGTATTTAGTTTTCTAAATTCAGCCATTAATAATTGCCCACTATCTTTTTCTTTTTCCCCCATTATTATAATTTGGACTTCACAGATCTTATAAAATATGTATCACAATTTACTATAGGTTGGCAGAGTTCACGAGAAAAAATTCAAAATAAGATCAGATGATAATATACACTCACCTAAAATAATTAAACCGTAGAGTTATTCACTGATTAAGAATTGATGTTACACCCATGAACTCTGCCAAGAGTTATGATTCCGCTCAGATATTGTCACTTCGTTGTAAACTGGGTAGAGAGAGTACAGGTATCGTCGGGTGATTTTTTTGTATTTTGAGATAGTAAGATTAAGCGCGGCGGATGGGGGAAAGTGAAGATACACCGAAAAAAAAAACACACGCTAACTAGTAGAAAGTAGAAGCCGAGTATCTATGTTTTGGCCCGCAAATTTGATGTTACGTAGTATGGTTCAGCCGAAGTAGAGATAAGCTTGAACGAGATTTCGAGGGCTTGTTTGTTGAGTTGAATTTGCGCACAGCGTACAGCCGTACTAGCAGATAGCTTATGACGGAACTCAGCAAGCGGCTCCACGGCAAATATAATTGAATCTAAAATAATTAAACCGTAGAGTTATTCACTGATTAAGAATTGATGTTACACCCATGAACTCTGCCAAGAGTATAGATCCACCAATTTCCCAAGTATAGATTCACAAATTTTCCAAGTATAGATTCACAAATTTCCCAAATATAGATTCACAAATTTTCCAAGTATAGATTCACAAATTTCCCAAGTATAGATTCACAAATTTCCGAAGTATAGATTCACAAATTTCCCAAGTATAGATCCACAAATTTCCCAAGTATAGATTGACAAATTTCCCAAGTATAGATTCACAAATGTTCCAAGTATAGATTCACAAATTTCCCAAGTATAGATTCACAAATTTTCCAAGTATAGATTCACAAATTTTTCAAGTATAGATTCACAAATTTTCCAAGTATAGATTCACAAATTTTCCAAGTATAGATTCACAAATTTCCCAAGTATAGATTCACAAATTTCCCAAGTATAGATCCACCAATTTCCCAAGTATAGATCCACCAATTTCCCAAGTATAGATTCACAAATTTCCCAAGTATAGATCCACCAATTTCCCAAGTATAGATTCACAAATTTTCCAAGTATAGATTCACAAATTTCCCAAATATAGATTCACAAATTTTCCAAGTATAGATTCACAAATTTTCCAAGTATAGATTCACAAATTTCCGAAGTATAGATTCACAAATTTCCCAAGTATAGATCCACAAATTTCCTAAGTATAGACTGACAAATTTCCCAAGTATAGATTCACAAATGTTCCAAGTATAGATTCACAAATTTCCCAAGTATAGATTCACAAATTTTCCAAGTATAGATTCACAAATTTCCCAAGCATAGATTCACAAATTTTCCAAGTATAGATTCACAGATTTCCCAAGTATAGATTCACAATTTTCCGAAGTATAGATTCACAAATTTCCCAAGTATAGATCCACAAATTTCCCAAGTATAGATTGACAAATTTCCCAAGTATAGATTCACAAATTTTCCAAGTATAGACTCACAAATTTCCCAAGTATGGATTCACAAATTTCCCAAGTATAGATCCACCAATTTCTCAAGTATAGATCCACCAATTTCCCAAGTATAGATTCACATATTTCCCAAGTATAGATTCACAAATTTCCCAAGTATAGATTCACAAATTTTCCAAGTATAGATTCACAAATTTTCCAAGTATAGATTCACAAATGTTCCAAGTATAGATTCACAAATTTCCCAAGTATAGATTCACAAATTTTCCAAGTATAGATTCACAAATTTTTCAAGTATAGATTCACAAATTTTCCAAGTATAGATTCACAAATTTTCCAAATATAGATTCACAAATTTCCCAAGTATAGATTCACAAATTTCCCAAGTATAGATCCACCAATTTCCCAAGTATAGATCCACCAATTTCCCAAGTATAGATTCACATATTTCCCAAGTATAGATTCACAAATTTCCCAAGCATAGATTCACAAATTTCCGAAGTATAGATTGACAAATTTTCCAAGCAGAGATTCACAAATTTTCCAAGTATAGATTCACAAATTTCCCAAGCATAGATTCACAAATTTTCCAAGTATAGATTCACAAATTTCAAAAGTAGAGATTCACAAATTTCCCACGTATAGATTCACAAATTTCCCAAGTATTGATTCACAAATTTCCCAAGTATAGATCCACCAATTTCCCAAGTATAGATTCACAAATTTTCCAAGTATAGATTCACAAATTTCCCAAATATAGATTCACAAATTTTCCAAGTATAGATTCACAAATTTTCCAAGTATAGATTCACAAATTTCCGAAGTATAGATTCACAAATTTCCCAAGTATAGATCCACAAATTTCCTAAGTATAGACTGACAAATTTCCCAAGTATAGATTCACAAATGTTCCAAGTATAGATTCACAAATTTCCCAAGTATAGATTCAAAAATTTTCCAAGTATAGATTCACAAATTTCCCAAGCATAGATTCACAAATTTTCCAAGTATAGATTCACAAATTTCCCAAGTAGAGATTCACAAATTTCCCAAGTATAGATTCACAAATTTCCCAAGCATAGATTCACAAATTTTCCAAGTATAGATCCACCAATTTCCCAAGTATAGATTCACAAATTTTCCAAGTATAGATCCACCAATTTCCCAAGTATAGATCCACCAATTTCCCAAGTATAGATTCAGAAATTTTCCAAGTATAGATCCACCAATTTCCCAAGTATAGATTCACAAATTTTCCAAGTATAGATTCACAAATTTCCCAAATATAGATTCACAAATTTTCCAAGTATAGATTCACAAATTTCCCAAGTAAAGATTCACAGATTTCCGAAGTATAGATTCACAAATTTCCCAAGTATAGATCCACAAATTTCCCAAGTATAGATTCACAAATTTTCCAAGTATAGATTCACAAATTTTTCAAGTATAGATTCACAAATTTCCCAAGTATAGATTCACAAATTTTTCAAGTATAGATTCACAAATTTTCCAAGTATATATTCACAAATTTTCCAAGTATAGATTCACAAATTTCCCAAGTATAGATTCACAAATTTCCCAAGTATAGATTGACAAATTTCCCAAGTATAGACTCACAAATGTTCCAAGTATAGATTCACAAATTTCCCAAGTATAGATTCACAAATTTTCCAAGTATAGATTCACAAATTTTTCAAGTATAGATTCACAAATTTTCCAAGTATATATTCACAAATTTTCCAAGTATAGATTCACAAATTTCCCAAGTATAGATCCACCAATTTCCCAAGTATAGATCCACCAATTTCCCAAGTATAGATTCACATATTTCCCAAGTATAGATTCACAAATTTTCCAAGTATAGATTCACAAATTTCCCAAATATAGATTCACAGATTTTCCAAGTATAGATTCACAAATTTCCCATGTATAGATTCACAAATTTCCCAAGTATAGATCCACAAATTTCCCAAGTATAGATTGACAAATTTCCCAAGTATAGATTCACAAATGTTCCAAGTATAGATTCACAAATTTCCCAAGTATAGATTCACAAATTTTCCAAGTATAGATTCACAAATTTTCCAAGTATAGATTCACAAATTTCCCAAGTATAGATTCACAAATTTCCCAAGTATGGATTCACAAATTTCCCAAGTATAGATTCACAAATTTTCCAAGTATAGATTCACAAATTTTCCAAGTATAGATTCACAAATTTTCCAAGTATAGACTCACAAATTTCCCAAGTATGGATTCACAAATTTCCCAAGTATAGATCCACCAATTTCTCAAGTATAGATCCACCAATTTCCCAAGTATAGATTCACATATTTCCCAAGTATAGATTCACAAATTTCCCAAGTATAGATTCACAAATTTCCGAAGTATAGATTCACAAATTTTCCAAGTATAGATTCACAAATTTTCCAAGTATAGATTCACAAATTTCCCAAGCATAGATTCACAAATTTTCCAAGTATAGATTCACAAATTTCCCAAGTAGAGATTCACAAATTTCCCACGTATAGATTCACAAATTTCCCAAGTATAGATTCACAAATTTCCCAAGTATAGATCCACCAATTTCCCAAGTATAGATTCACAAATTTTCCAAGTATAGATTCACAAATTTCCCAAATATAGATTCACAAATTTTCCAAGTATAGATTCACAAATTTCCCAAGTATAGATTCACAAATTTCCGAAGTATAGATTCACAAATTTCCCAAGTATAGATCCACAAATTTCCCAAGTATAGATTGACAAATTTCCCAAGTATAGATTCACAAATGTTCCAAGTATAGATTCACAAATTTCCCAAGTATAGATTCACAAATTTTTCAAGTATAGATTCACAAATTTTCCAAGTATAGATTCACAAATTTTCCAAGTATAGATTCACAAATTTCCCAAGTATAGATTCACAAATTTCCCAAGTATAGATCCACCAATTTCCCAAGTATAGATCCACCAATTTCCCAAGTATAGATTCACAAATTTCCCAAGTATAGATCCACCAATTTCCCAAGTATAGATTCACAAATTTTCCAAGTATAGATTCACAAATTTCCCAAATATAGATTCACAAATTTTCCAAGTATAGATTCACAAATTTTCCAAGTATAGATTCACAAATTTCCGAAGTATAGATTCACAAATTTCCCAAGTATAGATCCACAAATTTCCTAAGTATAGACTGACAAATTTCCCAAGTATAGATTCACAAATGTTCCAAGTATAGATTCACAAATTTCCCAAGTATAGATTCACAAATTTTCCAAGTATAGATTCACAAATTTCCCAAGCATAGATTCACAAATTTTCCAAGTATAGATTCACAAATTTCCCAAGCAGAGATTCACAAATTTCCCAAGGATAGATTCACAAATTTCCCAAGCATAGATTCACAAATTTTCCAAGTATAGATCCACCAATTTCCCAAGTATAGATTCACAAATTTTCCAAGTATAGATCCACCAATTTCCCAAGTATAGATCCACCAATTTCCCAAGTATAGATTCAGAAATTTTCCAAGTATAGATCCACCAATTTCCCAAGTATAGATTCACAAATTTTCCAAGTATAGATTCACAAATTTCCCAAATATAGATTCACAAATTTTCCAAGTATAGATTCACAAATTTCCCAAGTAAAGATTCACAGATTTCCGAAGTATAGATTCACAAATTTCCCAAGTATAGATTCACAAATTTCCCAAGTAGAGATTCACAAATTTCCCACGTATAGATTCACAAATTTCCCAAGTATAGATTCACAAATTTCCCAAGTATAGATCCACCAATTTCCCAAGTATAGATTCACAAATTTTCCAAGTATAGATTCACAAATTTCCCAAGTATAGATCCACAAATTTCCCAAGTATAGATTGACAAATTTCCCAAGTATAGATTCACAAATGTTCCAAGTATAGATTCACAAATTTCCCAAGTATAGATTCACAAATTTTCCAAGTATAGATTCACAAATTTTTCAAGTATAGATTCACAAATTTTCCAAGTATAGATTCACAAATTTTCCAAATATAGATTCACAAATTTCCCAAGTATAGATCCACCAATTTCCCAAGTATAGATCCACCAATTTCCCAAGTATAGATTCACATATTTCCCAAGTATAGATTCACAAATTTCCCAAGCATAGATTCACAAATTTCCGAAGTATAGATTGACAAATTTTCCAAGCATAGATTCACAAATTTTCCAAGTATAGATTCACAAATTTCCCAAGCATAGATTCACAAATTTTCCAAGTATAGATTCACAAATTTCAAAAGTAGAGATTCACAAATTTCCCACGTATAGATTCACAAATTTCCCAAGTATTGATTCACAAATTTCCCAAGTATAGATCCACCAATTTCCCAAGTATAGATTCACAAATTTTCCAAGTATAGATTCACAAATTTCCCAAATATAGATTCACAAATTTTCCAAGTATAGATTCACAAATTTTCCAAGTATAGATTCACAAATTTCCGAAGTATAGATTCACAAATTTCCCAAGTATAGATCCACAAATTTCCTAAGTATAGACTGACAAATTTCCCAAGTATAGATTCACAAATGTTCCAAGTATAGATTCACAAATTTCCCAAGTATAGATTCACAAATTTTCCAAGTATAGATTCACAAATTTCCCAAGCATAGATTCACAAATTTTCCAAGTATAGATTCACAAATTTCCCAAGTAGAGATTCACAAATTTCCCAAGTATAGATTCACAAATTTCCCAAGCATAGATTCACAAATTTTCCAAGTATAGATCCACCAATTTCCCAAGTATAGATTCACAAATTTTCCAAGTATAGATCCACCAATTTCCCAAGTATAGATCCACCAATTTCCCAAGTAGAGATTCAGAAATTTTCCAAGTATAGATCCACCAATTTCCCAAGTATAGATTCACAAATTTTCCAAGTATAGATTCACAAATTTCCCAAATATAGATTCACAAATTTTCCTAGTATAGATTCACAAATTTCCCAAGTAAAGATTCACAGATTTCCCAAGTATAGATTCACAATTTTCCGAAGTATAGATTCACAAATTTCCCAAGTATAGATCCACAAATTTCCCAAGTATAGATTGACAAATTTCCCAAGTATAGATTCACAAATTTTCCAAGTATAGACTCACAAATTTCCCAAGTATGGATTCACAAATTTCCCAAGTATAGATCCACCAATTTCTCAAGTATAGATCCACCAATTTCCCAAGTATAGATCCACAAATTTCCTAAGTATAGACTGACAAATTTCCCAAGTATAGATTCACAAATGTTCCAAGTATAGATTCACAAATTTCCCAAGTATAGATTCACAAATTTTCCAAGTATAGATTCACAAATTTCCCAAGCATAGATTCACAAATTTTCCAAGTATAGATTCACAAATTTTCCAAGTATAGATTCACAAATTTCCGAAGTATAGATTCACAAATTTCCCAAGTATAGATCCACAAATTTCCTAAGTATAGACTGACAAATTTCCCAAGTATAGATTCACAAATGTTCCAAGTATAGATTCACAAATTTCCCAAGTATAGATTCACAAATTTTCCAAGTATAGATTCACAAATTTCCCAAGCATAGATTCACAAATTTTCCAAGTATAGATTCACAGATTTCCCAAGTATAGATTCACAATTTTCCGAAGTATAGATTCACAGATTTCCCAAGTATAGATTCACAATTTTCCGAAGTATAGATTCACAAATTTCCCAAGTATAGATCCACAAATTTCCCAAGTATAGATTGACAAATTTCCCAAGTATAGATTCACAAATTTTCCAAGTATAGACTCACAAATTTCCCAAGTATGGATTCACAAATTTCCCAAGTATAGATCCACCAATTTCTCAAGTATAGATCCACCAATTTCCCAAGTATAGATTCACATATTTCCCAAGTATAGATTCACAAATTTCCCAAGTATAGATTCACAAATTTTCCAAGTATAGATTCACAAATTTTCCAAGTATAGATTCACAAATGTTCCAAGTATAGATTCACAAATTTCCCAAGTATAGATTCACAAATTTTCCAAGTATAGATTCACAAATTTTTCAAGTATAGATTCACAAATTTTCCAAGTATAGATTCACAAATTTTCCAAATATAGATTCACAAATTTCCCAAGTATAGATTCACAAATTTCCCAAGTATAGATCCACCAATTTCCCAAGTATAGATCCACCAATTTCCCAAGTATAGATTCACATATTTCCCAAGTATAGATTCACAAATTTCCCAAGCATAGATTCACAAATTTCCGAAGTATAGATTGACAAATTTTCCAAGCAGAGATTCACAAATTTTCCAAGTATAGATTCACAAATTTCCCAAGCATAGATTCACAAATTTTCCAAGTATAGATTCACAAATTTCAAAAGTAGAGATTCACAAATTTCCCACGTATAGATTCACAAATTTCCCAAGTATTGATTCACAAATTTCCCAAGTATAGATCCACCAATTTCCCAAGTATAGATTCACAAATTTTCCAAGTATAGATTCACAAATTTCCCAAATATAGATTCACAAATTTTCCAAGTATAGATTCACAAATTTTCCAAGTATAGATTCACAAATTTCCGAAGTATAGATTCACAAATTTCCCAAGTATAGATCCACAAATTTCCTAAGTATAGACTGACAAATTTCCCAAGTATAGATTCACAAATGTTCCAAGTATAGATTCACAAATTTCCCAAGTATAGATTCAAAAATTTTCCAAGTATAGATTCACAAATTTCCCAAGCATAGATTCACAAATTTTCCAAGTATAGATTCACAAATTTCCCAAGTAGAGATTCACAAATTTCCCAAGTATAGATTCACAAATTTCCCAAACATAGATTCACAAATTTTCCAAGTATAGATCCACCAATTTCCCAAGTATAGATTCACAAATTTTCCAAGTATAGATCCACCAATTTCCCAAGTATAGATCCACCAATTTCCCAAGTATAGATTCAGAAATTTTCCAAGTATAGATCCACCAATTTCCCAAGTATAGATTCACAAATTTTCCAAGTATAGATTCACAAATTTCCCAAATATAGATTCACAAATTTTCCAAGTATAGATTCACAAATTTCCCAAGTAAAGATTCACAGATTTCCGAAGTATAGATTCACAAATTTCCCAAGTATAGATCCACAAATTTCCCAAGTATAGATTCACAAATTTTCCAAGTATAGATTCACAAATTTTTCAAGTATAGATTCACAAATTTCCCAAGTATAGATTCACAAATTTTTCAAGTATAGATTCACAAATTTTCCAAGTATATATTCACAAATTTTCCAAGTATAGATTCACAAATTTCCCAAGTATAGATTCACAAATTTCCCAAGTATAGATTGACAAATTTCCCAAGTATAGACTCACAAATGTTCCAAGTATAGATTCACAAATTTCCCAAGTATAGATTCACAAATTTTCCAAGTATAGATTCACAAATTTTTCAAGTATAGATTCACAAATTTTCCAAGTATATATTCACAAATTTTCCAAGTATAGATTCACAAATTTCCCAAGTATAGATCCACCAATTTCCCAAGTATAGATCCACCAATTTCCCAAGTATAGATTCACATATTTCCCAAGTATAGATTCACAAATTTTCCAAGTATAGATTCACAAATTTCCCAAATATAGATTCACAGATTTTCCAAGTATAGATTCACAAATTTCCCATGTATAGATTCACAAATTTCCCAAGTATAGATCCACAAATTTCCCAAGTATAGATTGACAAATTTCCCAAGTATAGATTCACAAATGTTCCAAGTATAGATTCACAAATTTCCCAAGTATAGATTCACAAATTTTCCAAGTATAGATTCACAAATTTTCCAAGTATAGATTCACAAATTTCCCAAGTATAGATTCACAAATTTCCCAAGTATGGATTCACAAATTTCCCAAGTATAGATTCACAAATTTTCCAAGTATAGATTCACAAATTTTCCAAGTATAGATTCACAAATTTTCCAAGTATAGACTCACAAATTTCCCAAGTATGGATTCACAAATTTCCCAAGTATAGATCCACCAATTTCTCAAGTATAGATCCACCAATTTCCCAAGTATAGATTCACATATTTCCCAAGTATAGATTCACAAATTTCCCAAGTATAGATTCACAAATTTCCGAAGTATAGATTCACAAATTTTCCAAGTATAGATTCACAAATTTTCCAAGTATAGATTCACAAATTTCCCAAGCATAGATTCACAAATTTTCCAAGTATAGATTCACAAATTTCCCAAGTAGAGATTCACAAATTTCCCACGTATAGATTCACAAATTTCCCAAGTATAGATTCACAAATTTCCCAAGTATAGATCCACCAATTTCCCAAGTATAGATTCACAAATTTTCCAAGTATAGATTCACAAATTTCCCAAATATAGATTCACAAATTTTCCAAGTATAGATTCACAAATTTCCCAAGTATAGATTCACAAATTTCCGAAGTATAGATTCACAAATTTCCCAAGTATAGATCCACAAATTTCCCAAGTATAGATTGACAAATTTCCCAAGTATAGATTCACAAATGTTCCAAGTATAGATTCACAAATTTCCCAAGTATAGATTCACAAATTTTCCAAGTATAGATTCACAAATTTTTCAAGTATAGATTCACAAATTTTCCAAGTATAGATTCACAAATTTTCCAAGTATAGATTCACAAATTTCCCAAGTATAGATTCACAAATTTCCCAAGTATAGATCCACCAATTTCCCAAGTATAGATCCACCAATTTCCCAAGTATAGATTCACAAATTTCCCAAGTATAGATCCACCAATTTCCCAAGTATAGATTCACAAATTTTCCAAGTATAGATTCACAAATTTCCCAAATATAGATTCACAAATTTTCCAAGTATAGATTCACAAATTTTCCAAGTATAGATTCACAAATTTCCGAAGTATAGATTCACAAATTTCCCAAGTATAGATCCACAAATTTCCTAAGTATAGACTGACAAATTTCCCAAGTATAGATTCACAAATGTTCCAAGTATAGATTCACAAATTTCCCAAGTATAGATTCACAAATTTTCCAAGTATAGATTCACAAATTTCCCAAGCATAGATTCACAAATTTTCCAAGTATAGATTCACAAATTTCCCAAGCAGAGATTCACAAATTTCCCAAGGATAGATTCACAAATTTCCCAAGCATAGATTCACAAATTTTCCAAGTATAGATCCACCAATTTCCCAAGTATAGATTCACAAATTTTCCAAGTATAGATCCACCAATTTCCCAAGTATAGATCCACCAATTTCCCAAGTATAGATTCAGAAATTTTCCAAGTATAGATCCACCAATTTCCCAAGTATAGATTCACAAATTTTCCAAGTATAGATTCACAAATTTCCCAAATATAGATTCACAAATTTTCCAAGTATAGATTCACAAATTTCCCAAGTAAAGATTCACAGATTTCCGAAGTATAGATTCACAAATTTCCCAAGTATAGATTCACAAATTTCCCAAGTAGAGATTCACAAATTTCCCACGTATAGATTCACAAATTTCCCAAGTATAGATTCACAAATTTCCCAAGTATAGATCCACCAATTTCCCAAGTATAGATTCACAAATTTTCCAAGTATAGATTCACAAATTTCCGAAGTATAGATTCACAAATTTCCCAAGTATAGATCCACAAATTTCCCAAGTATAGATTGACAAATTTCCCAAGTATAGATTCACAAATGTTCCAAGTATAGATTCACAAATTTCCCAAGTATAGATTCACAAATTTTCCAAGTATAGATTCACAAATTTTTCAAGTATAGATTCACAAATTTTCCAAGTATAGATTCACAAATTTTCCAAATATAGATTCACAAATTTCCCAAGTATAGATCCACCAATTTCCCAAGTATAGATCCACCAATTTCCCAAGTATAGATTCACATATTTCCCAAGTATAGATTCACAAATTTCCCAAGCATAGATTCACAAATTTCCGAAGTATAGATTGACAAATTTTCCAAGCATAGATTCACAAATTTTCCAAGTATAGATTCACAAATTTCCCAAGCATAGATTCACAAATTTTCCAAGTATAGATTCACAAATTTCAAAAGTAGAGATTCACAAATTTCCCACGTATAGATTCACAAATTTCCCAAGTATTGATTCACAAATTTCCCAAGTATAGATCCACCAATTTCCCAAGTATAGATTCACAAATTTTCCAAGTATAGATTCACAAATTTCCCAAATATAGATTCACAAATTTTCCAAGTATAGATTCACAAATTTTCCAAGTATAGATTCACAAATTTCCGAAGTATAGATTCACAAATTTCCCAAGTATAGATCCACAAATTTCCTAAGTATAGACTGACAAATTTCCCAAGTATAGATTCACAAATGTTCCAAGTATAGATTCACAAATTTCCCAAGTATAGATTCACAAATTTTCCAAGTATAGATTCACAAATTTCCCAAGCATAGATTCACAAATTTTCCAAGTATAGATTCACAAATTTCCCAAGTAGAGATTCACAAATTTCCCAAGTATAGATTCACAAATTTCCCAAGCATAGATTCACAAATTTTCCAAGTATAGATCCACCAATTTCCCAAGTATAGATTCACAAATTTTCCAAGTATAGATCCACCAATTTCCCAAGTATAGATCCACCAATTTCCCAAGTAGAGATTCAGAAATTTTCCAAGTATAGATCCACCAATTTCCCAAGTATAGATTCACAAATTTTCCAAGTATAGATTCACAAATTTCCCAAATATAGATTCACAAATTTTCCTAGTATAGATTCACAAATTTCCCAAGTAAAGATTCACAGATTTCCCAAGTATAGATTCACAATTTTCCGAAGTATAGATTCACAAATTTCCCAAGTATAGATCCACAAATTTCCCAAGTATAGATTGACAAATTTCCCAAGTATAGATTCACAAATTTTCCAAGTATAGACTCACAAATTTCCCAAGTATGGATTCACAAATTTCCCAAGTATAGATCCACCAATTTCTCAAGTATAGATCCACCAATTTCCCAAGTATAGATTCACATATTTCCCAAGTATAGATTCACAAATTTCCCAAGTATAGATTCACAAATTTCCGAAGTATAGATTCACAAATTTTCCAAGTATAGATTCACAAATTTTCCAAGTATAGATTCACAAATGTTCCAAGTATAGATTCACAAATTTCCCAAGTATAGATTCACAAATTTTCCAAGTATAGATTCACAAATTTTTCAAGTATAGATTCACAAATTTTCCAAGTATAGATTCACAAATTTTCCAAATATAGATTCACAAATTTCCCAAGTATAGATTCAAAAATTTCCCAAGTATAGATCCACCAATTTCCCAAGTATAGATCCACCAATTTCCCAAGTATAGATTCACATATTTCCCAAGTATAGATTCACAAATTTCCCAAGCATAGATTCACAAATTTCCGAAGTATAGATTGACAAATTTTCCAAGCAGAGATTCACAAATTTTCCAAGTATAGATTCACAAATTTCCCAAGCATAGATTCACAAATTTTCCAAGTATAGATTCACAAATTTCAAAAGTAGAGATTCACAAATTTCCCACGTATAGATTCACAAATTTCCCAAGTATTGATTCACAAATTTCCCAAGTATAGATCCACCAATTTCCCAAGTATAGATTCACAAATTTTCCAAGTATAGATTCACAAATTTCCCAAATATAGATTCACAAATTTTCCAAGTATAGATTCACAAATTTTCCAAGTATAGATTCACAAATTTCCGAAGTATAGATTCACAAATTTCCCAAGTATAGATCCACAAATTTCCTAAGTATAGACTGACAAATTTCCCAAGTATAGATTCATAAATGTTCCAAGTATAGATTCACAAATTTCCCAAGTATAGATTCACAAATTTTCCAAGTATAGATTCACAAATTTCCCAAGCATAGATTCACAAATTTTCCAAGTATAGATTCACAAATTTCCCAAGTAGAGATTCACAAATTTCCCAAGTATAGATTCACAAATTTCCCAAGCATAGATTCACAAATTTTCCAAGTATAGATCCACCAATTTCCCAAGTATAGATTCACAAATTTTCCAAGTATAGATCCACCAATTTCCCAAGTATAGATCCACCAATTTCCCAAGTAGAGATTCAGAAATTTTCCAAGTATAGATCCACCAATTTCCCAAGTATAGATTCACAAATTTTCCAAGTATAGATTCACAAATTTCCCAAATATAGATTCACAAATTTTCCTAGTATAGATTCACAAATTTCCCAAGTAAAGATTCACAGATTTCCCAAGTATAGATTCACAATTTTCCGAAGTATAGATTCACAAATTTCCCAAGTATAGATCCACAAATTTCCCAAGTATAGATTGACAAATTTCCCAAGTATAGATTCACAAATTTTCCAAGTATAGACTCACAAATTTCCCAAGTATGGATTCACAAATTTCCCAAGTATAGATCCACCAATTTCTCAAGTATAGATCCACCAATTTCCCAAGTATAGATTCACATATTTCCCAAGTATAGATTCACAAATTTCCCAAGTATAGATTCACAAATTTCCGAAGTATAGATTCACAAATTTTCCAAGTATAGATTCACAAATTTTCCAAGTATAGATTCACAAATGTTCCAAGTATAGATTCACAAATTTCCCAAGTATAGATTCACAAATTTTCCAAGTATAGATTCACAAATTTTTCAAGTATAGATTCACAAATTTTCCAAGTATAGATTCACAAATTTTCCAAATATAGATTCACAAATTTCCCAAGTATAGATTCACAAATTTCCCAAGTATAGATCCACCAATTTCCCAAGTATAGATCCACCAATTTCCCAAGTATAGATTCACATATTTCCCAAGTATAGATTCACAAATTTCCCAAGCATAGATTCACAAATTTCCGAAGTATAGATTGACAAATTTTCCAAGCAGAGATTCACAAATTTTCCAAGTATAGATTCACAAATTTCCCAAGCATAGATTCACAAATTTTCCAAGTATAGATTCACAAATTTCAAAAGTAGAGATTCACAAATTTCCCACGTATAGATTCACAAATTTCCCAAGTATTGATTCACAAATTTCCCAAGTATAGATCCACCAATTTCCCAAGTATAGATTCACAAATTTTCCAAGTATAGATTCACAAATTTCCCAAATATAGATTCACAAATTTTCCAAGTATAGATTCACAAATTTTCCAAGAATAGATTCACAAATTTCCCAAGTATAGATTCACAAATTTTCCAAGTATAGATTCACAAATTTCCAAGCATAGATTCACAAATTTTCCAAGTATAGATTCACAAATTTCCCAAGTAGAGATTCACAAATTTCCCAAGTATAGATTCACAAATTTCCCAAGCATAGATTCACAAATTTTCCAAGTATAGATCCACCAATTTCCCAAGTATAGATTCACAAATTTTCCAAGTATAGATCCACCAATTTCCCAAGTATAGATCCACCAATTTCCTAGTATAGATTCAGAAATTTTCCAAGTATAGATCCACCAATTTCCCAAGTATAGATTCACAAATTTTCCAAGTATAGATTCACAAATTTCCCAAATATAGATTCACAAATTTTCCTAGTATAGATTCACAAATTTCCCAAGTAAAGATTCACAGATTTCCCAAGTATAGATTCACAATTTTCCGAAGTATAGATTCACAAATTTCCCAAGTATAGATCCACAAATTTCCCAAGTATAGATTGACAAATTTCCCAAGTATAGATTCACAAATTTTCCAAGTATAGACTCACAAATTTCCCAAGTATGGATTCACAAATTTCCCAAGTATAGATCCACCAATTTCTCAAGTATAGATCCACCAATTTCCCAAGTATAGATTCACATATTTCCCAAGTATAGATTCACAAATTTCCCAAGTATAGATTCACAAATTTCCGAAGTATAGATTCACAAATTTTCCAAGTATAGATTCACAAATTTTCCAAGTATAGATTCACAAATGTTCCAAGTATAGATTCACAAATTTCCCAAGTATAGATTCACAAATTTTCCAAGTATAGATTCACAAATTTTTCAAGTATAGATTCACAAATTTTCCAAGTATAGATTCACAAATTTTCCAAATATAGATTCACAAATTTCCCAAGTATAGATTCAAAAATTTCCCAAGTATAGATCCACCAATTTCCCAAGTATAGATCCACCAATTTCCCAAGTATAGATTCACATATTTCCCAAGTATAGATTCACAAATTTCCCAAGCATAGATTCACAAATTTCCGAAGTATAGATTGACAAATTTTCCAAGCAGAGATTCACAAATTTTCCAAGTATAGATTCACAAATTTCCCAAGCATAGATTCACAAATTTTCCAAGTATAGATTCACAAATTTCAAAAGTAGAGATTCACAAATTTCCCACGTATAGATTCACAAATTTCCCAAGTATTGATTCACAAATTTCCCAAGTATAGATCCACCAATTTCCCAAGTATAGATTCACAAATTTTCCAAGTATAGATTCACAAATTTCCCAAATATAGATTCACAAATTTTCCAAGTATAGATTCACAAATTTTCCAAGTATAGATTCACAAATTTCCGAAGTATAGATTCACAAATTTCCCAAGTATAGATCCACAAATTTCCTAAGTATAGACTGACAAATTTCCCAAGTATAGATTCACAAATGTTCCAAGTATAGATTCACAAATTTCCCAAGTATAGATTCACAAATTTTCCAAGTATAGATTCACAAATTTCCCAAGCATAGATTCACAAATTTTCCAAGTATAGATTCACAAATTTCCCAAGTAGAGATTCACAAATTTCCCAAGTATAGATTCACAAATTTCCCAAGCATAGATTCACAAATTTTCCAAGTATAGATCCACCAATTTCCCAAGTATAGATTCACAAATTTTCCAAGTATAGATCCACCAATTTCCCAAGTATAGATCCACCAATTTCCCAAGTAGAGATTCAGAAATTTTCCAAGTATAGATCCACCAATTTCCCAAGTATAGATTCACAAATTTTCCAAGTATAGATTCACAAATTTCCCAAATATAGATTCACAAATTTTCCTAGTATAGATTCACAAATTTCCCAAGTAAAGATTCACAGATTTCCCAAGTATAGATTCACAATTTTCCGAAGTATAGATTCACAAATTTCCCAAGTATAGATCCACAAATTTCCCAAGTATAGATTGACAAATTTCCCAAGTATAGATTCACAAATTTTCCAAGTATAGACTCACAAATTTCCCAAGTATGGATTCACAAATTTCCCAAGTATAGATCCACCAATTTCTCAAGTATAGATCCACCAATTTCCCAAGTATAGATTCACATATTTCCCAAGTATAGATTCACAAATTTCCCAAGTATAGATTCACAAATTTCCGAAGTATAGATTCACAAATTTTCCAAGTATAGATTCACAAATTTTCCAAGTATAGATTCACAAATGTTCCAAGTATAGATTCACAAATTTCCCAAGTATAGATTCACAAATTTTCCAAGTATAGATTCACAAATTTTTCAAGTATAGATTCACAAATTTTCCAAGTATAGATTCACAAATTTTCCAAATATAGATTCACAAATTTCCCAAGTATAGATTCACAAATTTCCCAAGTATAGATCCACCAATTTCCCAAGTATAGATCCACCAATTTCCCAAGTATAGATTCACATATTTCCCAAGTATAGATTCACAAATTTCCCAAGCATAGATTCACAAATTTCCGAAGTATAGATTGACAAATTTTCCAAGCAGAGATTCACAAATTTTCCAAGTATAGATTCACAAATTTCCCAAGCATAGATTCACAAATTTTCCAAGTATAGATTCACAAATTTCAAAAGTAGAGATTCACAAATTTCCCACGTATAGATTCACAAATTTCCCAAGTATTGATTCACAAATTTCCCAAGTATAGATCCACCAATTTCCCAAGTATAGATTCACAAATTTTCCAAGTATAGATTCACAAATTTCCCAAATATAGATTCACAAATTTTCCAAGTATAGATTCACAAATTTTCCAAGTATAGATTCACAAATTTCCGAAGTATAGATTCACAAATTTCCCAAGTATAGATCCACAAATTTCCTAAGTATAGACTGACAAATTTCCCAAGTATAGATTCACAAATGTTCCAAGTATAGATTCACAAATTTCCCAAGTATAGATTCACAAATTTTCCAAGTATAGATTCACAAATTTCCAAGCATAGATTCACAAATTTTCCAAGTATAGATTCACAAATTTCCCAAGTAGAGATTCACAAATTTCCCAAGTATAGATTCACAAATTTCCCAAGCATAGATTCACAAATTTTCCAAGTATAGATCCACCAATTTCCCAAGTATAGATTCACAAATTTTCCAAGTATAGATCCACCAATTTCCCAAGTATAGATCCACCAATTTCCTAGTATAGATTCAGAAATTTTCCAAGTATAGATCCACCAATTTCCCAAGTATAGATTCACAAATTTTCCAAGTATAGATTCACAAATTTCCCAAGTATAGATCCACAAATTTCCTAAGTATAGACTGACAAATTTCCCAAGTATAGATTCACAAATGTTCCAAGTATAGATTCACAAATTTCCCAAGTATAGATTCACAAATTTTCCAAGTATAGATTCACAAATTTCCAAGCATAGATTCACAAATTTTCCAAGTATAGATTCACAAATTTCCCAAGTAGAGATTCACAAATTTCCCAAGTATAGATTCACAAATTTCCCAAGCATAGATTCACAAATTTTCCAAGTATAGATCCACCAATTTCCCAAGTATAGATTCACAAATTTTCCAAGTATAGATCCACCAATTTCCCAAGTATAGATCCACCAATTTCCCAAGTATAGATTCAGAAATTTTCCAAGTATAGATCCACCAATTTCCCAAGTATAGATTCACAAATTTTCCAAGTATAGATTCACAAATTTCCCAAATATAGATTCACAAATTTTCCAAGTATAGATTCACAAATTTCCCAAGTAAAGATTCACAGATTTCCCAAGTATAGATTCACAATTTTCCGAAGTATAGATTCACAAATTTCCCAAGTATAGATCCACAAATTTCCCAAGTATAGATTGACAAATTTCCCAAGTATAGATTCACAAATTTTCCAAGTATAGACTCACAAATTTCCCAAGTATGGATTCACAAATTTCCCAAGTATAGATCCACCAATTTCTCAAGTATAGATCCACCAATTTTCCAAGTATAGATTCACAAATTTTCCAAGTATAGATTCACAAATTTCCCAAGCATAGATTCACAAATTTTCCAAGTATAGATTCACAAATTTCCCAAGTAGAGGTTCACAAATTTTCCAAGTATAGATTCACAAATTTTCCAAGTATAGATTCACAAATTTTCCAAGTATAGATTCACAAATTTTCCAAGTATTTATTCACAAATTTCCCAAGTATAGATTCACATATTTCCCAAGTATAGATTCACAAATTTCCCAAGTATAGATTCACAAATTTCCCAAGTATAGATTCACAAATTTCCCAAGTATAGATTCACAAATTTTCCAAGCATAGATTCACAAATTTTCCAAGTATAGATTCACAAATTTTCCAAGTATAGATTCACAAATTTCCCAAGTATAGATTCACAAATTTCCCAAGTATAGATCCACCAATTTCTCAAGTATAGATCCACCAATTTCCCAAGTATAGATTCACATATTTCCCAAGTATAGATTCACAAATTTCCCAAGTATAGATTCACAAATTTCCGAAGTATAGATTCACAAATTTTTCAAGTATAGATTCACAAATTTTCCAAGTATAGATTCACAAATTTTCCAAATATAGATTCACAAATTTCCCAAGTATAGATTCACAAATTTCCCAAGTATAGATCCACCAATTTCCCAAGTATAGATCCACCAATTTCCCAAGTATAGATTCACATATTTCCCAAGTATAGATTCACAAATTTCCCAAGCATAGATTCACAAATTTCCGAAGTATAGATTGACAAATTTTCCAAGCAGAGATTCACAAATTTTCCAAGTATAGATTCACAAATTTCCCAAGCATAGATTCACAAATTTTCCAAGTATAGATTCACAAATTTCAAAAGTAGAGATTCACAAATTTCCCACGTATAGATTCACAAATTTCCCAAGTATTGATTCACAAATTTCCCAAGTATAGATCCACCAATTTCCCAAGTATAGATTCACAAATTTTCCAAGTATAGATTCACAAATTTCCCAAATATAGATCCACAAATTTTCCAAGTATAGATTCACAAATTTTCCAAGTATAGATTCACAAATTTCCGAAGTATAGATTCACAAATTTCCCAAGTATAGATCCACAAATTTCCTAAGTATAGACTGACAAATTTCCCAAGTATAGATTCACAAATGTTCCAAGTATAGATTCACAAATTTCCCAAGTATAGATTCACAAATTTTCCAAGTATAGATTCACAAATTTCCAAGCATAGATTCACAAATTTTCCAAGTATAGATTCACAAATTTCCCAAGTAGAGATTCACAAATTTCCCAAGTATAGATTCACAAATTTCCCAAGCATAGATTCACAAATTTTCCAAGTATAGATCCACCAATTTCCCAAGTATAGATTCACAAATTTTCCAAGTATAGATCCACCAATTTCCCAAGTATAGATCCACCAATTTCCTAGTATAGATTCAGAAATTTTCCAAGTATAGATCCACCAATTTCCCAAGTATAGATTCACAAATTTTCCAAGTATAGATTCACAAATTTCCCAAGTATAGATCCACAAATTTCCTAAGTATAGACTGACAAATTTCCCAAGTATAGATTCACAAATGTTCCAAGTATAGATTCACAAATTTCCCAAGTATAGATTCACAAATTTTCCAAGTATAGATTCACAAATTTCCAAGCATAGATTCACAAATTTTCCAAGTATAGATTCACAAATTTCCCAAGTAGAGATTCACAAATTTCCCAAGTATAGATTCACAAATTTCCCAAGCATAGATTCACAAATTTTCCAAGTATAGATCCACCAATTTCCCAAGTATAGATTCACAAATTTTCCAAGTATAGATCCACCAATTTCCCAAGTATAGATCCACCAATTTCCCAAGTATAGATTCAGAAATTTTCCAAGTATAGATCCACCAATTTCCCAAGTATAGATTCACAAATTTTCCAAGTATAGATTCACAAATTTCCCAAATATAGATTCACAAATTTTCCAAGTATAGATTCACAAATTTCCCAAGTAAAGATTCACAGATTTCCCAAGTATAGATTCACAATTTTCCGAAGTATAGATTCACAAATTTCCCAAGTATAGATCCACAAATTTCCCAAGTATAGATTGACAAATTTCCCAAGTATAGATTCACAAATTTTCCAAGTATAGACTCACAAATTTCCCAAGTATGGATTCACAAATTTCCCAAGTATAGATCCACCAATTTCTCAAGTATAGATCCACCAATTTTCCAAGTATAGATTCACAAATTTTCCAAGTATAGATTCACAAATTTCCCAAGCATAGATTCACAAATTTTCCAAGTATAGATTCACAAATTTCCCAAGTAGAGGTTCACAAATTTTCCAAGTATAGATTCACAAATTTTCCAAGTATAGATTCACAAATTTTCCAAGTATAGATTCACAAATTTTCCAAGTATTTATTCACAAATTTCCCAAGTATAGATTCACATATTTCCCAAGTATAGATTCACAAATTTCCCAAGTATAGATTCACAAATTTCCCAAGTATAGATTCACAAATTTTCCAAGCATAGATTCACAAATTTTCCAAGTATAGATTCACAAATTTTCCAAGTATAGATTCACAAATTTCCCAAGTATAGATTCACAAATTTCCCAAGTATAGATCCACCAATTTCTCAAGTATAGATCCACCAATTTCCCAAGTATAGATTCACATATTTCCCAAGTATAGATTCACAAATTTCCCAAGTATAGATTCACAAATTTCCGAAGTATAGATTCACAAATTTTCCAAGTATAGATTCACAAATTTTCCAAGTATAGATTCACAAATTTCCCAAGCATAGATTCACAAATTTTCCAAGTATAGATTCACAAATTTCCCAAGTAGAGATTCACAAATTTCCCAAGTATAGATTCACAAATTTTCCAAGTATAGATTCACAAATTTCCAAGCATAGATTCACAAATTTTCCAAGTATAGATTCACAAATTTCCCAAGTATAGATTCACAAATTTCCCAAGTATAGATCCACCAATTTCCCAAGTATAGATTCACAAATTTTCCAAGTATAGATTCACAAATTTCCCAAGTATAGATTCACAAATTTTCCAAGTATAGATTCACAAATTTCCAAGCATAGATTCACAAATTTTCCAAGTATAGATTCACAAATTTCCCAAGTAGAGATTCACAAATTTCCCAAGTATAGATTCACAAATTTCCCAAGCATAGATTCACAAATTTTCCAAGTATAGATCCACCAATTTCCCAAGTATAGATTCACAAATTTTCCAAGTATAGATCCACCAATTTCCCAAGTATAGATCCACCAATTTCCCAAGTATAGATTCAGAAATTTTCCAAGTATAGATCCACCAATTTCCCAAGTATAGATTCACAAATTTTCCAAGTATAGATTCACAAATTTCCCAAATATAGATTCACAAATTTTCCAAGTATAGATTCACAAATTTCCCAAGTAAAGATTCACAGATTTCCCAAGTATAGATTCACAATTTTCCGAAGCATAGATTCACAAATTTCCCAAGAATAGATCCACAAATTTCCCAAGTATAGATTGACAAATTTCCCCAGTATAGATTCACAAATTTTCCAAGTATAGACTCACAAATTTCCCAAGTATGGATTCACAAATTTCCCAAGTATAGATCCACCAATTTCTCAAGTATAGATCCACCAATTTCCCAAGTATAGATTCACATATTTCCCAAGTATAGATTCACAAATTTCCCAAGTATAGATTCACAAATTTCCGAAGTATAGATTCACAAATTTTCCAAGTATAGATTCACAAATTTTCCAAGTATAGATTCACAAATTTTCCAAGTATAGATTCACAAATTTCCCAAGTAGAGGTTCACAAATTTTCCAAGTATAGATTCACAAATTTTCCAAGTATAGATTCACAAATTTTCCAAGTATAGATTCACAAATTTTCCAAGTATTTATTCACAAATTTCCCAAGTATAGATTCACATATTTCCCAAGTATAGATTCACAAATTTCCCAAGTATAGATTCACAAATTTCCCAAGTATAGATTCACAAATTTTCCAAGCATAGATTCACAAATTTTCCAAGTATAGATTCACAAATTTTCCAAGTATAGATTCACAAATTTCCCAAGTATAGATTCACAAATTTCCCAAGTATAGATCCACCAATTTCTCAAGTATAGATCCACCAATTTCCCAAGTATAGATTCACATATTTCCCAAGTATAGATTCACAAATTTCCCAAGTATAGATTCTCAAATTTCCGAAGTATAGATTCACAAATTTTCCAAGTATAGATTCACAAATTTTCCAAGTATAGATTCACAAATTTCCCAAGCATAGATTCACAAATTTTCCAAGTATAGATTCACAAATTTCCCAAGTAGAGATTCACAAATTTCCCACGTATAGATTCACAAATTTCCCAAGTATAGATTCACAAATTTCCCAAGTATAGATCCACCAATTTCCCAAGTATAGATTCACAAATTTTCCAAGTATAGATTCACAAATTTCCCAAATATAGATTCACAAATTTTCCAAGTATAGATTCACAAATTTCCCAAGTATAGATTCACAAATTTCCGAGGTATATATTCACAAATTTCCCAAGTATAGATCCACAAATTTCCCAAGTTTAGATTGACAAATTTCCCAAGTATAGATTCACAAATGTTCCAAGTATAGATTCACAAATTTCCCAAGTATAGATTCACAAATTTTCCAAGTATAGATTCACAAATTTTCCAAGTATAGATTCACAAACTTTCCAAGTATAGATTCACAAATTTTCCAAGTATAGATTCACAAATTTCCCAAGTATAGATTCACAAATTTCCCAAGTATAGATTCACAAATTTTCCAAGTATAGATTCACAAATTTCCCAAATATAGATTCACATATTTTCCAAGTATAGATTCACAAATTTCCCAAGTAAAGATTCACAAATTTCCGAAGTATAGATTCACAAATTTCCCAAGTATAGATCCACAAATTTCCCATGTATAGATTCACAAATTTTCCAAGTATAGATTCACAAATTTTCCAAGTATAGATTCACAAATTTCCCAAGTAGAGATTCACAAATTTCCCAAGTATAGATTCACAAATTTCCCAAGCATAGATTCACAAATTTTCCAAGTATAGATCCACCAATTTCCCAAGTATAGATTCACAAATTTTCCAAGTATAGATCCACCAATTTCCCAAGTATAGATCCACCAATTTCCCAAGTATAGATTCACATATTTCCCAAGTATAGATTCACAAATTTCCCAAGTATAGATTCACAAATTTTCTAAGCATAGATTCACAAATTTTCCAAGTATAGATTCACAAATTTTCCAAGTATAGATTCACAAATTTCCCAAGTATAGATTCACAAATTTCCCAAGTATAGATCCACCAATTTCTCAAGTATAGATCCACCAATTTCCCAAGTATAGATTCACATATTTCCCAAGTATAGATTCACAAATTTCCCAAGCATAGATTCACAAATTTTCCAAGTATAGATCCACCAATTTCCTAAGTATAGATTCACAAATTTTCCAAGTATAGATCCACCAATTTCCCAAGTATAGATCCACCAATTTCCCAAGTATAGATTCACATATTTCCCAAGTATAGATTCACAAATTTCCCAAGTATAGATTCACAAATTTTCCAAGCATAGATTCACAAATTTTCCAAGTATAGATTCACAAATTTTCCAAGTATAGATTCACAAATTTCCCAAGTATAGATTCACAAATTTCCCAAGTATAGATCCACCAATTTCTCAAGTATAGATCCACCAATTTCCCAAGTATAGATTCACATATTTCCCAAGTATAGATACACAAATTTCCCAAGTATAGATTCACAAATTTCCGAAGTATAGATTCACAAATTTTCCAAGTATAGATTCACAAATTTTCCAAGTATAGATTCACAAATTTCCCACGTATAGATTCACAAATTTCCCAAGTATAGATTCACAAATTTCCCAAGTATAGATCCACCAATTTCCCAAGTATAGATTCACAAATTTTCCAAGTATAGATTCACAAATTTCCCAAATATAGATTCACAAATTTTCCAAGTATAGATTCACAAATTTCCCAAGTATAGATTCACAAATTTTCCAAGTATAGATTCACAAATTTCCCAAATATAGATTCACAAATTTTCCAAGTATAGATTCACAAATTTCCCAAGTATAGATCCACAAATTTCCCAAGTATAGATTGACAAATTTCCCAAGTATAGATTCACAAATGTTCCAAGTATAGATTCACAAATTTCCCAAGTATAGATTCACAAATTTTCCAAGTATAGATTCACAAATTTTCCAAGTATAGATTCACAAACTTTCCAAGTATAGATTCACAAATTTTCCAAGTATAGATTCACAAATTTCCCAAGTATAGATTCACAAATTTCCCAAGTATAGATCCACCAATTTCCCAAGTATAGATACACCAATTTCACAAGTATAGATTCACATATTTCCCAAGTATAGATTCACAAATTTCCCAAGTATAGATTCACAAATTTCCGTAGTATAGATTCACAAATTTTCCAAGTATAGATTCACAAATTTTACAAGTATAGATTCACAATTTTCCCAAGCATAGATTCACAAATTTTCCAAGTATAGATTCACAAATTTCCCAAGTAGAGATTCACAAATTTCCCACGTATAGATTCACAAATTTCCCAAGTATAGATTCACAAATTTCCCAAGTATAGATCCACCAATTTCCCAAGTATAGATTCACAAATTTTCCAAGTATAGATTCACAAATTTCCCAAATATAGATTCACAAATTTTCCAAGTATAGATTCACAAATTTCCCAAGTATAGATTCACAAATTTCCGAGGTATATATTCACAAATTTCCCAAGTATAGATCCACAAATTTCCCAAGTATAGATTGACAAATTTCCCAAGTATAGATTCACAAATGTTCCAAGTATAGATTCACAAATTTCCCAAGTATAGATTCACAAATTTTCCAAGTATAGATTCACAAATTTTCCAAGTATAGATTCACAAACTTTTGAAAAAAAGATTCACAAATTTTCCAAGTATAGATTCACAAATTTCCCAAGTATAGATTCACAAATTTCCCAAGTATAGATCCACCAATTTCCCAAGTATAGATACACCAATTTCACAAGTATAGATTCACATATTTCCCAAGTATAGATTCACAAATTTCCCAAGTATAGATTCACAAATTTCCGTAGTATAGATTCACAAATTTTCCAAGTATAGATTCACAAATTTTACAAATATAGATTCACAAATTTCCCAAGCATAGATTCACAAATTTTCCAAGTATAGATTCACAAATTTCCCAAGTAGAGATTCACAAATTTCCCACGTACAGATTCACAAATTTCCCAAGTATAGATTCACAAATTTCCCAAGTATAGATCCACCAATTTCCCAAGTATAGATTCACAAGTTTTCCAAGTATAGATTCACAAATTTCCCAAATATAGATTCACAAATTTTCCAAGTATAGATTCACAAATTTCCCAAGTAAAGATTCACAAATTTCCGAAGTATAGATTCACAAATTTCCTAAGTATAAATCCACAAATTTCCCATGTATAGATTCACAAATTTTCCAAGTATAGATTCACAAATTTTCCAAGTATAGATTCACAAATTTCCCAAGTAGAGATTCACAAATTTCCCAAGTATAGATTCACAAATTTCCCAAGCATAGATTCACAAATTTTCCAAGTATAGATCCACCAATTTCCCAAGTATAGATTCACAAATTTTCCAAGTATAGATCCACCAATTTCCCAAGTATAGATCCACCAATTTCCCAAGTATAGATTCAGAAATTTTCCAAGTATAGATCCACCAATTTCCCAAGTATAGATTCACAAATTTTCCAAGTATAGATTCACAAATTTCCCAAATATAGATTCACAAATTTTCCAAGTATAGATTCACAAATTTCCCAAGTAAAGATTCACAGATTTCCGAAGTATAGATTCACAAATTTCCCAAGTATAGATCCACAAATTTCCCAAGTATAGATTCACAAATTTTCCAAGTATAGATTCACAAATTTTTCAAGTATAGATTCACAAATTTTCCAAGTATAGATTCACAAATTTTCCAAGTATAGATTCACAAATTTCCCAAGTATAGATTCACAAATTTCCCAAGTATAGATTCACAAATTTACCAAGTATAGATTCACAAATTTCCCAAGTTTAGATTCACAAATTTTCCAAGTATAGATTCACAAATTTTCCAAGTATAGATTCACAAATTTTTCAAGTATAGATTCACAAATTTTCCAAATATAGATTCACAAATTTCCCAAGTATAGATCCACCAATTTCCCAAGTATATCCACCAATTTCCCAAGTATAGATTCACAAATTTTCCAAGTATAGATTCACAAATTTTCCAAGTATAGATTCACAAATTTTCCAAGTATAGATTCACAAATTTTCCAAGTATAGATTCACAAATTTTCCAAGTATAGATTCACAAATTTCCCAAGTATAGATTCACAAATTTCCCAAGTATAGATTCACAAATTTCCCAAGTATAGATTCACAAATTTTCCAAGTATAGATTCACAAATTTTCCAAGTATAGATTCACAAATTTTCCAAGTATAGATTCACAAATTTCCTAAGTATAGATTCACAAATTTCCCAAGTATAGATCCACCAATTTCTCAAGTATAGATCCACCAATTTCCCAAGTATAGATTCATATATTTCCCAAGTATAGATTCACAAATTTCCCAAGTATAGATTCACAAATTTCCGAAGTATAGATTCACAAATTTTCCAAGTATAGATTCACAAATTTTCCAAGTATAGATTCACAAATTTCCCAAGCATAGATTCACAAATTTTCCAAGTATAGATTCACAAATTTCCCAAGTAGAGATTCACAAATTTCCCACGTATAGATTCACAAATTTCCCAAGTATAGATTCACAAATTTCCCAAGTATAGATCCACCAATTTCCCAAGTATAGATTCACAAATTTTCCAAGTATAGATTCACAAATTTCCCAAATATAGATTCACAAATTTTCCAAGTATAGATTCACAAATTTCCCAAGTATAGATTCACAAATTTCCGAAGTATATATTCACAAATTTCCCAAGTATAGATCCACAAATTTCCCAAGTCTATACTTGGGAAATTTGTGGATCTATACTTGGGAAATTTGTGAATATATACTTCGGAAATTTGTGAATCTATACTTGGGAAATTTGTGAATCTATACTTGGAAAATTTGTGAATCTATATTTGGGAAATTTGTGAATCTATACTTGGAAAATTTGTGAATCTATACTTGGGACAAATTTCCCAAGTATAGATTCACAAATGTTCCAAGTATAGATTCACAAATTTCCCAAGTATAGATTCATAAATTTTCCAAGTATAGATTCACAAATTTTCCAAGTATAGATTCACAAATTTTCCAAGTATAGATTCACAAATTTTCCAAGTATAGATTCACAAATTTCCCAAGTATAGATTCACAAATTTCCCAAGTATAGATCCACCAATTTCCCAAGTATAGATACACCAATTTCACAAGTATAGATTCACATATTTCCCAAGTATAGATTCACAAATTTCCGTAGTATAGATTCACAAATTTTCCAAGTATAGATTCACAAATTTTCCAAGTATAGATTCACAAATTTTACAAGTATAGATTCACAAATTTCCCAAGCATAGATTCACAAATTTTCCAAGTATAGATTCACAAATTTTCCAAGTATAGATTCACAAATTTCCCAAGTATAGATTCACAAATTTCCCAAGTATAGATCCACCAATTTCCCAAGTATAGATACACAGATTTCACAAGTATAGATTCAGATATTTCCCAAGTATAGATTCACAAATTTCCGTAGTATAGATTCACAAATTTTCCAAGTATAGATTCACAAATTTTCCAAGTATAGATTCACAAATTTTACAAGTATAGATTCACAAATTTCCCAAGCATAGATTCACAAATTTTCCAAGTATAGATTCACAAATTTCCCAAGTAGAGATTCAAAAATTTCCCACGTACAGATTCACAAATTTCCCAAGTATAGATTCACAAATTTCCCAAGTATAGATCCACCAATTTCCCAAGTATAGATTCACAAATTTTCCAAGTATAGATTCACAAATTTTCCAAGTATAGATTCACAAACTTTCCAAGTATAGATTCACAAATTTTCCAAGTATAGATTCACAAATTTCCCAAGTATAGATTCACAAATTTCCCAAGTATAGATCCACCAATTTCCCAAGTATAGATACACCAATTTCACAAGTATAGATTCACATATTTCCCAAGTATAGATTCACAAATTTCCCAAGTATAGATTCACAAATTTCCGTAGTATAGATTCACAAATTTTCCAAGTATAGATTCACAAATTTTACAAGTATAGATTCACAAATTTCCCAAGCATAGATTCACAAATTTTCCTAGTATAGATTCACAAATTTCCCAAGTAGAGATTCACAAATTTCCCACGTACAGATTCACAAATTTCCCAAGTATAGATTCACAAATTTCCCAAGTATAGATTCACAAATTTCCCAAGTATAGATCCACCAATTTCCCAAGTATAGATTCACAAATTTTCCAAGTATAGATTCACAAATTTCCCAAATATAGATTCACAAATTTTCCAAGTATAGATTCACAAATTTCCCAAGTAAAGATTCACAAATTTCCGAAGTATAGATTCACAAATTTCCCAAGTATAGATTCACAAATTTCCCAAGTATAGATCCACCAATTTCCCAAGTATAGATACACCAATTTCACAAGTATAGATTCACATATTTCCCAAGTATAGATTCACAAATTTCCGTAGTATAGATTCACAAATTTTCCAAGTATAGATTCACAAATTTTCCAAGTATAGATTCACAAATTTTACAAGTATAGATTCACAAATTTCCCAAGCATAGATTCACAAATTTTCCAAGTATAGATTCACAAATTTCCCAAGTAGAGATTCAAAAATTTCCCACGTACAGATTCACAAATTTCCCAAGTATAGATTCACAAATTTCCCAAGTATAGATCCACCAATTTCCCAAGTATAGATTCACAAATTTTCCAAGTATAGATTCACAAATTTTCCAAGTATAGATTCACAAACTTTCCAAGTATAGATTCACAAATTTTCCAAGTATAGATTCACAAATTTCCCAAGTATAGATTCACAAATTTCCCAAGTATAGATCCACCAATTTCCCAAGTATAGATACACCAATTTCACAAGTATAGATTCACATATTTCCCAAGTATAGATTCACAAATTTCCCAAGTATAGATTCACAAATTTCCGTAGTATAGATTCACAAATTTTCCAAGTATAGATTCACAAATTTTACAAGTATAGATTCACAAATTTCCCAAGCATAGATTCACAAATTTTCCAAGTATAGATTCACAAATTTCCCAAGTAGAGATTCACAAATTTCCCACGTACAGATTCACAAATTTCCCAAGTATAGATTCACAAATTTCCCAAGTATAGATTCACAAATTTCCCAAGTATAGATCCACCAATTTCCCAAGTATAGATTCACAAATTTTCCAAGTATAGATTCACAAATTTTCCAAATATAGATTCACAAATTTTCCAAGTATAGATTCACAAATTTCCCAAGTAAAGATTCACAAATTTCCGAAGTATAGATTCACAAATTTCCCAAGTATAGATCCACAAATTTCCCATGTATAGATTCACAAATTTTCCAAGTATAGATTCACAAATTTTCCAAGTATAGATTCACAAATTTCCCAAGTAGAGATTCACAAATTTCCCAAGTATAGATTCACAAATTTCCCAAGCATAGATTCACAAATTTTCCAAGTATAGATCCACCAATTTCCCAAGTATAGATTCACAAATTTTCCAAGTATGGATCCACCAATTTCCCAAGTATAGATCCACCAATTTCCCAAGTATAGATTCAGAAATTTTCAAAGTATAGATCCATAAATTTCCCAAGTATAGATTCACAAATTTTCCAAGTATAGATTCAGAAATTTCCCAAATATAGATTCACAAATTTTCCAAGTATAGATTCACAAATTTCCCAAGTAAAGATTCACAGATTTCCGAAGTATAGATTCACAAATTTCCCAAGTATAGATCCACAAATTTCCCAAGTATAGATTCACAAATTTTCCAAGTATAGATTCACAAATTTTTCAAGTATAGATTCACAAATTTCCCAAGTATAGATCCACCAATTTCCCAAGTATAGATTCACAAATTTTCCAAGTATAGATTCACAAATTTCCCAAATATAGATTCACAAATTTTCCAAGTATAGATTCACAAATTTCCCAAGTATAGATTCACAAATTTCCGAAGTATATATTCACAAATTTCCCAAGTATAGATCCACAAATTTCCCAAGTATAGATTGACAAATTTCCCAAGTATAGATTCACAAATGTTCCAAGTATAGATTCACAAATTTCCCAAGTATAGATTCACAAATTTTCCAAGTATAGATTCACAAATTTTCCAAGTATAGATTCACAAATTTTCCAAGTATAGATTCACAAATTTTCCAAGTATAGATTCACAAATTTCCCAAGTATAGATTCACAAATTTCCCAAGTATAGATCCACCAATTTCCCAAGTATAGATACACCAATTTCACAAGTATTGATTCACATATTTCCCAAGTATAGATTCACAAATTTCCGTAGTATAGATTCACAAATTTTCCAAGTATAGATTCACAAATTTTCCAAGTATAGATTCACAAATTTTACAAGTATAGATTCACAAATTTCCCAAGCATAGATTCACAAATTTTCCAAGTATAGATTCACAAATTTCCCAAGTAGAGATTCAAAAATTTCCCACGTACAGATTCACAAATTTCCCAAGTATAGATTCACAAATTTCCCAAGTATAGATCCACCAATTTCCCAAGTATAGATTCACAAATTTTCCAAGTATAGATTCACAAATTTTCCAAGTATAGATTCACAAACTTTCCAAGTATAGATTCACAAATTTTCCAAGTATAGATTCACAAATTTCCCAAGTATAGATTCACAAATTTCCCAAGTATAGATCCACCAATTTCCCAAGTATAGATACACCAATTTCACAAGTATAGATTCACATATTTCCCAAGTATAGATTCACAAATTTCCCAAGTATAGATTCACAAATTTCCGTAGTATAGATTCACAAATTTTCCAAGTATAGATTCACAAATTTTACAAGTATAGATTCACAAATTTCCCAAGCATAGATTCACAAATTTTCCAAGTATAGATTCACAAATTTCCCAAGTAGAGATTCACAAATTTCCCACGTACAGATTCACAAATTTCCCAAGTATAGATTCACAAATTTCCCAAGTATAGATTCACAAATTTCCCAAGTATAGATCCACCAATTTCCCAAGTATAGATTCACAAATTTTCCAAGTATAGATTCACAAATTTCCCAAATATAGATTCACAAATTTTCCAAGTATAGATTCACAAATTTCCCAAGTAAAGATTCACAAATTTCCGAAGTATAGATTCACAAATTTCCCAAGTATAGATCCACAAATTTCCCATGTATAGATTCACAAATTTTCCAAGTATAGATTCACAAATTTTCCAAGTATAGATTCACAAATTTCCCAAGTAGAGATTCACAAATTTCCCAAGTATAGATTCACAAATTTCCCAAGCATAGATTCACAAATTTTCCAAGTATAGATCCACCAATTTCCCAAGTATAGATTCACAAATTTTCCAAGTATAGATCCACCAATTTCCCAAGTATAGATCCACCAATTTCCCAAGTATAGATTCAGAAATTTTCCAAGTATAGATCCATAAATTTCCCAAGTATAGATTCACAAATTTTCCAAGTATAGATTCAGAAATTTCCCAAATATAGATTCACAAATTTTCCAAGTATAGATTCACAAATTTCCCAAGTAAAGATTCACAGATTTCCGAAGTATAGATTCACAAATTTCCCAAGTATAGATCCACAAATTTCCCAAGTATAGATTCACAAATTTTCCAAGTATAGATTCACAAATTTTTCAAGTATAGATTCACAAATTTTCCAAGTATAGATTCACAAATTTTCCAAGCATAGATTCACAAATTTCCCAAGTATAGATTCACAAATTTCCCAAGTATAGATTCACAAATTTACCAAGTATAGATTCACAAATTTCCCAAGTTTAGATTCACAAATTTTCCAAGTATAGATTCACAAATTTTCCAAGTATAGATTCACAAATTTTTCAAGTATAGATTCACAAATTTTCCAAATATAGATTCACAAATTTCCCAAGTATAGATCCACCAATTTCCCAAGTATATCCACCAATTTCCCAAGTATAGATTCACAAATTTTCCAAGTATAGATTCACAAATTTTCCAAGTATAGATTCACAAATTTTCCAAGTATAGATTCACAAATTTTCCATGTATAGATTCACAAATTTCCCAAGTATAGATTCACAAATTTCCCAAGTATAGATTCACAAATTTCCCAAGTATAGATTCACAAATTTTCCAAGTATAGATTCACAAATTTTCCAAGTATAGATTCACAAATTTTCCAAGTATAGATTCACAAATTTCCCAAGTATAGATTCACAAATTTCCCAAGTATAGATCCACCAATTTCTCAAGTATAGATCCACCAATTTCCCAAGTATAGATTCATATATTTCCCAAGTATAGATTCACAAATTTCCCAAGTATAGATTCACAAATTTCCGAAGTATAGATTCACAAATTTTCCAAGTATAGATTCACAAATTTTCCAAGTATAGATTCACAAATTTCCCAAGCATAGATTCACAAATTTTCCAAGTATAGATTCAAAAATTTCCCAAGTAGAGATTCACAAATTTCCCACGTATAGATTCACAAATTTCCCAAGTATAGATTCACAAATTTCCCAAGTATAGATCCACCAATTTCCCAAGTATAGATTCACAAATTTTCCAAGTATAGATTCACAAATTTCCCAAATATAGATTCACAAATTTTCCAAGTATAGATTCACAAATTTCCCAAGTATAGATTCACAAATTTCCGAAGTATATATTCACAAATTTCCCAAGTATAGATCCACAAATTTCCCAAGTATAGATTGACAAATTTCCCAAGTATAGATTCACAAATGTTCCTAGTATAGATTCACAAATTTCCCAAGCATAGATTCACAAATTTTCCAAGTATAGATTCACAAATTTTCCAAGTATAGATTCACAAATTTGCCAAGTATAGATTCACAAATTTTCCAAGTATAGATTCACAAATTTCCCAAGTATAGATTCACAAATTTCCCAAGTATAGATCCACCAATTTCACAAGTATAGATTCACATATTTCCCAAGTATAGATTCACAAATTTCCGTAGTATAGACTCACAAATTTTCCAAGTATAGATTCACAAATTTTCCAAGTATAGATTCACAAATTTTACAAGTATAGATTCACAAATTTCCCAAGCATAGATTCACAAATTTTCCAAGTATAGATTCACAAATTTCCCAAGTAGAGATTCACAAATTTCCCACGTACAGATTCACAAATTTCCCAAGTATAGATTCACAAATTTCCCAAGTATAGATCCACCAATTTCCCAAGTATAGATTCACAAATTTTCCAAGTATAGATTCACAAATTTCCCAAATATAGATTCACAAATTTTCCAAGTATAGATTCACAAATTTCCCAAGTAAAGATTCACAAATTTCCGAAGTATAGATTCACAAATTTCCCAAGTATAGATCCACAAATTTCCCATGTATAGATTCACAAATTTTCCAAGTATAGATTCACAAATTTTTCAAGTATAGATTCACAAATTTTCCAAGTATAGATTCACAAATTTTGCAAGTATAGATTCACAAATTTCCCAAGTATAGATTCACAAATTTTCCAAATATAGATTCACAAATTTCCCAAGTATAGATCCACCAATTTCCCAAGTTTATCCACCAATTTCCCAAGTATAGATTCATAAATTTTCCAAGTATAGATTCACAAATTTTCCAAGTATAGATTCTCAAATTTTCCAAGTATAGATTCACAAATTTTCCAAGTATAGATTCACAAATTTTCCAAGTATAGATTCACAAATTTTCCAAGTATAGATTCACAAATTTTCCAAGTATAGATTCACAAATTTCCCAAGTATAGATTCACAAATTTCCCAAGTATAGATTCACAAATTTTCCAAGTATAGATTCACAAATTTTCCAAGTATAGATTCACAAATTTTCCAAGTATAGATTCACAAATTTCCCAAGTATAGATTCACAAATTTCCCAAGTATAGATTCACAAATTTCCCAAGTATAGATTCACAAATTTTCCAAGTATAGATTCACAAATTTTCCAAGTATAGATTCACAAATTTTCCAAGTATAGATTCACAAATTTCCCAAGTATAGATTCACAAATTTCCCAAGTATAGATCCACCAATTTCTCAAGTATAGATCCACCAATTTCCCAAGTATAGATTCATATATTTCCCAAGTATAGATTCACAAATTTCCCAAGTATAGATTCACAAATTTCCGAAGTATAGATTCACAAATTTTCCAAGTATAGATTCACAAATTTTCCAAGTATAGATTCACAAATTTCCCAAGCATAGATTCACAAATTTTCCAAGTATAGATTCAAAAATTTCCCAAGTAGAGATTCACAAATTTCCCACGTATAGATTCACAAATTTCCCTAGTATAGATTCACAAATTTCCCAAGTATAGATCCACCAATTTCCCAAGTATAGATTCACAAATTTTCCAAGTATAGATTCACAAATTTCCCAAATATAGATTCACAAATTTTCCAAGTATAGATTCACAAATTTCCCAAGTATAGATTCACAAATTTCCGAAGTATATATTCACAAATTTCCCAAGTATAGATCCACAAATTTCCCAAGTATAGATTGACAAATTTCCCAAGTATAGATTCACAAATGTTCCTAGTATAGATTCACAAATTTCCCAAGCATAGATTCACAAATTTTCCAAGTATAGATTCACAAATTTTCCAAGTATAGATTCACAAATTTGCCAAGTATAGATTCACAAATTTTCCAAGTATAGATTCACAAATTTCCCAAGTATAGATTCACAAATTTCCCAAGTATAGATCCACCAATTTCACAAGTATAGATTCACATATTTCCCAAGTATAGATTCACAAATTTCCGTAGTATAGACTCACAAATTTTCCAAGTATAGATTCACAAATTTTCCAAGTATAGATTCACAAATTTTACAAGTATAGATTCACAAATTTCCCAAGCATAGATTCACAAATTTTCCAAGTATAGATTCACAAATTTCCCAAGTAGAGATTCACAAATTTCCCACGTACAGATTCACAAATTTCCCAAGTATAGATTCACAAATTTCCCAAGTATAGATCCACCAATTTCCCAAGTATAGATTCACAAATTTTCCAAGTATAGATTCACAAATTTCCCAAATATAGATTCACAAATTTTCCAAGTATAGATTCACAAATTTCCCAAGTAAAGATTCACAAATTTCCGAAGTATAGATTCACAAATTTCCCAAGTATAGATCCACAAATTTCCCATGTATAGATTCACAAATTTTCCAAGTATAGATTCACAAATTTTTCAAGTATAGATTCACAAATTTTCCAAGTATAGATTCACAAATTTTGCAAGTATAGATTCACAAATTTCCCAAGTATAGATTCACAAATTTTCCAAATATAGATTCACAAATTTCCCAAGTATAGATCCACCAATTTCCCAAGTTTATCCACCAATTTCCCAAGTATAGATTCATAAATTTTCCAAGTATAGATTCACAAATTTTCCAAGTATAGATTCTCAAATTTTCCAAGTATAGATTCACAAATTTTCCAAGTATAGATTCACAAATTTTCCAAGTATAGATTCACAAATTTTCCAAGTATAGATTCACAAATTTTCCAAGTATAGATTCACAAATTTCCCAAGTATAGATTCACAAATTTCCCAAGTATAGATTCACAAATTTTCCAAGTATAGATTCACAAATTTTCCAAGTATAGATTCACAAATTTTCCAAGTATAGATTCACAAATTTCCCAAGTATAGATTCACAAATTTCCCAAGTATAGATCCACCAATTTCTCAAGTATAGATCCACCAATTTCCCAAGTATAGATTCACATATTTCCCAAGTATAGATTCACAAATTTCCCAAGTATAGATTCACAAATTTCCGAACTATAGATTCACAAATTTTCCAAGTATAGATTCACAAATTTTCCAAGTATAGATTCACAAATTTCATAAGCATAGATTCACAAATTTTCCAAGTATAGATTCACAAATTTCCCAAGTAGAGATTCACAAATTTCCCACGTATAGATTCACAAATTTCCCAAGTATAGATTCACAAATTTCCCAAGTATAGATCCACCAATTTCCCAAGTATAGATTCACAAATTTTCCAAGTATAGATTCACAAATTTTCCAAGTATAGATTCACAAATTTTCCAAGTATAGATTCACAAATTTTCCAAGTATAGATTCACAAATTTCCCAAGTATAGATTCACAAATTTCTCAAGAATAGATTCACAAATTTTCCAAGTATAGATTCACAAATTTTCCAAGTATAGATTCACAAATTTTCCAAGTATAGATTCACAAATTTTCCAAGTATAGATTCACAAATTTTCCAAGTATAGATTCACAAATTTCCCAAGTATAGATCCACCAATTTCTCAAGTATAGATCCACCAATTTCCCAAGTATAGATTCACATATTTCCCAAGTATAGATTCACAAATTTCCCAAGTATAGATTCACAAATTTCCGAAGTATAGATTCACAAATTTTTCAAGTATAGATTCACAAATTTTCCAAGTATAGATTCACAAATTTCCCAAGCATAGATTCACAAATTTTCCAAGTAGAGATTCAAATTTTCCAAGTATAGATTCACAAATTTTCCAAGTATAGATTCACAAATTTTCCAAGTATAGATTCACAAATTTTCCAAGTATAGATTCACAAATTTTACAAGTATAGATTCACAAATTTCCCAAGCATAGATTCACAAATTTTCCAAGTATAGATTCACAAATTTCCCAAGTAGAGATTCAAAAATTTCCCACGTACAGATTCACAAATTTCCCAAGTATAGATTCACAAATTTCCCAAGTATAGATCCACCAATTTCCCAAGTATAGATTCACAAATTTTCCAAGTATAGATTCACAAATTTTCCAAGTATAGATTCACAAACTTTCCAAGTATAGATTCACAAATTTTCCAAGTATAGATTCACAAATTTCCCAAGTATAGATTCACAAATTTCCCAAGTATAGATCCACCAATTTCCCAAGTATAGATACACCAATTTCACAAGTATAGATTCACATATTTCCCAAGTATAGATTCACAAATTTCCCAAGTATAGATTCACAAATTTCCGTAGTATAGATTCACAAATTTTCCAAGTATAGATTCACAAATTTTACAAGTATAGATTCACAAATTTCCCAAGCATAGATTCACAAATTTTCCAAGTATAGATTCACAAATTTCCCAAGTAGAGATTCACAAATTTCCCACGTACAGATTCACAAATTTCCCAAGTATAGATTCACAAATTTCCCAAGTATAGATTCACAAATTTCCCAAGTATAGATCCACCAATTTCCCAAGTATAGATTCACAAATTTTCCAAGTATAGATTCACAAATTTTCCAAATATAGATTCACAAATTTTCCAAGTATAGATTCACAAATTTCCCAAGTAAAGATTCACAAATTTCCGAAGTATAGATTCACAAATTTCCCAAGTATAGATCCACAAATTTCCCATGTATAGATTCACAAATTTTCCAAGTATAGATTCACAAATTTTCCAAGTATAGATTCACAAATTTCCCAAGTAGAGATTCACAAATTTCCCAAGTATAGATTCACAAATTTCCCAAGCATAGATTCACAAATTTTCCAAGTATAGATCCACCAATTTCCCAAGTATAGATTCACAAATTTTCCAAGTATAGATCCACCAATTTCCCAAGTATAGATCCACCAATTTCCCAAGTATAGATTCAGAAATTTTCCAAGTATAGATCCATAAATTTCCCAAGTATAGATTCACAAATTTTCCAAGTATAGATTCAGAAATTTCCCAAATATAGATTCACAAATTTTCCAAGTATAGATTCACAAATTTCCCAAGTAAAGATTCACAGATTTCCGAAGTATAGATTCACAAATTTCCCAAGTATAGATCCACAAATTTCCCAAGTATAGATTCACAAATTTTCCAAGTATAGATTCACAAATTTTTCAAGTATAGATTCACAAATTTCCCAAGTATAGATCCACCAATTTCCCAAGTATAGATTCACAAATTTTCCAAGTATAGATTCACAAATTTCCCAAATATAGATTCACAAATTTTCCAAGTATAGATTCACAAATTTCCCAAGTATAGATTCACAAATTTCCGAAGTATATATTCACAAATTTCCCAAGTATAGATCCACAAATTTCCCAAGTATAGATTGACAAATTTCCCAAGTATAGATTCACAAATGTTCCAAGTATAGATTCACAAATTTCCCAAGTATAGATTCAAAAATTTTCCAAGTATAGATTCACAAATTTTCCAAGTATAGATTCACAAATTTTCCAAGTATAGATTCACAAATTTTCCAAGTATAGATTCACAAATTTCCCAAGTATAGATTCACAAATTTCCCAAGTATAGATCCACCAATTTCCCAAGTATAGATACACCAATTTCACAAGTATTGATTCACATATTTCCCAAGTATAGATTCACAAATTTCCGTAGTATAGATTCACAAATTTTCCAAGTATAGATTCACAAATTTTCCAAGTATAGATTCACAAATTTTACAAGTATAGATTCACAAATTTCCCAAGCATAGATTCACAAATTTTCCAAGTATAGATTCACAAATTTCCCAAGTAGAGATTCAAAAATTTCCCACGTACAGATTCACAAATTTCCCAAGTATAGATTCACAAATTTCCCAAGTATAGATCCACCAATTTCCCAAGTATAGATTCACAAATTTTCCAAGTATAGATTCACAAATTTTCCAAGTATAGATTCACAAACTTTCCAAGTATAGATTCACAAATTTTCCAAGTATAGATTCACAAATTTCCCAAGTATAGATTCACAAATTTCCCAAGTATAGATCCACCAATTTCCCAAGTATAGATACACCAATTTCACAAGTATAGATTCACATATTTCCCAAGTATAGATTCACAAATTTCCCAAGTATAGATTCACAAATTTCCGTAGTATAGATTCACAAATTTTCCAAGTATAGATTCACAAATTTTACAAGTATAGATTCACAAATTTCCCAAGCATAGATTCACAAATTTTCCAAGTATAGATTCACAAATTTCCCAAGTAGAGATTCACAAATTTCCCACGTACAGATTCACAAATTTCCCAAGTATAGATTCACAAATTTCCCAAGTATAGATTCACAAATTTCCCAAGTATAGATCCACCAATTTCCCAAGTATAGATTCACAAATTTTCCAAGTATAGATTCACAAATTTCCCAAATATAGATTCACAAATTTTCCAAGTATAGATTCACAAATTTCCCAAGTAAAGATTCACAAATTTCCGAAGTATAGATTCACAAATTTCCCAAGTATAGATCCACAAATTTCCCATGTATAGATTCACAAATTTTCCAAGTATAGATTCACAAATTTTCCAAGTATAGATTCACAAATTTCCCAAGTAGAGATTCACAAATTTCCCAAGTATAGATTCACAAATTTCCCAAGCATAGATTCACAAATTTTCCAAGTATAGATCCACCAATTTCCCAAGTATAGATTCACAAATTTTCCAAGTATAGATCCACCAATTTCCCAAGTATAGATCCACCAATTTCCCAAGTATAGATTCAGAAATTTTCCAAGTATAGATCCATAAATTTCCCAAGTATAGATTCACAAATTTTCCAAGTATAGATTCAGAAATTTCCCAAATATAGATTCACAAATTTTCCAAGTATAGATTCACAAATTTCCCAAGTAAAGATTCACAGATTTCCGAAGTATAGATTCACAAATTTCCCAAGTATAGATCCACAAATTTCCCAAGTATAGATTCACAAATTTTCCAAGTATAGATTCACAAATTTTTCAAGTATAGATTCACAAATTTTCCAAGTATAGATTCACAAATTTTCCAAGCATAGATTCACAAATTTCCCAAGTATAGATTCACAAATTTCCCAAGTATAGATTCACAAATTTACCAAGTATAGATTCACAAATTTCCCAAGTTTAGACTCACAAATTTTCCAAGTATAGATTCACAAATTTTCCAAGTATAGATTCACAAATTTTTCAAGTATAGATTCACAAATTTTCCAAATATAGATTCACAAATTTCCCAAGTATAGATCCACCAATTTCCCAAGTATATCCACCAATTTCCCAAGTATAGATTCACAAATTTTCCAAGTATAGATTCACAAATTTTCCAAGTATAGATTCACAAATTTTCCAAGTATAGATTCACAAATTTTCCATGTATAGATTCACAAATTTCCCAAGTATAGATTCACAAATTTCCCAAGTATAGATTCACAAATTTCCCAAGTATAGATTCACAAATTTTCCAAGTATAGATTCACAAATTTTCCAAGTATAGATTCACAAATTTTCCAAGTATAGATTCACAAATTTCCCAAGTATAGATTCACAAATTTCCCAAGTATAGATCCACCAATTTCTCAAGTATAGATCCACCAATTTCCCAAGTATAGATTCATATATTTCCCAAGTATAGATTCACAAATTTCCCAAGTATAGATTCACAAATTTCCGAAGTATAGATTCACAAATTTTCCAAGTATAGATTCACAAATTTTCCAAGTATAGATTCACAAATTTCCCAAGCATAGATTCACAAATTTTCCAAGTATAGATTCAAAAATTTCCCAAGTAGAGATTCACAAATTTCCCACGTATAGATTCACAAATTTCCCAAGTATAGATTCACAAATTTCCCAAGTATAGATCCACCAATTTCCCAAGTATAGATTCACAAATTTTCCAAGTATAGATTCACAAATTTCCCAAATATAGATTCACAAATTTTCCAAGTATAGATTCACAAATTTCCCAAGTATAGATTCACAAATTTCCGAAGTATATATTCACAAATTTCCCAAGTATAGATCCACAAATTTCCCAAGTATAGATTGACAAATTTCCCAAGTATAGATTCACAAATGTTCCTAGTATAGATTCACAAATTTCCCAAGCATAGATTCACAAATTTTCCAAGTATAGATTCACAAATTTTCCAAGTATAGATTCACAAATTTTCCAAGTATAGATTCACAAATTTTCCAAGTATAGATTCACAAATTTCCCAAGTATAGATTCACAAATTTCCCAAGTATAGATCCACCAATTTCACAAGTATAGATTCACATATTTCCCAAGTATAGATTCACAAATTTCCGTAGTATAGACTCACAAATTTTCCAAGTATAGATTCACAAATTTTCCAAGTATAGATTCACAAATTTTACAAGTATAGATTCACAAATTTCCCAAGCATAGATTCACAAATTTTCCAAGTATAGATTCACAAATTTCCCAAGTAGAGATTCACAAATTTCCCACGTACAGATTCACAAATTTCCCAAGTATAGATTCACAAATTTCCCAAGTATAGATCCACCAATTTCCCAAGTATAGATTCACAAATTTTCCAAGTATAGATTCACAAATTTCCCAAATATAGATTCACAAATTTTCCAAGTATAGATTCACAAATTTCCCAAGTAAAGATTCACAAATTTCCGAAGTATAGATTCACAAATTTCCCAAGTATAGATCCACAAATTTCCCATGTATAGATTCACAAATTTTCCAAGTATAGATTCACAAATTTTTCAAGTATAGATTCACAAATTTTCCAAGTATAGATTCACAAATTTTGCAAGTATAGATTCACAAATTTCCCAAGTATAGATTCACAAATTTCCCAAGTATAGATTCACAAATTTCCCAAGTATAGATTCACAAATTTTCCAAGTATAGATTCACAAATTTTCCAAGTATAGATTCACAAATTTTTCAAGTATAGATTCACAAATTTTCCAAATATAGATTCACAAATTTCCCAAGTATAGATCCACCAATTTCCCAAGTTTATCCACCAATTTCCCAAGTATAGATTCATAAATTTTCCAAGTTTAGATTCACAAATTTTCCAAGTATAGATTCTCAAATTTTCCAAGTATAGATTCACAAATTTTCCAAGTATAGATTCACAAATTTTCCAAGTATAGATTCACAAATTTTCCAAGTATAGATTCACAAATTTTCCAAGTATAGATTCACAAATTTCCCAAGTATAGATTCACAAATTTCCCAAGTATAGATTCACCAATTTCCCAAGTATAGATACACCAATTTCACAAGTATTGATTCACATATTTCCCAAGTATAGATTCACAAATTTCCGTAGTATAGATTCACAAATTTTCCAAGTATAGATTCACAAATTTTCCAAGTATAGATTCACAAATTTTACAAGTATAGATTCACAAATTTCCCAAGCATAGATTCACAAATTTTCCAAGTATAGATTCACAAATTTCCCAAGTAGAGATTCAAAAATTTCCCACGTACAGATTCACAAATTTCCCAAGTATAGATTCACAAATTTCCCAAGTATAGATCCACCAATTTCCCAAGTATAGATTCACAAATTTTCCAAGTATAGATTCACAAATTTTCCAAGTATAGATTCACAAACTTTCCAAGTATAGATTCACAAATTTTCCAAGTATAGATTCACAAATTTCCCAAGTATAGATTCACAAATTTCCCAAGTATAGATCCACCAATTTCCCAAGTATAGATACACCAATTTCACAAGTATAGATTCACATATTTCCCAAGTATAGATTCACAAATTTCCCAAGTATAGATTCACAAATTTCCGTAGTATAGATTCACAAATTTTCCAAGTATAGATTCACAAATTTTACAAGTATAGATTCACAAATTTCCCAAGCATAGATTCACAAATTTTCCAAGTATAGATTCACAAATTTCCCAAGTAGAGATTCACAAATTTCCCACGTACAGATTCACAAATTTCCCAAGTATAGATTCACAAATTTCCCAAGTATAGATTCACAAATTTCCCAAGTATAGATCCACCAATTTCCCAAGTATAGATTCACAAATTTTCCAAGTATAGATTCACAAATTTCCCAAATATAGATTCACAAATTTTCCAAGTATAGATTCACAAATTTCCCAAGTAAAGATTCACAAATTTCCGAAGTATAGATTCACAAATTTCCCAAGTATAGATCCACAAATTTCCCATGTATAGATTCACAAATTTTCCAAGTATAGATTCACAAATTTTCCAAGTATAGATTCACAAATTTCCCAAGTAGAGATTCACAAATTTCCCAAGTATAGATTCACAAATTTCCCAAGCATAGATTCACAAATTTTCCAAGTATAGATCCACCAATTTCCCAAGTATAGATTCACAAATTTTCCAAGTATAGATCCACCAATTTCCCAAGTATAGATCCACCAATTTCCCAAGTATAGATTCAGAAATTTTCCAAGTATAGATCCATAAATTTCCCAAGTATAGATTCACAAATTTTCCAAGTATAGATTCAGAAATTTCCCAAATATAGATTCACAAATTTTCCAAGTATAGATTCACAAATTTCCCAAGTAAAGATTCACAGATTTCCGAAGTATAGATTCACAAATTTCCCAAGTATAGATCCACAAATTTCCCAAGTATAGATTCACAAATTTTCCAAGTATAGATTCACAAATTTTTCAAGTATAGATTCACAAATTTTCCAAGTATAGATTCACAAATTTTCCAAGCATAGATTCACAAATTTCCCAAGTATAGATTCACAAATTTCCCAAGTATAGATTCACAAATTTACCAAGTATAGATTCACAAATTTCCCAAGTTTAGATTCACAAATTTTCCAAGTATAGATTCACAAATTTTCCAAGTATAGATTCACAAATTTTTCAAGTATAGATTCACAAATTTTCCAAATATAGATTCACAAATTTCCCAAGTATAGATCCACCAATTTCCCAAGTATATCCACCAATTTCCCAAGTATAGATTCACAAATTTTCCAAGTATAGATTCACAAATTTTCCAAGTATAGATTCACAAATTTTCCAAGTATAGATTCACAAATTTTCCATGTATAGATTCACAAATTTCCCAAGTATAGATTCACAAATTTCCCAAGTATAGATTCACAAATTTCCCAAGTATAGATTCACAAATTTTCCAAGTATAGATTCACAAATTTTCCAAGTATAGATTCACAAATTTTCCAAGTATAGATTCACAAATTTCCCAAGTATAGATTCACAAATTTCCCAAGTATAGATCCACCAATTTCTCAAGTATAGATCCACCAATTTCCCAAGTATAGATTCATATATTTCCCAAGTATAGATTCACAAATTTCCCAAGTATAGATTCACAAATTTCCGAAGTATAGATTCACAAATTTTCCAAGTATAGATTCACAAATTTTCCAAGTATAGATTCACAAATTTCCCAAGCATAGATTCACAAATTTTCCAAGTATAGATTCAAAAATTTCCCAAGTAGAGATTCACAAATTTCCCACGTATAGATTCACAAATTTCCCAAGTATAGATTCACAAATTTCCCAAGTATAGATCCACCAATTTCCCAAGTATAGATTCACAAATTTTCCAAGTATAGATTCACAAATTTCCCAAATATAGATTCACAAATTTTCCAAGTATAGATTCACAAATTTCCCAAGTATAGATTCACAAATTTCCGAAGTATATATTCACAAATTTCCCAAGTATAGATCCACAAATTTCCCAAGTATAGATTGACAAATTTCCCAAGTATAGATTCACAAATGTTCCTAGTATAGATTCACAAATTTCCCAAGCATAGATTCACAAATTTTCCAAGTATAGATTCACAAATTTTCCAAGTATAGATTCACAAATTTTCCAAGTATAGATTCACAAATTTTCCAAGTATAGATTCACAAATTTCCCAAGTATAGATTCACAAATTTCCCAAGTATAGATCCACCAATTTCACAAGTATAGATTCACATATTTCCCAAGTATAGATTCACAAATTTCCGTAGTATAGACTCACAAATTTTCCAAGTATAGATTCACAAATTTTCCAAGTATAGATTCACAAATTTTACAAGTATAGATTCACAAATTTCCCAAGCATAGATTCACAAATTTTCCAAGTATAGATTCACAAATTTCCCAAGTAGAGATTCACAAATTTCCCACGTACAGATTCACAAATTTCCCAAGTATAGATTCACAAATTTCCCAAGTATAGATCCACCAATTTCCCAAGTATAGATTCACAAATTTTCCAAGTATAGATTCACAAATTTCCCAAATATAGATTCACAAATTTTCCAAGTATAGATTCACAAATTTCCCAAGTAAAGATTCACAAATTTCCGAAGTATAGATTCACAAATTTCCCAAGTATAGATCCACAAATTTCCCATGTATAGATTCACAAATTTTCCAAGTATAGATTCACAAATTTTTCAAGTATAGATTCACAAATTTTCCAAGTATAGATTCACAAATTTTGCAAGTATAGATTCACAAATTTCCCAAGTATAGATCCACCAATTTCCCAAGTTTATCCACCAATTTCCCAAGTATAGATTCATAAATTTTCCAAGTATAGATTCACAAATTTTCCAAGTATAGATTCTCAAATTTTCCAAGTATAGATTCACAAATTTTCCAAGTATAGATTCACAAATTTTCCAAGTATAGATTCACAAATTTTCCAAGTATAGATTCACAAATTTTCCAAGTATAGATTCACAAATTTCCCAAGTATAGATTCACAAATTTCCCAAGTATAGATTCACAAATTTTCCAAGTATAGATTCACAAATTTTCCAAGTATAGATTCACAAATTTTCCAAGTATAGATTCACAAATTTCCCAAGTATAGATTCACAAATTTCCCAAGTATAGATCCACCAATTTCTCAAGTATAGATCCACCAATTTCCCAAGTATAGATTCACATATTTCCCAAGTATAGATTCACAAATTTCCCAAGTATAGATTCACAAATTTCCGAACTATAGATTCACAAATTTTCCAAGTATAGATTCACAAATTTTCCAAGTATAGATTCACAAATTTCATAAGCATAGATTCACAAATTTTCCAAGTATAGATTCACAAATTTCCCAAGTAGAGATTCACAAATTTCCCACGTATAGATTCACAAATTTCCCAAGTATAGATTCACAAATTTCCCAAGTATAGATCCACCAATTTCCCAAGTATAGATTCACAAATTTTCCAAGTATAGATTCACAAATTTTCCAAGTATAGATTCACAAATTTTCCAAGTATAGATTCACAAATTTTCCAAGTATAGATTCACAAATTTCCCAAGTATAGATTCACAAATTTCTCAAGAATAGATTCACAAATTTTCCAAGTATAGATTCACAAATTTTCCAAGTATAGATTCACAAATTTTCCAAGTATAGATTCACAAATTTTCCAAGTATAGATTCACAAATTTTCCAAGTATAGATTCACAAATTTCCCAAGTATAGATCCACCAATTTCTCAAGTATAGATCCACCAATTTCCCAAGTATAGATTCACATATTTCCCAAGTATAGATTCACAAATTTCCCAAGTATAGATTCACAAATTTCCGAAGTATAGATTCACAAATTTTTCAAGTATAGATTCACAAATTTTCCAAGTATAGATTCACAAATTTCCCAAGCATAGATTCACAAATTTTCCAAGTATAGATTCAAAATTTCCCAAGTAGAGATTCACAAATTTCCCACGTATAGATTCACAAATTTCCCAAGTATAGATTCACAAATTTCCCAAGTATAGATCCACCAATTTCCCAAGTATAGATTCACAAATTTTCCAAGTATAGATTCACAAATTTCCCAAATATAGATTCACAAATTTTCCAAGTATAGATTCACAAATTTCCCAAGTATAGATTCACAAATTTCTGAAGTATAGATTCACAAATTTCCCAAGTATAGATCCACAAATTTCCCAAGTATAGATTGACAAATTTCCCAAGTATAGATTCACAAATGTTCCAAGTATAGATTCACAAATTTCCCAAGTATAGATTCACAAATTTTCCAAGTATAGATTCACAAATTTCCCAAGTATAGATTCACAAATTTTCCAAGTATAGATTCACAAATTTTCCAAGTATAGATTCACAAATTTTCCAAGTATAGATTCACAAATTTCCCAAGTATAGATTCACAAATTTCCCAAGTATAGATCCACCAATTTCCCAAGTATAGATTCATAAATTTTCCAAGTATAGATTCACAAATTTCCCAAATATAGATTCACAAATTTTCCAAGTATAGATTCACAAATTTCCCAAGTATAGATTCACAAATTTCTGAAGTATAGATTCACAAATTTCCCAAGTATAGATCCACAAATTTCCCAAGTATAGATTGACAAATTTCCCAAGTATAGATTCACAAATGTTCCAAGTATAGATTCACAAATTTCCCAAGTATAGATTCACAAATTTTCCAAGTATAGATTCACAAATTTTCCAAGTATAGATTCACAAATTTTCCAAGTATAGATTCACAAATTTCCCAAGTATAGATTCACAAATTTCCCAAGTATAGATCCACCAATTTCCCAAGTATAGATTCACATATTTCCCAAGTATAGATTCACAAATTTCCCAAGTATAGATCCACCAATTTCTCAAGTATAGATCCACCAATTTCCCAAGTATAGATTCACATATTTCCCAAGTATAGATTCACAAATTTCCCAAGTATAGATTCACAAATTTCCGAACTATAGATTCACAAATTTTCCAAGTATAGATTCACAAATTTTCCAAGTATAGATTCACAAATTTCATAAGCATAGATTCACAAATTTTCCAAGTATAGATTCACAAATTTCCCAAGTAGAGATTCACAAATTTCCCACGTATAGATTCACAAATTTCCCAAGTATAGATTCACAAATTTCCCAAGTATAGATCCACCAATTTCCCAAGTATAGATTCACAAATTTTCCAAGTATAGATTCACAAATTTTCCAAGTATAGATTCACAAATTTTCCAAGTATAGATTCACAAATTTCCCAAGTATAGATTCACAAATTTCTCAAGAATAGATTCACAAATTTTCCAAGTATAGATTCACAAATTTTCCAAGTATAGATTCACAAATTTTCCAAGTATAGATTCACAAATTTTCCAAGTATAGATTCACAAATTTTCCAAGTATAGATTCACAAATTTTCCAAGTATAGATTCACAAATTTCCCAAGTATAGATCCACCAATTTCCCAAGTATAGATTCACAAATTTTTCAAGTATAGATTCACAAATTTTCCAAATATAGATTCACAAATTTCCCAAGTATAGATCCACCAATTTCCCAAGTATATCCACCAATTTCCCAAGTATAGATTCACAAATTTTCCAAGTATAGATTCACAAATTTTCCAAGTATAGATTCACAAATTTTCCAAGTATAGATTCACAAATTTTCCAAGTTTAGATTCACAAATTTCCCACGTATAGATTCACAAATTTCCCAAGTATAGATTCACAAATTTCCCAAGTATAGATCCACCAATTTCCCAAGTATAGATTCACAAATTTTCCAAGTATAGATTCACAAATTTCCCAAATATAGATTCACAAATTTTCCAAGTATAGATTCACAAATTTCCCAAGTATAGATTCACAAATTTCTGAAGTATAGATTCACAAATTTCCCAAGTATAGATCCACAAATTTCCCAAGTATAGATTGACAAATTTCCCAAGTATAGATTCACAAATGTTCCAAGTATAGATTCACAAATTTCCCAAGTATAGATTCACAAATTTTCCAAGTATAGATTCACAAATTTCCCAAGTATAGATTCACAAATTTTCCAAGTATAGATTCACAAATTTCCGTAGTATAGATTCACAAATTTTCCAAGTATAGATTCACAAATTTTACAAGTATAGATTCACAAATTTCCCAAGCATAGATTCACAAATTTTCCAAGTATAGATTCACAAATTTCCCAAGTAGAGATTCACAAATTTCCCACGTACAGATTCACAAATTTCCCAAGTATAGATTCACAAATTTCCCAAGTATAGATTCACAAATTTCCCAAGTATAGATCCACCAATATCCCAAGTATAGATTCACAAATTTTCCAAGTATAGATTCACAATTTTTTCAAGTATAGATTCACAAATTTTCCAAATATAGATTCACAAATTTCCCAAGTATAGATCCACCAATTTCCCAAGTATATCCACCAATTTCCCAAGTATAGATTCACAAATTTTCCAAGTATAGATTCACAAATTTTCCAAGTATAGATTCACAAATTTTCCAAGTATAGATTCACAAATTTTCCAAGTATAGATTCACAAATTTCCCAAGTATAGATTCACAAATTTCCCAAGTATAGATTCACAAATTTCCGAAGTATAGATTCACAAAATTTCCAAGTATAGATTCACAAATTTTCCAAGTATAGATTCACATATTTCCCAAGTATAGATTCACAAATTTCCCAAGTATAGATTCACAAATTTCCGAACTATAGATTCACAAATTTTCCAAGTATAGATTCACAAATTTTCCAAGTATAGATTCACAAATTTCATAAGCATAGATTCACAAATTTTCCAAGTATAGATTCACAAATTTCCCAAGTAGAGATTCACAAATTTCCCACGTATAGATTCACAAATTTCCCAAGTATAGATTCACAAATTTCCCAAGTATAGATCCACCAATTTCCCAAGTATAGATTCATAAATTTTCCAAGTATAGATTCACAAATTTCCCAAATATAGATTCACAAATTTTCCAAGTATAGATTCACAAATTTCCCAAGTATAGATTCACAAATTTCTGAAGTATAGATTCACAAATTTCCCAAGTATAGATCCACAAATTTCCCAAGTATAGATTGACAAATTTCCCAAGTATAGATTCACAAATGTTCCAAGTATAGATTCACAAATTTCCCAAGTATAGATTCACAAATTTTCCAAGTATAGATTCACAAATTTTTCAAGTATAGATTCACAAATTTTCATAGTATAGATTCACAAATTTTCCAAGTATAGATTCACAAATTTCCCAAGTATAGATTCACAAATTTCCCAAGTATAGATCCACCAATTTCCCAAGTATAGATCCACCAATTTCCCAAGTATAGATTCACATATTTCCCAAGTATAGATTCACAAATTTCCCAAGTATAGATCCACCAATTTCTCAAGTATAGATCCACCAATTTCCCAAGTATAGATTCACATATTTCCCAAGTATAGATTCACAAATTTCCCAAGTATAGATTCACAAATTTCCGAACTATAGATTCACAAATTTTCCAAGTATAGATTCACAAATTTTCCAAGTATAGATTCACAAATTTCATAAGCATAGATTCACAAATTTTCCAAGTATAGATTCACAAATTTCCCAAGTAGAGATTCACAAATTTCCCACGTATAGATTCACAAATTTCCCAAGTATAGATTCACAAATTTCCCAAGTATAGATCCACCAATTTCCCAAGTATAGATTCACAAATTTTCCAAGTATAGATTCACAAATTTTCCAAGTATAGATTCACAAATTTTCCAAGTATAGATTCACAAATTTCCCAAGTATAGATTCACAAATTTCTCAAGAATAGATTCACAAATTTTCCAAGTATAGATTCACAAATTTTCCAAGTATAGATTCACAAATTTTCCAAGTATAGATTCACAAATTTTCCAAGTATAGATTCACAAATTTTCCAAGTATAGATTCACAAATTTCCCAAGTATAGATCCACCAATTTCTCAAGTATAGATCCACCAATTTCCCAAGTATAGATTCACATATTTCCCAAGTATAGATTCACAAATTTCCCAAGTATAGATTCACAAATTTCCGAAGTATAGATTCACAAATTTTTCAAGTATAGATTCACAAATTTTCCAAGTATAGATTCACAAATTTCCCAAGCATAGATTCACAAATTTTCCAAGTATAGATTCAAAATTTCCCAAGTAGAGATTCACAAATTTCCCACGTATAGATTCACAAATTTCCCAAGTATAGATTCACAAATTTCCCAAGTATAGATCCACCAATTTCCCAAGTATAGATTCACAAATTTTCCAAGTATAGATTCACAAATTTCCCAAATATAGATTCACAAATTTTCCAAGTATAGATTCACAAATTTCCCAAGTATAGATTCACAAATTTCTGAAGTATAGATTCACAAATTTCCCAAGTATAGATCCACAAATTTCCCAAGTATAGATTGACAAATTTCCCAAGTATAGATTCACAAATGTTCCAAGTATAGATTCACAAATTTCCCAAGTATAGATTCACAAATTTTCCAAGTATAGATTCACAAATTTCCCAAGTATAGATTCACAAATTTTCCAAGTATAGATTCACAAATTTTCCAAGTATAGATTCACAAATTTTCCAAGTATAGATTCACAAATTTCCCAAGTATAGATTCACAAATTTCCCAAGTATAGATCCACCAATTTCCCAAGTATAGATTCATAAATTTTCCAAGTATAGATTCACAAATTTCCCAAATATAGATTCACAAATTTTCCAAGTATAGATTCACAAATTTCCCAAGTATAGATTCACAAATTTTCCAAGTATAGATTCACAAATTTCCCAAGTATAGATTCACAAATTTCTGAAGTATAGATTCACAAATTTCCCAAGTATAGATCCACAAATTTCCCAAGTATAGATTGACAAATTTCCCAAGTATAGATTCACAAATGTTCCAAGTATAGATTCACAAATTTCCCAAGTATAGATTCACAAATTTTCCAAGTATAGATTCACAAATTTCCCAAGTATAGATTCACAAATTTTCCAAGTATAGATTCACAAATTTTCCAAGTATAGATTCACAAATTTTCCAAGTATAGATTCACAAATTTCCCAAGTATAGATTCACAAATTTCCCAAGTATAGATCCACCAATTTCCCAAGTATAGATTCATAAATTTTCCAAGTATAGATTCACAAATTTCCCAAATATAGATTCACAAATTTTCCAAGTATAGATTCACAAATTTCCCAAGTATAGATTCACAAATTTCTGAAGTATAGATTCACAAATTTCCCAAGTATAGATCCACAAATTTCCCAAGTATAGATTGACAAATTTCCCAAGTATAGATTCACAAATGTTCCAAGTATAGATTCACAAATTTCCCAAGTATAGATTCACAAATTTTCCAAGTATAGATTCAAAAATTTTTCAAGTATAGATTCACAAATTTTCCAAGTATAGATTCACAAATTTTCCAAGTATAGATTCACAAATTTCCCAACTATAGATTCACAAATTTCCCAAGTATAGATCCACCAATTTCCCAAGTATAGATCCACCAATTTCCCAAGTATAGATTCACAAATTTCCCAAGTATAGATTCACAAATTTTCCAAGTATAGATTCACAAATTTTCCAAGTATAGATTCACAAATTTTCCAAGTATAGATTCACAAATTTCCCAAGTATAGATTCACAAATTTCCCAAGTATAGATCCACCAATTTCCCAAGTATAGATTCATAAATTTTCCAAGTATAGATTCACAAATTTCCCAAATATAGATTCACAAATTTTCCAAGTATAGATTCACAAATTTCCCAAGTATAGATCCACCAATTTCCCAAGTATAGATCCACCAATTTCCCAAGTATAGATTCACAAATTTCCCAAGTATAGATTCACAAATTTTTCAAGTATAGATTCACAAATTTTCCAAGTATAGATTCACAAATTTTCCAAGTATAGATTCACAAATTTCCCAAGTATAGATTCACAAATTTCCCAAGTATAGATCCACCAATTTCCCAAGTATAGATCCACCAATTTCCCAAGTATAGATTCACATATTTCCCAAGTATAGATTCACAAATTTCCCAAGTATAGATTCACAAATTTCCGAAGTATAGATTGACAAATTTTCCAAGTATAGATTCACAAATTTCCCAAGCATAGATTCACAAATTTTCCAAGTATAGATTCACAAATTTCAAAAGTAGAGATTCATAAATTTCCCACGTATAGATTCAAAAATTTCCCAAGTATAGATTCACAAATTTCCCAAGTATAGATTCACAAATTTCCGTAGTATAGATTCACAAATTTTCCAAGTATAGATTCACAAATTTTCCAAGTATAGATTCACAAATTTCCCAAGCATAGATTCACAAATTTTCCAAGTATAGATTCACAAATTTCCCAAGTAGAGATTCACAAATTTCCCACGTACAGATTCACAAATTTCCCAAGTATAGATTCACAAATTTCCCAAGTATAGATTCACAAATTTCCCAAGTATAGATCCACCAATTTCCCAAGTATAGATTCACAAATTTTTCAAGTATAGATTCACAAATTTTCCAAATATAGATTCACAAATTTCCCAAGTATAGATCCACCAATTTCCCAAGTATATCCACCAATTTCCCAAGTATAGATTCACAAATTTTCCAAGTATAGATTCACAAATTTTCCAAGTATAGATTCACAAATTTTCCAAGTATAGATTCACAAATTTTCCAAGTTTAGATTCACAAATTTTCCAAGTATAGATTCACAAATTTCCCAAGTATAGATTCACAAATTTTCCAAGTATAGATTCACAAACTTTCCAAGTATAGATTCACAAATTTTCCAAGTATAGATTCACAAATTTCCCAAGTATAGATTCACAAATTTCCCAAGTATAGATCCACCAATTTCCCAAGTATAGATACACCAATTTCACAAGTATAGATTCACATATTTCCCAAGTATAGATTCACAAATTTCCCAAGTATAGATTCACAAATTTCCGTAGTATAGATTCACAAATTTTCCAAGTATAGATTCACAAATTTTACAAGTATAGATTCACAAATTTCCCAAGCATAGATTCACAAATTTTCCAAGTATAGATTCACAAATTTCCCAAGTAGAGATTCACAAATTTCCCACGTACAGATTCACAAATTTCCCAAGTATAGATTCTCAAATTTCCCAAGTATAGATTCACAAATTTCCCAAGTATAGATCCACCAATTTCCCAAGTATAGATTCACAAATTTTCCAAGTATAGATTCACAAATTTTCCAAGTATAGATTCACAAATTTTTCAAGTATAGATTCACAAATTTTCCAAATATAGATTCACAAATTTCCCAAGTATAGATCCACCAATTTCCCAAGTATATCCACCAATTTCCCAAGTATAGATTCACAAATTTTCCAAGTATAGATACACAAATTTTCCAAGTATAGATTCACAAATTTTCCAAGTATAGATTCACAAATTTTCCAAGTATAGATTCACAAATTTCCCAAGTATAGATTCACAAATTTCCCAAGTATAGATTCACAAATTTCCAGAGTATAGATTCACAAATTTTCCAAGTATAGATTCACAAATTTTCCAAGTATAGATTCACAAATTTTCCAAGTATAGATTCACAAATTTCCCAAGTATAGATTCACAAATTTCCCAAGTATAGATCCACCAATTTCTCAAGTATAGATCCACCAATTTCCCAAGTATAGATTCATATATTTCCCAAGTATAGATTCACAAATTTCCCAAGTATAGATTCACAAATTTCCGAAGTATAGATTCACAAAATTTCCAAGTATAGATTCACAAATTTTCCAAGTATAGATTCACAAATTTCCCAAGCATAGATTCACAAATTTTCCAAGTATAGATTCAAAAATTTCCCAAGTAGAGATTCACAAATTTCCCACGTATAGATTCACAAATTTCCCAAGTATAGATTCACAAATTTCCCAAGTATAGATCCACCAATTTCCCAAGTATAGATTCACAAATTTTCCAAGTATAGATTCACAAATTTCCCAAATATAGATTCACAAATTTTCCAAGTATAGATTCACAAATTTCCCAAGTATAGATTCACAAATTTCCGAAGTATATATTCACAAATTTCCCAAGTATAGATCCACAAATTTCCCAAGTATAGATTGACAAATTTCTCAAGTATAGATTCACAAATGTTCCAAGTATAGATTCACAAATTTCCCAAGCATAGATTCACAAATTTTAAAAGTATAGATTCACAAATTTTCCAAGTATAGATTCACAAATTTTCCAAGTATAGATTCACAAATTTTCCAAGTATAGATTCACAAATTTCCCAAGTATAGATTCACAAATTTCCCAAGTATAGATCCACCAATTTCACAAGTATAGATTCACATATTTCCCAAGTATAGATTCACAAATTTCCGTAGTATAGACTCACAAATTTTCCAAGTATAGATTCACAAATTTTCCAAGTATAGATTCACAAATTTTACAAGTATAGATTCACAAATTTCCCAAGCATAGATTCACAAATTTTCCAAGTATAGATTCACAAATTTCCCAAGTAGAGATTCACAAATTTCCCACGTACAGATTCACAAATTTCCCAAGTATAGATTCACAAATTTCCCAAGTATAGATCCACCAATTTCCCAAGTATAGATTCACAAATTTTCCAAGTATAGATTCACAAATTTCCCAAATATAGATTGACAAATTTTCCAAGTATAGATTCACAAATTTCCCAAGTAAAGATTCACAAATTTCCGAAGTATAGATTCACAAATTTCCGAAGTATAGATTGACAAATTTTCCAAGTATAGATTCACAAATTTTCCAAGTATAGATTCACAAATTTCCCAAGCATAGATTCACAAATTTTCCAAGTATAGATTCACAAATTTCAAAAGTAGAGATTCATAAATTTCCCACGTATAGATTCACAAATTTCCCAAGTATAGATTCACAAATTTCCCAAGTATAGATCCACCAATTTCCCAAGTATAGATTCAAAAATTTTCCAAGTATAGATTCACAAATTTCCCAAAAATAGATTCACAAATTTTTCAAGTATAGATTCACAAATTTCCGAAGTATAGATTCACAAATTTCCCAAGTATAGATCCACAAATTTCCTAAGTATAGACTGACAAATTTCCCAAGTATAGATTCACAAATGTTCCAAGTATAGATTCACAAATTTCCCAAGTATAGATTCACAAATTTTCCAAGTATAGATTCACAAATTTCCCAAGCATAGATTCACAAATTTTCCAAGTATAGATTCACAAATTTCCCAAGTAGAGATTCACAAATTTCCCAAGTATAGATTCACAAATTTCCCAAGCATAGATTCACAAATTTTCCAAGTATAGATCCACCAATTTCCCAAGTATAGATTCACAAATTTTCCAAGTATAGATCCATCAAATTTCCCAAGTATAGATCCACCAATTTCCCAAGTATAGATTCAGAAATTTTCCAAGTATAGATCCACCAATTTCCCAAATATAGATTCACAAATTTTCCAAGTATAGATTCACAAATTTCCCAAGTATAGATTCACAAATTTCCCAAGTATAGATTCACAAATTTTCCAAGTATAGATTCACAAATTTTCCAAGTATAGATTCACAAATTTTCCAAGTATAGATTCACAAATTTCCCAAGTATAGATTCACAAATTTCCCAAGTATAGATCCACCAATTTCTCAAGTATAGATCCACCAATTTCCCAAGTATAGATTCACATATTTCCCAAGTATAGATTCACAAATTTCCCAAGTATAGATCCACAAATTTCCCATGTATAGATTCACAAATTTTCCAAGTATAGATTCTTAAATTTTTCAAGTATAGATTCACAAATTTTCCAAGTATAGATTCACAAATTTTGCAAGTATAGATTCACAAATTTCCCAAGTATAGATTCACAAATTTCCCAAGTATAGATTCACAAATTTCCCAAGTATAGATTCACAAATTTTCCAAGTATAGATTCACAAATTTTCCAAGTATAGATTCACAAATTTTTCAAGTATAGATTCACAAATTTTCCAAATATAGATTCACAAATTTCCCAAGTATAGATCCACCAATTTCCCAAGTATATCCACCAATTTCCCAAGTATAGATTCATAAATTTTCCAAGTATAGATTCACAAATTTTCCAAGTATAGATTCACAAATTTTCCAAGTATAGATTCACAAATTTTCCAAGTATGGATTCACAAATTTTCCAAGTATAGATTCACAAATTTCCCAAGTATAGATTCACAAATTTTCCAAGTATAGATTCACAAATTTTCCAAGTATAGATTCACAAATTTCCCAAGTATAGATTCACAAATTTCCCAAGTATAGATTCACAAATTTCCCAAGTATAGATTCACAAATTTTCCAAGTATAGATTCACAAATTTTCCAAGTATAGATTCACAAATTTTCCAAGTATAGATTCACAAATTTCCCAAGTATAGATTCACAAATTTCCCAAGTATAGATCCACCAATTTCTCAAGTATAGATCCACCAATTTCCCAAGTATAGATTCACATATTTCCCAAGTATAGATTCACAAATTTCCCAAGTATAGATTCACAAATTTCCGAAGTATAGATTCACAAATTTTCCAAGTATAGATTCACAAATTTTCCAAGTATAGATTCACAAATTTCCCAAGCATAGATTCACAAATTTTCCAAGTATAGATTCACAAATTTCCCAAGTAGAGATTCACAAATTTCCCACGTATAGATTCACAAATTTCCCAAATATAGATTCACAAATTTCCCAAGTATAGATCCACCAATTTCCCAAGAATAGATTCACAAATTTTCCAAGTATAGATTCACAAATTTCCCAAATATAGATTCACAAATTTTCCAAGTATAGATTCACAAATTTCCCAAGTATAGATTCACAAATTTCCGAAGTATAGATTCACAAATTTCCCAAGTATAGATCCACAAATTTCCCAAGTATAGATTGACAAATTTCCCAAGTATAGATTCACAAATGTTCCAAGTATAGATTCACAAATATCCCAAGTATAGATTCACAAATTTTCCAAGTATAGATTCACAAATTTTTCAAGTATAGATTCACAAATTTTCCAAGTATAGATTCACAAATTTTCCAAGTATAGATTCACAAATTTCCCAAGTATAGATTCACAAATTTCCCAAGTATAGATCCACCAATTTCCCAAGTATAGATCCACCAATTTCCCAAGTATAGATTCACATATTTCCCAAGTATAGAATCACAAATTTCCCAAGTACAGATTCACAAATTTCCGAAGTATAGATTGACAAATTTTCCAAGTATAGATTCACAAATTGTCCAAGTATAGATTCACAAATTTCCCAAGCATAGATTCACAAATTTTCCAAGTATAGATTCACAAATTTCAAAAGTAGAGATTCATAAATTTCCCACGTATAGATTCACAAATTTCCCAAGTATAGATTCACAAATTTCCCAAGTATAGATCCACCAATTTCCCAAGTATAGATTCAAAAATTTTCCAAGTATAGATTCACAAATTTCCCAAAAATAGATTCACAAATTTTTCAAGTATAGATTCACAAATTTCCGAAGTATAGATTCACAAATTTCCCAAGTATAGATCCACAAATTTCCTAAGTATAGACTGACAAATTTCCCAAGTATAGATTCACAAATGTTCCAAGTATAGATTCACAAATTTCCCAAGTATAGATTCACAAATTTTCCAAGTATAGATTCACAAATTTCCCAAGCATAGATTCACAAATTTTCCAAGTATAGATTCACAAATTTCCCAAGTAGAGATTCACAAATTTCCCAAGTATAGATTCACAAATTTCCCAAGCATAGATTCACAAATTTTCCAAGTATAGATCCACCAATTTCCCAAGTATAGATTCACAAATTTTCCAAGTATAGATCCATCAAATTTCCCAAGTATAGATCCACCAATTTCCCAAGTATAGATTCAGAAATTTTCCAAGTATAGATCCACCAATTTCCCAAATATAGATTCACAAATTTTCCAAGTATAGATTCACAAATTTCCCAAGTATAGATTCACAAATTTCCCAAGTATAGATTCACAAATTTTCCAAGTATAGATTCACAAATTTTCCAAGTATAGATTCACAAATTTTCCAAGTATAGATTCACAAATTTCCCAAGTATAGATTCACAAATTTCCCAAGTATAGATCCACCAATTTCTCAAGTATAGATCCACCAATTTCCCAAGTATAGATTCACATATTTCCCAAGTATAGATTCACAAATTTCCCAAGTATAGATTCACAAATTTCCGAAGTATAGATTCACAAATTTTCCAAGTATAGATTCACAAATTTTCCAAGTATAGATTCACAAATTTCCCAAGCATAGATTCACAAATTTTCCAAGTATAGATTCACAAATTTCCCAAGTAGAGATTCACAAATTTCCCACGTATAGATTCACAAATTTCCCAAGTATAGATTCACAAATTTCCCAAGTATAGATCCACCAATTTCCCAAGTATAGATTCACAAATTTTCCAAGTATAGATTCACAAATTTCCCAAATATAGATTCACAAATTTTCCAAGTATAGATTCACAAATTTCCCAAGTATAGATTCACAAATTTCCGAAGTATAGATTCACAAATTTCCCAAGTATAGATCCACAAATTTTCCAAGTATAGATTGACAAATTTCCCAAGTATAGATTCACAAATGTTCCAAGTATAGATTCACAAATATCCCAAGTATAGATTCACAAATTTTCCAAGTATAGATTCACAAATTTTTCAAGTATAGATTCACAAATTTTCCAAGTATAGATTCACAAATTTTCCAAGTATAGATTCACAAATTTCCCAAGTATAGATTCACAAATTTCCCAAGTATAGATCCACCAATTTCCCAAGTATAGATCCACCAATTTCCCAAGTATAGATTCACATATTTCCCAAGTATAGAATCACAAATTTCCCAAGTACAGATTCACAAATTTCCGAAGTATAGATTGACAAATTTTCCAAGTATAGATTCACAAATTTTCCAAGTATAGATTCACAAATTTCCCAAGCATAGATTCACAAATTTTCCAAGTATAGATTCACAAATTTCAAAAGTAGAGATTCATAAATTTCCCACGTATAGATTCACAAATTTCCCAAGTATAGATTCACAAATTTCCCAAGTATAGATCCACCAATTTCCCAAGTATAGATTCACAAATTTTCCAAGTATAGATTCACAAATTTCCCAAAAATAGATTCACAAATTTTCCAAGTATAGATTCACAAATTTCCGAAGTATAGATTCACAAATTTCCCAAGTATAGATCCACAAATTTCCTAAGTATAGACTGACAAATTTCCCAAGTATAGATTCACAAATGTTCCAAGTATAGATTCACAAATTTCCCAAGTATAGATTCACAAATTTTCCAAGTATAGATTCACAAATTTCCCAAGCATAGATTCACAAATTTTCCAAGTATAGATTCACAAATTTCCCAAGCATAGATTCACAAATTTTCCAAGTATAGATCCACCAATTTCCCAAGTATAGATCTACCAATTTCCCAAGTATAGATTCAGAAATTTTCCAAGTATAGATCCACCAATTTCCCAAATATAGATTCACAAATTTTCCAAGTATAGATTCACAAATTTCCCAAGTAAAGATTCACAGATTTCCGAAGTATAGATTCACAAATTTCCCAAGTATAGATCCACAAATTTCCCAAGTATAGATTCACAAATTTTCCAAGTATAGATTCACAAATTTTTCAAGTATAGATTCACAAATTTTCCAAGTATAGATTCACAAATTTTCCAAGTATAGATTCACAAATTTCCCAAGTATAGATTCACAAATTTCCCAAGTATAGATTCACAAATTTCCCAAGTATAGATCCACCAATTTCCCAAGTATATCCACCAATTTCCCAAGTATAGATTCACAAATTTTCCAAGTATATATTCAAAAATCTTCCAAGTATAGATTCACAAATTTTCCAAGTATAGATTCACAAATTTTCCAAGTATAGATTCACAAATTTTCCAAGTATAGATTCACAAATTTCCCAAGTATAGATTCACAAATTTCCCAAGTATAGATTCACAAATTTTCCAAGTATAGATTCACAAATTTTCCAAGTATAGATTCACAAATTTTCCAAGTATAGATTCACAAATTTCCCAAGTATAGATTCACAAATTTCCCAAGTATAGATCCACCAATTTCTCAAGTATAGATCCACCAATTTCCCAAGTATAGATTCACATATTTCCCAAGTATAGATTCACAAATTTCCCAAGTATAGATTCACAAATTTCCGAAGTATAGATTCACAAATTTTCCAAGTATAGATTCACAAATTTTCCAAGTATAGATTCACAAATTTCCCAAGCATAGATTCACAAATTTTCCAAGTATAGATTCACAAATTTCCCAAGTAGAGATTCACAAATTTCCCACGTATAGATTCACAAATTTCCCAAGTATAGATTCACAAATTTCCCAAGTATAGATCCACCAATTTCCCAAGTATAGATTCACAAATTTTCCAAGTATAGATTCACAAATTTCCCAAATATAGATTCACAAATTTTCCAAGTATAGATTCACAAATTTCCCAAGTATAGATTCACAAATTTCCGAAGTATAGATTCACAAATTTCCCAAGTATAGATCCACAAATTTCCCAAGTATAGATTGACAAATTTCCCAAGTATAGATTCACAAATGTTCCAAGTATAGATTCACAAATTTCCCAAGTATAGATTCACAAATTTTCCAAGTATAGATTCACAAATTTTTCAAGTATAGATTCACAAATTTTCCAAGTATAGATTCACAAATTTTCCAAGTATAGATTCACAAATTTCTCAAGTATAGATTCACAAATTTCCCAAGTATAGATCCACCAATTTCCCAAGTATAGATCCACCAATTTCCCAAGTATAGATTCACATATTTCCCAAGTATAGATTCACAAATTTCCCAAGTACAGATTCACAAATTTCCGAAGTATAGATTGACAAATTTTCCAAGTATAGATTCACAAATTTTCCAAGTATAGATTCACAAATTTCCCAAGCATAGATTCACAAATTTTCCAAGTATAGATTCACAAATTTCAAAAGTAGAGATTCATAAATTTCCCACGTATAGATTCACAAATTTCCCAAGTATAGATTCACAAATTTCCCAAGTATAGATCCACCAATTTCCCAAGTATAGATTCACAAATTTTCCAAGTATAGATTCACAAAATTCCCAAAAATAGATTCACAAATTTTCCAAGTATAGATTCACAAATTTCCGAAGTATAGATTCACAAATTTCCCAAGTATAGATCCACAAATTTCCTAAGTATAGACTGACAAATTTCCCAAGTATAGATTCACAAATGTTCCAAGTATAGATTCACAAATTTCCCAAGTATAGATTCACAAATTTTCCAAGTATAGATTCACAAATTTCCCAAGCATAGATCCACAAATTTCCCAAGTATAGATTGACAAATTTCCCAAGTATAGATTCACAAATGTTCCAAGTATAGATTCACAAATTTTCCAAGTATAGATTCACAAATTTTCCAAGTATATATTCAAAAATCTTCCAAGTATAGATTCACAAATTTTCCAAGTATAGATTCACAAATTTTCCAAGTATAGATTCACAAATTTTCCAAGTATAGATTCACAAATTTCCCAAGTATAGATTCACAAATTTCCCAAGTATAGATTCACAAATATTCCAAGTATAGATTCACAAATTTTCCAAGTATAGATTCACAAATTTTCCAAGTATAGATTCACAAATTTCCCAAGTATAGATTCACAAATTTCCCAAGTATAGATCCACCAATTTCTCAAGTATAGATCCACCAATTTCCCAAGTATAGATTCACATATTTCCCAAGTATAGATTCACAAATTTCCCAAGTATAGATTCACAAATTTCCGAAGTATAGATTCACAAATTTTCCAAGTATAGATTCACAAATTTTCCAAGTATAGATTCACAAATTTCCCAAGCATAGATTCACAAATTTTCCAAGTATAGATTCACAAATTTCCCAAGTAGAGATTCACAAATTTCCCACGTATAGATTCACAAATTTCCCAAGTATAGATTCACAAATTTCCCAAGTATAGATCCACCAATTTCCCAAGTATAGATTCACAAATTTTCCAAGTATAGATTCACAAATTTCCCAAATATAGATTCACAAATTTTCCAAGTATAGATTCACAAATTTCCCAAGTATAGATTCACAAATTTCCGAAGTATAGATTCACAAATTTCCCAAGTATAGATCCACAAATTTCCCAAGTATAGATTGACAAATTTCCCAAGTATAGATTCACAAATGTTCCAAGTATAGATTCACAAATTTCCCAAGTATAGATTCACAAATTTTCCAAGTATAGATTCACAAATTTTTCAAGTATAGATTCACAAATTTTCCAAGTATAGATTCACAAATTTCCCAAGTATAGATCCACAAATTTCCCAAGTATAGATCCACCAATTTCCCAAGTATAGATTCACATATTTCCCAAGTATAGATTCACAAATTTCCCAAGTACAGATTCACAAATTTCCGAAGTATAGATTGACAAATTTTCCAAGTATAGATTCACAAATTTTCCAAGTATAGATTCACAAATTTCCCAAGCATAGATTCACAAATTTTCCAAGTATAGATTCACAAATTTCAAAAGTAGAGATTCATAAATTTCCCACGTATAGATTCACAAATTTCCCAAGTATAGATTCACAAATTTCCCAAGTATAGATCCACCAATTTCCCAAGTATAGATTCACGAATTTTCCAAGTATAGATTCACAAATTTCCCAAAAATAGATTCACAAATTTTCCAAGTATAGATTCACAAATTTCCGAAGTATAGATTCACAAATTTCCCAAGTATAGATCCACAAATTTCCTAAGTATAGACTGACAAATTTCCCAAGTATAGATTCACAAATGTTCCAAGTATAGATTCACAAATTTCCCAAGTATAGATTCACAAATTTTCCAAGTATAGATTCACAAATTTCCCAAGCATAGATCCACAAATTTCCCAAGTATAGATTGACAAATTTCCCAAGTATAGATTCACAAATGTTCCAAGTATAGATTCACAAATTTCCCAAGTATAGATTCACAAATTTTCCAAGTATAGATTCACAAATTTTTCAAGTATAGATTCACAAATTTTCCAAGTATAGATTCACAAATTTTCCAAGTATAGATTCACAAATTTCTCAAGTATAGATTCACAAATTTCCCAAGTATAGATCCACCAATTTCCCAAGTATAGATCCACCAATTTCCCAAGTATAGATTCACATATTTCCCAAGTATAGATTCACAAATTTCCCAAGTACAGATTCACAAATTTCCGAAGTATAGATTCACAAATTTTCCAAGTATAGATTCACAAATTTTCCAAGTATAGATTCACAAATTTCCCAAGAAGATTCACAAATTTTCCAAGTATAGATTCACAAATTTCCCAAGTATAGATTCACAAATTTTCCAAGTATAGATTCACAAATTTTTCAAGTATAGATTCACAAATTTTCCAAGTATAGATTCACAAATTTTCCAAGTATAGATTCACAAATTTCTCAAGTATAGATTCACAAATTTCCCAAGTATAGATCCACCAATTTCCCAAGTATAGATCCACCAATTTCCCAAGTATAGATTCACATATTTCCCAAGTATAGATTCACAAATTTCCCAAGTACAGATTCACAAATTTCCGAAGTATAGATTCACAAATTTTCCAAGTATAGATTCACAAATTTTCCAAGTATAGATTCACAAATTTCCCAAGCAGATTCACAAATTTTCCAAGTATAGATTCACAAATTTCCCAAGTAGAGATTCACAAATTTCCCACGTATAGATTCACAAATTTCCCAAGTATAGATTCACAAATTTCCCAAGTATAGATCCACCAATTTCCCAAGTATAGATTCACAAATTTTCCAAGTATAGATTCACAAATTTCCCAAATATAGATTCACAAATTTTCCAAGTATAGATTCACAAATTTCCCAAGTATAGATTCACAAATTTCCGAAGTATAGATTCACAAATTTCCCAAGTATAGATCCACAAATTTCCCAAGTATAGATTGACAAATTTCCCAAGTATAGATTCACAAATGTTCCAAGTATAGATTCACAAATTTCCCAAGTATAGATTCACAAATTTTCCAAGTATAGATTCACAAATTTTTCAAGTATAGATTCACAAATTTTCCAAGTATAGATTCACAAATTTTCCAAGTATAGATTCACAAATTTCTCAAGTATAGATTCACAAATTTCCCAAGTATAGATCCACCAATTTCCCAAGTATAGATCCACCAATTTCCCAAGTATAGATTCACATATTTCCCAAGTATAGATTCACAAATTTCCCAAGTACAGATTCACAAATTTCCGAAGTATAGATTGACAAATTTTCCAAGTATAGATTCACAAATTTTCCAAGTATAGATTCACAAATTTCCCAAGCATAGATTCACAAATTTTCCAAGTATAGACTCACAAATTTCAAAAGTAGAGATTCATAAATTTCCCACGTATAGATTCACAAATTTCCCAAGTATAGATTCACAAATTTCCCAAGTATAGATCCACCAATTTCCCAAGTATAGATTCACAAATTTTCCAAGCATAGATTCACAAATTTCCCAAAAATAGATTCACAAATTTTCCAAGTATAGATTCACAAATTTCCGAAGTATAGATTTACAAATTTCCCAAGTATAGATCCACAAATTTCCTAAGTATAGACTGACAAATTTCCCAAGTATAGATTCACAAATGTTCCAAGTATAGATTCACAAATTTCCCAAGTATAGATTCACAAATTTTCCAAGTATAGATTCACAAATTTCCCAAGCATAGATCCACAAATTTCCCAAGTATAGATTGACAAATTTCCCAAGTATAGATTCACAAATGTTCCAAGTATAGATTCACAAATTTCCCAAGTATAGATTCACAAATTTTCCAAGTATAGATTCACAAATTTTTCAAGTATAGATTCACAAATTTTCCAAGTATAGATTCACAAATTTTCCAAGTATAGATTCACAAATTTCTCAAGTATAGATTCACAAATTTCCCAAGTATAGATCCACCAATTTCCCAAGTATAGATTCACAAATTTCCCAAGTATAGATTCACAAATTTCCGAAGTATAGATTCACAAATTTCCCAAGTATAGATCCACAAATTTCCCAAGTATAGATTGACAAATTTCCCAAGTATAGATTCACAAATGTTCCAAGTATAGATTCACAAATTTCCCAAGTATAGATTCACAAATTTTCCAAGTATAGATTCACAAATTTCTCAAGTATAGATTCACAAATTTCCCAAGTATAGATCCACCAATTTCCCAAGTATAGATCCACCAATTTCCCAAGTATAGATTCACATATTTCCCAAGTATAGATTCACAAATTTCCCAAGTACAGATTCACAAATTTCCGAAGTATAGATTGACAAATTTTCCAAGTATAGATTCACAAATTTTCCAAGTATAGATTCACAAATTTCCCAAGCATAGATTCACAAATTTTCCAAGTATAGACTCACAAATTTCAAAAGTAGAGATTCATAAATTTCCCACGTATAGATTCACAAATTTCCCAAGTATAGATTCACAAATTTCCCAAGTATAGATCCACCAATTTCCCAAGTATAGATTCACAAATTTTCCAAGCATAGATTCACAAATTTCCCAAAAATAGATTCACAAATTTTCCAAGTATAGATTCACAAATTTCCGAAGTATAGATTTACAAATTTCCCAAGTATAGATCCACAAATTTCCTAAGTATAGACTGACAAATTTCCCAAGTATAGATTCACAAATGTTCCAAGTATAGATTCACAAATTTCCCAAGTATAGATTCACAAATTTTCCAAGTATAGATTCACAAATTTCCCAAGCATAGATCCACAAATTTCCCAAGTATAGATTGACAAATTTCCCAAGTATAGATTCACAAATGTTCCAAGTATAGATTCACAAATTTCCCAAGTATAGATTCACAAATTTTCCAAGTATAGATTCACAAATTTTTCAAGTATAGATTCACAAATTTTCCAAGTATAGATTCACAAATTTTCCAAGTATAGATTCACAAATTTCTCAAGTATAGATTCACAAATTTCCCAAGTATAGATCCACCAATTTCCCAAGTATAGATCCACCAATTTCCCAAGTATAGATTCACATATTTCCCAAGTATAGATTCACAAATTTCCCAAGTACAGATTCACAAATTTCCGAAGTATAGATTGACAAATTTTCCAAGTATAGATTCACAAATTTTCCAAGTATAGATTCACAAATTTCCCAAGCATAGATTCACAAATTTTCCAAGTATAGATTCACAAATTTCAAAAGTAGAGATTCATAAATTTCCCACGTATAGATTCACAAATTTCCCAAGTATAGATTCACAAATTTCCCAAGTATAGATCCACCAATTTCCCAAGTATAGATTCACAAATTTTCCAAGTATAGATTCACAAATTTCCCAAAAATAGATTCACAAATTTTCCAAGTATAGATTCACAAATTTCCGAAGTATAGATTCACAAATTTCCCAAGTATAGATCCACAAATTTCCTAAGTATAGACTGACAAATTTCCCAAGTATAGATTCACAAATGTTCCAAGTATAGATTCACAAATTTCCCAAGTATAGATTCACAAATTTTCCAAGTATAGATTCACAAATTTCCCAAGCATAGATTCACAAATTTTCCAAGTATAGATTCACAAATTTCCCAAGTAGAGATTCACAAATTTCCTAAGTATAGACTGACAAATTTCCCAAGTATAGATTCACAAATGTTCCAAGTATAGATTCACAAATTTCCCAAGTATAGATTCACAAATTTTCCAAGTATAGATTCACAAATTTTTCAAGTATAGATTCACAAATTTTCCAAGTATAGATTCACAAATTTTCCAAGTATAGATTCACAAATTTCTCAAGTATAGATTCACAAATTTCCCAAGTATAGATCCACCAATTTCCCAAGTATAGATCCACCAATTTCCCAAGTATAGATTCACATATTTCCCAAGTATAGATTCACAAATTTCCCAAGTACAGATTCACAAATTTCCGAAGTATAGATTGACAAATTTTCCAAGTATAGATTCACAAATTTTCCAAGTATAGATTCACAAATTTCCCAAGCATAGATTCACAAATTTTCCAAGTATAGATTCACAAATTTCAAAAGTAGAGATTCATAAATTTCCCACGTATAGATTCACAAATTTCCCAAGTATAGATTCACAAATTTCCCAAGTATAGATCCACCAATTTCCCAAGTATAGATTCACAAATTTTCCAAGTATAGATTCACAAATTTCCCAAAAATAGATTCACAAATTTTCCAAGTATAGATTCACAAATTTCCGAAGTATAGATTCACAAATTTCCCAAGTATAGATCCACAAATTTCCTAAGTATAGACTGACAAATTTCCCAAGTATAGATTCACAAATGTTCCAAGTATAGATTCACAAATTTCCCAAGTATAGATTCACAAATTTTCCAAGTATAGATTCACAAATTTCCCAAGCATAGATTCACAAATTTTCCAAGTATAGATTCACAAATTTCCCAAGTAGAGATTCACAAATTTCCCAAGTATAGATTCACAAATTTCCCAAGCATAGATTCACAAATTTTCCAAGTATAGATCCACCAATTTCCCAAGTATAGATTCACAAATTTTCCAAGTATAGATCCACCAATTTCCCAAGTATAGATCCACTATTTTCCCAAGTATAGATTCAGAAATTTTCCAAGTATAAATCCACCAATTTCCCAAGTATAGATTCACAAATTTTCCAAGTATAGATTCACAAATTTCCCAAATATAGATTCACAAATTTTCCAAGTATAGATTCACAAATTTCCCAAGTAAATATTTACAGATTTCCGAAGTATAGATTCACAAATTTCCCAAGTATAGATCCACAAATTTCCCAAGTATAGATTCACAAATTTTCCAAGTATAGATTCACAAATTTTTCAAGTATAGATTCACAAATTTTCCAAGTATAGATTCACAAATTTTCCAAGTATAGATTCACAAATTTCCCAAGAATAGATTCACAAATTTCCCAAGTATAGATTCACAAATTTTCCAAGTATAGATTCACAAATTTTCCAAGTATAGATTCACAAATTTTCCAAGTATAGATTCACAAATTTTCCAAGTATAGATTCACAAATTTTTCAAGTATAGATTCACAAATTTTCCAAATATAGATTCACAAATTTCCCAAGTATAGATCCACCAATTTCCCAAGTATATCCACAAATTTCCCAAAAATAGATTCACAAATTTTCCAAGTATAGATTCACAAATTTCCGAAGTATAGATTTACAAATTTCCCAAGTATAGATCCACAAATTTCCTAAGTATAGACTGACAAATTTCCCAAGTATAGATTCACAAATGTTCCAAGTATAGATTCACAAATTTCCCAAGTATAGATTCACAAATTTTCCAAGTATAGATTCACAAATTTCCCAAGCATAGATCCACAAATTTCCCAAGTATAGATTGACAAATTTCCCAAGTATAGATTCACAAATGTTCCAAGTATAGATTCACAAATTTCCCAAGTATAGATTCACAAATTTCCCAAGCATAGATTCACAAATTTTCCAAGTATAGATTCACAAATTTCAAAAGTAGAGATTCATAAATTTCCCACGTATAGATTCACAAATTTCCCAAGTATAGATTCACAAATTTCCCAAGTATAGATCCACCAATTTCCCAAGTATAGATTCACAAATTTTCCAAGTATAGATTCACAAATTTCCCAAAAATAGATTCACAAATTTTCCAAGTATAGATTCACAAATTTCCGAAGTATAGATTCACAAATTTCCCAAGTATAGATCCACAAATTTCCTAAGTATAGACTGACAAATTTCCCAAGTATAGATTCACAAATGTTACAAGTATAGATTCACAAATTTCCCAAGTATAGATTCACAAATTTTCCAAGTATAGATTCACAAATTTCCCAAGCATAGATTCACAAATTTTCCAAGTATAGATTCACAAATTTCCCAAGTAGAGATTCACAAATTTCCCAAGTATAGATTCACAAATTTCCCAAGCATAGATTCACAAATTTTCCAAGTATAGATCCACCAATTTCCCAAGTATAGATTCACAAATTTTCCAAGTATAGATCCACCAATTTCCCAAGTATAGATCCACTATTTTCCCAAGTATAGATTCAGAAATTTTCCAAGTATAAATCCACCAATTTCCCAAGTATAGATTCACAAATTTTCCAAGTATAGATTCACAAATTTCCCAAATATAGATTCACAAATTTTCCAAGTATAGATTCACAAATTTCCCAAGTAAATATTTACAGATTTCCGAAGTATAGATTCACAAATTTCCCAAGTATAGATCCACAAATTTCCCAAGTATAGATTCACAAATTTTCCAAGTATAGATTCACAAATTTTTCAAGTATAGATTCACAAATTTTCCAAGTATAGATTCACAAATTTTCCAAGTATAGATTCACAAATTTCCCAAGAATAGATTCACAAATTTCCCAAGTATAGATTCACAAATTTTCCAAGTATAGATTCACAAATTTTCCAAGTATAGATTCACAAATTTTCCAAGTATAGATTCACAAATTTTCCAAGTATAGATTCACAAATTTTTCAAGTATAGATTCACAAATTTTCCAAATATAGATTCACAAATTTCCCAAGTATAGATCCACCAATTTCCCAAGTATATCCACAAATTTCCCAAAAATAGATTCACAAATTTTCCAAGTATAGATTCACAAATTTCCGAAGTATAGATTTACAAATTTCCCAAGTATAGATCCACAAATTTCCTAAGTATAGACTGACAAATTTCCCAAGTATAGATTCACAAATGTTCCAAGTATAGATTCACAAATTTCCCAAGTATAGATTCACAAATTTTCCAAGTATAGATTCACAAATTTCCCAAGCATAGATCCACAAATTTCCCAAGTATAGATTGACAAATTTCCCAAGTATAGATTCACAAATGTTCCAAGTATAGATTCACAAATTTCCCAAGTATAGATTCACAAATTTTCCAAGTATAGATTCACAAATTTTTCAAGTATAGATTCACAAATTTTCCAAGTATAGATTCACAAATTTTCCAAGTATAGATTCACAAATTTCTCAAGTATAGATTCACAAATTTCCCAAGTATAGATCCACCAATTTCCCAAGTATAGATCCACCAATTTCCCAAGTATAGATTCACATATTTCCCAAGTATAGATTCACAAATTTCCCAAGTACAGATTCACAAATTTCCGAAGTATAGATTGACAAATTTTCCAAGTATAGATTCACAAATTTTCCAAGTATAGATTCACAAATTTCCCAAGCATAGATTCACAAATTTTCCAAGTATAGATTCACAAATTTCAAAAGTAGAGATTCATAAATTTCCCACGTATAGATTCACAAATTTCCCAAGTATAGATTCACAAATTTCCCAAGTATAGATCCACCAATTTCCCAAGTATAGATTCACAAATTTTCCAAGTATAGATTCACAAATTTCCCAAAAATAGATTCACAAATTTTCCAAGTATAGATTCACAAATTTCCGAAGTATAGATTCACAAATTTCCCAAGTATAGATCCACAAATTTCCTAAGTATAGACTGACAAATTTCCCAAGTATAGATTCACAAATGTTCCAAGTATAGATTCACAAATTTCCCAAGTATAGATTCACAAATTTTCCAAGTATAGATTCACAAATTTCCCAAGCATAGATTCACAAATTTTCCAAGTATAGATTCACAAATTTCCCAAGTAGAGATTCACAAATTTCCCAAGTATAGATTCACAAATTTCCCAAGCATAGATTCACAAATTTTCCAAGTATAGATCCACCAATTTCCCAAGTATAGATTCACAAATTTTCCAAGTATAGATCCACCAATTTCCCAAGTATAGATCCACTATTTTCCCAAGTATAGATTCAGAAATTTTCCAAGTATAAATCCACCAATTTCCCAAGTATAGATTCACAAATTTTCCAAGTATAGATTCACAAATTTCCCAAATATAGATTCACAAATTTTCCAAGTATAGATTCACAAATTTCCCAAGTAAATATTCACAGATTTCCGAAGTATAGATTCACAAATTTCCCAAGTATAGATCCACAAATTTCCCAAGTATAGATTCACAAATTTTCCAAGTATAGATTCACAAATTTTTCAAGTATAGATTCACAAATTTTCCAAGTATAGATTCACAAATTTTCCAAGTATAGATTCACAAATTTCCCAAGAATAGATTCACAAATTTCCCAAGTATAGATTCACAAATTTTCCAAGTATAGATTCACAAATTTTCCAAGTATAGATTCACAAATTTTCCAAGTATAGATTCACAAATTTTCCAAGTATAGATTCACAAATTTTTCAAGTATAGATTCACAAATTTTCCAAATATAGATTCACAAATTTCCCAAGTATAGATCCACCAATTTCCCAAGTATATCCACCAATTTCCCAAGTATAGATTCACAAATTTTCCAAGTATATATTCAAAAATTTTCCAAGTATAGATTCACAAATTTTCCAAGTATAGATTCACAAATTTTCCAAGTATAGATTCACAAATTTTCCAAGTATAGATTCACAAATTTCCCAAGTATAGATTCACAAATTTCCCAAGTATAGATTCACAAATTTTCCAAGTATAGATTCACAAATTTTCCAAGTATAGATTCACAAATTTTCCAAGTATAGATTCACAAATTTCCCAAGTATAGATTCACAAATTTCCCAAGTATAGATCCACCAATTTCTCAAGTATAGATCCACCAATTTCCCAAGCATAGATTCACAAATTTTCCAAGTATAGATTCACAAATTTCAAAAGTAGAGATTCATAAATTTCCCACGTATAGATTCACAAATTTCCCAAGTATAGATTCACAAATTTCCCAAGTATAGATCCACCAATTTCCCAAGTATAGATTCACAAATTTTCCAAGTATAGATTCACAAATTTCCCAAAAATAGATTCACAAATTTTCCAAGTATAGATTCACAAATTTCCGAAGTATAGATTCACAAATTTCCCAAGTATAGATCCACAAATTTCCTAAGTATAGACTGACAAATTTCCCAAGTATAGATTCACAAATGTTCCAAGTATAGATTCACAAATTTCCCAAGTATAGATTCACAAATTTTCCAAGTATAGATTCACAAATTTCCCAAGCATAGATTCACAAATTTTCCAAGTATAGATTCACAAATTTCCCAAGTAGAGATTCACAAATTTCCCAAGTATAGATTCACAAATTTCCCAAGCATAGATTCACAAATTTTCCAAGTATAGATCCACCAATTTCCCAAGTATAGATTCACATATTTCCCAAGTATAGATTCACAAATTTCCCAAGTACAGATTCACAAATTTCCGAAGTATAGATTGACAAATTTTCCAAGTATAGATTCACAAATTTTCCAAGTATAGATTCACAAATTTCCCAAGCATAGATTCACAAATTTTCCAAGTATAGACTCACAAATTTCAAAAGTAGAGATTCATAAATTTCCCACGTATAGATTCACAAATTTCCCAAGTATAGATTCACAAATTTCCCAAGTATAGATCCACCAATTTCCCAAGTATAGATTCACAAATTTTCCAAGCATAGATTCACAAATTTCCCAAAAATAGATTCACAAATTTTCCAAGTATAGATTCACAAATTTCCGAAGTATAGATTTACAAATTTCCCAAGTATAGATCCACAAATTTCCTAAGTATAGACTGACAAATTTCCCAAGTATAGATTCACAAATGTTCCAAGTATAGATTCACAAATTTCCCAAGTATAGATTCACAAATTTTCCAAGTATAGATTCACAAATTTCCCAAGCATAGATCCACAAATTTCCCAAGTATAGATTGACAAATTTCCCAAGTATAGATTCACAAATGTTCCAAGTATAGATTCACAAATTTCCCAAGTATAGATTCACAAATTTTCCAAGTATAGATTCACAAATTTTTCAAGTATAGATTCACAAATTTTCCAAGTATAGATTCACAAATTTTCCAAGTATAGATTCACAAATTTCTCAAGTATAGATTCACAAATTTCCCAAGTATAGATCCACCAATTTCCCAAGTATAGATCCACCAATTTCCCAAGTATAGATTCACATATTTCCCAAGTATAGATTCACAAATTTCCCAAGTACAGATTCACAAATTTCCGAAGTATAGATTGACAAATTTTCCAAGTATAGATTCACAAATTTTCCAAGTATAGATTCACAAATTTCCCAAGCATAGATTCACAAATTTTCCAAGTATAGATTCACAAATTTCAAAAGTAGAGATTCATAAATTTCCCACGTATAGATTCACAAATTTCCCAAGTATAGATTCACAAATTTCCCAAGTATAGATCCACCAATTTCCCAAGTATAGATTCACAAATTTTCCAAGTATAGATTCACAAATTTCCCAAAAATAGATTCACAAATTTTCCAAGTATAGATTCACAAATTTCCGAAGTATAGATTCACAAATTTCCCAAGTATAGATCCACAAATTTCCTAAGTATAGACTGACAAATTTCCCAAGTATAGATTCACAAATGTTCCAAGTATAGATTCACAAATTTCCCAAGTATAGATTCACAAATTTTCCAAGTATAGATTCACAAATTTCCCAAGCATAGATTCACAAATTTTCCAAGTATAGATTCACAAATTTCCCAAGTAGAGATTCACAAATTTCCTAAGTATAGACTGACAAATTTCCCAAGTATAGATTCACAAATGTTCCAAGTATAGATTCACAAATTTCCCAAGTATAGATTCACAAATTTTCCAAGTATAGATTCACAAATTTTTCAAGTATAGATTCACAAATTTTCCAAGTATAGATTCACAAATTTTCCAAGTATAGATTCACAAATTTCTCAAGTATAGATTCACAAATTTCCCAAGTATAGATCCACCAATTTCCCAAGTATAGATCCACCAATTTCCCAAGTATAGATTCACATATTTCCCAAGTATAGATTCACAAATTTCCCAAGTACAGATTCACAAATTTCCGAAGTATAGATTGACAAATTTTCCAAGTATAGATTCACAAATTTTCCAAGTATAGATTCACAAATTTCCCAAGCATAGATTCACAAATTTTCCAAGTATAGATTCACAAATTTCAAAAGTAGAGATTCATAAATTTCCCACGTATAGATTCACAAATTTCCCAAGTATAGATTCACAAATTTCCCAAGTATAGATCCACCAATTTCCCAAGTATAGATTCACAAATTTTCCAAGTATAGATTCACAAATTTCCCAAAAATAGATTCACAAATTTTCCAAGTATAGATTCACAAATTTCCGAAGTATAGATTCACAAATTTCCCAAGTATAGATCCACAAATTTCCTAAGTATAGACTGACAAATTTCCCAAGTATAGATTCACAAATGTTCCAAGTATAGATTCACAAATTTCCCAAGTATAGATTCACAAATTTTCCAAGTATAGATTCACAAATTTCCCAAGCATAGATTCACAAATTTTCCAAGTATAGATTCACAAATTTCCCAAGTAGAGATTCACAAATTTCCCAAGTATAGATTCACAAATTTCCCAAGCATAGATTCACAAATTTTCCAAGTATAGATCCACCAATTTCCCAAGTATAGATTCACAAATTTTCCAAGTATAGATCCACCAATTTCCCAAGTATAGATCCACTATTTTCCCAAGTATAGATTCAGAAATTTTCCAAGTATAAATCCACCAATTTCCCAAGTATAGATTCACAAATTTTCCAAGTATAGATTCACAAATTTCCCAAATATAGATTCACAAATTTTCCAAGTATAGATTCACAAATTTCCCAAGTAAATATTTACAGATTTCCGAAGTATAGATTCACAAATTTCCCAAGTATAGATCCACAAATTTCCCAAGTATAGATTCACAAATTTTCCAAGTATAGATTCACAAATTTTTCAAGTATAGATTCACAAATTTTCCAAGTATAGATTCACAAATTTTCCAAGTATAGATTCACAAATTTCCCAAGAATAGATTCACAAATTTCCCAAGTATAGATTCACAAATTTTCCAAGTATAGATTCACAAATTTTCCAAGTATAGATTCACAAATTTTCCAAGTATAGATTCACAAATTTTCCAAGTATAGATTCACAAATTTTTCAAGTATAGATTCACAAATTTTCCAAATATAGATTCACAAATTTCCCAAGTATAGATCCACCAATTTCCCAAGTATATCCACAAATTTCCCAAAAATAGATTCACAAATTTTCCAAGTATAGATTCACAAATTTCCGAAGTATAGATTTACAAATTTCCCAAGTATAGATCCACAAATTTCCTAAGTATAGACTGACAAATTTCCCAAGTATAGATTCACAAATGTTCCAAGTATAGATTCACAAATTTCCCAAGTATAGATTCACAAATTTTCCAAGTATAGATTCACAAATTTCCCAAGCATAGATCCACAAATTTCCCAAGTATAGATTGACAAATTTCCCAAGTATAGATTCACAAATGTTCCAAGTATAGATTCACAAATTTCCCAAGTATAGATTCACAAATTTCCCAAGCATAGATTCACAAATTTTCCAAGTATAGATTCACAAATTTCAAAAGTAGAGATTCATAAATTTCCCACGTATAGATTCACAAATTTCCCAAGTATAGATTCACAAATTTCCCAAGTATAGATCCACCAATTTCCCAAGTATAGATTCACAAATTTTCCAAGTATAGATTCACAAATTTCCCAAAAATAGATTCACAAATTTTCCAAGTATAGATTCACAAATTTCCGAAGTATAGATTCACAAATTTCCCAAGTATAGATCCACAAATTTCCTAAGTATAGACTGACAAATTTCCCAAGTATAGATTCACAAATGTTCCAAGTATAGATTCACAAATTTCCCAAGTATAGATTCACAAATTTTCCAAGTATAGATTCACAAATTTCCCAAGCATAGATTCACAAATTTTCCAAGTATAGATTCACAAATTTCCCAAGTAGAGATTCACAAATTTCCCAAGTATAGATTCACAAATTTCCCAAGCATAGATTCACAAATTTTCCAAGTATAGATCCACCAATTTCCCAAGTATAGATTCACAAATTTTCCAAGTATAGATCCACCAATTTCCCAAGTATAGATCCACTATTTTCCCAAGTATAGATTCAGAAATTTTCCAAGTATAAATCCACCAATTTCCCAAGTATAGATTCACAAATTTTCCAAGTATAGATTCACAAATTTCCCAAATATAGATTCACAAATTTTCCAAGTATAGATTCACAAATTTCCCAAGTAAATATTTACAGATTTCCGAAGTATAGATTCACAAATTTCCCAAGTATAGATCCACAAATTTCCCAAGTATAGATTCACAAATTTTCCAAGTATAGATTCACAAATTTTTCAAGTATAGATTCACAAATTTTCCAAGTATAGATTCACAAATTTTCCAAGTATAGATTCACAAATTTCCCAAGAATAGATTCACAAATTTCCCAAGTATAGATTCACAAATTTTCCAAGTATAGATTCACAAATTTTCCAAGTATAGATTCACAAATTTTCCAAGTATAGATTCACAAATTTTCCAAGTATAGATTCACAAATTTTTCAAGTATAGATTCACAAATTTTCCAAATATAGATTCACAAATTTCCCAAGTATAGATCCACCAATTTCCCAAGTATATCCACAAATTTCCCAAAAATAGATTCACAAATTTTCCAAGTATAGATTCACAAATTTCCGAAGTATAGATTTACAAATTTCCCAAGTATAGATCCACAAATTTCCTAAGTATAGACTGACAAATTTCCCAAGTATAGATTCACAAATGTTCCAAGTATAGATTCACAAATTTCCCAAGTATAGATTCACAAATTTTCCAAGTATAGATTCACAAATTTCCCAAGCATAGATCCACAAATTTCCCAAGTATAGATTGACAAATTTCCCAAGTATAGATTCACAAATGTTCCAAGTATAGATTCACAAATTTCCCAAGTATAGATTCACAAATTTTCCAAGTATAGATTCACAAATTTTTCAAGTATAGATTCACAAATTTTCCAAGTATAGATTCACAAATTTTCCAAGTATAGATTCACAAATTTCTCAAGTATAGATTCACAAATTTCCCAAGTATAGATCCACCAATTTCCCAAGTATAGATCCACCAATTTCCCAAGTATAGATTCACATATTTCCCAAGTATAGATTCACAAATTTCCCAAGTACAGATTCACAAATTTCCGAAGTATAGATTGACAAATTTTCCAAGTATAGATTCACAAATTTTCCAAGTATAGATTCACAAATTTCCCAAGCATAGATTCACAAATTTTCCAAGTATAGATTCACAAATTTCAAAAGTAGAGATTCATAAATTTCCCACGTATAGATTCACAAATTTCCCAAGTATAGATTCACAAATTTCCCAAGTATAGATCCACCAATTTCCCAAGTATAGATTCACAAATTTTCCAAGTATAGATTCACAAATTTCCCAAAAATAGATTCACAAATTTTCCAAGTATAGATTCACAAATTTCCGAAGTATAGATTCACAAATTTCCCAAGTATAGATCCACAAATTTCCTAAGTATAGACTGACAAATTTCCCAAGTATAGATTCACAAATGTTCCAAGTATAGATTCACAAATTTCCCAAGTATAGATTCACAAATTTTCCAAGTATAGATTCACAAATTTCCCAAGCATAGATTCACAAATTTTCCAAGTATAGATTCACAAATTTCCCAAGTAGAGATTCACAAATTTCCCAAGTATAGATTCACAAATTTCCCAAGCATAGATTCACAAATTTTCCAAGTATAGATCCACCAATTTCCCAAGTATAGATTCACAAATTTTCCAAGTATAGATCCACCAATTTCCCAAGTATAGATCCACTATTTTCCCAAGTATAGATTCAGAAATTTTCCAAGTATAAATCCACCAATTTCCCAAGTATAGATTCACAAATTTTCCAAGTATAGATTCACAAATTTCCCAAATATAGATTCACAAATTTTCCAAGTATAGATTCACAAATTTCCCAAGTAAATATTCACAGATTTCCGAAGTATAGATTCACAAATTTCCCAAGTATAGATCCACAAATTTCCCAAGTATAGATTCACAAATTTTCCAAGTATAGATTCACAAATTTTTCAAGTATAGATTCACAAATTTTCCAAGTATAGATTCACAAATTTTCCAAGTATAGATTCACAAATTTCCCAAGAATAGATTCACAAATTTCCCAAGTATAGATTCACAAATTTTCCAAGTATAGATTCACAAATTTTCCAAGTATAGATTCACAAATTTTCCAAGTATAGATTCACAAATTTTCCAAGTATAGATTCACAAATTTTTCAAGTATAGATTCACAAATTTTCCAAATATAGATTCACAAATTTCCCAAGTATAGATCCACCAATTTCCCAAGTATATCCACCAATTTCCCAAGTATAGATTCACAAATTTTCCAAGTATATATTCAAAAATTTTCCAAGTATAGATTCACAAATTTTCCAAGTATAGATTCACAAATTTTCCAAGTATAGATTCACAAATTTTCCAAGTATAGATTCACAAATTTCCCAAGTATAGATTCACAAATTTCCCAAGTATAGATTCACAAATTTTCCAAGTATAGATTCACAAATTTTCCAAGTATAGATTCACAAATTTTCCAAGTATAGATTCACAAATTTCCCAAGTATAGATTCACAAATTTCCCAAGTATAGATCCACCAATTTCTCAAGTATAGATCCACCAATTTCCCAAGCATAGATTCACAAATTTTCCAAGTATAGATTCACAAATTTCAAAAGTAGAGATTCATAAATTTCCCACGTATAGATTCACAAATTTCCCAAGTATAGATTCACAAATTTCCCAAGTATAGATCCACCAATTTCCCAAGTATAGATTCACAAATTTTCCAAGTATAGATTCACAAATTTCCCAAAAATAGATTCACAAATTTTCCAAGTATAGATTCACAAATTTCCGAAGTATAGATTCACAAATTTCCCAAGTATAGATCCACAAATTTCCTAAGTATAGACTGACAAATTTCCCAAGTATAGATTCACAAATGTTCCAAGTATAGATTCACAAATTTCCCAAGTATAGATTCACAAATTTTCCAAGTATAGATTCACAAATTTCCCAAGCATAGATTCACAAATTTTCCAAGTATAGATTCACAAATTTCCCAAGTAGAGATTCACAAATTTCCCAAGTATAGATTCACAAATTTCCCAAGCATAGATTCACAAATTTTCCAAGTATAGATCCACCAATTTCCCAAGTATAGATTCACAAATTTTCCAAGTATAGATCCACCAATTTCCCAAGTATAGATCCACTATTTTCCCAAGTATAGATTCAGAAATTTTCCAAGTATAAATCCACCAATTTCCCAAGTATAGATTCACAAATTTTCCAAGTATAGATTCACAAATTTCCCAAATATAGATTCACAAATTTTCCAAGTATAGATTCACAAATTTCCCAAGTAAATATTTACAGATTTCCGAAGTATAGATTCACAAATTTCCCAAGTATAGATCCACAAATTTCCCAAGTATAGATTCACAAATTTTCCAAGTATAGATTCACAAATTTTTCAAGTATAGATTCACAAATTTTCCAAGTATAGATTCACAAATTTTCCAAGTATAGATTCACAAATTTCCCAAGAATAGATTCACAAATTTCCCAAGTATAGATTCACAAATTTTCCAAGTATAGATTCACAAATTTTCCAAGTATAGATTCACAAATTTTCCAAGTATAGATTCACAAATTTTCCAAGTATAGATTCACAAATTTTTCAAGTATAGATTCACAAATTTTCCAAATATAGATTCACAAATTTCCCAAGTATAGATCCACCAATTTCCCAAGTATATCCACAAATTTCCCAAAAATAGATTCACAAATTTTCCAAGTATAGATTCACAAATTTCCGAAGTATAGATTTACAAATTTCCCAAGTATAGATCCACAAATTTCCTAAGTATAGACTGACAAATTTCCCAAGTATAGATTCACAAATGTTCCAAGTATAGATTCACAAATTTCCCAAGTATAGATTCACAAATTTTCCAAGTATAGATTCACAAATTTCCCAAGCATAGATCCACAAATTTCCCAAGTATAGATTGACAAATTTCCCAAGTATAGATTCACAAATGTTCCAAGTATAGATTCACAAATTTCCCAAGTATAGATTCACAAATTTTCCAAGTATAGATTCACAAATTTTTCAAGTATAGATTCACAAATTTTCCAAGTATAGATTCACAAATTTTCCAAGTATAGATTCACAAATTTCTCAAGTATAGATTCACAAATTTCCCAAGTATAGATCCACCAATTTCCCAAGTATAGATCCACCAATTTCCCAAGTATAGATTCACATATTTCCCAAGTATAGATTCACAAATTTCCCAAGTACAGATTCACAAATTTCCGAAGTATAGATTGACAAATTTTCCAAGTATAGATTCACAAATTTTCCAAGTATAGATTCACAAATTTCCCAAGCATAGATTCACAAATTTTCCAAGTATAGATTCACAAATTTCAAAAGTAGAGATTCATAAATTTCCCACGTATAGATTCACAAATTTCCCAAGTATAGATTCACAAATTTCCCAAGTATAGATCCACCAATTTCCCAAGTATAGATTCACAAATTTTCCAAGTATAGATTCACAAATTTCCCAAAAATAGATTCACAAATTTTCCAAGTATAGATTCACAAATTTCCGAAGTATAGATTCACAAATTTCCCAAGTATAGATCCACAAATTTCCTAAGTATAGACTGACAAATTTCCCAAGTATAGATTCACAAATGTTCCAAGTATAGATTCACAAATTTCCCAAGTATAGATTCACAAATTTTCCAAGTATAGATTCACAAATTTCCCAAGCATAGATTCACAAATTTTCCAAGTATAGATTCACAAATTTCCCAAGTAGAGATTCACAAATTTCCCAAGTATAGATTCACAAATTTCCCAAGCATAGATTCACAAATTTTCCAAGTATAGATCCACCAATTTCCCAAGTATAGATTCACAAATTTTCCAAGTATAGATCCACCAATTTCCCAAGTATAGATCCACTATTTTCCCAAGTATAGATTCAGAAATTTTCCAAGTATAAATCCACCAATTTCCCAAGTATAGATTCACAAATTTTCCAAGTATAGATTCACAAATTTCCCAAATATAGATTCACAAATTTTCCAAGTATAGATTCACAAATTTCCCAAGTAAATATTCACAGATTTCCGAAGTATAGATTCACAAATTTCCCAAGTATAGATCCACAAATTTCCCAAGTATAGATTCACAAATTTTCCAAGTATAGATTCACAAATTTTTCAAGTATAGATTCACAAATTTTCCAAGTATAGATTCACAAATTTTCCAAGTATAGATTCACAAATTTCCCAAGAATAGATTCACAAATTTCCCAAGTATAGATTCACAAATTTTCCAAGTATAGATTCACAAATTTTCCAAGTATAGATTCACAAATTTTCCAAGTATAGATTCACAAATTTTCCAAGTATAGATTCACAAATTTTTCAAGTATAGATTCACAAATTTTCCAAATATAGATTCACAAATTTCCCAAGTATAGATCCACCAATTTCCCAAGTATATCCACCAATTTCCCAAGTATAGATTCACAAATTTTCCAAGTATATATTCAAAAATTTTCCAAGTATAGATTCACAAATTTTCCAAGTATAGATTCACAAATTTTCCAAGTATAGATTCACAAATTTTCCAAGTATAGATTCACAAATTTCCCAAGTATAGATTCACAAATTTCCCAAGTATAGATTCACAAATTTTCCAAGTATAGATTCACAAATTTTCCAAGTATAGATTCACAAATTTTCCAAGTATAGATTCACAAATTTCCCAAGTATAGATTCACAAATTTCCCAAGTATAGATCCACCAATTTCTCAAGTATAGATCCACCAATTTCCCAAGCATAGATTCACAAATTTTCCAAGTATAGATTCACAAATTTCAAAAGTAGAGATTCATAAATTTCCCACGTATAGATTCACAAATTTCCCAAGTATAGATTCACAAATTTCCCAAGTATAGATCCACCAATTTCCCAAGTATAGATTCACAAATTTTCCAAGTATAGATTCACAAATTTCCCAAAAATAGATTCACAAATTTTCCAAGTATAGATTCACAAATTTCCGAAGTATAGATTCACAAATTTCCCAAGTATAGATCCACAAATTTCCTAAGTATAGACTGACAAATTTCCCAAGTATAGATTCACAAATGTTCCAAGTATAGATTCACAAATTTCCCAAGTATAGATTCACAAATTTTCCAAGTATAGATTCACAAATTTCCCAAGCATAGATTCACAAATTTTCCAAGTATAGATTCACAAATTTCCCAAGTAGAGATTCACAAATTTCCCAAGTATAGATTCACAAATTTCCCAAGCATAGATTCACAAATTTTCCAAGTATAGATCCACCAATTTCCCAAGTATAGATTCACATATTTCCCAAGTATAGATTCACAAATTTCCCAAGTACAGATTCACAAATTTCCGAAGTATAGATTGACAAATTTTCCAAGTATAGATTCACAAATTTTCCAAGTATAGATTCACAAATTTCCCAAGCATAGATTCACAAATTTTCCAAGTATAGATTCACAAATTTCAAAAGTAGAGATTCATAAATTTCCCACGTATAGATTCACAAATTTCCCAAGTATAGATTCACAAATTTCCCAAGTATAGATCCACCAATTTCCCAAGTATAGATTCACAAATTTTCCAAGTATAGATTCACAAAATTCCCAAAAATAGATTCACAAATTTTCCAAGTATAGATTCACAAATTTCCGAAGTATAGATTCACAAATTTCCCAAGTATAGATCCACAAATTTCCTAAGTATAGACTGACAAATTTCCCAAGTATAGATTCACAAATGTTCCAAGTATAGATTCACAAATTTCCCAAGTATAGATTCACAAATTTTCCAAGTATAGATTCACAAATTTCCCAAGCATAGATCCACAAATTTCCCAAGTATAGATTGACAAATTTCCCAAGTATAGATTCACAAATGTTCCAAGTATAGATTCACAAATTTTCCAAGTATAGATTCACAAATTTTCCAAGTATATATTCAAAAATCTTCCAAGTATAGATTCACAAATTTTCCAAGTATAGATTCACAAATTTTCCAAGTATAGATTCACAAATTTCCCAAGTATAGATTCACAAATTTCCCAAGTATAGATTCACAAATATTCCAAGTATAGATTCACAAATTTTCCAAGTATAGATTCACAAATTTTCCAAGTATAGATTCACAAATTTCCCAAGTATAGATTCACAAATTTCCCAAGTATAGATCCACCAATTTCTCAAGTATAGATCCACCAATTTCCCAAGTATAGATTCACATATTTCCCAAGTATAGATTCACAAATTTCCCAAGTATAGATTCACAAATTTCCGAAGTATAGATTCACAAATTTTCCAAGTATAGATTCACAAATTTTCCAAGTATAGATTCACAAATTTCCCAAGCATAGATTCACAAATTTTCCAAGTATAGATTCACAAATTTCCCAAGCATAGATTCACAAATTTTCCAAGTAAAGATTCACAAATTTCCCAAGTAGAGATTCACAAATTTTCCAAGTATAGATTCACAAATTTCCCAAGCATAGATCCACAAATTTCCCAAGTATAGATTGACAAATTTCCCAAGTATAGATTCACAAATGTTCCAAGTATAGATTCACAAATTTTCCAAGTATAGATTCACAAATTTTCCTAGTATATATTCAAAAATCTTCCAAGTATAGATTCACAAATTTTCCAAGTATAGATTCACAAATTTTCCAAGTATAGATTCACAAATTTCCCAAGTATAGATTCACAAATTTCCCAAGTATAGATTCACAAATATTCCAAGTATAGATTCACAAATTTTCCAAGTATAGATTCACAAATTTTCCAAGTATAGATTCACAAATTTCCCAAGTATAGATTCACAAATTTCCCAAGTATAGATCCACCAATTTCTCAAGTATAGATCCACCAATTTCCCAAGTATAGATTCACATATTTCCCAAGTATAGATTCACAAATTTCCCAAGTATAGATTCACAAATTTCCGAAGTATAGATTCACAAATTTTCCAAGTATAGATTCACAAATTTTCCAAGTATAGATTCACAAATTTCCCAAGCATAGATTCACAAATTTTCCAAGTAAAGATTCACAAATTTCCCAAGTAGAGATTCACAAATTTCCCACGTATAGATTCACAAATTTCCCAAGTATAGATTCACAAATTTCCCAAGTATAGATCCACCAATTTCCCAAGTATAGATTCACAAATTTTCCAAGTATAGATTCACAAATTTCCCAAATATAGATTCACAAATTTTCCAAGTATAGATTCACAAATTTCCCAAGTATAGATTCACAAATTTCCGAAGTATAGATTCACAAATTTCCCAAGTATAGATCCACAAATTTCCCAAGTATAGATTCACAAATTTCCCAAGTATAGATTCACAAATTTTCCAAGTATAGATTCACAAATTTTTCAAGTATAGATTCACAAATTTTCCAAGTATAGATTCACAAATTTTCCAAGTATACATTCACAAATTTCTCAAGTATAGATTCACAAATTTCCCAAGTATAGATCCACCAATTTCCCAAGTATAGATCCACCAATTTCCCAAGTATAGATTCACATATTTCCCAAGTATAGATTCACAAATTTCCCAAGTACAGATTCACAAATTTCCGAAGTATAGATTGACAAATTTTCCAAGTATAGATTCACAAATTTTCCAAGTATAGATTCACAAATTTCCCAAGCATAGATTCACAAATTTTCCAAGTATAGATTCACAAATTTCAAAAGTAGAGATTCATAAATTTCCCACGTATAGATTCACAAATTTCCCAAGTATAGATTCACAAATTTCCCAAGTATAGATCCACCAATTTCCCAAGTATAGATTCACAAATTTTCCAAGTATAGATTCACAAATTTCCCAAAAATAGATTCACAAATTTTCCAAGTATAGATTCACAAATTTCCGAAGTATAGATTCACAAATTTCCCAAGTATAGATCCACAAATTTCCTAAGTATAGACTGACAAATTTCCCAAGTATAGATTCACAAATGTTCCAAGTATAGATTCACAAATTTCCCAAGTATAGATTCACAAATTTTCCAAGTATAGATTCACAAATTTCCCAAGCATAGATCCACAAATTTCCCAAGTATAGATTGACAAATTTCCCAAGTATAGATTCACAAATGTTCCAAGTATAGATTCACAAATTTCCCAAGTATAGATTCACAAATTTTCCAAGTATAGATTCACAAATTTTTCAAGTATAGATTCACAAATTTTCCAAGTATAGATTCACAAATTTTCCAAGTATAGATTCACAAATTTCTCAAGTATAGATTCACAAATTTCCCAAGTATAGATCCACCAATTTCCCAAGTATAGATCCACCAATTTCCCAAGTATAGATTCACATATTTCCCAAGTATAGATTCACAAATTTCCCAAGTACAGATTCACAAATTTCCGAAGTATAGATTCACAAACTTTCCAAGTATAGATTCACAAATTTTCCAAGTATAGATTCACAAATTTCCCAAGCATAGATTCACAAATTTTCCAAGTATAGATTCACAAATTTCCCAAGTAGAGATTCACAAATTTCCCACGTATAGATTCACAAATTTCCCAAGTATAGATTCACAAATTTCCCAAGTATAGATCCACCAATTTCCCAAGTATAGATTCACAAATTTTCCAAGTATAGATTCACAAATTTCCCAAATATAGATTCACAAATTTTCCAAGTATAGATTCACAAATTTCCCAAGTATAGATTCACAAATTTCCGAAGTATAGATTCACAAATTTCCCAAGTATAGATCCACAAATTTCCCAAGTATAGATTGACAAATTTCCCAAGTATAGATTCACAAATGTTCCAAGTATAGATTCACAAATTTCCCAAGTATAGATTCACAAATTTTCCAAGTATAGATTCACAAATTTTTCAAGTATAGATTCACAAATTTTCCAAGTATAGATTCAAAAATTTTCCAAGTATAGATTCACAAATTTCTCAAGTATAGATTCACAAATTTCCCAAGTATAGATCCACCAATTTCCCAAGTATAGATCCACCAATTTCCCAAGTATAGATTCACATATTTCCCAAGTATAGATTCACAAATTTCCCAAGTACAGATTCACAAATTTCCGAAGTATAGATTGACAAATTTTCCAAGTATAGATTCACAAATTTTCCAAGTATAGATTCACAAATTTCCCAAGCATAGATTCACAAATTTTCCAAGTATAGACTCACAAATTTCAAAAGTAGAGATTCATAAATTTCCCACGTATAGATTCACAAATTTCCCAAGTATAGATTCACAAATTTCCCAAGTATAGATCCACCAATTTCCCAAGTATAGATTCACAAATTTTCCAAGCATAGATTCACAAATTTCCCAAAAATAGATTCACAAATTTTCCAAGTATAGATTCACAAATTTCCGAAGTATAGATTTACAAATTTCCCAAGTATAGATCCACAAATTTCCTAAGTATAGACTGACAAATTTCCCAAGTATAGATTCACAAATGTTCCAAGTATAGATTCACAAATTTCCCAAGTATAGATTCACAAATTTTCCAAGTATAGATTCACAAATTTCCCAAGCATAGATCCACAAATTTCCCAAGTATAGATTGACAAATTTCCCAAGTATAGATTCACAAATGTTCCAAGTATAGATTCACAAATTTCCCAAGTATAGATTCACAAATTTTCCAAGTATAGATTCACAAATTTTTCAAGTATAGATTCACAAATTTTCCAAGTATAGATTCACAAATTTTCCAAGTATAGATTCACAAATTTCTCAAGTATAGATTCACAAATTTCCCAAGTATAGATCCACCAATTTCCCAAGTATAGATCCACCAATTTCCCAAGTATAGATTCACATTTTTCCCAAGTATAGATTCACAAATTTCCCAAGTACAGATTCACAAATTTCCGAAGTATAGATTGACAAATTTTCCAAGTATAGATTCACAAATTTTCCAAGTATAGATTCACAAATTTCCCAAGCATAGATTCACAAATTTTCCAAGTATAGATTCACAAATTTCAAAAGTAGAGATTCATAAATTTCCCACGTATAGATTCACAAATTTCCCAAGTATAGATTCACAAATTTCCCAAGTATAGATCCACCAATTTCCCAAGTATAGATTCACAAATTTTCCAAGTATAGATTCACAAATTTCCCAAAAATAGATTCACAAATTTTCCAAGTATAGATTCACAAATTTCCGAAGTATAGATTCACAAATTTCCCAAGTATAGATCCACAAATTTCCTAAGTATAGACTGACAAATTTCCCAAGTATAGATTCACAAATGTTCCAAGTATAGATTCAAAAATTTCCCAAGTATAGATTCACAAATTTTCCAAGTATAGATTCACAAATTTCCCAAGCATAGATTCACAAATTTTCCAAGTATAGATTCACAAATTTCCCAAGTAGAGATTCACAAATTTCCCAAGTATAGATTCACAAATTTCCCAAGCATAGATTCACAAATTTTCCAAGTATAGATCCACCAATTTCCCAAGTATAGATTCACAAATTTTCCAAGTATAGATCCACCAATTTCCCAAGTATAGATCCACCAATTTCCCAAGTATAGATTCAGAAATTTTCCAAGTATAAATCCACCAATTTCCCAAGTATAGATTCACAAATTTTCCAAGTATAGATTCACAAATTTCCCAAATATAGATTCACAAATTTTCCAAGTATAGATTCACAAATTTCCCAAGTAAATATTCACAGATTTCCGAAGTATAGATTCACAAATTTCCCAAGTATAGATCCACAAATTTCCCAAGTATAGATTCACAAATTTTCCAAGTATAGATTCACAAATTTTTCAAGTATAGATTCACAAATTTTCCAAGTATAGATTCACAAATTTTCCAAGTATAGATTCACAAATTTCCCAAGAATAGATTCACAAATTTCCCAAGTATAGATTCACAAATTTTCCAAGTATAGATTCACAAATTTTCCAAGTATAGATTCACAAATTTTCCAAGTATAGATTCACAAATTTTCCAAGTATAGATTCACAAATTTTTCAAGTATAGATTCACAAATTTTCCAAATATAGATTCACAAATTTCCCAAGTATAGATCCACCAATTTCCCAAGTATATCCACCAATTTCCCAAGTATAGATTCACAAATTTTCCAAGTATATATTCAAAAATTTTCCAAGTATAGATTCACAAATTTTCCAAGTATAGATTCACAAATTTTCCAAGTATAGATTCACAAATTTTCCAAGTATAGATTCACAAATTTCCCAAGTATAGATTCACAAATTTCCCAAGTATAGATTCACAAATTTTCCAAGTATAGATTCACAAATTTTCCAAGTATAGATTCACAAATTTTCCAAGTATAGATTCACAAATTTCCCAAGTATAGATTCACAAATTTCCCAAGTATAGATCCACCAATTTCTCAAGTATAGATCCACCAATTTCCCAAGTATAGATTCACATATTTCCCAAGTATAGATTCACAAATTTCCCAAGTATAGATTCACAAATTTCCGAAGTATAGATTCACAAATTTTCCAAGTATAGATTCACAAATTTTCCAAGTATAGATTCACAAATTTCCCAAGCATAGATTCACAAATTTTCCAAGTATAGATTCACAAATTTCCCAAGTAGAGATTCACAAATTTCCCACGTATAGATTCACAAATTTCCCAAGTATAGATTCACAAATTTCCCAAGTATAGATTCACCAATTTCCCAAGTATAGATTCACAAATTTTCCAAGTATAGATTCACAAATTTCCCAAATATAGATTCACAAATTTTCCAAGTATAGATTCACAAATTTCCCAAGTATAGATTCACAAATTTCCGAAGTATAGATTCACAAATTTCCCAAGTATAGATCCACAAATTTCCCAAGTATAGATTGACAAATTTCCCAAGTATAGATTCACAAATGTTCCAAGTATAGATTCACAAATTTCCCAAGTATAGATTCACAAATTTTCCAAGTAAGATTCACAAATTTTTCAAGTATAGATTCACAAATTTTCCAAGTATAGATTCACAAATTTTCCAAGTATAGATTCACAAATTTCCCAAGTATAGATTCACAAATTTCCCAAGTATAGATCCACCAATTTCCCAAGTATAGATCCACCAATTTCCCAAGTATAGATTCACATATTTCCCAAGTATAGATTCACAAATTTCCCAAGTACAGATTCACAAATTTCCGAAGTATAGATTGACAAATTTTCCAAGTATAGATTCACAAATTTTCCAAGTATAGATTCACAAATTTCCCAAGCATAGATTCACAAATTTTCCAAGTATAGACTCACAAATTTCAAAAGTAGAGATTCATAAATTTCCCACGTATAGATTCACAAATTTCCCAAGTATAGATTCACAAATTTCCCAAGTATAGATCCACCAATTTCCCAAGTATAGATTCACAAATTTTCCAAGTATAGATTCACAAATTTCCCAAAAATAGATTCACAAATTTTCCAAGTATAGATTCACAAATTTCCGAAGTATAGATTTACAAATTTCCCAAGTATAGATCCACAAATTTCCTAAGTATAGACTGACAAATTTCCCAAGTATAGATTCACAAATGTTCCAAGTATAGATTCACAAATTTCCCAAGTATAGATTCACAAATTTTCCAAGTATAGATTCACAAATTTCCCAAGCATAGATCCACAAATTTCCCAAGTATAGATTGACAAATTTCCCAAGTATAGATTCACAAATGTTCCAAGTATAGATTCACAAATTTCCCAAGTATAGATTCACAAATTTTCCAAGTATAGATTCACAAATTTTTCAAGTATAGATTCACAAATTTTCCAAGTATAGATTCACAAATTTTCCAAGTATAGATTCACAAATTTCTCAAGTATAGATTCACAAATTTCCCAAGTATAGATCCACCAATTTCCCAAGTATAGATCCACCAATTTCCCAAGTATAGATTCACATATTTCCCAAGTATAGATTCACAAATTTCCCAAGTACAGATTCACAAATTTCCCAAGTATAGATTCACATATTTCCCAAGTATAGATTCACAAATTTCCCAAGTATAGATTCACAAATTTCCGAAGTATAGATTCACAAATTTTCCAAGTATAGATTCACAAATTTTCCAAGTATAGATTCACAAATTTCCCAAGCATAGATTCACAAATTTTCCAAGTATAGATTCACAAATTTCCCAAGTAGAGATTCACAAATTTCCCACGTATAGATTCACAAATTTCCCAAGTATAGATTCACAAATTTCCCAAGTATAGATTCACCAATTTCCCAAGTATAGATTCACAAATTTTCCAAGTATAGATTCACAAATTTCCCAAATATAGATTCACAAATTTTCCAAGTATAGATTCACAAATTTCCCAAGTATAGATTCACAAATTTCCGAAGTATAGATTCACAAATTTCCCAAGTATAGATCCACAAATTTCCCAAGTATAGATTGACAAATTTCCCAAGTATAGATTCACAAATGTTCCAAGTATAGATTCACAAATTTCCCAAGTATAGATTCACAAATTTTTCAAGTAAGATTCACAAATTTTTCAAGTATAGATTCACAAATTTTCCAAGTATAGATTCACAAATTTTCCAAGTATAGATTCACAAATTTCCCAAGTATAGATTCACAAATTTCCCAAGTATAGATCCAAAAATTTCCCAAGTATAGATCCACCAATTTCCCAAGTATAGATTCACATATTTCCCAAGTATAGATTCACAAATTTCCCAAGTACAGATTCACAAATTTCCGAAGTATAGATTGACAAATTTTCCAAGTATAGATTCACAAATTTTCCAAGTATAGATTCACAAATTTCCCAAGCATAGATTCACAAATTTTCCAAGTATAGACTCACAAATTTCAAAAGTAGAGATTCATAAATTTCCCACGTATAGATTCACAAATTTCCCAAGTATAGATTCACAAATTTCCCAAGTATAGATCCACCAATTTCCCAAGTATAGATTCACAAATTTTCCAAGTATAGATTCACAAATTTCCCAAAAATAGATTCACAAATTTTCCAAGTATAGATTCACAAATTTCCGAAGTATAGATTTACAAATTTCCCAAGTATAGATCCACAAATTTCCTAAGTATAGACTGACAAATTTCCCAAGTATAGACTGACAAATTTCCCAAGTATAGATTCACAAATGTTCCAAGTATAGATTCACAAATTTCCCAAGTATAGATTCACAAATTTTCCAAGTATAGATTCACAAATTTCCCAAGCATAGATCCACAAATTTCCCAAGTATAGATTGACAAATTTCCCAAGTATAGATTCACAAATGTTCCAAGTATAGATTCACAAATTTTCCAAGTATAGATTCACAAATTTTTCAAGTATAGATTCACAAATTTTCCAAGTATAGATTCACAAATTTTCCAAGTATAGATTCACAAATTTCTCAAGTATAGATTCACAAATTTCCCAAGTATAGATCCACCAATTTCCCAAGTATAGATCCACCAATTTCCCAAGTATAGATTCACATATTTCCCAAGTATAGATTCACAAATTTCCCAAGTACAGATTCACAAATTTCCGAAGTATAGATTGACAAATTTTCCAAGTATAGATTCACAAATTTTCCAAGTATAGATTCACAAATTTCCCAAGCATAGATTCACAAATTTTCCAAGTATAGATTCACAAATTTCAAAAGTAGAGATTCATAAATTTCCCACGTATAGATTCACAAATTTCCCAAGTATAGATTCACAAATTTCCCAAGTATAGATCCACCAATTTCCCAAGTATAGATTCACAAATTTTCCAAGTATAGATTCACAAATTTCCCAAAAATAGATTCACAAATTTTCCAAGTATAGATTCACAAATTTCCGAAGTATAGATTCACAAATTTCCCAAGTATAGATCCACAAATTTAATAAGTATAGACTGACAAATTTCCCAAGTATAGATTCACAAATGTTCCAAGTATAGATTCACAAATTTCCCAAGTATAGATTCACAAATTTTCCAAGTATAGATTCACAAATTTCCCAAGTATAGATCCACCAATTTCCCAAGTATAGATTCAGAAATTTTCCAAGTATAGATCCACCAATTTCCCAAGTATAGATTCACAAATTTTCCAAGTATAGATTCACAAATTTCCCAAATATAGATTCACAAATTTTCCTAGTATAGATTCACAAATTTCCCAAGTAAAGATTCACAGATTTCCCAAGTATAGATTCACAATTTTCCGAAGTATAGATTCACAAATTTCCCAAGTATAGATCCACAAATTTCCCAAGTATAGATTGACAAATTTCCCAAGTATAGATTCACAAATTTTCCAAGCATAGACTCACAAATTTCCCAAGTATGGATTCACAAATTTCCCAAGTATAGATCCACCAATTTCTCAAGTATAGATCCACCAATTTCCCAAGTATAGATCCACAAATTTCCCAAGTATAGATTCACAAATTTTCCAAGTATAGATTCACAAATTTTTCAAGTATAGATTCACAAATTTTCCAAGTATAGATTCACAAATTTTCCAAGTATAGATTCACAAATTTCCCAAGTATAGTTTCACAAATTTCCCAAGTATAGATTCACAAATTTTCCAAGTATAGATTCACAAATTTTCCAAGTATAGATTCACAAATTTTCCAAGTATAGATTCACAAATTTTCCAAGTATAGATTCACAAATTTTTCAAGTATAGATTCACAAATTTTCCAAATATAGATTCACAAATTTCCCAAGTATAGATCCACCAATTTCCCAAGTATATCCACCAATTTCCCAAGTATAGATTCACAAATTTTCCAAGTATATATTCAAAAATTTTCCAAGTATAGATTCACAAATTTTCCAAGTATAGATTCACAAATTTTCCAAGTATAGATTCACAAATTTTCCAAGTATAGATTCACAAATTTCCCAAGTATAGATTCACAAATTTCCCAAGTATAGATTCACAAATTTTCCAAGTATAGATTCACAAATTTTCCAAGTATAGATTCACAAATTTTCCAAGTATAGATTCACAAATTTCCCAAGTATAGATTCACAAATTTCCCAAGTATAGATCCACCAATTTCTCAAGTATAGATCCACCAATTTCCCAAGTATAGATTCACATATTTCCCAAGTATAGATTCACAAATTTCCCAAGTATAGATTCACAAATTTCCGAAGTATAGATTCACAAATTTTCCAAGTATAGATTCACAAATTTTCCAAGTATAGATTCACAAATTTCCCAAGCATAGATTCACAAATTTTCCAAGTATAGATTCACAAATTTCCCAAGTATAGATCCACAAATTTCCCAAGTATAGATTCACAAATTTTCCAAGTATAGATTCACAAATTTTCCAAGTATAGATTCACAAATTTCCCAAGCATAGATTCACAAATTTCCCAAGCATAGATTCACAAATTTTCCAAGTATAGACTCACAAATTTCAAAAGTAGAGATTCATAAATTTCCCACGTATAGATTCACAAATTTCCCAAGTATAGATTCACAAATTTCCCAAGTATAGATCCACCAATTTCCCAAGTATAGATTCACAAATTTTCCAAGTATAGATTCACAAATTTCCCAAAAATAGATTCACAAATTTTCCAAGTATAGATTCACAAATTTCCGAAGTATAGATTTACAAATTTCCCAAGTATAGATCCACAAATTTCCTAAGTATAGACTGACAAATTTCCCAAGTATAGATTCACAAATGTTCCAAGTATAGATTCACAAATTTCCCAAGTATAGATTCACAAATTTTCCAAGTATAGATTCACAAATTTCCCAAGCATAGATCCACAAATTTCCCAAGTATAGATTGACAAATTTCCCAAGTATAGATTCACAAATGTTCCAAGTATAGATTCACAAATTTCCCAAGTATAGATTCACAAATTTTCCAAGTATAGATTCACAAATTTTTCAAGTATAGATTCACAAATTTTCCAAGTATAGATTCACAAATTTTCCAAGTATAGATTCACAAATTTCTCAAGTATAGATTCACAAATTTCCCAAGTATAGATCCACCAATTTCCCAAGTATAGATCCACCAATTTCCCAAGTATAGATTCACATATTTCCCAAGTATAGATTCACAAATTTCCCAAGTACAGATTCACAAATTTCCGAAGTATAGATTGACAAATTTTCCAAGTATAGATTCACAAATTTTCCAAGTATAGATTCACAAATTTCCCAAGCATAGATTCACAAATTTTCCAAGTATAGATTCACAAATTTCAAAAGTAGAGATTCATAAATTTCCCACGTATAGATTCACAAATTTCCCAAGTATAGATTCACAAATTTCCCAAGTATAGATCCACCAATTTCCCAAGTATAGATTCACAAATTTTCCAAGTATAGATTCACAAATTTCCCAAAAATAGATTCACAAATTTTCCAAGTATAGATTCACAAATTTCCGAAGTATAGATTCACAAATTTCCCAAGTATAGATCCACAAATTTCCTAAGTATAGACTGACAAATTTCCCAAGTATAGATTCACAAATGTTCCAAGTATAGATTCACAAATTTCCCAAGTATAGATTCACAAATTTTCCAAGTATAGATTCACAAATTTCCCAAGCATAGATTCACAAATTTTCCAAGTATAGATTCACAAATTTCCCAAGTAGAGATTCACAAATTTCCTAAGTATAGATTCACAAATTTCCCAAGCATAGATTCACAAATTTTCCAAGTATAGATCCACCAATTTCCCAAGTATAGATTCACAAATTTTCCAAGTATAGATCCACCAATTTCCCAAGTATAGATCCACCAATTTCCCAAGTATAGATTCAGAAATTTTCCAAGTATAGATCCACCAATTTCCCAAGTATAGATTCACAAATTTTCCAAGTATAGATTCACAAATTTCCCAAATATAGATTCACAAATTTTCCAAGTATAGATTCACAAATTTCCCAAGTAAATATTCACAGATTTCCGAAGTATAGATTCACAAATTTCCCAAGTATAGATCCACAAATTTCCCAAGTATAGATTCACAAATTTTCCAAGTATAGATTCACAAATTTTTCAAGTATAGATTCACAAATTTTCCAAGTATAGATTCACAAATTTTCCAAGTATAGATTCACAAATTTCCCAAGTATAGATTCACAAATTTCCCAAGTATAGATTCACAAATTTTCCAAGTATGGATTCACAAATTTTCCAAGTATAGATTCACAAATTTTCCAAGTATAGATTCACAAATTTTCCAAGTATAGATTCACAAATTTTTCAAGTATAGATTCACAAATTTTCCAAATATAGATTCACAAATTTCCCAAGTATAGATCCACCAATTTCCCAAGTATATCCACCAATTTCCCAAGTATAGATTCACAAATTTTCCAAGTATATATTCAAAAATTTTCCAAGTATAGATTCACAAATTTTCCAAGTATAGATTCACAAATTTTCCAAGTATAGATTCACAAATTTTCCAAGTATAGATTCACAAATTTCCCAAGTATAGATTCACAAATTTCCCAAGTATAGATTCACAAATTTTCCAAGTATAGATTCACAAATTTTCCAAGTATAGATTCACAAATTTTCCAAGTATAGATTCACAAATTTCCCAAGTATAGATTCACAAATTTCCCAAGTATAGATCCACCAATTTCTCAAGTATAGATCCACCAATTTCCCAAGTATAGATTCACATATTTCCCAAGTATAGATTCACAAATTTCCCAAGTATAGATTCACAAATTTCCGAAGTATAGATTCACAAATTTTCCAAGTATAGATTCACAAATTTTCCAAGTATAGATTCACAAATTTCCCAAGCATAGATTCACAAATTTTCCAAGTATAGATTCACAAATTTCCCAAGTAGAGATTCACAAATTTCCCACGTATAGATTCACAAATTTCCCAAGTATAGATTCACAAATTTCCCTAGTATAGATTCACCAATTTCCCAAGTATAGATTCACAAATTTTCCAAGTATAGATTCACAAATTTCCCAAATATAGATTCACAAATTTTCCAAGTATAGATTCACAAATTTCCCAAGTATAGATTCACAAATTTCCGAAGTATAGATTCACAAATTTCCCAAGTATAGATCCACAAATTTCCCAAGTATAGATTGACAAATTTCCCAAGTATAGATTCACAAATGTTCCAAGTATAGATTCACAAATTTCCCAAGTATAGATTCACAAATTTTCCAAGTATAGATTCACAAATTTTTCAAGTATAGATTCACAAATTTTCCAAGTATAGATTCACAAATTTTCCAAGTATAGATTCACAAATTTCCCAAGTATAGATTCACAAATTTCCCAAGTATAGATCCACAAATTTCCCAAGTATAGATTCACAAATTTTCCAAGTATAGATTCACAAATTTTTCAAGTATAGATTCACAAATTTCCCAAGTATAGATTCACAAATTTTCCAAGTATAGATTCACAAATTTCCCAAGTAAATATTCACAGATTTCCGAAGTATAGATTCACAAATTTCCCAAGTATAGATCCACAAATTTCCCAAGTATAGATTCACAAATTTTCCAAGTATAGATTCACAAATTTTTCAAGTATAGATTCACAAATTTTCCAAGTATAGATTCACAAATTTTCCAAGTATAGATTCACAAATTTCCCAAGTATAGATTCACAAATTTCCCAAGTATAGATTCACAAATTTTCCAAGTATGGATTCACAAATTTTCCAAGTATAGATTCACAAATTTTCCAAGTATAGATTCACAAATTTTCCAAGTATAGATTCACAAATTTTTCAAGTATAGATTCACAAATTTTCCAAATATAGATTCACAAATTTCCCAAGTATAGATCCACCAATTTCCCAAGTATATCCACCAATTTCCCAAGTATAGATTCACAAATTTTCCAAGTATATATTCAAAAATTTTCCAAGTATAGATTCACAAATTTTCCAAGTATAGATTCACAAATTTTCCAAGTATAGATTCACAAATTTTCCAAGTATAGATTCACAAATTTCCCAAGTATAGATTCACAAATTTCCCAAGTATAGATTCACAAATTTTCCAAGTATAGATTCACAAATTTTCCAAGTATAGATTCACAAATTTTCCAAGTATAGATTCACAAATTTCCCAAGTATAGATTCACAAATTTCCCAAGTATAGATCCACCAATTTCTCAAGTATAGATCCACCAATTTCCCAAGTATAGATTCACATATTTCCCAAGTATAGATTCACAAATTTCCCAAGTATAGATTCACAAATTTCCGAAGTATAGATTCACAAATTTTCCAAGTATAGATTCACAAATTTTCCAAGTATAGATTCACAAATTTCCCAAGCATAGATTCACAAATTTTCCAAGTATAGATTCACAAATTTCCCAAGTAGAGATTCACAAATTTCCCACGTATAGATTCACAAATTTCCCAAGTATAGATTCACAAATTTCCCTAGTATAGATTCACCAATTTCCCAAGTATAGATTCACAAATTTTCCAAGTATAGATTCACAAATTTCCCAAATATAGATTCACAAATTTTCCAAGTATAGATTCACAAATTTCCCAAGTATAGATTCACAAATTTCCGAAGTATAGATTCACAAATTTCCCAAGTATAGATCCACAAATTTCCCAAGTATAGATTGACAAATTTCCCAAGTATAGATTCACAAATGTTCCAAGTATAGATTCACAAATTTCCCAAGTATAGATTCACAAATTTTCCAAGTATAGATTCACAAATTTTTCAAGTATAGATTCACAAATTTTCCAAGTATAGATTCACAAATTTTCCAAGTATAGATTCACAAATTTCCCAAGTATAGATTCACAAATTTCCCAAGTATAGATCCACAAATTTCCCAAGTATAGATTCACAAATTTTCCAAGTATAGATTCACAAATTTTTCAAGTATAGATTCACAAATTTTCCAAGTATAGATTCACAAATTTTCCAAGTATAGATTCACAAATTTCCCAAGTATAGATTCACAAATTTCCCAAGTATAGATTCACAAATTTTCCAAGTATAGATTCACAAATTTTCCAAGTATAGATTCACAAATTTTCCAAGTATAGATTCACAAATTTTCCAAGTATAGATTCACAAATTTTTCAAGTATAGATTCACAAATTTTCCAAATATAGATTCACAAATTTCCCAAGTATAGATCCACCAATTTCCCAAGTATATCCACCAATTTCCCAAGTATAGATTCACAAATTTTCCAAGTATATATTCAAAAATTTTCCAAGTATAGATTCACAAATTTTCCAAGTATAGATTCACAAATTTTCCAAGTATAGATTCACAAATTTTCCAAGTATAGATTCACAAATTTCCCAAGTATAGATTCACAAATTTCCCAAGTATAGATTCACAAATTTTCCAAGTATAGATTCACAAATTTTCCAAGTATAGATTCACAAATTTTCCAAGTATAGATTCACAAATTTCCCAAGTATAGATTCACAAATTTCCCAAGTATAGATCCACCAATTTCTCAAGTATAGATCCACCAATTTCCCAAGTATAGATTCACATATTTCCCAAGTATAGATTCACAAATTTCCCAAGTATAGATTCACAAATTTCCGAAGTATAGATTCACAAATTTTCCAAGTATAGATTCACAAATTTTCCAAGTATAGATTCACAAATTTCCCAAGCATAGATTCACAAATTTTCCAAGTATAGATTCACAAATTTCCCAAGTAGAGATTCACAAATTTCCCACGTATAGATTCACAAATTTTCCAAGTATATATTCAAAAATTTTCCAAGTATAGATTCACAAATTTTCCAAGTATAGATTCACAAATTTTCCAAGTATAGATTCACAAATTTTCCAAGTATAGATTCATAAACTTCCCAAGTATAGATTCACAAATTTCCCAAGTATAGATTCACAAATTTTCCAAGTATAGATTCACAAATTTTCCAAGTATAGATTATCAAATTTTCCAAGTATAGATTCACAAATTTCCCAAGTATAGATTCACAAATTTCCCAAGTATAGATCCACCAATTTCTCAAGTATAGATCCACCAATTTCCCAAGTATAGATTCACATATTTCCCAAGTATAGATTCACAAATTTCCCAAGTATAGATTCACAAATTTCCGAAGTATAGATTCACAAATTTTCCAAGTATAGATTCACAAATTTTCCAAGTATAGATTCACAAATTTCCCAAGCATAGATTCACAAATTTTCCAAGTATAGATTCACAAATTTCCCAAGTAGAGATTCACAAATTTCCCACGTATAGATTCACAAATTTCCCAAGTATAGATTCACAAATTTCCCAAGTATAGATCCACCAATTTCCCAAGTATAGATTCACAAATTTTCCAAGTATAGATTCACAAATTTCCCAAATATAGATTCACAAATTTTCCAAGTATAGATTCACAAATTTCCCAAGTATAGATTCACAAATTTCCGAAGTATAGATTCACAAATTTCCCAAGTATAGATCCACAAATTTCCCAAGTATAGATTGACAAATTTCCCAAGTATAGATTCACAAATGTTCCAAGTATAGATTCACAAATTTCCCAAGTATAGATTCACAAATTTTCCAAGTATAGATTCACAAATTTTTCAAGTATAGATTCACAAATTTTCCAAGTATAGATTCACAAATTTTCCAAGTATAGATTCACAAATTTCCCAAGTATAGATTCACAAATTTCCCAAGTATAGATCCACCAATTTCCCAAGTATAGATCCACCAATTTCCCAAGTATAGATTCACATATTTCCCAAGTATAGATTCACAAATTTCCCAAGTACAGATTCACAAATTTCCGAAGTATAGATTGACAAATTTTCCAAGTATAGATTCACAAATTTTCCAAGTATAGATTCACAAATTTCCCAAGCATAGATTCACAAATTTTCCAAGTATAGATTCACAAATTTCAAAAGTAGAGATTCATAAATTTCCCACGTATAGATTCACAAATTTCCCAAGTATAGATCCACCAATTTCCCAAGTATAGATTCACAAATTTTCCAAGTATAGATTCACAAATTTCCCAAAAATAGATTCACAAATTTTCCAAGTATAGATTTACAAATTTCCGAAGTATAGATTCACAAATTTCCCAAGTATAGATCCACAAATTTCCTAAGTATAGACTGACAAATTTCCCAAGTATAGATTCACAAATGTTCCAAGTATAGATTCACAAATTTCCCAAGTATAGATTCACAAATTTTCCAAGTATAGATTCACAAATTTCCCAAGCATAGATTCACAAATTTTCCAAGTATAGATTCACAAATTTCCCAAGTAGAGATTCACAAATTTCCCAAGTATAGATTCACAAATTTCCCAAGCATAGATTCACAAATTTTCCAAGTATAGATCCACCAATTTCCCAAGTATAGATTCACAAATTTTCCAAGTATAGATCCACCAATTTCCCAAGTATAGATCCACCAATTTCCCAAGTATAGATTCAGAAATTTTCCAAGTATAGATCCACCAATTTCCCAAGTATAGATTCACAAATTTTCCAAGTATAGATTCACAAATTTCACAAATATAGATTCACAAATTTTCCAAGTATAGATTCACAAATTTCCCAAGTAAAGATTCACAGATTTCCGAAGTATAGATTCACAAATTTCCCAAGTATAGATCCACAAATTTCCCAAGTATAGATTCACAAATTTTCCAAGTATAGATTCACAAATTTTTCAAGTATAGATTCACAAATTTTCCAAGTATAGATTCACAAATTTTCCAAGTATAGATTCACAAATTTCCCAAGTATAGATTCACAAATTTCCCAAGTATAGATTCACAAATTTCCCAAGTATAGATTCACAAATTTTCCAAGTATAGATTCACAAATTTTCCAAGTATAGATTCAAAAATTTTCCAAGTATAGATTCACAAATTTTTCAAGTATAGATTCACAAATTTTCCAAATATAGATTCACAAATTTCCCAAGTATAGATCCACCAATTTCCCAAGTATATCCACCAATTTCCCAAGTATAGATTCACAAATTTTCCAAGTATATATTCAAAAATTTTCCAAGTATAGATTCACAAATTTTCCAAGTATAGATTCACAAATTTTCCAAGTATAGATTCACAAATTTTCCAAGAATAGATTCACAAATTTTCCAAGTATAGATTCACAAATTTCCCAAGTATAGATTCACAAATTTCCCAAGTATAGATTCATAAATTTCCCAAGTATAGATTCACAAATTTTCCAAGTATAGATTCACAAATTTTCCAAGTATAGATTCACAAATTTTCCAAGTATAGATTCACAAATTTCCCAAGTATAGATTCACAAATTTCCCAAGCATAGATCCACCAATTTCTCAAGTATAGATCCACCAATTTCCCAAGTATAGATTCACATATTTCCCAAGTATAGATTCACAAATTTCCCAAGTATAGATTCACAAATTTCCGAAGTATAGATTCACAAATTTTCCAAGTATAGATTCACAAATTTCCCAAGCATAGATTCACAAATTTTCCAAGTATAGATTCACAAATTTCCCAAGTAGAGATTCACAAATTTCCCACGTATAGATTCACAAATTTCCCAAGTATAGATTCACAAATTTCCCAAGTATAGATCCACCTATTTCCCAAGTATAGATTCACAAATTTTCCAAGTATAGATTCCCAAATTTCCCAAATATAGATTCACAAATCTTCCAAGTATAGATTCACAAATTTCCCAAGTATAGATTCACAAATTTCCGAAGTATAGATTCACAAATTTCCCAAGTATAGATCCACAAATTTCCCAAGTATAGATTGACAAATTTCCCAAGTATAGATTCACAAATGTTCCAAGTATAGATTCACAAATTTCCCAAGTATAGATTCACAAATTTTCCAAGTATAGATTCACAAATTTTTCAAGTATAGATTCACAAATTTTCCAAGTATAGATTCACAAATTTCAAAAGTAGAGATTCACAAATTTCCCAAGTATAGATCCACCAATTTCCCAAGTATAGATTCACAAATTTTTCAAGTATAGATTCACAAATTTTCCAAGTATAGATTCACAAATTTTCCAAGTATAGATTCACAAATTTCCCAAGTATAGATTCACAAATTTCCCAAGTATAGATCCACCAATTTCCCAAGTATAGATCCACCAATTTCCCAAGTATAGATTCACATATTTCCCAAGTATAGATTCACAAATTTCCCAAGTATAGATTCACAAATTTCCGAAGTATAGATTCACAAATTTTCCAAGTATAGATTCACAAATTTCCCAAGCATAGATTCACAAATTTTCCAAGTATAGATTCACAAATTTCCGAAGTATAGATTCACAAATTTTCCAAGTATAGATTCACAAATTTTCCAAGTATAGATTCACAAATTTCCCAAGCATAGATTCACAAATTTTCCAAGTAGAGATTCACAAATTTCCCACGTATAGATTCACAAATTTCCCAAGTATAGATTCACAAATTTCCCAAGTATAGATCCACCAATTTCCCAAGTATAGATTCACAAATTTTCCAAGTATAGATTCACAAATTTCCCAAATATAGATTCACAAATTTTCCAAGTATAGATTCACAAATTTCCCAAGTATAGATTCACAAATTTCCGAAGTATAGATTCACAAATTTCCCAAGTATAGATCCACAAATTTCCCAAGTATAGATTGACAAATTTCCCAAGTATAGATTCAAAAATGTTCCAAGTATAGATTCACAAATTTCCCAAGTATAGATTCACAAATTTTCCAAGTATAGATTCACAAATTTTTCAAGTATAGATTCACAAATTTTCCAAGTATAGATTCACAAATTTTCCAAGTATAGATTCACAAATTTCCCAAGTATAGATTCACAAATTTCCCAAGTATAGATCCACCAATTTCCCAAGTATAGATCCACCAATTTCCCAAGTATAGATTCACATATTTCCCAAGTATAGATTCACAAATTTTCCAAGTATAGATTCACAAATTTTTCAAGTATAGATTCACAAATTTTCCAAGTATAGATTCACAAATTTTCCAAGTATAGATTCACAAATTTCCCAAGTATAGATTCACAAATTTCCCAAGTATAGATTCACAAATTTTCCAAGTATGGATTCACAAATTTTCCAAGTATAGATTCACAAATTTTCCAAGTATAGATTCACAAATTTTCCAAGTATAGATTCACAAATTTTTCAAGTATAGATTCACAAATTTTCCAAATATAGATTCACAAATTTCCCAAGTATAGATCCACCAATTTCCCAAGTATATCCACCAATTTCCCAAGTATAGATTCACAAATTTTCCAAGTATATATTCAAAAATTTTCCAAGTATAGATTCACAAATTTTCCAAGTATAGATTCACAAATTTTCCAAGTATAGATTCACAAATTTTCCAAGTATAGATTCACAAATTTCCCAAGTATAGATTCACAAATTTCCCAAGTATAGATTCACAAATTTTCCAAGTATAGATTCACAAATTTTCCAAGTATAGATTCACAAATTTTCCAAGTATAGATTCACAAATTTCCCAAGTATAGATTCACAAATTTCCCAAGTATAGATCCACCAATTTCTCAAGTATAGATCCACCAATTTCCCAAGTATAGATTCACATATTTCCCAAGTATAGATTCACAAATTTCCCAAGTATAGATTCACAAATTTCCGAAGTATAGATTCACAAATTTTCCAAGTATAGATTCACAAATTTTCCAAGTATAGATTCACAAATTTCCCAAGCATAGATTCACAAATTTTCCAAGTATAGATTCACAAATTTCCCAAGTAGAGATTCACAAATTTCCCACGTATAGATTCACAAATTTCCCAAGTATAGATTCACAAATTTCCCTAGTATAGATTCACCAATTTCCCAAGTATAGATTCACAAATTTTCCAAGTATAGATTCACAAATTTCCCAAATATAGATTCACAAATTTTCCAAGTATAGATTCACAAATTTCCCAAGTATAGATTCACAAATTTCCGAAGTATAGATTCACAAATTTCCCAAGTATAGATCCACAAATTTCCCAAGTATAGATTGACAAATTTCCCAAGTATAGATTCACAAATGTTCCAAGTATAGATTCACAAATTTCCCAAGTATAGATTCACAAATTTTCCAAGTATAGATTCACAAATTTTTCAAGTATAGATTCACAAATTTTCCAAGTATAGATTCACAAATTTTCCAAGTATAGATTCACAAATTTCCCAAGTATAGATTCACAAATTTCCCAAGTATAGATCCACAAATTTCCCAAGTATAGATTCACAAATTTTCCAAGTATAGATTCACAAATTTTTCAAGTATAGATTCACAAATTTTCCAAGTATAGATTCACAAATTTTCCAAGTATAGATTCACAAATTTCCCAAGTATAGATTCACAAATTTCCCAAGTATAGATTCACAAATTTTCCAAGTATAGATTCACAAATTTTCCAAGTATAGATTCACAAATTTTCCAAGTATAGATTCACAAATTTTCCAAGTATAGATTCACAAATTTTTCAAGTATAGATTCACAAATTTTCCAAATATAGATTCACAAATTTCCCAAGTATAGATCCACCAATTTCCCAAGTATATCCACCAATTTCCCAAGTATAGATTCACAAATTTTCCAAGTATATATTCAAAAATTTTCCAAGTATAGATTCACAAATTTTCCAAGTATAGATTCACAAATTTTCCAAGTATAGATTCACAAATTTTCCAAGTATAGATTCACAAATTTCCCAAGTATAGATTCACAAATTTCCCAAGTATAGATTCACAAATTTTCCAAGTATAGATTCACAAATTTTCCAAGTATAGATTCACAAATTTTCCAAGTATAGATTCACAAATTTCCCAAGTATAGATTCACAAATTTCCCAAGTATAGATCCACCAATTTCTCAAGTATAGATCCACCAATTTCCCAAGTATAGATTCACATATTTCCCAAGTATAGATTCACAAATTTCCCAAGTATAGATTCACAAATTTCCGAAGTATAGATTCACAAATTTTCCAAGTATAGATTCACAAATTTTCCAAGTATAGATTCACAAATTTCCCAAGCATAGATTCACAAATTTTCCAAGTATAGATTCACAAATTTCCCAAGTAGAGATTCACAAATTTCCCACGTATAGATTCACAAATTTTCCAAGTATATATTCAAAAATTTTCCAAGTATAGATTCACAAATTTTCCAAGTATAGATTCACAAATTTTCCAAGTATAGATTCACAAATTTTCCAAGTATAGATTCATAAATTTCCCAAGTATAGATTCACAAATTTCCCAAGTATAGATTCACAAATTTTCCAAGTATAGATTCACAAATTTTCCAAGTATAGATTATCAAATTTTCCAAGTATAGATTCACAAATTTCCCAAGTATAGATTCACAAATTTCCCAAGTATAGATCCACCAATTTCTCAAGTATAGATCCACCAATTTCCCAAGTATAGATTCACATATTTCCCAAGTATAGATTCACAAATTTCCCAAGTATAGATTCACAAATTTCCGAAGTATAGATTCACAAATTTTCCAAGTATAGATTCACAAATTTTCCAAGTATAGATTCACAAATTTCCCAAGCATAGATTCACAAATTTTCCAAGTATAGATTCACAAATTTCCCAAGTAGAGATTCACAAATTTCCCACGTATAGATTCACAAATTTCCCAAGTATAGATTCACAAATTTCCCAAGTATAGATCCACCAATTTCCCAAGTATAGATTCACAAATTTTCCAAGTATAGATTCACAAATTTCCCAAATATAGATTCACAAATTTTCCAAGTATAGATTCACAAATTTCCCAAGTATAGATTCACAAATTTCCGAAGTATAGATTCACAAATTTCCCAAGTATAGATCCACAAATTTCCCAAGTATAGATTGACAAATTTCCCAAGTATAGATTCACAAATGTTCCAAGTATAGATTCACAAATTTCCCAAGTATAGATTCACAAATTTTCCAAGTATAGATTCACAAATTTTTCAAGTATAGATTCACAAATTTTCCAAGTATAGATTCACAAATTTTCCAAGTATAGATTCACAAATTTCCCAAGTATAGATTCACAAATTTCCCAAGTATAGATCCACCAATTTCCCAAGTATAGATCCACCAATTTCCCAAGTATAGATTCACATATTTCCCAAGTATAGATTCACAAATTTCCCAAGTACAGATTCACAAATTTCCGAAGTATAGATTGACAAATTTTCCAAGTATAGATTCACAAATTTTCCAAGTATAGATTCACAAATTTCCCAAGCATAGATTCACAAATTTTCCAAGTATAGATTCACAAATTTCAAAAGTAGAGATTCATAAATTTCCCACGTATAGATTCACAAATTTCCCAAGTATAGATCCACCAATTTCCCAAGTATAGATTCACAAATTTTCCAAGTATAGATTCACAAATTTCCCAAAAATAGATTCACAAATTTTCCAAGTATAGATTTACAAATTTCCGAAGTATAGATTCACAAATTTCCCAAGTATAGATCCACAAATTTCCTAAGTATAGACTGACAAATTTCCCAAGTATAGATTCACAAATGTTCCAAGTATAGATTCACAAATTTCCCAAGTATAGATTCACAAATTTTCCAAGTATAGATTCACAAATTTCCCAAGCATAGATTCACAAATTTTCCAAGTATAGATTCACAAATTTCCCAAGTAGAGATTCACAAATTTCCCAAGTATAGATTCACAAATTTCCCAAGCATAGATTCACAAATTTTCCAAGTATAGATCCACCAATTTCCCAAGTATAGATTCACAAATTTTCCAAGTATAGATCCACCAATTTCCCAAGTATAGATCCACCAATTTCCCAAGTATAGATTCAGAAATTTTCCAAGTATAGATCCACCAATTTCCCAAGTATAGATTCACAAATTTTCCAAGTATAGATTCACAAATTTCACAAATATAGATTCACAAATTTTCCAAGTATAGATTCACAAATTTCCCAAGTAAAGATTCACAGATTTCCGAAGTATAGATTCACAAATTTCCCAAGTATAGATCCACAAATTTCCCAAGTATAGATTCACAAATTTTCCAAGTATAGATTCACAAATTTTTCAAGTATAGATTCACAAATTTTCCAAGTATAGATTCACAAATTTTCCAAGTATAGATTCACAAATTTCCCAAGTATAGATTCACAAATTTCCCAAGTATAGATTCACAAATTTCCCAAGTATAGATTCACAAATTTTCCAAGTATAGATTCACAAATTTTCCAAGTATAGATTCAAAAATTTTCCAAGTATAGATTCACAAATTTTTCAAGTATAGATTCACAAATTTTCCAAATATAGATTCACAAATTTCCCAAGTATAGATCCACCAATTTCCCAAGTATATCCACCAATTTCCCAAGTATAGATTCACAAATTTTCCAAGTATATATTCAAAAATTTTCCAAGTATAGATTCACAAATTTTCCAAGTATAGATTCACAAATTTTCCAAGTATAGATTCACAAATTTTCCAAGAATAGATTCACAAATTTTCCAAGTATAGATTCACAAATTTCCCAAGTATAGATTCACAAATTTCCCAAGTATAGATTCACAAATTTCCCAAGTATAGATTCACAAATTTTCCAAGTATAGATTCACAAATTTTCCAAGTATAGATTCACAAATTTTCCAAGTATAGATTCACAAATTTCCCAAGTATAGATTCACAAATTTCCCAAGCATAGATCCACCAATTTCTCAAGTATAGATCCACCAATTTCCCAAGTATAGATTCACATATTTCCCAAGTATAGATTCACAAATTTCCCAAGTATAGATTCACAAATTTCCGAAGTATAGATTCACAAATTTTCCAAGTATAGATTCACAAATTTCCCAAGCATAGATTCACAAATTTTCCAAGTATAGATTCACAAATTTCCCAAGTAGAGATTCACAAATTTCCCACGTATAGATTCACAAATTTCCCAAGTATAGATTCACAAATTTCCCAAGTATAGATCCACCTATTTCCCAAGTATAGATTCACAAATTTTCCAAGTATAGATTCCCAAATTTCCCAAATATAGATTCACAAATCTTCCAAGTATAGATTCACAAATTTCCCAAGTATAGATTCACAAATTTCCGAAGTATAGATTCACAAATTTCCCAAGTATAGATCCACAAATTTCCCAAGTATAGATTGACAAATTTCCCAAGTATAGATTCACAAATGTTCCAAGTATAGATTCACAAATTTCCCAAGTATAGATTCACAAATTTTCCAAGTATAGATTCACAAATTTTTCAAGTATAGATTCACAAATTTTCCAAGTATAGATTCACAAATTTCAAAAGTAGAGATTCACAAATTTCCCAAGTATAGATCCACCAATTTCCCAAGTATAGATTCACAAATTTTTCAAGTATAGATTCACAAATTTTCCAAGTATAGATTCACAAATTTTCCAAGTATAGATTCACAAATTTCCCAAGTATAGATTCACAAATTTCCCAAGTATAGATCCACCAATTTCCCAAGTATAGATCCACCAATTTCCCAAGTATAGATTCACATATTTCCCAAGTATAGATTCACAAATTTCCCAAGTATAGATTCACAAATTTCCGAAGTATAGATTCACAAATTTTCCAAGTATAGATTCACAAATTTCCCAAGCATAGATTCACAAATTTTCCAAGTATAGATTCACAAATTTCCGAAGTATAGATTCACAAATTTTCCAAGTATAGATTCACAAATTTTCCAAGTATAGATTCACAAATTTCCCAAGCATAGATTCACAAATTTTCCAAGTAGAGATTCACAAATTTCCCACGTATAGATTCACAAATTTCCCAAGTATAGATTCACAAATTTCCCAAGTATAGATCCACCAATTTCCCAAGTATAGATTCACAAATTTTCCAAGTATAGATTCACAAATTTCCCAAATATAGATTCACAAATTTTCCAAGTATAGATTCACAAATTTCCCAAGTATAGATTCACAAATTTCCGAAGTATAGATTCACAAATTTCCCAAGTATAGATCCACAAATTTCCCAAGTATAGATTGACAAATTTCCCAAGTATAGATTCAAAAATGTTCCAAGTATAGATTCACAAATTTCCCAAGTATAGATTCACAAATTTTCCAAGTATAGATTCACAAATTTTTCAAGTATAGATTCACAAATTTTCCAAGTATAGATTCACAAATTTCCCAAAAATAGATTCACAAATTTTCCAAGTATAGATTCACAAATTTCCGAAGTATAGATTCACAAATTTTCCAAGTATAGATCCACAAATTTCCTAAGTATAGACTGACAAATTTCCCAAGTATAGATTCACAAATGTTCCAAGTATAGATTCACAAATTTCCCAAGTATAGATTCACAAATTTTCCAAGTATAGATTCACAAATTTCCCAAGCATAGATTCACAAATTTTCCAAGTATAGATTCACAAATTTCCCAAGTAGAGATTCACAAATTTCCCAAGTATAGATTCACAAATTTCCCAAGCATAGATTCACAAATTTTCCAAGTATAGATCCACCAATTTCCCAAGTATAGATTCACAAATTTTCCAAGTATAGATCCACCAATTTCCCAAGTATAGATCCACCAATTTCCCAAGTATAGATTCAGAAATTTTCCAAGTATAGATCCACCAATTTCCCAAGTATAGATTCACAAATTTTCCAAGTATAGATTCACAAATTTCCCAAATATAGATTCACAAATTTTCCAAGTATAGATTCACAAATTTCCCAAGTAAAGATTCACAGATTTCCGAAGTATAGATTCACAAATTTCCCAAGTATAGATCCACAAATTTCCCAAGTATAGATTCACAAATTTTCCAAGTATAGATTCACAAATTTTTCAAGTATAGATTCACAAATTTTCCAAGTATAGATTCACAAATTTTCCAAGTATAGATTCACAAATTTCCCAAGTATAGATTCACAAATTTCCCAAGTATAGATTCACAAATTTCCCAAGTATAGATTCACAAATTTTCCAAGTATAGATTCACAAATTTTCCAAGTATAGATTCACAAATTTTCCAAGTATAGATTCACAAATTTTTCAAGTATAGATTCACAAATTTTCCAAATATAGATTCACAAATTTCCCAAGTATAGATCCACCAATTTCCCAAGTATATCCACCAATTTCCCAAGTATAGATTCACAAATTTTCCAAGTATATATTCAAAAATTTTCCAAGTATAGATTCACAAATTTTCCAAGTATAGATTCACAAATTTTCCAAGTATAGATTCACAAATTTTCCAAGAATAGATTCACAAATTTCCCAAGTATAGATTCACAAATTTCCCAAGTATAGATTCACAAATTTTCCAAGTATAGATTCACAAATTTTCCAAGTATAGATTCACAAATTTTCCAAGTATAGATTCACAAATTTCCCAAGTATAGATTCACAAATTTCCCAAGCATAGATCCACCAATTTCTCAAGTATAGATCCACCAATTTCCCAAGTATAGATTCACATATTTCCCAAGTATAGATTCACAAATTTCCCAAGAATAGATTCACAAATTTCCGAAGTATAGATTCACAAATTTTCCAAGTATAGATTCACAAATTTCCCAAGCATAGATTCACAAATTTTCCAAGTATAGATTCACAAATTTCCCAAGTAGAGATTCACAAATTTCCCACGTATAGATTCACAAATTTCCCAAGTATAGATTCACAAATTTCCCAAGTATAGATCCACCAATTTCCCAAGTATAGATTCACAAATTTTCCAAGTATAGATTCCCAAATTTCCCAAATATAGATTCACAAATCTTCCAAGTATAGATTCACAAATTTCCCAAGTATAGATTCACAAATTTCCGAAGTATAGATTCACAAATTTCCCAAGTATAGATCCACAAATTTCCCAAGTATAGATTGACAAATTTCCCAAGTATAGATTCACAAATGTTCCAAGTATAGATTCACAAATTTCCCAAGTATAGATTCACAAATTTTCCAAGTATAGATTCACAAATTTTTCAAGTATAGATTCACAAATTTTCCAAGTATAGATTCACAAATTTCAAAAGTAGAGATTCACAAATTTCCCACGTATAGATTCACAAATTTCCCAAGTATAGATTCACAAATTTCCCAAGTATAGATCCACCAATTTCCCAAGTATAGATTCACAAATTTTTCAAGTATAGATTCACAAATTTTCCAAGTATAGATTCACAAATTTTCCAAGTATAGATTCACAAATTTCCCAAGTATAGATTCACAAATTTCCCAAGTATAGATCCACTAATTTCCCAAGTATAGATCCACCAATTTCCCAAGTATAGATTCACATATTTCCCAAGTATAGATTCACAAATTTCCCAAGTATAGATCCACAAATTTCCCAAGTATAGATTGACAAATTTCCCAAGTATAGATTCACAAATGTTCCAAGTATAGATTCACAAATTTCCCAAGTATAGATTCACAAATTTTCCAAGTATAGATTCACAAATTTTTCAAGTATAGATTCACAAATTTTCCAAGTATAGATTCACAAATTTCAAAAGTAGAGATTCACAAATTTCCCACGTATAGATTCACAAATTTCCCAAGTATAGATTCACAAATTTCCCAAGTATAGATCCACCAATTTCCCAAGTATAGATTCACAAATTTTTCAAGTATAGATTCACAAATTTTCCAAGTATAGATTCACAAATTTTCCAAGTATAGATTCACAAATTTCCCAAGTATAGATTCACAAATTTCCCAAGTATAGATCCACCAATTTCCCAAGTATAGATCCACCAATTTCCCAAGTATAGATTCACAAATTTCCCAAGTATAGATCCACCAATTTCCCAAGTATAGATTCACAAATTTTTCAAGTATAGATTCACAAATTTTCCAAGTATAGATTCACATATTTCCCAAGTATAGATTCACAAATTTCCCAAGTATAGATTCACAAATTTCCGAAGTATAGATTGACAAATTTTCCAAGTATAGATTCACAAATTTTCCAAGTATAGATTCACAAATTTCCCAAGCATAGATTCACAAATTTTCCAAGTATAGATTCACAAATTTCAAAAGTAGAGATTCACAAATTTCCCACGTATAGATTCACAAATTTCCCAAGTATAGATTCACAAATTTTCCAAGTATAGATTCACAAATTTCCAAAGTATAGATTCAAAAATTTCCGAAGTATAGATTCACAAATTTCCCAAGTATAGATCCACAAATTTCCCAAGTATAGATTGACAAATTTCCCAAGTATAGATTCACAAATGTTCCAAGTATAGATTCACAAATTTTCCAAGAATAGATTCACAAATTTTCCAAGTATAGATTCACAAATTTCCCAAGTATAGATTCACAAATTTCCCAAGTATAGATTCACAAATTTCCCAAGTATAGATTCACAAATTTTCCAAGTATAGATTCACAAATTTTCCAAGTATAGATTCACAAATTTTCCAAGTATAGATTCACAAATTTCCCAAGTATAGATTCACAAATTTCCCAAGCATAGATCCACCAATTTCTCAAGTATAGATCCACCAATTTCCCAAGTATAGATTCACATATTTCCCAAGTATAGATTCACAAATTTCCCAAGAATAGATTCACAAATTTCCGAAGTATAGATTCACAAATTTTCCAAGTATAGATTCACAAATTTCCCAAGCATAGATTCACAAATTTTCCAAGTATAGATTCACAAATTTCCCAAGTAGAGATTCACAAATTTCCCACGTATAGATTCACAAATTTCCCAAGTATAGATTCACAAATTTCCCAAGTATAGATCCACCAATTTCCCAAGTATAGATTCACAAATTTTCCAAGTATAGATTCACAAATTTCCCAAATATAGATTCACAAATCTTCCAAGTATAGATTCACAAATTTCCCAAGTATAGATTCACAAATTTCCGAAGTATAGATTCACAAATTTCCCAAGTATAGATCCACAAATTTCCCAAGTATAGATTGACAAATTTCCCAAGTATAGATTCACAAATGTTCCAAGTATAGATTCACAAATTTCCCAAGTATAGATTCACAAATTTTCCAAGTATAGATTCACAAATTTTTCAAGTATAGATTCACAAATTTTCCAAGTATAGATTCACAAATTTCAAAAGTAGAGATTCACAAATTTCCCACGTATAGATTCACAAATTTCCCAAGTATAGATTCACAAATTTCCCAAGTATAGATCCACCAATTTCCCAAGTATAGATTCACAAATTTTTCAAGTATAGATTCACAAATTTTCCAAGTATAGATTCACAAATTTTCCAAGTATAGATTCACAAATTTCCCAAGTATAGATTCACAAATTTCCCAAGTATAGATCCACTAATTTCCCAAGTATAGATCCACCAATTTCCCAAGTATAGATTCACATATTTCCCAAGTATAGATTCACAAATTTCCCAAGTATAGATCCACAAATTTCCCAAGTATAGATTGACAAATTTCCCAAGTATAGATTCACAAATGTTCCAAGTATAGATTCACAAATTTCCCAAGTATAGATTCACAAATTTTCCAAGTATAGATTCACAAATTTTTCAAGTATAGATTCACAAATTTTCCAAGTATAGATTCACAAATTTCAAAAGTAGAGATTCACAAATTTCCCACGTATAGATTCACAAATTTCCCAAGTATAGATTCACAAATTTCCCAAGTATAGATCCACCAATTTCCCAAGTATAGATTCACAAATTTTTCAAGTATAGATTCACAAATTTTCCAAGTATAGATTCACAAATTTTCCAAGTATAGATTCACAAATTTCCCAAGTATAGATTCACAAATTTCCCAAGTATAGATCCACCAATTTCCCAAGTATAGATCCACCAATTTCCTAAGTATAGATTCACATATTTCCCAAGTATAGATTCACAAATTTCCCAAGTATAGATTCACAAATTTCCGAAGTATAGATTGACAAATTTTCCAAGTATAGATTCACAAATTTTCCAAGTATAGATTCACAAATTTCCCAAGCATAGATTCACAAATTTTCCAAGTATAGATTCACAAATTTCAAAAGTAGAGATTCACAAATTTCCCACGTATAGATTCACAAATTTCCCAAGTATAGATTCACAAATTTTCCAAGTATAGATTCACAAATTTCCAAAGTATAGATTCAAAAATTTCCGAAGTATAGATTCAAAAATTTCCCAAGTATAGATCCACAAATTTCCCAAGTATAGATTGACAAATTTCCCAAGTATAGATTCACAAATGTTCCAAGTATAGATTCACAAATTTTCCAAGTATAGATTCACAAATTTTCCAAGTATAGATTCACAAATTTTCCAAGTATAGATTCACAAATTTCCCAAGTATAGATTCACAAATTTCCGAAGTATAGATTCACAAATTTCCCAAGTATAGATTCACAAATTTTCCAAGTATAGATTCACAAATTTCCCAAGTATAGATCCACCAATTTCCCAAGTATAGATCCACCAATTTCCCAAGTATAGATTCACATATTTTCCAAGTATAGATTCACAAATTTTCCAAGTATAGATTCACAAATTTCCCAAGTATAGATTCACAAATTTCCCAAGTATAGATCCACCAATTTCCCAAGTATAGATTCACAAATTTTCCAAGTATAGATTCACAAATTTCCCAAAAATAGATTCAAAAATTTTCCAAGTATAGATTCACAAATTTCCGAAGTATAGATTCACAAATTTCCCAAGTATAGATCCACAAATTTCCTAAGTATAAACTGACAAATTTCCCAAGTATAGATTCACAAATGTTCCAAGTATAGATTCACAAATTTCCCAAGTATAGATTCACAAATTTTCCAAGTATAGATTCACAAATTTCCCAAGCATAGATTCACAAATTTTCCAAGTATAGATTCACAAATTTCCCAAGTAGAGATTCACAAATTTCCCAAGTATAGATTCACAAATTTCCCAAGCATAGATTCACAAATTTTCCAAGTATAGATTCACAAATTTTCCAAGTATAGTTTCACAAATTTCCCAAGTAAAGATTCACAGATTTCCGAATAATAGATTCACAAATTTCCCAAGTATAGATCCACAAATTTCCCAAGTATAGATTCACAAATTTTCCAAGTATAGATTCACAAATTTCCGAAGTATAGATTCACAAATTTCCCAAGTATAGATTCACAAATTTCCCAAGTATAGATTCACAAATTTCCCAAGTATAGATCCACCAATTTCCCAAGTATAGATCCACCAATTTCCCAAGTATAGATTCACATATTTTCCAAGTATAGATTCACAAATTTTCCAAGTATAGATTCACAAATTTCCCAAGTATAGATTCACAAATTTCCCAAGTATAGATCCACCAATTTCCCAAGTATAGATTCACAAATTTTCCAAGTATAGATTCACAAATGTTCCAAGTATAGATTCACAAATTTCCCAAGTATAGATTCACAAATTTTCCAAGTATAGATTCACAAATTTTTCAAGTATAGATTCACAAATTTTCCAAGTATAGATTCACAAATTTCAAAAGTAGAGATTCACAAATTTCCCACGTATAGATTCACAAATTTCCCAAGTATAGATTCACAAATTTCCCAAGTATAGATCCACCAATTTCCCAAGTATAGATTCACAAATTTTTCAAGTATAGATTCACAAATTTTCCAAGTATAGATTCACAAATTTTCCAAGTATAGATTCACAAATTTCCCAAGTATAGATTCACAAATTTCCCAAGTATAGATCCACTAATTTCCCAAGTATAGATCCACCAATTTCCCAAGTATAGATTCACATATTTCCCAAGTATAGATTCACAAATTTCCCAAGTATAGATCCACAAATTTCCCAAGTATAGATTGACAAATTTCCCAAGTATAGATTCACAAATGTTCCAAGTATAGATTCACAAATTTCCCAAGTATAGATTCACAAATTTTCCAAGTATAGATTCACAAATTTTTCAAGTATAGATTCACAAATTTTCCAAGTATAGATTCACAAATTTCAAAAGTAGAGATTCACAAATTTCCCACGTATAGATTCACAAATTTCCCAAGTATAGATTCACAAATTTCCCAAGTATAGATCCACCAATTTCCCAAGTATAGATTCACAAATTTTTCAAGTATAGATTCACAAATTTTCCAAGTATAGATTCACAAATTTTCCAAGTATAGATTCACAAATTTCCCAAGTATAGATTCACAAATTTCCCAAGTATAGATCCACCAATTTCCCAAGTATAGATCCACCAATTTCCCAAGTATAGATTCACATATTTCCCAAGTATAGATTCACAAATTTCCCAAGTATAGATTCACAAATTTCCGAAGTATAGATTGACAAATTTTCCAAGTATAGATTCACAAATTTTCCAAGTATAGATTCACAAATTTCCCAAGCATAGATTCACAAATTTTCCAAGTATAGATTCACAAATTTCAAAAGTAGAGATTCACAAATTTCCCACGTATAGATTCACAAATTTCCCAAGTATAGATTCACAAATTTTCCAAGTATAGATTCACAAATTTCCAAAGTATAGATTCAAAAATTTCCGAAGTATAGATTCACAAATTTCCCAAGTATAGATCCACAAATTTCCCAAGTATAGATTGACAAATTTCCCAAGTATAGATTCACAAATGTTCCAAGTATAGATTCACAAATTTTCCAAGTATAGATTCACAAATTTTCCAAGTATAGATTCACAAATTTTCCAAGTATAGATTCACAAATTTCCCAAGTATAGATTCACAAATTTCCGAAGTATAGATTCACAAATTTCCCAAGTATAGATTCACAAATTTTCCAAGTATAGATTCACAAATTTCCCAAGTATAGATCCACCAATTTCCCAAGTATAGATCCACCAATTTCCCAAGTATAGATTCACATATTTTCCAAGTATAGATTCACAAATTTTCCAAGTATAGATTCACAAATTTCCCAAGTATAGATTCACAAATTTCCCAAGTATAGATCCACCAATTTCCCAAGTATAGATCCACAAATTTTCCAAGTATAGATTCACAAATTTCCCAAAAATAGATTCAAAAATTTTCCAAGTATAGATTCACAAATTTCCGAAGTATAGATTCACAAATTTCCCAAGTATAGATCCACAAATTTCCTAAGTATAAACTGACAAATTTCCCAAGTATAGATTCACAAATGTTCCAAGTATAGATTCACAAATTTCCCAAGTATAGATTCACAAATTTTCCAAGTATAGATTCACAAATTTCCCAAGCATAGATTCACAAATTTTCCAAGTATAGATTCACAAATTTCCCAAGTAGAGATTCACAAATTTCCCAAGTATAGATTCACAAATTTCCCAAGCATAGATTCACAAATTTTCCAAGTATAGATTCACAAATTTTCCAAGTATAGTTTCACAAATTTCCCAAGTAAAGATTCACAGATTTCCGAATAATAGATTCACAAATTTCCCAAGTATAGATCCACAAATTTCCCAAGTATAGATTCACAAATTTTCCAAGTATAGATTCACAAATTTCCGAAGTATAGATTCACAAATTTCCCAAGTATAGATTCACAAATTTCCCAAGTATAGATTCACAAATTTCCCAAGTATAGATCCACCAATTTCCCAAGTATAGATCCACCAATTTCCCAAGTATAGATTCACATATTTTCCAAGTATAGATTCACAAATTTTCCAAGTATAGATTCACAAATTTCCCAAGTATAGATTCACAAATTTCCCAAGTACAGATCCACCAATTTCCCAAGTATAGATTCACAAATTTTCCAAGTATAGATTCACAAATTTCCCAAAAATAGATTCAAAAATTTTCCAAGTATAGATTCACAAATTTCCGAAGTATAGATTCACAAATTTCCCAAGTATAGATCCACAAATTTCCTAAGTATAAACTGACAAATTTCCCAAGTATAGATTCACAAATGTTCCAAGTATAGATTCACAAATTTCCCAAGTATAGATTCACAAATTTTCCAAGTATAGATTCACAAATTTCCCAAGCATAGATTCACAAATTTTCCAAGTATAGATTCACAAATTTCCCAAGTAGAGATTCACAAATTTCCCAAGTATAGATTCACAAATTTCCCAAGCATAGATTCACAAATTTTCCAAGTATAGATCCACCAATTTCCCAAGTATAGATTCACAAATTTTCCAAGTATAGACACAACAATTTCCCAAGTATAGATCCACCAATTTCCCAAGTATAGATTCAGAAATTTTCCAAGTATAGATCCACCAATTTCCCAAGTATAGATTCACAAATTTTCCAAGTATAGATTCACAAATTTCCCAAATATAGATTCACAAATTTTCCAAGTATAGATTCACAAATTTCCCAAGTAAAGATTCACAGATTTCCGAAGTATAGATTCACAAATTTCCCAAGTATAGATCCACAAATTTCCCAAGTATAGATTCACAAATTTTCCAAGTATAGATTCACAAATTTTTCAAGTATAGATTCACAAATTTTCCAAGTATAGATTCACAAATTTTCCAAGTATAGATTCACAAATTTCCCAAGTATAGATTCACAAATTTCCCAAGTATAGATTCACAAATTTCCCAAGTATAGATTCACAAATTTTCCAAGTATAGATTCACAAATTTTCCAAGTATAGATTCACAAATTTTCCAAGTATAGATTCACAAATTTTTCAAGTATAGATTCACAAATTTTCCAAATATAGATTCACAAATTTCCCAAGTATAGATCCACCAATTTCCCAAGTATATCCACCAATTTCCCAAGTATAGATTCACAAATTTTCCAAGTATATATTCAAAAATTTTCCAAGTATAGATTCACAAATTTCCCAAGTATAGATTCACAAATTTCCCAAGTATAGATTCACAAATTTTCCAAGTATAGATTCACAAATTTTCCAAGTATAGATTCACAAATTTTCCAAGTATAGATTCACAAATTTCCGAAGTATAGATTCACAAATTTCCCAAGTATAGATCCACCAATTTCTCAAGTATAGATCCACCAATTTCCCAAGTATAGATTCACATATTTCCCAAGTATAGATTCACAAATTTCCCAAGTATAGATTCACAAATTTCCGAAGTATAGATTCACAAATTTCCCAAGTATAGATTCACAAATTTTCCAAGTATAGATTCACAAATTTCCCAAGCATAGATTCACAAATTTTCCAAGTATAGATTCACAAATTTCCCAAGTAGAGATTCACAAATTTCCCAAGTATAGATTCACAAATTTCCCAAGCATAGATTCACAAATTTTCCAAGTATAGATCCACCAATTTCCCAAGTATAGATTCACAAATTTTCCAAGTATAGATCCACCAATTTCCCAAGTATAGATCCACCAATTTCCCAAGTATAGATTCAGAAATTTTAAAAGTATAGATCCACCAATTTCCCAAGTATAGATTCACAAATTTTCCAAGTATAGATTCACAAATTTCCCAAATATAGATTCACAAATTTTCCAAGTATAGATTCACAAATTTCCCAAGTAAAGATTCACAGATTTCCGAAGTATAGATTCACAAAATTCCCAAGTATAGATCCACAAATTTCCCAAGTATAGATTCACAAATTTTCCAAGTATAGATTCACAAATTTTTCAAGTATAGATTCACAAATTTTCCAAGTATAGATTCACAAATTTTCCAAGTATAGATTCACAAATTTCCCAAGTATAGATTCACAAATTTCCCAAGTATAGATTCACAAATTTCCCAAGTATAGATTCACAAATTTTCCAAGTATAGATTCACAAATTTTCCAAGTATAGATTCACAAATTTTAAAAGTATAGATTCACAAATTTTTCAAGTATAGATTCACAAATTTCCCAAGTATAGATCCACCAATTTCCCAAGTATATCCACCAATTTCCCAAGTATAGATTCACAAATTTTCCAAGTATATATTCAAAAATTTTCCAAGTATAGATTCACAAATTTTCCAAGTATAGATTCACAAATTTTCCAAGTATAGATTCACAAATTTTCCAAGTATAGATTCACAAATTTCCCAAGTATAGATTCACAAATTTCCCAAGTATAGATTCACAAATTTCCCAAGTATAGATTCACAAATTTTCCAAGTATAGATTCACAAATTTTCCAAGTATAAATTCACAAATTTTCCAAGTATAGATTCACAAATTTCCGAAGTATAGATTCACAAATTTCCCAAGTATAGATCCACCAATTTCTCAAGTATAGATCCACCAATTTCCCAAGTATAGATTCACATATTTCCCAAGTATAGATTCACAAATTTCCCAAGTATAGATTCACAAATTTCCGAAGTATAGATTCACAAATTTTCCAAGTATTGATTCACAAATTTTCCAAGTATAGATTCACAAATTTCCCAAGCATAGATTCACAAATTTTCCAAGTATAGATTCACAAATTTCCCAAGTAGAGATTCACAAATTTCCCACGTATAGATTCACAAATTTCCCAAATATAGATTCACAAATTTTCCAAGTATAGATTCACAAATTTCCCAAGTATAGATTCACAAATTTCCGAAGTATAGATTCACAAATTTCCCAAGTATAGATCCACAAATTTCCCAAGTATAGATTGACAAATTTCCCAAGTATAGATTCACAAATTTTCCAAGTATAGATTCACAAATTTCCCAAGTATAGATTCACAAATTTCCCAAGTATAGATCCACCAATTTCCCAAGTATAGATCCACCAATTTCCCAAGTATAGATTCACATATTTCCCAAGTATAGATTCACAAATTTCCCAAGTACAGATTCACAAATTTCCGAAGTATAGATTGACAAATTTTCCAAGTATAGATTCACAAATTTTCCAAGTATAGATTTACAAATTTCCCAAGCATAGATTCACAAATTTTCCAAGTATAGATTCACAAATTTTAAAAGTATAGATTCACAAATTTTTCAAGTATAGATTCACAAATTTTCCAAATATAGATTCACAAATTTCCCAAGTATAGATCCACCAATTTCCCAAGTATATCCACCAATTTCCCAAGTATAGATTCACAAATTTTCCAAGTATATATTCAAAAATTTTCCAAGTATAGATTCACAAATTTTCCAAGTATAGATTCACAAATTTTCCAAGTATAGATTCACAAATTTTCCAAGTATAGATTCACAAATTTCCCAAGTATAGATTCACAAATTTCCCAAGTATAGATTCACAAATTTTCCAAGTATAGATTCACAAATTTTCCAAGTATAGATTCACAAATTTTCCAAGTATAGATTCACAAATTTCCGAAGTATAGATTCACAAATTTCCCAAGTATAGATCCACCAATTTCTCAAGTATAGATCCACCAATTTCCCAAGTATAGATTCACATATTTCCCAAGTATAGATTCACAAATTTCCCAAGTATAGATTCACAAATTTCCGAAGTATAGATTCACAAATTTTCCAAGTATAGATTCACAAATTTTCCAAGTATAGATTCACAAATTTCCCAAGCATAGATTCACAAATTTTCCAAGTATAGATTCACAAATTTCCCAAGTAGAGATTCACAAATTTCCCACGTATAGATTCACAAATTTCCCAAGTATAGATTCACAAATTTCCCAAGTATAGATCCACCAATTTCCCAAGTATAGATTCACAAATTTTCCAAGTATAGATTCACAAATTTCCCAAATATAGATTCACAAATTTTCCAAGTATAGATTCACAAATTTCCCAAGTATAGATTCACAAATTTCCGAAGTATAGATTCACAAATTTCCCAAGTATAGATCCACAAATTTCCCAAGTATAGATTGACAAATTTCCCAAGTATAGATTCACAAATGTTCCAAGTATAGATTCACAAATTTCCCAAGTATAGATTCACAAATTTTCCAAGTATAGATTCACAAATTTTTCAAGTATAGATTCACAAATTTTCCAAGTATAGAATCACAAATTTTCCAAGTATAGATTCACAAATTTCCCAAGTATAGATTCACAAATTTCCCAAGTATAGATCCACCAATTTCCCAAGTATAGATCCACCAATTTCCCAAGTATAGATTCACATATTTCCCAAGTATAGATTCACAAATTTCCCAAGTACAGATTCACAAATTTCCGAAGTATAGATTGACAAATTTTCCAAGTATAGATTCACAAATTTTCCAAGTATAGATTTACAAATTTCCCAAGCATAGATTCACAAATTTTCCAAGTATAGATTCACAAATTTTAAAAGTATAGATTCACAAATTTTTCAAGTATAGATTCACAAATTTTCCAAATATAGATTCACAAATTTCCCAAGTATAGATCCACCAATTTCCCAAGTATATCCACCAATTTCCCAAGTATAGATTCACAAATTTTCCAAGTATATATTCAAAAATTTTCCAAGTATAGATTCACAAATTTTCCAAGTATAGATTCACAAATTTTCCAAGTATAGATTCACAAATTTTCCAAGTATAGATTCACAAATTTCCCAAGTATAGATTCACAAATTTCCCAAGTATAGATTCACAAATTTTCCAAGTATAGATTCACAAATTTTCCAAGTATAGATTCACAAATTTTCCAAGTATAGATTCACAAATTTCCGAAGTATAGATTCACAAATTTCCCAAGTATAGATCCACCAATTTCTCAAGTATAGATCCACCAATTTCCCAAGTATAGATTCACATATTTCCCAAGTATAGATTCACAAATTTCCCAAGTATAGATTCACAAATTTCCGAAGTATAGATTCACAAATTTTCCAAGTATAGATTCACAAATTTTCCAAGTATAGATTCACAAATTTCCCAAGCATAGATTCACAAATTTTCCAAGTATAGATTCACAAATTTCCCAAGTAGAGATTCACAAATTTCCCACGTATAGATTCACAAATTTCCCAAGTATAGATTCACAAATTTCCCAAGTATAGATCCACCAATTTCCCAAGTATAGATTCACAAATTTTCCAAGTATAGATTCACAAATTTCCCAAATATAGATTCACAAATTTTCCAAGTATAGATTCACAAATTTCCCAAGTATAGATTCACAAATTTCCGAAGTATAGATTCACAAATTTCCCAAGTATAGATCCACAAATTTCCCAAGTATAGATTGACAAATTTCCCAAGTATAGATTCACAAATGTTCCAAGTATAGATTCACAAATTTCCCAAGTATAGATTCACAAATTTTCCAAGTATAGATTCACAAATTTTTCAAGTATAGATTCACAAATTTTCCAAGTATAGAATCACAAATTTTCCAAGTATAGATTCACAAATTTCCCAAGTATAGATTCACAAATTTCCCAAGTATAGATCCACCAATTTCCCAAGTATAGATCCACCAATTTCCCAAGTATAGATTCACATATTTCCCAAGTACAGATTCACAAATTTCCGAAGTATAGATTGACAAATTTTCCAAGTATAGATTCACAAATTTTCCAAGTATAGATTTACAAATTTCCCAAGCATAGATTCACAAATTTTCCAAGTATAGATTCACAAATTTCAAAAGTAGAGATTCATAAATTTCCCACGTATAGATTCACAAATTTCCCAAGTATAGATTCACAAATTTCCCAAGTATAGATCCACCAATTTCCCAAGTATAGATTCACAAATTTTCCAAGTATAGATTCACAAATTTCCCAAAAATAGATTCACAAATTTTCCAAGTATAGATTCACAAATTTCCGAAGTATAGATTCACAAATTTCCCAAGTATAGATCCACAAATTTCCTAAGTATAGACTGACAAATTTCCCAAGTATAGATTCACAAATGTTCCAAGTATAGATTCACAAATTTCCCAAGTATAGATTCACAAATTTTCCAAGTATAGATTCACAAATTTCCCAAGCATAGATTCACAAATTTTCCAAGTATAGATTCACAAATTTCCCAAGTAGAGATTCACAAATTTCCCAAGTATAGATTCACAAATTTCCCAAGCATAGATTCACAAATTTTCCAAGTATAGATCCACCAATTTCCCAAGTATAGATTCACAAATTTTCCAAGTATAGATCCACCAATTTCCCAAGTATAGATCCACCAATTTCCCAAGTATAGATTCAGAAATTTTCCAAGTATAGATCCACCAATTTCCCAAGTATAGATTCACAAATTTTCCAAGTATAGATTCACAAATTTCCCAAATATAGATTCACAAATTTTCCAAGTATAGATTCACAAATTTCCCAAGTAAAGATTCACAGATTTCCGAAGTATAGATTCACAAATTTCCCAAGTATAGATCCACAAATTTCCCAAGTATAGATTCACAAATTTTCCAAGTATAGATTCACAAATTTTTCAAGTATAGATTCACAAATTTTCCAAGTATAGAATCACAAATTTTCCAAGTATAGATTCACAAATTTCCCAAGTATAGATTCACAAATTTTCCAAGTATAGATTCACAAATTTTAAAAGTATAGATTCACAAATTTTTCAAGTATAGATTCACAAATTTTCCAAATATAGATTCACAAATTTCCCAAGTATAGATCCACCAATTTCCCAAGTATAGATTCACAAATTTTCCAAGTATATATTCAAAAATTTTCCAAGTATATATTCAAAAATTTTCCAAGTATAGATTCACAAATTTTCCAAGTATAGATTCACAAATTTTCCAAGTATAGATTCACAAATTTTCCAAGTATAGATTCACAAATTTCCCAAGTATAGATTCACAAATTTCCCAAGTATAGATTCACAAATTTTCCAAGTATAGATTCACAAATTTTCCAAGTATAGATTCACAAATTTTCCAAGTATAGATTCACAAATTTCCGAAGTATAGATTCACAAATTTCCCAAGTATAGATCCACCAATTTCTCAAGTATAGATCCACCAATTTCCCTAGTATAGATTCACATATTTCCCAAGTATAGATTCACAAATTTCCCAAGTATAGATTCACAAATTTCCGAAGTATAGATTCACAAATTTTCCAAGTATTGATTCACAAATTTTCCAAGTATAGATTCACAAATTTCCCAAGCATAGATTCACAAATTTTCCAAGTATAGATTCACAAATTTCCCAAGTAGAGATTCACAAATTTCCCACGTATAGATTCACAAATTTCCCAAGTATAGATTCACAAATTTCCCAAGTATAGATCCACCAATTTCCCAAGTATAGATTCACAAATTTTCCAAGTATAGATTCACAAATTTCCCAAATATAGATTCACAAATTTTCCAAGTATAGATTCACAAATTTCCCAAGTATAGATTCACAAATTTCCGAAGTATAGATTCACAAATTTCCCAAGTATAGATCCACAAATTTCCCAAGTATAGATTGACAAATTTCCCAAGTATAGATTCACAAATGTTCCAAGTATAGATTCACAAATTTCCCAAGTATAGATTCACAAATTTTCCAAGTATAGATTCACAAATTTTTCAAGTATAGATTCACAAATTTTCCAAGTATAGATTCACAAATTTTCCAAGTATAGATTCACAAATTTCCCAAGTATAGATTCACAAATTTCCCAAGTATAGATCCACCAATTTCCCAAGTATAGATCCACCAATTTCCCAAGTATAGATTCACATATTTCCCAAGTATAGATTCACAAATTTCCCAAGTACAGATTCACAAATTTCCGAAGTATAGATTGACAAATTTTCCAAGTATAGATTCACAAATTTTCCAAGTATAGATTTACAAATTTCCCAAGCATAGATTCACAAATTTTCCAAGTATAGATTCACAAATTTTAAAAGTATAGATTCACAAATTTTTCAAGTATAGATTCACAAATTTTCCAAATATAGATTCACAAATTTCCCAAGTATAGATCCACCAATTTCCCAAGTATATCCACCAATTTCCCAAGTATAGATTCACAAATTTTCCACGTATATATTCAAAAATTTTCCAAGTATAGATTCACAAATTTTCCAAGTATAGATTCACAAATTTTCTAAGTATAGATTCACAAATTTTCCAAGTATAGATTCACAAATTTCCCAAGTATAGATTCACAAATTTCCCAAGTATAGATTCACAAATTTTCCAAGTATAGATTCACAAATTTTCCAAGTATAGATTCACAAATTTTCCAAGTATAGATTCACAAATTTCCGAAGTATAGATTCACAAATTTCCCAAGTATAGATCCACCAATTTCTCAAGTATAGATCCACCAATTTCCCAAGTATAGATTCACATATTTCCCAAGTATAGATTCACAAATTTCCCAAGTATAGATTCACAAATTTCCGAAGTATAGATTCACAAATTTTCCAAGTATAGATTCACAAATTTTCCAAGTATAGATTCACAAATTTCCCAAGCATAGATTCACAAATTTTCCAAGTATAGATTCACAAATTTCCCAAGTAGAGATTCACAAATTTCCCACGTATAGATTCACAAATTTCCCAAGTATAGATTCACAAATTTCCCAAGTATAGATCCACCAATTTCCCAAGTATAGATTCACAAATTTTCCAAGTATAGATTCACAAATTTCCCAAATATAGATTCACAAATTTTCCAAGTATAGATTCACAAATTTCCCAAGTATAGATTCACAAATTTCCGAAGTATAGATTCACAAATTTCCCAAGTATAGATCCACAAATTTCCCAAGTATAGATTGACAAATTTCCCAAGTATAGATTCACAAATGTTCCAAGTATAGATTCACAAATTTCCCAAGTATAGATTCACAAATTTTCCAAGTATAGATTCACAAATTTTTCAAGTATAGATTCACAAATTTTCCAAGTATAGAATCACAAATTTTCCAAGTATAGATTCACAAATTTCCCAAGTATAGATTCACAAATTTTCCAAGTATAGATTCACAAATTTTCCAAGTATAGATTTACAAATTTCCCAAGCATAGATTCACAAATTTTCCAAGTATAGATTCACAAATTTCAAAAGTAGAGATTCATAAATTTCCCACGTATAGATTCACAAATTTCCCAAGTATAGATTCACAAATTTCCCAAGTATAGATCCACCAATTTCCCAAGTATAGATTCACAAATTTTCCAAGTATAGATTCACAAATTTCCCAAAAATAGATTCACAAATTTTCCAAGTATAGATTCACAAATTTCCGAAGTATAGATTCACAAATTTCCCAAGTATAGATCCACAAATTTCCTAAGTATAGACTGACAAATTTCCCAAGTATAGATTCACAAATGTTCCAAGTATAGATTCACAAATTTCCCAAGTATAGATTCACAAATTTTCCAAGTATAGATTCACAAATTTTTCAAGTATAGATTCACAAATTTTCCAAGTATAGATTCACAAATTTTCCAAGTATAGATTCACAAATTTCCCAAGTATAGATTCACAAATTTCCCAAGTATAGATCCACCAATTTCCCAAGTATAGATCCACCAATTTCCCAAGTATAGATTCACATATTTCCCAAGTATAGATTCACAAATTTCCCAAGTACAGATTCACAAATTTCCGAAGTATAGATTGACAAATTTTCCAAGTATAGATTCACAAATTTTCCAAGTATAGATTTACAAATTTCCCAAGCATAGATTCACAAATTTTCCAAGTATAGATTCACAAATTTTAAAAGTATAGATTCACAAATTTTTCAAGTATAGATTCACAAATTTTCCAAATATAGATTCACAAATTTCCCAAGTATAGATCCACCAATTTCCCAAGTATATCCACCAATTTCCCAAGTATAGATTCACAAATTTTCCACGTATATATTCAAAAATTTTCCAAGTATAGATTCACAAATTTTCCAAGTATAGATTCACAAATTTTCTAAGTATAGATTCACAAATTTTCCAAGTATAGATTCACAAATTTCCCAAGTATAGATTCACAAATTTCCCAAGTATAGATTCACAAATTTTCCAAGTATAGATTCACAAATTTTCCAAGTATAGATTCACAAATTTTCCAAGTATAGATTCACAAATTTCCGAAGTATAGATTCACAAATTTCCCAAGTATAGATCCACCAATTTCTCAAGTATAGATCCACCAATTTCCCAAGTATAGATTCACATATTTCCCAAGTATAGATTCACAAATTTCCCAAGTATAGATTCACAAATTTCCGAAGTATAGATTCACAAATTTTCCAAGTATAGATTCACAAATTTTCCAAGTATAGATTCACAAATTTCCCAAGCATAGATTCACAAATTTTCCAAGTATAGATTCACAAATTTCCCAAGTAGAGATTCACAAATTTCCCACGTATAGATTCACAAATTTCCCAAGTATAGATTCACAAATTTCCCAAGTATAGATCCACCAATTTCCCAAGTATAGATTCACAAATTTTCCAAGTATAGATTCACAAATTTCCCAAATATAGATTCACAAATTTTCCAAGTATAGATTCACAAATTTCCCAAGTATAGATTCACAAATTTCCGAAGTATAGATTCACAAATTTCCCAAGTATAGATCCACAAATTTCCCAAGTATAGATTGACAAATTTCCCAAGTATAGATTCACAAATGTTCCAAGTATAGATTCACAAATTTCCCAAGTATAGATTCACAAATTTTCCAAGTATAGATTCACAAATTTTTCAAGTATAGATTCACAAATTTTCCAAGTATAGAATCACAAATTTTCCAAGTATAGATTCACAAATTTCCCAAGTATAGATTCACAAATTTTCCAAGTATAGATTCACAAATTTTCCAAGTATAGATTTACAAATTTCCCAAGCATAGATTCACAAATTTTCCAAGTATAGATTCACAAATTTCAAAAGTAGAGATTCATAAATTTCCCACGTATAGATTCACAAATTTCCCAAGTATAGATTCACAAATTTCCCAAGTATAGATCCACCAATTTCCCAAGTATAGATTCACAAATTTTCCAAGTATAGATTCACAAATTTCCCAAAAATAGATTCACAAATTTTCCAAGTATAGATTCACAAATTTCCGAAGTATAGATTCACAAATTTCCCAAGTATAGATCCACAAATTTCCTAAGTATAGACTGACAAATTTCCCAAGTATAGATTCACAAATGTTCCAAGTATAGATTCACAAATTTCCCAAGTATAGATTCACAAATTTTCCAAGTATAGATTCACAAATTTCCCAAGCATAGATTCACAAATTTTCCAAGTATAGATTCACAAATTTCCCAAGTAGAGATTCACAAATTTCCCAAGTATAGATTCACAAATTTCCCAAGCATAGATTCACAAATTTTCCAAGTATAGATCCACCAATTTCCCAAGTATAGATTCACAAATTTTCCAAGTATAGATCCACCAATTTCCCAAGTATAGATCCACCAATTTCCCAAGTATAGATTCAGAAATTTTCCAAGTATAGATCCACCAATTTCCCAAGTATAGATTCACAAATTTTCCAAGTATAGATTCACAAATTTCCCAAATATAGATTCACAAATTTTCCAAGTATAGATTCACAAATTTCCCAAGTAAAGATTGACAGATTTCCGAAGTATAGATTCACAAATTTTTCAAGTATAGATTCACAAATTTTCCAAGTATAGATTCACAAATTTTCCAAGTATAGATTCACAAATTTCCCAAGTATAGATTCACAAATTTCCCAAGTATAGATTCACAAATTTCCCAAGTATAGATTCACAAATTTTCCAAGTATAGATTCACAAATTTTCCAAGTATAGATTCAAAAATTTTCCAAGTATAGATTCACAAATTTTTCAAGTATAGATTCACAAATTTTCCAAATATAGATTCACAAATTTCCCAAGTATAGATCCACCAATTTCCCAAGTATATCCACCAATTTCCCAAGTATAGATTCACAAATTTTCCAAGTATATATTCAAAAATTTTCCAAGTATAGATTCACAAATTTTCCAAGTATAGATTCACAAACTTTCCAAGTATAGATTCACAAATTTTCCAAGAATAGATTCACAAATTTTCCAAGTATAGATTCACAAATTTCCCAAGTATAGATTCACAAATTTCCCAAGTATAGATTCACAAATTTCCCAAGTATAGATTCACAAATTTTCCAAGTATAGATTCACAAATTTTCCAAGTATAGATTCACAAATTTTCCAAGTATAGATTCACAAATTTCCCAAGTATAGATTCACAAATTTCCCAAGCATAGATCCACCAATTTCTCAAGTATAGATCCACCAATTTCCCAAGTATAGATTCACATATTTCCCAAGTATAGATTCACAAATTTCCCAAGAATAGATTCACACATTTCCGAAGTATAGATTCACAAATTTTCCAAGTATAGATTCACAAATTTCCCAAGCATAGATTCACAAATTTTCCAAGTATAGATTCACAAATTTCCGAAGTATAGATTCACAAATTTCCCAAGTATAGATCCACAAATTTCCTAAGTATAGACTGACAAATTTCCCAAGTATAGATTCACAAATGTTCCAAGTATAGATTCACAAATTTCCCAAGTATAGATTCACAAATTTTCCAAGTATAGATTCACAAATTTCCCAAGCATAGATTCACAAATTTTCCAAGTATAGATTCACAAATTTCCCAAGTAGAGATTCACAAATTTCCCAAGTATAGATTCACAAATTTCCCAAGCATAGATTCACAAATTTTCCAAGTATAGATCCACCAATTTCCCAAGTATAGATTCACAAATTTTCCAAGTATAGATCCACCAATTTCCCAAGTATAGATCCACCAATTTCCCAAGTATAGATTCAGAAATTTTCCAAGTATAGATCCACCAATTTCCCAAGTATAGATTCACAAATTTTCCAAGTATAGATTCACAAATTTCCCAAATATAGATTCACAAATCTTCCAAGTATAGATTCACAAATTTCCCAAGTATAGATTCACAAATTTCCGAAGTATAGATTCACAAATTTCCCAAGTATAGATCCACAAATTTCCCAAGTATAGATTGACAAATTTCCCAAGTATAGATTCACAAATGTTCCAAGTATAGATTCACAAATTTCCCAAGAATAGATTCACAAATTTTCCAAGTATAGATTCACAAATTTTTCAAGTATAGATTCACAAATTTTCCAAGTATAGATTCACAAATTTCAAAAGTAGAGATTCACAAATTTCCCACGTATAGATTCACAAATTTCCCAAGTATAGATTCACAAATTTCCCAAGTATAGATCCACCAATTTCCCAAGTATAGATTCACAAATTTTCCAAGTATAGATTCACAAATTTTCCAAGTATAGATTCACAAATTTCCAAGTATAGATTCACAAATTTCCCAAGTATAGATCCACCAATTTCCCAAGTATAGATCCACCAATTTCCCAAGTATAGATTCACATATTTTCCAAGTATAGATTCACAAATTTTCCAAGTATAGATTCACAAATTTCCGAAGTATAGATTCACAAATTTCCCAAGTATAGATCCACCAATTTCTCAAGTATAGATCCACCAATTTCCCAAGTATAGATTCACATATTTCCCAAGTATAGATTCACAAATTTCCCAAGTATAGATTCACAAATTTCCGAAGTATAGATTCACAAATTTTCCAAGTATAGATTCACAAATTTTCCAAGTATAGATTCACAAATTTCCCAAGCATAGATTCACAAATTTTCCAAGTATAGATTCACAAATTTCCCAAGTAGAGATTCACAAATTTCCCACGTATAGATTCACAAATTTCCCAAGTATAGTTTCACAAATTTCCCAAGTATAGATCCACCAATTTCCCAAGTATAGATTCACAAATTTTCCAAGTATAGATTCACAAATTTCCCAAATATAGATTCACAAATTTTCCAAGTATAGATTCACAAATTTCCCAAGTATAGATTCACAAATTTCCGAAGTATAGATTCACAAATTTCCCAAGTATAGATCCACAAATTTCCCAAGTATAGATTGACAAATTTCCCAAGTATAGATTCACAAATGTTCCAAGTATAGATTCACAAATTTCCCAAGTATAGATTCACAAATTTTCCAAGTATAGATTCACAAATTTTTCAAGTATAGATTCACAAATTTTCCAAGTATAGATTCACAAATTTTCCAAGTATAGATTCACAAATTTCCCAAGTATAGATTCACAAATTTCCCAAGTATAGATCCACCAATTTCCCAAGTATAGATTCACATATTTCCCAAGCATAGATCCACCAATTTCTCAAGTATAGATCCACCAATTTCCCAAGTATAGATTCACAAATTTTCCAAGTATAGATTCACAAATTTCCCAAGCATAGATTCACAAATTTTCCAAGTATAGATTCACAAATTTCCCAAGTAGAGATTCACAAATTTCCCACGTATAGATTCACAAATTTCCCAAGTATAGATTCACAAATTTCCCAAGTATAGATCTACCAATTTCCCAAGTATAGATTCACAAATTTTCCAAGTATAGATTCACAAATTTCCCAAATATAGATTCACAAATTTTCCAAGTATAGATTCACAAATTTCCCAAGTATAGATTCACAAATTTCCGAAGTATAGATTCACAAATTTCCCAAGTATAGATCCACAAATTTCCCAAGTATAGATTGACAAATTTCCCAAGTATAGATTCACAAATGTTCCAAGTATAGATTCACAAATTTCCCAAGTATAGATTCACAAATTTTCCAAGTATAGATTCACAAATTTTCCAAGTATAGATTCACAAATTTTCCAAGTATAGATTCACAAATTTCCCAAGTATAGATTCACAAATTTCCCAAGTATAGATCCACCAATTTCCCAAGTATAGATCCACCAATTTCCCAAGTATAGATTCACATATTTCCCAAGTATAGATTCACAAATTTCCCAAGTACAGATTCACAAATTTCCGAAGTATAGATTGACAAATTTTCCAAGTATAGATTCACAAATTTCCGAAGTATAGATTCACAAATTTCCCAAGTATAGATCCACAAATTTCCCAAGTATAGATTGACAAATTTCCCAAGTATAGATTCACAAATGTTCCAAGTATAGATTCACAAATTTCCCAAGTATAGATTCACAAATTTTCCAAGTATAGATTCACAAATTTTTCAAGTATAGATTCACAAATTTTCCAAGTATAGATTCACAAATTTTCCAAGTATAGATTCACAAATTTCCCAAGTATAGATTCACAAATTTCCCAAGTATAGATCCACCAATTTCCCAAGTATAGATTCACATATTTCCCAAGTATAGATTCACAAATTTCCCAAGTACAGATTCACAAATTTCCGAAGTATAGATTGACAAATTTTCCAAGTATAGATTCACAAATTTTCCAAGTATAGATTTACAAATTTCCCAAGCATAGATTCACAAATTTTCCAAGTATAGATTCACAAATTTTAAAAGTATAGATTCACAAATTTTTCAAGTATAGATTCACAAATTTTCCAAATATAGATTCACAAATTTCCCAAGTATAGATCCACCAATTTCCCAAGTATATCCACCAATTTCCCAAGTATAGATTCACAAATTTTCCACGTATATATTCAAAAATTTTCCAAGTATAGATTCACAAATTTTCCAAGTATAGATTCACAAATTTTCTAAGTATAGATTCACAAATTTTCCAAGTATAGATTCACAAATTTCCCAAGTATAGATTCACAAATTTCCCAAGTATAGATTCACAAATGTTCCAAGTATAGATTCACAAATTTCCCAAGTATAGATTCACAAATTTTCCAAGTAAAGATTCACAAATTTCCCAAGCATAGATTCACAAATTTTCCAAGTATAGATTCACAAATTTCCCAAGTAGAGATTCACAAATTTCCCAAGTATAGATTCACAAATTTCCCAAGCATAGATTCACAAATTTTCCAAGTATAGATCCACCAATTTCCCAAGTATAGATTCACAAATTTTCCAAGTATAGATCCACCAATTTCCCAAGTATAGATCCACCAATTTCCCAAGTATAGATTCAGAAATTTTCCAAGTATAGATCCACCAATTTCCCAAGTATAGATTCACAAATTTTCCAAGTATAGATTCACAAATTTCCCAAATATAGATTCACAAATTTTCCAAGTATAGATTCACAAATTTCCCAAGTAAAGATTGACAGATTTCCGAAGTATAGATTCACAAATTTTTCAAGTATAGATTCACAAATTTTCCAAGTATAGATTCACAAATTTTCCAAGTATAGATTCACAAATTTCCCAAGTATAGATTCACAAATTTCCCAAGTATAGATTCACAAATTTCCCAAGTATAGATTCACAAATTTTCCAAGTATAGATTCACAAATTTTCCAAGTATAGATTCAAAAATTTTCCAAGTATAGATTCACAAATTTTTCGAGTATAGATTCACAAATTTTCCAAATATAGATTCACAAATTTCCCAAGTATAGATCCACCAATTTCCCAAGTATATCCACCAATTTCCCAAGTATAGATTCACAAATTTTCCAAGTATATATTCAAAAATTTTCCAAGTATAGATTCACAAATTTTCCAAGTATAGATTCACAAACTTTCCAAGTATAGATTCACAAATTTTCCAAGAATAGATTCACAAATTTTCCAAGTATAGATTCACAAATTTCCCAAGTATAGATTCACAAATTTCCCAAGTATAGATTCACAAATTTCCCAAGTATAGATTCACAAATTTTCCAAGTATAGATTCACAAATTTTCCAAGTATAGATTCACAAATTTTCCAAGTATAGATTCACAAATTTCCCAAGTATAGATTCACAAATTTCCCAAGCATAGATCCACCAATTTCTCAAGTATAGATCCACCAATTTCCCAAGTATAGATTCACATATTTCCCAAGTATAGATTCACAAATTTCCCAAGAATAGATTCACACATTTCCGAAGTATAGATTCACAAATTTTCCAAGTATAGATTCACAAATTTCCCAAGCATAGATTCACAAATTTTCCAAGTATAGATTCACAAATTTCCGAAGTATAGATTCACAAATTTCCCAAGTATAGATCCACAAATTTCCTAAGTATAGACTGACAAATTTCCCAAGTATAGATTCACAAATGTTCCAAGTATAGATTCACAAATTTCCCAAGTATAGATTCACAAATTTTCCAAGTATAGATTCACAAATTTCCCAAGCATAGATTCACAAATTTTCCAAGTATAGATTCACAAATTTCCCAAGTAGAGATTCACAAATTTCCCAAGTATAGATTCACAAATTTCCCAAGCATAGATTCACAAATTTTCCAAGTATAGATCCACCAATTTCCCAAGTATAGATTCACAAATTTTCCAAGTATAGATCCACCAATTTCCCAAGTATAGATCCACCAATTTCCCAAGTATAGATTCAGAAATTTTCCAAGTATAGATCCACCAATTTCCCAAGTATAGATTCACAAATTTTCCAAGTATAGATTCACAAATTTCCCAAATATAGATTCACAAATCTTCCAAGTATAGATTCACAAATTTCCCAAGTATAGATTCACAAATTTCCGAAGTATAGATTCACAAATTTCCCAAGTATAGATCCACAAATTTCCCAAGTATAGATTGACAAATTTCCCAAGTATAGATTCACAAATGTTCCAAGTATAGATTCACAAATTTCCCAAGAATAGATTCACAAATTTTCCAAGTATAGATTCACAAATTTTTCAAGTATAGATTCACAAATTTTCCAAGTATAGATTCACAAATTTCAAAAGTAGAGATTCACAAATTTCCCACGTATAGATTCACAAATTTCCCAAGTATAGATTCACAAATTTCCCAAGTATAGATCCACCAATTTCCCAAGTATAGATTCACAAATTTTCCAAGTATAGATTCACAAATTTTCCAAGTATAGATTCACAAATTTCCAAGTATAGATTCACAAATTTCCCAAGTATAGATCCACCAATTTCCCAAGTATAGATCCACCAATTTCCCAAGTATAGATTCACATATTTTCCAAGTATAGATTCACAAATTTTCCAAGTATAGATTCACAAATTTAAGAAGTATAGATTCACAAATTTCCCAAGTATAGATCCACCAATTTCTCAAGTATAGATCCACCAATTTCCCAAGTATAGATTCACATATTTCCCAAGTATAGATTCACAAATTTCCCAAGTATAGATTCACAAATTTCCGAAGTATAGATTCACAAATTTTCCAAGTATAGATTCACAAATTTTCCAAGTATAGATTCACAAATTTCCCAAGCATAGATTCACAAATTTTCCAAGTATAGATTCACAAATTTCCCAAGTAGAGATTCACAAATTTCCCACGTATAGATTCACAAATTTCCCAAGTATAGATTCACAAATTTCCCAAGTATCGATCCACCAATTTCCCAAGTATAGATTCACAAATTTTCCAAGTATAGATTCACAAATTTCCCAAATATAGATTCACAAATTTTCCAAGTATAGATTCACAAATTTCCCAAGTATAGATTCACAAATTTCCGAAGTATAGATTCACAAATTTCCCAAGTATAGATCCACAAATTTCCCAAGTATAGATTGACAAATTTCCCAAGTATAGATTCACAAATGTTCCAAGTATAGATTCACAAATTTCCCAAGTATAGATTCACAAATTTCCCAAGTATAGATTGACAAATTTCCCAAGTATAGATTCACAAATGTTCCAAGTATAGATTCACAAATTTCCCAAGTATAGATTCACAAATTTTCCAAGTATAGATTCACAAATTTTTCAAGTATAGATTCACAAATTTTCCAAGTATAGATTCACAAATTTTCCAAGTATAGATTCACAAATTTCCCAAGTATAGATTCACAAATTTCCCAAGTATAGATCCACCAATTTCCCAAGTATAGATTCACATATTTCCCAAGCATAGATCCACCAATTTCTCAAGTATAGATCCACCAATTTCCCAAGTATAGATTCACAAATTTTCCAAGTATAGATTCACAAATTTCCCAAGCATAGATTCACAAATTTTCCAAGTATAGATTCACAAATTTCCCAAGTAGAGATTCACCAATTTCCCAAGTATAGATTCACAAATTTTCCAAGTATAGATTCACAAATTTCCCAAATATAGATTCACAAATTTTCCAAGTATAGATTCACAAATTTCCCAAGTATAGATTCACAAATTTCCGAAGTATAGATTCACAAATTTCCCAAGTATAGATCCACAAATTTCCCAAGTATAGATTGACAAATTTCCCAAGTATAGATTCACAAATGTTCCAAGTATAGATTCACAAATTTCCCAAGTATAGATTCACAAATTTTCCAAGTATAGATTCACAAATTTTCCAAGTATAGATTCACAAATTTTCCAAGTATAGATTCACAAATTTCCCAAGTATAGATTCACAAATTTCCCAAGTATAGATCCACCAATTTCCCAAGTATAGATCCACCAATTTCCCAAGTATAGATTCACATATTTCCCAAGTATAGATTCACAAATTTCCCAAGTACAGATTCACAAATTTCCGAAGTATAGATTGACAAATTTTCCAAGTATAGATTCACAAATTTTCCAAGTATAGATTTACAAATTTCCCACGTATAGATTCACAAATTTCCCAAGTATAGATTCACAAATTTCCCAAGTAAAGATCCACCAATTTCCCAAGTATAGATTCACAAATTTTCCAAGTATAGATTCACAAATTTCCCAAAAATAGATTCACAAATTTTCCAAGTATAGATTCACAAATTTCCGAAGTATAGATTCACAAATTTCCCAAGTATAGATCCACAAATTTCCTAAGTATAGACTGACAAATTTCCCAAGTATAGATTCACAAATGTTCCAAGTATAGATTCACAAATTTCCCAAGTATAGATTCACAAATTTTCCAAGTATAGATTCACAAATTTCCCAAGCATAGATTCACAAATTTTCCAAGTATAGATTCACAAATTTCCCAAGTAGAGATTCACAAATTTCCCAAGTATAGATTCACAAATTTCCCAAGCATAGATTCACAAATTTTCCAAGTATAGATCCACCAATTTCCCAAGTATAGATTCACAAATTTTCCAAGTATAGATCCACCAATTTCCCAAGTATAGATCCACCAATTTCCCAAGTATAGATTCAGAAATTTTCCAAGTATAGATCCACCAATTTCCCAAGTATAGATTCACAAATTTTCCAAGTATAGATTCACAAATTTCCCAAATATAGATTCACAAATTTTCCAAGTATAGATTCACAAATTTCCCAAGTAAAGATTGACAGATTTCCGAAGTATAGATTCACAAATTTTTCAAGTATAGATTCACAAATTTTCCAAGTATAGATTCACAAATTTTCCAAGTATAGATTCACAAATTTCCCAAGTATAGATTCACAAATTTCCCAAGTATAGATTCACAAATTTCCCAAGTATAGATTCACAAATTTTCCAAGTATAGATTCACAAATTTTCCAAGTATAGATTCACAAATTTTCCAAGTATAGATTCACAAATTTTTCAAGTATAGATTCACAAATTTTCCAAATATAGATTCACAAATTTCCCAAGTATAGATCCACCAATTTCCCAAGTATATCCACCAATTTCCCAAGTATAGATTCACAAATTTTCCAAGTATATATTCAAAAATTTTCCAAGTATAGATTCACAAATTTTCCAAGTATAGATTCACAAACTTTCCAAGTATAGATTCACAAATTTTCCAAGAATAGATTCACAAATTTTCCAAGTATAGATTCACAAATTTCCCAAGTATAGATTCACAAATTTCCCAAGTATAGATTCACAAATTTCCCAAGTATAGATTCACAAATTTTCCAAGTATAGATTCACAAATTTTCCAAGTATAGATTCACAAATTTTCCAAGTATAGATTCACAAATTTCCCAAGTATAGATTCACAAATTTCCCAAGCATAGATCCACCAATTTCTCAAGTATAGATCCACCAATTTCCCAAGTATAGATTCACATATTTCCCAAGTATAGATTCACAAATTTCCCAAGAATAGATTCACAAATTTCCGAAGTATAGATTCACAAATTTTCCAAGTATAGATTCACAAATTTCCCAAGCATAGATTCACAAATTTTCCAAGTATAGATTCACAAATTTCCCAAGTAGAGATTCACAAATTTCCCACGTATAGATTCACAAATTTCCCAAGTATAGATTCACAAATTTCCCAAGTATAGATCCACCAATTTCCCAAGTATAGATTCACAAATTTTCCAAGTATAGATTCACAAATTTCCCAAATATAGATTCACAAATCTTCCAAGTATAGATTCACAAATTTCCCAAGTATAGATTCACAAATTTCCGAAGTATAGATTCACAAATTTCCCAAGTATAGATCCACAAATTTCCCAAGTATAGATTGACAAATTTCCCAAGTATAGATTCACAAATGTTCCAAGTATAGATTCACAAATTTCCCAAGAATAGATTCACAAATTTTCCAAGTATAGATTCACAAATTTTTCAAGTATAGATTCACAAATTTTCCAAGTATAAATTCACAAATTTCAAAAGTAGAGATTCACAAATTTCCCACGTATAGATTCACAAATTTCCCAAGTATAGATTCACAAATTTCCCAAGTATAGATCCACCAATTTCCCAAGTATAGATTCACAAATTTTCCAAGTATAGATTCACAAATTTTCCAAGTATAGATTCACAAATTTCCCAAGTATAGATTCACAAATTTCCCAAGTATAGATCCACCAATTTCCCAAGTATAGATCCACCAATTTCCCAAGTATAGATTCACATATTTCCCAAGTATAGATTCACAAATTTCCCAAGTATAGATTCACAAATTTCCGAAGTATAGATTGACAAATTTTCCAAGTATAGATTCACAAATTTTCCAAGTATAGATTCACAAATTTCCCAAGCATAGATTCACAAATTTTCCAAGTATAGATTCACAAATTTCAAAAGTAGAGATTCACAAATTTCCCACGTATAGATTCACAAATTTCCCAAGTATAGATTCACAAATTTTCCAAGTATAGATTCACAAATTTCCCAAGTATAGATTCACAAATTTCCCAAGTATAGATTCACAAATTTCCCAAGTATAGATTCACAAATTTTCCAAGTATAGATTCACAAATTTTCCAAGTATAGATTCACAAATTTTCCAAGTATAGATTCACAAATTTCCCAAGTATAGATTCACAAATTTCCCAAGCATAGATCCACCAATTTCTCAAGTATAGATCCACCAATTTCCCAAGTATAGATTCACATATTTCCCAAGTATAGATTCACAAATTTCCCAAGAATAGATTCACAAATTTCCGAAGTATAGATTCACAAATTTTCCAAGTATAGATTCACAAATTTCCCAAGCATAGATTCACAAATTTTCCAAGTATAGATTCACAAATTTCCCAAGTAGAGATTCACAAATTTCCCACGTATAGATTCACAAATTTCCCAAGTATAGATTCACAAATTTCCCAAGTATAGATCCACCAATTTCCCAAGTATAGATTCACAAATTTTCCAAGTATAGATTCACAAATTTCCCAAATATAGATTCACAAATCTTCCAAGTATAGATTCACAAATTTCCCAAGTATAGATTCACAAATTTCCGAAGTATAGATTCACAAATTTCCCAAGTATAGATCCACAAATTTCCCAAGTATAGATTGACAAATTTCCCAAGTATAGATTCACAAATGTTCCAAGTATAGATTCACAAATTTCCCAAGAATAGATTCACAAATTTTCCAAGTATAGATTCACAAATTTTTCAAGTATAGATTCACAAATTTTCCAAGTATAGATCCACAAATTTCCCAAGTATAGATTGACAAATTTCCCAAGTATAGATTCACAAATGTTCCAAGTATAGATTCACAAATTTCCCAAGAATAGATTCACAAATTTTCCAAGTATAGATTCACAAATTTTCCAAGTATAGATTCACAAATTTTTCAAGTATAGATTCACAAATTTTCCAAGTATAAATTCACAAATTTCAAAAGTAGAGATTCACAAATTTCCCACGTATAGATTCACAAATTTCCCAAGTATAGATTCACAAATTTCCCAAGTATAGATCCACCAATTTCCCAAGTATAGATTCACAAATTTTCCAAGTATAGATTCACAAATTTTCCAAGTATAGATTCACAAATTTCCCAAGTATAGATTCACAAATTTCCCAAGTATAGATCCACCAATTTCCCAAGTATAGATCCACCAATTTCCCAAGTATAGATTCACATATTTCCCAAGTATAGATTCACAAATTTCCCAAGTATAGATTCACAAATTTCCGAAGTATAGATTGACAAATTTTCCAAGTATAGATTCACAAATTTTCCAAGTATAGATTCACAAATTTCCCAAGCATAGATTCACAAATTTTCCAAGTATAGATTCACAAATTTCAAAAGTAGAGATTCACAAATTTCCCACGTATAGATTCACAAATTTCCCAAGTATAGATTCACAAATTTTCCAAGTATAGATTCACAAATTTCCCAAGTATAGATTCACAAATTTCCCAAGTATAGATTCACAAATTTCCCAAGTATAGATTCACAAATTTTCCAAGTATAGATTCACAAATTTTCCAAGTATAGATTCACAAATTTTCCAAGTATAGATTCACAAATTTCCCAAGTATAGATTCACAAATTTCCCAAGCATAGATCCACCAATTTCTCAAGTATAGATCCACCAATTTCCCAAGTATAGATTCACATATTTCCCAAGTATAGATTCACAAATTTCCCAAGAATAGATTCACAAATTTCCGAAGTATAGATTCACAAATTTTCCAAGTATAGATTCACAAATTTCCCAAGCATAGATTCACAAATTTTCCAAGTATAGATTCACATATTTCCCAAGTAGAGATTCACAAATTTCCCACGTATAGATTCACAAATTTCCCAAGTATAGATTCACAAATTTCCCAAGTATAGATCCACCAATTTCCCAAGTATAGATTCACAAATTTTCCAAGTATAGATTCACAAATTTCCCAAATATAGATTCACAAATCTTCCAAGTATAGATTCACAAATTTCCCAAGTATAGATTCACAAATTTCCGAAGTATAGATTCACAAATTTCCCAAGTATAGATCCACAAATTTCCCAAGTATAGATTGACAAATTTCCCAAGTATAGATTCCCAAATGTTCCAAGTATAGATTCACAAATTTCCCAAGAATAGATTCACAAATTTTCCAAGTATAGATTCACAAATTTTTCAAGTATAGATTCACAAATTTTCCAAGTATAGATTCACAAATTTCAAAAGTAGAGATTCACAAATTTCCCACGTATAGATTCACAAATTTCCCAAGTATAGATTCACAAATTTCCCAAGTATAGATCCACCAATTTCCCAAGTATAGATTCACAAATTTTCCAAGTATAGATTCACAAATTTTCCAAGTATAGATTCACAAATTTCCCAAGTATAGATTCACAAATTTCCCAAGTATAGATCCACCAATTTCCCAAGTATAGATCCACCAATTTCCCAAGTATAGATTCACATATTTCCCAAGTATAGATTCACAAATTTCCCAAGTATAGATTCACAAATTTCCGAAGTATAGATTGACAAATTTTCCAAGTATAGATTCACAAATTTTCCAAGTATAGATTCACAAATTTCCCAAGCATAGATTCACAAATTTTCCAAGTATAGATTCACAAATTTCAAAAGTAGAGATTCACAAATTTCCCACGTATAGATTCACAAATTTCCCAAGTATAGATTCACAAATTTTCCAAGTATAGATTCACAAATTTCCCAAGTATAGATTCACAAATTTCCGAAGTATAGATTCACAAATTTCCCAAGTATAGATCCACAAATTTCCCAAGTATAGATTGACAAATTTCCCAAGTATAGATTCACAAATGTTCCAAGTATAGATTCACAAATTTCCCAAGTATAGATTCACAAATTTTCCAAGTATAGATTCACAAATTTTCCAAGTATAGATTCACAAATTTTCCAAGTATAGATTCACAAATTTCCCAAGTATAGATTCACAAATTTCCCAAGTATAGATTCACAAATTTCCCAAGTATAGATTCACAAATTTTCCAAGTATAGAGTCACAAATTTTCCAAGTATAGATTCACAAATTTTCCAAGTATAGATTCACAAATTTCCCAAGTATAGATTCACAAATTTCCCAAGTATAGATCCACCAATTTCTCAAGTATAGATCCACCAATTTCCCAAGTATAGATTCACATATTTCCCAAGTATAGATGCACAAATTTCCCAAGTATAGATTCACAAATTTCCGAAGTATAGATTCACAAATTTTAAAAGTATAGATTCACAAATTTTCCAAGTATAGATTCACAAATTTCCCAAGCATAGATTCACAAATTTTCCAAGTATAGATCCACCAATTTCCCAAGTATAGATTCACAAATTTTCCAAGTATAGATTCACAAATTTCCCAAATATAGATTCACAAATTTTCCAAGTATAGATTCACAAATTTCCCAAGTATAGATTCACAAATTTCCGAAGTATAGATTCACAAATTTCCCAAGTATAGATCCACAAATTTCCCAAGTATAGATTGACAAATTTCCCAAGTATAGATTCACAAATGTTCCAAGTATAGATTCACAAATTTCCCAAGTATAGATTCACAAATTTTCCAAGTATAGATTCACAAATTTTCCAAGTATAGATTCACAAATTTTCCAAGTATAGATTCACAAATTTTCCAAGTATAGATTCACAAATTTTCCAAGTATAGATTCACAAATTTTCCAAGTATAGATTCACAAATTTCCCAAGTATAGATTCACAAATTTCCCAAGTATAGATCCACCAATTTCTCAAGTATAGATCCACCAATTTCCCAAGTATAGATTCACATATTTCCCAAGTATAGATTCACAAATTTCCCAAGTATAGATTCACAAATTTCCGAAGTATAGATTCACAAATTTTCCAAGTATAGATTCACAGATTTTCCAAGTATAGATTCACAAATTTCCCAAGTATAGATTCACAAATTTTCCAAGTATAGATTCACTAATTTCCCAAGTAGAGATTCACAAATTTCCCACGTATAGATTCACAAATTTCCCAAGTATAGATTCACAAATTTCCCAAGTATAGATCCACCAATTTCCCAAGTATAGATTCACAAATTTTCCAAGTATAGATTCACAAATTTCCCAAATATAGATTCACAAATTTTCCAAGTATAGATTCACAAATTTTCCAAGTATAGATTCACAAATTTCCGAAGTATAGATTCACAAATTTCCCAAGTATAGATCCACAAATTTCCCAAGTATATAGATTGACAAATTTCCCAAGTATAGATTCACAAATGTTCCAAGTATAGATTCAAAAATTTCCCAAGTATAGATTCACAAATTTCCCAAGTATAGATTCACAAATTTTCCAAGTATAGATTCACAAATTTTCCAAGTATAGATTCACAAATTTTCCAAGTATAGATTCACAAATTTTCCAAGTATAGATTCACAAATTTTCCAAGTATAGATTCACAAATTTTCCAAGTATAGATTCACAAATTTCCCAAGTATAGATTCACAAATTTCCCAAGTATAGATCCACCAATTTCTCAAGTATAGATCCACCAATTTCCCAAGTATAGATTCACATATTTCCCAAGTATAGATTCACAAATTTCCCAAGTATAGATTCACAAATTTCCGAAGTATAGATTCACAAATTTTCCAAGTATAGATTCACAGATTTTCCAAGTATAGATTCACAAATTTCCCAAGTATAGATTCACAAATTTTCCAAGTATAGATTCACTAATTTCCCAAGTAGAGATTCACAAATTTCCCACGTATAGATTCACAAATTTCCCAAGTATAGATTCACAAATTTCCCAAGTATAGATCCACCAATTTCCCAAGTATAGATTCACAAATTTTCCAAGTATAGATTCACAAATTTCCCAAATATAGATTCACAAATTTTCCAAGTATAGATTCACAAATTTTCCAAGTATAGATTCACAAATTTCCGAAGTATAGATTCACAAATTTCCCAAGTATAGATCCACAAATTTCCCAAGTATATAGATTGACAAATTTCCCAAGTATAGATTCACAAATGTTCCAAGTATAGATTCAAAAATTTCCCAAGTATAGATTCACAAATTTTCCAAGTATAGATTCACAAATTTCCCAAGCATAGATTCACAAATTTTCCAAGTATAGATTCACAAATTTCCCAAGTAGAGATTCACAAATTTCCCAAGTATAGATTCACAAATTTCCCAAGCATAGATTCACAAATTTTCCAAGTATAGATCCACCAATTTCCCAAGTATAGATTCACAAATTTTCCAAGTATAGATCCACCAATTTCCCAAGTATAGATCCACCAATTTCCCAAGTATAGATTCAGAAATTTTCCAAGTATAGATTCACAAATTTTCCAAGTATAGATTCACAAATTTCCCAAATATAGATTCACAAATTTTGCAAGTATAGATTCACAAATTTCCCAAGTATAGATCCACAAATTTCCCAAGTATAGATTGACAAATTTCCCAAGTATAGATTCACAAATGTTCCAAGTATAGATTCACAAATTTCCCAAGTATAGATTGACAAATTTCCCAAGTATAGATTCACAAATTTTCCAAGTATAGATTCACAAATTTTCCAAGTATTGATTCACAAATTTCCCAAGTATAGATTCACAAATTTCCCAAGTATAGATCCACCAATTTCTCAAGTATAGATCCACCAATTTCCCAAGTATAGATTCACATATTTCCCAAGTATAGATTCACAAATTTCCCAAGTATAGATTCACAAATTTCCGAAGTATAGATTCACAAATTTTCCAAGTATAGATTCACAGATTTTCCAAGTATAGATTCACAAATTTCCCAAGCATAGATTCACAAATTTTCCAAGTATAGATTCACTAATTTCCCAAGTAGAGATTCACAAATTTCCCACGTATAGATTCACAAATTTCCCAAGTATAGATTCACAAATTTCCCAAGTATAGATCCACCAATTTCCCAAGTATAAATTCACAAATTTTCCAAGTATAGATTCACAAATTTCCCAAATATAGATTCACAAATTTTCCAAGTATAGATTCACAAATTTCCCAAGTATAGATTCACAAATTTCCGAAGTATAGATTCACAAATTTCCCAAGTATAGATCCACAAATTTCCCAAGTATAGATTGACAAATTTCCCAAGTATAGATTCACAAATGTTCCAAGTATAGATTCACAAATTTCCCAAGTATAGATTGACAAATTTCCCAAGTATAGATTCACAAATTTTCCAAGTATAGATTCACAAATTTTCCAAGTATAGATTCACAAATTTTCCAAGTATAGATTCACAAATTTCCCAAGTATAGATTCACAAATTTCCCAAGTATAGATCCACAAATTTCCGAAGTATAGATTCACAAATTTCCCACGTATAGATTCACAAATTTCCCAAGTATAGATTCACAAATTTCCCAAGTATAGATCCACCAATTTCCCAAGTATAGATTCACAAATTTTCCAAGTATAGATTCACAAATTTCCCAAATATAGATTCACAAATTTTCCAAGTATAGATTCACAAATTTCCCAAGTATAGATTCACAAATTTCCGAAGTATAGATTCACAAATTTCCCAAGTATAGATCCACAAATTTCCCAAGTATAGATTGACAAATTTCCCAAGTATAGATTCACAAATGTTCCAAGTATAGATTCACAAATTTCCCAAGTATAGATTGACAAATTTCCCAAGTATAGATTCACAAATTTTCCAAGTATAGATTCACAAATTTTCCAAGTATAGATTCACAAATTTCCCAAGTATAGATTCACAAATTTCCCAAGTATAGATCCACCAATTTCTCAAGTATAGATCCACCAATTTCCCAAGTATAGATTCACATATTTCCCAAGTATAGATTCACAAATTTCCCAAGTATAGATTCACAAATTTCCGAAGTATAGATTCACAAATTTTCCAAGTATAGATTCACAGATTTTCCAAGTATAGATTCACAAATTTCCCAAGCATAGATTCACAAATTTTCCAAGTATAGATTCACTAATTTCCCAAGTAGAGATTCACAAATTTCCCACGTATAGATTCACAAATTTCCCAAGTATAGATTCACAAATTTCCCAAGTATAGATCCACCAATTTCCCAAGTATAAATTCACAAATTTTCCAAGTATAGATTCACAAATTTCCCAAATATAGATTCACAAATTTTCCAAGTATAGATTCACAAATTTCCCAAGTATAGATTCACAAATTTCCGAAGTATAGATTCACAAATTTTCCAAGTATAGATTCACAAATTTCCCAAATATAGATTCACAAATTTTCCAAGTATAGATTCACAAATTTCCCAAGTATAGATTCACAAATTTCCGAAGTATAGATTCACAAATTTCCCAAGTATAGATCCACAAATTTCCCAAGTATAGATTGACAAATTTCCCAAGTATAGATTCACAAATGTTCCAAGTATAGATTCACAAATTTCCCAAGTATAGATTGACAAATTTCCCAAGTATAGATTCACAAATTTTCCAAGTATAGATTCACAAATTTTCCAAGTATAGATTCACAAATTTCCCAAGTATAGATTCACAAATTTCCCAAGTATAGATCCACCAATTTCTCAAGTATAGATCCACCAATTTCCCAAGTATAGATTCACATATTTCCCAAGTATAGATTCACAAATTTCCCAAGTATAGATTCACAAATTTCCGAAGTATAGATTCACAAATTTTCCAAGTATAGATTCACAGATTTTCCAAGTATAGATTCACAAATTTCCCAAGCATAGATTCACAAATTTTCCAAGTATAGATTCACTAATTTCCCAAGTAGAGATTCACAAATTTCCCACGTATAGATTCACAAATTTCCCAAGTATAGATTCACAAATTTCCCAAGTATAGATCCACCAATTTCCCAAGTATAAATTCACAAATTTTCCAAGTATAGATTCACAAATTTCCCAAATATAGATTCACAAATTTTCCAAGTATAGATTCACAAATTTCCCAAGTATAGATTCACAAATTTCCGAAGTATAGATTCACAAATTTTCCAAGTATAGATTCACAAATTTCCCAAATATAGATTCACAAATTTTCCAAGTATAGATTCACAAATTTCCCAAGTATAGATTCACAAATTTCCGAAGTATAGATTCACAAATTTCCCAAGTATAGATCCACAAATTTCCCAAGTATAGATTGACAAATTTCCCAAGTATAGATTCACAAATGTTCCAAGTATAGATTCACAAATTTCCCAAGTATAGATTGACAAATTTCCCAAGTATAGATTCACAAATTTTCCAAGTATAGATTCACAAATTTTCCAAGTATAGATTCACAAATTTCCCAAGTATAGATTCACAAATTTCCCAAGTATAGATCCACCAATTTCTCAAGTATAGATCCACCAATTTCCCAAGTATAGATTCACATATTTCCCAAGTATAGATTCACAAATTTCCCAAGTATAGATTCACAAATTTCCGAAGTATAGATTCACAAATTTTCCAAGTATAGATTCACAGATTTTCCAAGTATAGATTCACAAATTTCCCAAGCATAGATTCACAAATTTTCCAAGTATAGATTCACTAATTTCCCAAGTAGAGATTCACAAATTTCCCACGTATAGATTCACAAATTTCCCAAGTATAGATTCACAAATTTCCCAAGTATAGATCCACCAATTTCCCAAGTATAAATTCACAAATTTTCCAAGTATAGATTCACAAATTTCCCAAATATAGATTCACAAATTTTCCAAGTATAGATTCACAAATTTCCCAAGTATAGATTCACAAATTTCCGAAGTATAGATTCACAAATTTCCCAAGTATAGATCCACAAATTTCCCAAGTATAGATTGACAAATTTCCCAAGTATAGATTCACAAATGTTCCAAGTATAGATTCACAAATTTCCCAAGTATAGATTGACAAATTTCCCAAGTATAGATTCACAAATTTTCCAAGTATAGATTCACAAATTTTCCAAGTATAGATTCACAAATTTTCCAAGTATAGATTCACAAATTTCCCAAGTATAGATTCACAAATTTCCCAAGTATAGATCCACCAATTTCCCAAGTATAGATCCACCAATTTTCCAAGTATAGATTCACATATTTCCCAAGTATAGATTCACAAATTTCCCAAGTATAGATTCACAAATTTCCGAAGTATAGATTCACAAATTTCCCAAATATAGATTCACAAATTTTCCAAGTATAGATTCACAAATTTCCCAAGTAAAGATTCACAGATTTCCGAATAATAGATTCACAAATTTCCCAAGTATAGATCCACAAATTTCCCAAGTATAGATTCACAAATTTTCCAAGTATAGATTCACAAATTTTTCAAGTATAGATTCACAAATTTTCCAAGTATAGATTCACAAATTTTCCAAGTATAGATTCACAAATTTCCCAAGTATAGATTCACAAATTTCCCAAGTATAGATTCACAAATTTCCCAAGTATAGATTCACAAATTTTCCAAGTATAGATTCACAAATTTTCCAAGTATAGATTCACAAATTTTCCAAGTATAGATTCACAAATTTTTCAAGTATAGATTCACAAATTTTCCAAATATAGATTCACAAATTTTCCAAGTATAGATTCACAAATTTCCCAAATATAGATTCACAAATTTTGCAAGTATAGATTCACAAATTTCCCAAGTATAGATTCACAAATTTCCGAAGTATAGATTCACAAATTTTCCAAGTATAGATTCACAAATTTTCCAAGTATAGATTCACAAATTTCCGAAGTATAGATCCACAAATTTCCCAAGTATAGATTGACAAATTTCCCAAGTATAGATTCACAAATTTTCCAAGTATAGATTCACAAATTTTCCAAGTATAGATTCACAAATTTTCCAAGTATAGATTCACAAATTTCCCAAGTATAGATTCACAAATTTCCCAAGTATAGATCCACCAATTTCTCAAGTATAGATCCACCAATTTCCCAAGTATAGATTCACATATTTCCCAAGTATAGATTCACAAATTTCCCAAGTATAGATTCACAAATTTCCGAAGTATAGATTCACAAATTTTCCAAGTATAGATTCACAGATTTTCCAAGTATAGATTCACAAATTTCCCAAGCATAGATTCACAAATTTTCCAAGTATAGATTCACTAATTTCCCAAGTAGAGATTCACAAATTTCCCACGTATAGATTCACAAATTTCCCAAGTATAGATTCACAAATTTCCCAAGTATAGATCCACCAATTTCCCAAGTATAGATTCACAAATTTTCCAAGTATAGATTCACAAATTTCCCAAATATAGATTCACAAATTTTCCAAGTATAGATTCACAAATTTCCCAAGTATAGATTCACAAATTTCCGAAGTATAGATTCACAAATTTCCCAAGTATAGATCCACAAATTTCCCAAGTATAGATTGACAAATTCCCCAAGTATAGATTCACAAATGTTCCAAGTATAGATTCACAAATTTCCCAAGTATAGATTGACAAATTTCCCAAGTATAGATTCACAAATTTTCCAAGTATAGATTCACAAATTTTCCAAGTATAGATTCACAAATTTCCCAAGTATAGATTCACAAATTTCCCAAGTATAGATCCACCAATTTCTCAAGTATAGATCCACCAATTTCCCAAGTATAGATTCACATATTTCCCAAGTATAGATTCACAAATTTCCCAAGTATAGATTCACAAATTTCCGAAGTATAGATTCACAAATTTTCCAAGTATAGATTCACAGATTTTCCAAGTATAGATTCACAAATTTCCCAAGCATAGATTCACAAATTTTCCAAGTATAGATTCACTAATTTCCCAAGTAGAGATTCACAAATTTCCCATGTATAGATTCACAAATTTCCCAAGTATAGATTCACAAATTTCCCAAGTATAGATCCACCAATTTCCCAAGTATAGATTCACAAATTTTCCAAGTATAGATTCACAAATTTCCCAAATATAGATTCACAAATTTTCCAAGTATAGATTCACAAATTTCCCAAGTATAGATTCACAAATTTCCGAAGTATAGATTCAGAAATTTCCCAAGTATAGATCCACAAATTTCCCAAGTATAGATTGACAAATTTCCCAAGTATAGATTCACAAATGTTCCAAGTATAGATTCACAAATTTCCCAAGTATAGATTCACAAATTTTCCAAGTATAGATTCACAAATTTTCCAAGTATAGATTCACAAATTTTCCAAGTATAGATTCACAAATTTTCCAAGTATAGATTCACAAATTTCCCAAGTATAGATTCAAAAATTTCCCAAGTATAGATCCACCAATTTCCCAAGTATAGATCCACCAATTTTCCAAGTATAGATTCACATATTTCCCAAGTATAGATTCACAAATTTCCCAAGTATAGATTCACAAATTTCCGAAGTATAGATTCACAAATTTCCCAAATATAGATTCACAAATTTTCCAAGTATAGTTTCACAAATTTCCCAAGTAAAGATTCACAGATTTCCGAATAATAGATTCACAAATTTCCCAAGTATAGATCCACAAATTTCCCAAGTATAGATTCACAAATTTTCCAAGTATAGATTCACAAATTTTTCAAGTATAGATTCACAAATTTTCCAAGTATAGATTCACAAATTTTCCAAGTATAGATTCACAAATTTCCCAAGTATAGATTCACAAATTTCCCAAGTATAGATTCACAAATTTCCCAAGTATAGATTCACAAATTTTCCAAGTATAGATTCACAAATTTCCCAAGTATAGATTCACAAATTTCCCAAGTATAGATCCACCAATTTCTCAAGTATAGATCCACCAATTTCCCAAGTATAGATTCACATATTTCCCAAGTATAGATTCACAAATTTCCCAAGTATAGATTCACAAATTTCCGAAGTATAGATTCACAAATTTTCCAAGTATAGATTCACAGATTTTCCAAGTATAGATTCACAAATTTCCCAAGTATAGATTCACAAATTTTCCAAGTATAGATTCACTAATTTCCCAAGTAGAGATTCACAAATTTCCCACGTATAGATTCACAAATTTACCAAGTATAGATTCACAAATTTCCCAAGTATAGATCCACCAATTTCCCAAGTATAGATTCACAAATTTTCCAAGTATAGATTCACAAATTTCCCAAATATAGATTCACAAATTTTCCAAGTATAGATTCACAAATTTTCCAAGTATAGATTCACAAATTTCCGAAGTATAGATTCACAAATTTCCCAAGTATAGATCCACAAATTTCCCAAGTATATAGATTGACAAATTTCCCAAGTATAGATTCACAAATGTTCCAAGTATAGATTCAAAAATTTCCCAAGTATAGATTCACAAATTTTCCAAGTATAGATTCACAAATTTCCCAAGCATAGATTCACAAATTTTCCAAGTATAGATTCACAAATTTCCCAAGTAGAGATTCACAAATTTCCCAAGTATAGATTCACAAATTTCCCAAGCATAGATTCACAAATTTTCCAAGTATAGATCCACCAATTTCCCAAGTATAGATACACAAATTTTCCAAGTATAGATCCACCAATTTCCCAAGTATAGATCCACCAATTTCCCAAGTATAGATTCAGAAATTTTCCAAGTATAGATTCACAAATTTTCCAAGTATAGATTCACAAATTTCCCAAATATAGATTCACAAATTTTGCAAGTATAGATTCACAAATTTCCCAAGTATAGATTCACAAATTTCCGAAGTATAGATTCACAAATTTTCCAAGTATAGATTCACAAATTTTCCAAGTATAGATTCACAAATTTCCGAAGTATAGATCCACAAATTTCCCAAGTATAGATTGACAAATTTCCCAAGTATAGATTCACAAATTTTCCAAGTAAAAATTCACAAATTTTCCAAGTATAGATTCACAAATTTTCCAAGTATAGATTCACAAATTTCCCAAGTATAGATTCACAAATTTCCCAAGTATAGATCCACCAATTTCTCAAGTATAGATCCACCAATTTCCCAAGTATAGATTCACATATTTCCCAAGTATAGATTCACAAATTTCCCAAGTATAGATTCACAAATTTCCGAAGTATAGATTCACAAATTTTCCAAGTATAGATTCACAGATTTTCCAAGTATAGATTCACAAATTTCCCAAGCATAGATTCACAAATTTTCCAAGTATAGATTCACTAATTTCCCAAGTAGAGATTCACAAATTTCCCACGTATAGATTCACAAATTTCCCAAGTATAGATTCACAAATTTCCCAAGTATAGATCCACCAATTTCCCAAGTATAGATTCACAAATTTTCCAAGTATAGATTCACAAATTTCCCAAATATAGATTCACAAATTTTCCAAGTATAGATTCACAAATTTCCCAAGTATAGATTCACAAATTTCCGAAGTATAGATTCACAAATTTCCCAAGTATAGATCCACAAATTTCCCAAGTATAGATTGACAAATTTCCCAAGTATAGATTCAAAAATGTTCCAAGTATAGATTCACAAATTTCCCAAGTATAGATTGACAAATTTCCCAAGTATAGATTCACAAATTTTCCAAGTATAGATTCACAAATTTTCCAAGTATAGATTCACAAATTTCCCAAGTATAGATTCACAAATTTCCCAAGTATAGATCCACCAATTTCTCAAGTATAGATCCACCAATTTCCCAAGTATAGATTCACATATTTCCCAAGTATAGATTCACAAATTTCCCAAGTATAGATTCACAAATTTCCGAAGTATAGATTCACAAATTTTCCAAGTATAGATTCACAGATTTTCCAAGTATAGATTCACAAATTTCCCAAGCATAGATTCACAAATTTTCCAAGTATAGATTCACTAATTTCCCAAGTAGAGATTCACAAATTTCCCACGTATAGATTCACAAATTTCCCAAGTATAGATTCACAAATTTCCCAAGTATAGATCCACCAATTTCCCAAGTATAAATTCACAAATTTTCCAAGTATAGATTCACAAATTTCCCAAATATAGATTCACAAATTTTCCAAGTATAGATTCACAAATTTCCCAAGTATAGATTCACAAATTTCCGAAGTATAGATTCACAAATTTCCCAAGTATAGATCCACAAATTTCCCAAGTATAGATTGACAAATTTCCCAAGTATAGATTCACAAATGTTCCAAGTATAGATTCACAAATTTCCCAAGTATAGATTGACAAATTTCCCAAGTATAGATTCACAAATTTTCCAAGTATAGATTCACAAATTTTCCAAGTATAGATTAACAAATTTTCCAAGTATAGATTCACAAATTTCCCAAGTATAGATTCACAAATTTCCCAAGTATAGATCCACCAATTTCCCAAGTATAGATCCACCAATTTTCCAAGTATAGATTCACATATTTCCCAAGTATAGATTCACAAATTTCCCAAGTATAGATTCACAAATTTCCGAAGTATAGATTCACAAATTTCCCAAATATAGATTCACAAATTTTCCAAGTATAGATTCACAAATTTCCCAAGTAAAGATTCACAGATTTCCGAATAATAGATTCACAAATTTCCCAAGTATAGATCCACAAATTTCCCAAGTATAGATTCACAAATTTTCCAAGTATAGATTCACAAATTTTTCAAGTATAGATTCACAAATTTTCCAAGTATAGATTCACAAATTTTCCAAGTATAGATTCACAAATTTCCCAAGTATAGATTCACAAATTTCCCAAGTATAGATTCACAAATTTCCCAAGTATAGATTCACAAATTTTCCAAGTATAGATTCACAAATTTTCCAAGTATAGATTCACAAATTTTCCAAGTATAGATTCACAAATTTTTCAAGTATAGATTCACAAATTTTCCAAATATAGATTCACAAATTTCCCAAGTATAGATCCACCAATTTCCCAAGTATATCCACCAATTTCCCAAGTATAGATTCACAAATTTTCCAAGTATAGATTCACAAATTTTCCAAGTATAGATTCACAAATTTTCCAAGTATAGATTCACAAATTTTCCAAGTATAGATTCACAAATTTTCCAAGTATAGATTCACAAATTTCCCAAGTATAGATTCACAAATTTCCCAAGTATAGATTCACAAATTTTCCAAGTATAGATTCACAAATTTTCCAAGTATAGATTCACAAATTTTCCAAGTATAGATTCACAAATTTTCCAAGTATAGTTTCAAAAATTTCCCAAATATAGATTCACAAATTTTCCAAGTATAGATTCACAAATTTCCCTAGTATAGATTCACAAATTTCCCAAGTATAGATCCACAAATTTCCCAAGTATAGATTGACAAATTTCCCAAGTATAGATTCACAAATGTTCCAAGGATAGATTCACAAATTTCCCAAGTATAGATTCACAAATTTTCCAAATATAGATTCACAAATTTTTCAAGTATAGATCCACCAATTTCCCAAGTATAGATCCACCAATTTCCCAAGTATAGATTCAGAAATTTTCCAAGTATAGATTCACAAATTTTCCAAGTATAGATTCACAAATTTCCCAAATATAGATTCACAAATTTTGCAAGTATAGATTCACAAATTTCCCAAGTATAGATTCACAAATTTCCGAAGTATAGATTCACAAATTTTCCAAGTATAGATTCACAAATTTTCCAAGTATAGATTCACAAATTTCCGAAGTATAGATCCACAAATTTCCCAAGTATAGATTGACAAATTTCCCAAGTATAGATTCACAAATTTTCCAAGTATAGATTCACAAATTTTCCAAGTATAGATTCACAAATTTTCCAAGTATAGATTCACAAATTTCCCAAGTATAGATCCACCAATTTCTCAAGTATAGATCCACCAATTTCCCAAGTATAGATTCACATATTTCCCAAGTATAGATTCACAAATTTCCCAAGTATAGATTCACAAATTTCCGAAGTATAGATTCACAAATTTTCCAAGTATAGATTCACAGATTTTCCAAGTATAGATTCACAAATTTCCCAAGCATAGATTCACAAATTTTCCAAGTATAGATTCACTAATTTCCCAAGTAGAGATTCACAAATTTCCCACGTATAGATTCACAAATTTCCCAAGTATAGATTCACAAATTTCCCAAGTATAGATCCACCAATTTCCCAAGTATAGATTCACAAATTTTCCAAGTATAGATTCACAAATTTCCCAAATATAGATTCACAAATTTTCCAAGTATAGATTCACAAATTTCCCAAGTATAGATTCACAAATTTCCGAAGTATAGATTCACAAATTTCCCAAGTATAGATCCACAAATTTCCCAAGTATAGATTGACAAATTTCCCAAGTATAGATTCACAAATGTTCCAAGTATAGATTCACAAATTTCCCAAGTATAGATTGACAAATTTCCCAAGTATAGATTCACAAATTTTCCAAGTATAGATTCACAAATTTTCCAAGTATAGATTCACAAATTTCCCAAGTATAGATTCACAAATTTCCCAAGTATAGATCCACCAATTTCTCAAGTATAGATCCACCAATTTCCCAAGTATAGATTCACATATTTCCCAAGTATAGATTCACAAATTTCCCAAGTATAGATTCACAAATTTCCGAAGTATAGATTCACAAATTTTCCAAGTATAGATTCACAGATTTTCCAAGTATAGATTCACAAATTTCCCAAGCATAGATTCACAAATTTTCCAAGTATAGATTCACTAATTTCCCAAGTAGAGATTCACAAATTTCCCACGTATAGATTCACAAATTTCCCAAGTATAGATTCACAAATTTCCCAAGTATAGATCCACCAATTTCCCAAGTATAAATTCACAAATTTTCCAAGTATAGATTCACAAATTTCCCAAATATAGATTCACAAATTTTCCAAGTATAGATTCACAAATTTTCCAAGTATAGATTCACAAATTTCCGAAGTATAGATTCACAAATTTCCCAAGTATAGATCCACAAATTTCCCAAGTATATAGATTGACAAATTTCCCAAGTATAGATTCACAAATGTTCCAAGTATAGATTCAAAAATTTCCCAAGTATAGATTCACAAATTTTCCAAGTATAGATTCACAAATTTCCCAAGCATAGATTCACAAATTTTCCAAGTATAGATTCACAAATTTCCCAAGTAGAGATTCACAAATTTCCCAAGTATAGATTCACAAATTTCCCAAGCATAGATTCACAAATTTTCCAAGTATAGATCCACCAATTTCCCAAGTATAGATTCACAAATTTTCCAAGTATAGATCCACCAATTTCCCAAGTATAGATCCACCAATTTCCCAAGTATAGATTCAGAAATTTTCCAAGTATAGATTCACAAATTTTCCAAGTATAGATTCACAAATTTCCCAAATATAGATTCACAAATTTTGCAAGTATAGATTCACAAATTTCCCAAGTATAGATTCACAAATTTCCGAAGTATAGATTCACAAATTTTCCAAGTATAGATTCACAAATTTTCCAAGTATAGATTCACAAATTTCCGAAGTATAGATCCACAAATTTCCCAAGTATAGATTGACAAATTTCCCAAGTATAGATTCACAAATTTTCCAAGTAAAGATTCACAAATTTTCCAAGTATAGATTCACAAATTTTCCAAGTATAGATTCACAAATTTCCCAAGTATAGATTCACAAATTTCCCAAGTATAGATCCACCAATTTCTCAAGTATAGATCCACCAATTTCCCAAGTATAGATTCACATATTTCCCAAGTATAGATTCACAAATTTCCTAAGTATAGATTCACAAATTTCCGAAGTATAGATTCACAAATTTTCCAAGTATAGATTCACAGATTTTCCAAGTATAGATTCACAAATTTCCCAAGCATAGATTCACAAATTTTCCAAGTATAGATTCACTAATTTCCCAAGTAGAGATTCACAAATTTCCCACGTATAGATTCACAAATTTCCCAAGTATAGATTCACAAATTTCCCAAGTATAGATCCACCAATTTCCCAAGTATAGATTCACAAATTTTCCAAGTATAGATTCACAAATTTCCCAAATATAGATTCACAAATTTTCCAAGTATAGATTCACAAATTTCCCAAGTATAGATTCACAAATTTCCGAAGTATAGATTCACAAATTTCCCAAGTATAGATTCACAAATTTCCCAAGTATAGATCCACAAATTTCCCAAGTATAGATTGACAAATTTCCCAAGTATAGATTCACAAATTTCCCAAGTATAGATTGACAAATTTCCCAAGTATAGATTCACAAATTTTCCAAGTATAGATTCACAAATTTTCCAAGTATAGATTCACAAATTTCCCAAGTATAGATTCACAAATTTCCCAAGTATAGATCCACCAATTTCTCAAGTATAGATCCACCAATTTCCCAAGTATAGATTCACATATTTCCCAAGTATAGATTCACAAATTTCCCAAGTATAGATTCACAAATTTCCGAAGTATAGATTCACAAATTTTCCAAGTATAGATTCACAGATTTTCCAAGTATAGATTCACAAATTTCCCAAGCATAGATTCACAAATTTTCCAAGTATAGATTCACTAATTTCCCAAGTAGAGATTCACAAATTTCCCACGTATAGATTCACAAATTTCCCAAGTATAGATTCACAAATTTCCCAAGTATAGATCCACCAATTTCCCAAGTATAAATTCACAAATTTTCCAAGTATAGATTCACAAATTTCCCAAATATAGATTCACAAATTTTCCAAGTATAGATTCACAAATTTCCCAAGTATAGATTCACAAATTTCCGAAGTATAGATTCACAAATTTCCCAAGTATAGATCCACAAATTTCCCAAGTATAGATTGACAAATTTCCCTAGTATAGATTCACAAATGTTCCAAGTATAGATTCACAAATTTCCCAAGTATAGATTGACAAATTTCCCAAGTATAGATTCACAAATTTTCCAAGTATAGATTCACAAATTTTCCAAGTATAGATTAACAAATTTTCCAAGTATAGATTCACAAATTTCCCAAGTATAGATTCACAAATTTCCCAAGTATAGATCCACCAATTTCCCAAGTATAGATCCACCAATTTTCCAAGTATAGATTCACATATTTCCCAAGTATAGATTCACAAATTTCCCAAGTATAGATTCACAAATTTCCGAAGTATAGATTCACAAATTTCCCAAATATAGATTCACAAATTTTCCAAGTATAGATTCACAAATTTCCCAAGTAAAGATTCACAGATTTCCGAATAATAGATTCACAAATTTCCCAAGTATAGATCCACAAATTTCCCAAGTATAGATTCACAAATTTTCCAAGTATAGATTCACAAATTTTTCAAGTATAGATTCACAAATTTTCCAAGTATAGATTCACAAATTTTCCAAGTATAGATTCACAAATTTCCCAAGTATAGATTCACAAATTTCCCAAGTATAGATTCACAAATTTCCCAAGTATAGATTCACAAATTTTCCAAGTATAGATTCACAAATTTTCCAAGTATAGATTCACAAATTTTCCAAGTATAGATTCACAAATTTTTCAAGTATAGATTCACAAATTTTCCAAATATAGATTCACAAATTTCCCAAGTATAGATCCACCAATTTCCCAAGTATATCCACCAATTTCCCAAGTATAGATTCACAAATTTTCCAAGTATAGATTCACAAATTTTCCAAGTATAGATTCACAAATTTTCCAAGTATAGATTCACAAATTTTCCAAGTATAGATTCACAAATTTTCCAAGTATAGATTCACAAATTTCCCAAGTATAGATTCACAAATTTCCCAAGTATAGATTCACAAATTTTCCAAGTATAGATTCACAAATTTTCCAAGTATAGATTCACAAATTTTCCAAGTATAGATTCACAAATTTTCCAAGTATAGTTTCAAAAATTTCCCAAATATAGATTCACAAATTTTCCAAGTATAGATTCACAAATTTCCCTAGTATAGATTCACAAATTTCCCAAGTATAGATCCACAAATTTCCCAAGTATAGATTGACAAATTTCCCAAGTATAGATTCACAAATGTTCCAAGGATAGATTCACAAATTTCCCAAGTATAGATTCACAAATTTTCCAAATATAGATTCACAAATTTTTCAAGTATAGATCCACCAATTTCCCAAGTATAGATCCACCAATTTCCCAAGTATAGATTCAGAAATTTTCCAAGTATAGATTCACAAATTTTCCAAGTATAGATTCACAAATTTCCCAAATATAGATTCACAAATTTTGCAAGTATAGATTCACAAATTTCCCAAGTATAGATTCACAAATTTCCGAAGTATAGATTCACAAATTTTCCAAGTATAGATTCACAAATTTTCCAAGTATAGATTCACAAATTTCCGAAGTATAGATCCACAAATTTCCCAAGTATAGATTGACAAATTTCCCAAGTATAGATTCACAAATTTTCCAAGTATAGATTCACAAATTTTCCAAGTATAGATTCACAAATTTTCCAAGTATAGATTCACAAATTTCCCAAGTATAGATTCACAAATTTCCCAAGTATAGATCCACCAATTTCTCAAGTATAGATCCACCAATTTCCCAAGTATAGATTCACATATTTCCCAAGTATAGATTCACAAATTTCCCAAGTATAGATTCACAAATTTCCGAAGTATAGATTCACAAATTTTTCAAGTATAGATTCACAGATTTTCCAAGTATAGATTCACAAATTTCCCAAGCATAGATTCACAAATTTTCCAAGTATAGATTCACTAATTTCCCAAGTATAGATTCACAAATTTCCGAAGTATAGATTCACAAATTTCCGAAGTATAGATCCACCAATTTCCCAAGTATAAATTCACAAATTTTCCAAGTATAGATTCACAAATTTCCCAAATATAGATTCACAAATTTTCCAAGTATAGATTCACAAATTTCCCAAGTATAGATTCACAAATTTCCGAAGTATAGATTCACAAATTTCCCAAGTATAGATCCACAAATTTCCCAAGTATAGATTGACAAATTTCCCAAGTATAGATTCACAAATGTTCCAAGTATAGATTCACAAATTTCCCAAGTATAGATTGACAAATTTCCCAAGTATAGATTCACAAATTTTCCAAGTATAGATTCACAAATTTTCCAAGTATAGATTAACAAATTTTCCAAGTATAGATTCACAAATTTCCCAAGTATAGATTCACAAATTTCCCAAGTATAGATCCACCAATTTCCCAAGTATAGATCCACCAATTTTCCAAGTATAGATTCACATATTTCCCAAGTATAGATTCACAAATTTCCCAAGTATAGATTCACAAATTTCCGAAGTATAGATTCACAAATTTCCCAAATATAGATTCACAAATTTTCCAAGTATAGATTCACAAATTTCCCAAGTAAAGATTCACAGATTTCCGAATAATAGATTCACAAATTTCCCAAGTATAGATCCACAAATTTCCCAAGTATAGATTCACAAATTTTCCAAGTATAGATTCACAAATTTTTCAAGTATAGATTCACAAATTTTCCAAGTATAGATTCACAAATTTTCCAAGTATAGATTCACAAATTTCCCAAGTATAGATTCACAAATTTCCCAAGTATAGATTCACAAATTTCCCAAGTATAGATTCACAAATTTTCCAAGTATAGATTCACAAATTTTCCAAGTATAGATTCACAAATTTTCCAAGTATAGATTCACAAATTTTTCAAGTATAGATTCACAAATTTTCCAAATATAGATTCACAAATTTCCCAAGTATAGATCCAAAAATTTCCCAAGTATATCCACCAATTTCCCAAGTATAGATTCACAAATTTTCCAAGTATAGATTCACAAATTTTCCAAGTATAGATTCACAAATTTTCCAAGTATAGATTCACAAATTTTCCAAGTATAGATTCACAAATTTTCCAAGTATAGATTCACAAATTTCCCAAGTATAGATTCACAAATTTCCCAAGTATAGATTCACAAATTTTCCAAGTATAGATTCACAAATTTTCCAAGTATAGTTTCAAAAATTTCCCAAATATAGATTCACAAATTTTCCAAGTATAGATTCACAAATTTCCCTAGTATAGATTCACAAATTTCCCAAGTATAGATCCACAAATTTCCCAAGTATAGATTGACAAATTTCCCAAGTATAGATTCACAAATGTTCCAAGGATAGATTCACAAATTTCCCAAGTATAGATTCACAAATTTTCCAAATATAGATTCACAAATTTTTCAAGTATAGATCCACCAATTTCCCAAGTATAGATCCACCAATTTCCCAAGTATAGATTCAGAAATTTTCCAAGTATAGATTCACAAATTTTCCAAGTATAGATTCACAAATTTCCCAAATATAGATTCACAAATTTTGCAAGTATAGATTCACAAATTTCCCAAGTATAGATTCACAAATTTCCGAAGTATAGATTCACAAATTTTCCAAGTATAGATTCACAAATTTTCCAAGTATAGATTCACAAATTTCCGAAGTATAGATCCACAAATTTCCCAAGTATAGATTGACAAATTTCCCAAGTATAGATTCACAAATTTTCCAAGTATAGATTCACAAATTTTCCAAGTATAGATTCACAAATTTTCCAAGTATAGATTCACAAATTTCCCAAGTATAGATTCACAAATTTCCCAAGTATAGATCCACCAATTTCTCAAGTATAGATCCACCAATTTCCCAAGTATAGATTCACATATTTCCCAAGTATAGATTCACAAATTTCCCAAGTATAGATTCACAAATTTCCGAAGTATAGATTCACAAATTTTTCAAGTATAGATTCACAGATTTTCCAAGTATAGATTCACAAATTTCCCAAGCATAGATTCACAAATTTTCCAAGTATAGATTCACTAATTTCCCAAGTAGAGATTCACAAATTTCCCACGTATAGATTCACAAATTTCCCAAGTATAGATTCACAAATTTCCCAAGTATAGATCCACCAATTTCCCAAGTATAGATTCACAAATTTTCCAAGTATAGATTCACAAATTTCCCAAATATAGATTCACAAATTTTCCAAGTATAGATTCACAAATTTCCCAAGTATAGATTCACAAATTTCCGAAGTATAGATTCACAAATTTCCCAAGTATAGATCCACAAATTTCCCAAGTATAGATTGACAAATTTCCCAAGTATAGATTCACAAATGTTCCAAGTATAGATTCACAAATTTCCCAAGTATAGATTGACAAATTTCCCAAGTATAGATTCACAAATTTTCCAAGTATAGATTCACAAATTTTCCAAGTATAGATTCACAAATTTCCCAAGTATAGATTCACAAATTTCCCAAGTATAGATCCACCAATTTCTCAAGTATAGATCCACCAATTTCCCAAGTATAGATTCACATATTTCCCAAGTATAGATTCACAAATTTCCCAAGTATAGATTCACAAATTTCCGAAGTATAGATTCACAAATTTTCCAAGTATAGATTCACAGATTTTCCAAGTATAGATTCACAAATTTCCCAAGCATAGATTCACAAATTTTCCAAGTATAGATTCACTAATTTCCCAAGTAGAGATTCACAAATTTCCCACGTATAGATTAACAAATTTCCCAAGTATAGATTCACAAATTTCCCAAGTATAGATCCACCAATTTCCCAAGTATAAATTCACAAATTTTCCAAGTATAGATTCACAAATTTCCCAAATATAGATTCACAAATTTTCCAAGTATAGATTCACAAATTTCCCAAGTATAGATTCACAAATTTCCGAAGTATAGATTCACAAATTTCCCAAGTATAGATCCACAAATTTCCCAAGTATAGATTGACAAATTTCCCAAGTATAGATTCACAAATGTTCCAAGTATAGATTCACAAATTTCCCAAGTATAGATTGACAAATTTCCCAAGTATAGATTCACAAATTTTCCAAGTATAGATTCACAAATTTTCCAAGTATAGATTCACAAATTTTCCAAGTATAGATTCACAAATTTCCCAAGTATAGATTCACAAATTTCCCAAGTATAGATCCACCAATTTCCCAAGTATAGATCCACCAATTTTCCAAGTATAGATTCACATATTTCCCAAGTATAGATTCACAAATTTCCCAAGTATAGATTCACAAATTTCCGAAGTATAGATTCACAAATTTCCCAAATATAGATTCACAAATTTTCCAAGTATAGATTCACAAATTTCCCAAGTAAAGATCCACAAATTTCCCAAGTATAGATTCACAAATTTTCCAAGTATAGATTCACAAATTTTTCAAGTATAGATTCACAAATTTTCCAAGTATAGATTCACAAATTTTCCAAGTATAGATTCACAAATTTCCCAAGTATAGATTCACAAATTTCCCAAGTATAGATTCACAAATTTCCCAAGTATAGATTCACAAATTTTCCAAGTATAGATTCACAAATTTTCCAAGTATAGATTCACAAATTTTCCAAGTATAGATTCACAAATTTTTCAAGTATAGATTCACAAATTTTCCAAATATAGATTCACAAATTTCCCAAGTATAGATCCACCAATTTCCCAAGTATATCCACCAATTTCCCAAGTATAGATTCACAAATTTTCCAAGTATAGATTCACAAATTTTCCAAGTATAGATTCACAAATTTTCCAAGTATAGATTCACAAATTTTCCAAGTATAGATTCACAAATTTTCCAAGTATAGATTCACAAATTTCCCAAGTATAGATTCACAAATTTCCCAAGTATAGATTCACAAATTTTCCAAGTATAGATTCACAAATTTTCCAAGTATAGATTCACAAATTTTCCAAGTATAGATTCACAAATTTTCCAAGTATAGTTTCAAAAATTTCCCAAATATAGATTCACAAATTTTCCAAGTATAGATTCACAAATTTCCCTAGTATAGATTCACAAATTTCCGAAGTATAGATTCACAAATTTCCCAAGTATAGATCCACAAATTTCCCAAGTATAGATTGACAAATTTCCCAAGTATAGATTCACAAATGTTCCAAGGATAGATTCACAAATTTCCCAAGTATAGATTCACAAATTTTCCAAATATAGATTCACAAATTTTTCAAGTATAGATCCACCAATTTCCCAAGTATAGATCCACCAATTTCCCAAGTATAGATTCAGAAATTTTCCAAGTATAGATTCACAAATTTTCCAAGTATAGATTCACAAATTTCCCAAATATAGATTCACAAATTTTGCAAGTATAGATTCACAAATTTCCCAAGTATAGATTCACAAATTTCCGAAGTATAGATTCACAAATTTTCCAAGTATAGATTCACAAATTTTCCAAGTATAGATTCACAAATTTCCGAAGTATAGATCCACAAATTTCCCAAGTATAGATTGACAAATTTCCCAAGTATAGATTCACAAATTTTCCAAGTATAGATTCACAAATTTTCCAAGTATAGATTCACAAATTTTCCAAGTATAGATTCACAAATTTCCCAAGTATAGATTCACAAATTTCCCAAGTATAGATCCACCAATTTCTCAAGTATAGATCCACCAATTTCCCAAGTATAGATTCACATATTTCCCAAGTATAGATTCACAAATTTCCCAAGTATAGATTCACAAATTTCCGAAGTATAGATTCACAAATTTTCCAAGTATAGATTCACAGATTTTCCAAGTATAGATTCACAAATTTCCCAAGCATAGATTCACAAATTTTCCAAGTATAGATTCACTAATTTCCCAAGTAGAGATTCACAAATTTCCCACGTATAGATTCACAAATTTCCCAAGTATAGATTCACAAATTTCCCAAGTATAGATCCACCAATTTCCCAAGTATAGATTCACAAATTTTCCAAGTATAGATTCACAAATTTCCCAAATATAGATTCACAAATTTTCCAAGTATAGATTCACAAATTTCCCAAGTATAGATTCACAAATTTCCGAAATATAGATTCACAAATTTCCCAAGTATAGATCCACAAATTTCCCAAGTATAGATTGACAAATTCCCCAAGTATAGATTCACAAATGTTCCAAGTATAGATTCACAAATTTCCCAAGTATAGATTGACAAATTTCAAAATTATAGATTCACAAATTTTCCAAGTATAGATTCACAAATTTTCCAAGTATAGATTCACAAATTTCCCAAGTATAGATTCACAAATTTCCCAAGTATAGATCCACCAATTTCTCAAGTATAGATCCACCAATTTCCCAAGTATAGATTCACATATTTCCCAAGTATAGATTCACAAATTTCCCAAGTATAGATTCACAAATTTCCGAAGTATAGATTCACAAATTTTTCAAGTATAGATTCACAGATTTTCCAAGTATAGATTCACAAATTTCCCAAGCATAGATTCACAAATTTTCCAAGTATAGATTCACTAATTTCCCAAGTAGAGATTCACAAATTTCCCACGTATAGATTCACAAATTTCCCAAGTATAGATTCACAAATTTCCCAAGTATAGATCCACCAATTTCCCAAGTATAGATTCACAAATTTTCCAAGTATAGATTCACAAATTTCCCAAATATAGATTCACAAATTTTCCAAGTATAGATTCACAAATTTCCCAAGTATAGATTCACAAATTTCCGAAGTATAGATTCACAAATTTCCCAAGTATAGATCCACAAATTTCCCAAGTATAGATTGACAAATTTCCCAAGTATAGATTCACAAATGTTCCAAGTATAGATTCACAAATTTCCCAAGTATAGATTGACAAATTTCCCAAGTATAGATTCACAAATTTTCCAAGTATAGATTCACAAATTTTCCAAGTATAGATTCACAAATTTCCCAAGTATAGATTCACAAATTTCCCATGTATAGATCCACCAATTTCTCAAGTATAGATCCACCAATTTCCCAAGTATAGATTCACATATTTCCCAAGTATAGATTCACAAATTTCCCAAGTATAGATTCACAAATTTCCGAAGTATAGATTCACAAATTTTCCAAGTATAGATTCACAGATTTTCCAAGTATAGATTCACAAATTTCCCAAGCATAGATTCACAAATTTTCCAAGTATAGATTCACTAATTTCCCAAGTAGAGATTCACAAATTTCCCACGTATAGATTCACAAATTTCCCAAGTATAGATTCACAAATTTCCCAAGTATAGATCCACCAATTTCCCAAGTATAGATTCACAAATTTTCCAAGTATAGATTCACAAATTTCCCAAATATAGATTCACAAATTTTCCAAGTATAGATTCACAAATTTCCCAAGTATAGATTCACAAATTTCCGAAATATAGATTCACAAATTTCCCAAGTATAGATCCACAAATTTCCCAAGTATAGATTGACAAATTCCCCAAGTATAGATTCACAAATGTTCCAAGTATAGATTCACAAATTTCCCAAGTATAGATTGACAAATTTCAAAATTATAGATTCACAAATTTTCCAAGTATAGATTCACAAATTTTCCAAGTATAGATTCACAAATTTCCCAAGTATAGATTCACAAATTTCCCAAGTATAGATCCACCAATTTCTCAAGTATAGATCCACCAATTTCCCAAGTATAGATTCACATATTTCCCAAGTATAGATTCACAAATTTCCCAAGTATAGATTCACAAATTTCCGAAGTATAGATTCACAAATTTTTCAAGTATAGATTCACAGATTTTCCAAGTATAGATTCACAAATTTCCCAAGCATAGATTCACAAATTTTCCAAGTATAGATTCACTAATTTCCCAAGTAGAGATTCACAAATTTCCCACGTATAGATTCACAAATTTCCCAAGTATAGATTCACAAATTTCCCAAGTATAGATCCACCAATTTCCCAAGTATAGATTCACAAATTTTCCAAGTATAGATTCACAAATTTCCCAAATATAGATTCACAAATTTTCCAAGTATAGATTCACAAATTTCCCAAGTATAGATTCACAAATTTCCGAAGTATAGATTCACAAATTTCCCAAGTATAGATCCACAAATTTCCCAAGTATAGATTGACAAATTTCCCAAGTATAGATTCACAAATGTTCCAAGTATAGATTCACAAATTTCCCAAGTATAGATTGACAAATTTCCCAAGTATAGATTCACAAATTTTCCAAGTATAGATTCACAAATTTTCCAAGTATAGATTCACAAATTTCCCAAGTATAGATTCACAAATTTCCCAAGTATAGATCCACCAATTTCTCAAGTATAGATCCACCAATTTCCCAAGTATAGATTCACATATTTCCCAAGTATAGATTCACAAATTTCCCAAGTATAGATTCACAAATTTCCGAAGTATAGATTCACAAATTTTCCAAGTATAGATTCACAGATTTTCCAAGTATAGATTCACAAATTTCCCAAGCATAGATTCACAAATTTTCCAAGTATAGATTCACTAATTTCCCAAGTAGAGATTCACAAATTTCCCACGTATAGATTAACAAATTTCCCAAGTATAGATTCACAAATTTCCCAAGTATAGATCCACCAATTTCCCAAGTATAAATTCACAAATTTTCCAAGTATAGATTCACAAATTTCCCAAATATAGATTCACAAATTTTCCAAGTATAGATTCACAAATTTCCCAAGTATAGATTCACAAATTTCCGAAGTATAGATTCACAAATTACCCAAGTATAGATTGACAAATTTCCCAAGTATAGATTCACAAATGTTCCAAGTATAGATTCACAAATTTCCCAAGTATAGATTGACAAATTTCCCAAGTATAGATTCACAAATTTTCCAAGTATAGATTCACAAATTTTCCAAGTATAGATTCACAAATTTCCCAAGTATAGATTCACAAATTTCCCAAGTATAGATCCACCAATTTCTCAAGTATAGATCCACCAATTTCCCAAGTATAGATTCACATATTTCCCAAGTATAGATTCACAAATTTCCCAAGTATAGATTCACAAATTTCCGAAGTATAGATTCACAAATTTTTCAAGTATAGATTCACAGATTTTCCAAGTATAGATTCACAAATTTCCCAAGCATAGATTCACAAATTTTCCAAGTATAGATTCACTAATTTCCCAAGTAGAGATTCACAAATTTCCCACGTATAGATTCACAAATTTCCCAAGTATAGATTCACAAATTTCCCAAGTATAGATCCACCAATTTCCCAAGTATAGATTCACAAATTTTCCAAGTATAGATTCACAAATTTCCCAAATATAGATTCACAAATTTTCCAAGTATAGATTCACAAATTTCCCAAGTATAGATTCACAAATTTCCGAAGTATAGATTCACAAATTTCCCAAGTATAGATCCACAAATTTCCCAAGTATAGATTGACAAATTTCCCAAGTATAGATTCACAAATGTTCCAAGTATAGATTCACAAATTTCCCAAGTATAGATTGACAAATTTCCCAAGTATAGATTCACAAATTTTCCAAGTATAGATTCACAAATTTTCCAAGTATAGATTCACAAATTTCCCAAGTATAGATTCACAAATTTCCCAAGTATAGATCCACCAATTTCTCAAGTATAGATCCACCAATTTCCCAAGTATAGATTCACATATTTCCCAAGTATAGATTCACAAATTTCCCAAGTATAGATTCACAAATTTCCGAAGTATAGATTCACAAATTTTCCAAGTATAGATTCACAGATTTTCCAAGTATAGATTCACAAATTTCCCAAGCATAGATTCACAAATTTTCCAAGTATAGATTCACTAATTTCCCAAGTAGAGATTCACAAATTTCCCACGTATAGATTAACAAATTTCCCAAGTATAGATTCACAAATTTCCCAAGTATAGATCCACCAATTTCCCAAGTATAAATTCACAAATTTTCCAAGTATAGATTCACAAATTTCCCAAATATAGATTCACAAATTTTCCAAGTATAGATTCACAAATTTCCCAAGTATAGATTCACAAATTTCCGAAGTATAGATTCACAAATTACCCAAGTATAGATTGACAAATTTCCCAAGTATAGATTCACAAATGTTCCAAGTATAGATTCACAAATTTCCCAAGTATAGATTGACAAATTTCCCAAGTATAGATTCACAAATTTTCCAAGTATAGATTCACAAATTTTCCAAGTATAGATTCACAAATTTCCCAAGCATAGATTCACAAATTTTCCAAGTATAGATTCACTAATTTCCCAAGTATAGATCCACCAATTTCCCAAGTATAGATCCACCAATTTTCCAAGTATAGATTCACATATTTCCCAAGTATAGATTCACAAATTTCCCAAGTATAGATTCACAAATTTTCCAAGTATAGATTCACAAATTTCCCAAATATAGATTCACAAATTTTCCAAGTATAGATTCACAAATTTCCCAAGTATAGATTCACAAATTTCCGAAATATAGATTCACAAATTTCCCAAGTATAGATCCACAAATTTCCCAAGTATAGATTGACAAATTCCCCAAGTATAGATTCACAAATGTTCCAAGTATAGATTCACAAATTTCCCAAGTATAGATTGACAAATTTCAAAATTATAGATTCACAAATTTTCCAAGTATAGATTCACAAATTTTCCAAGTATAGATTCACAAATTTCCCAAGTATAGATTCACAAATTTCCCAAGTATAGATCCACCAATTTCTCAAGTATAGATCCACCAATTTCCCAAGTATAGATTCACATATTTCCCAAGTATAGATTCACAAATTTCCCAAGTATAGATTCACAAATTTCCGAAGTATAGATTCACAAATTTTTCAAGTATAGATTCACAGATTTTCCAAGTATAGATTCACAAATTTCCCAAGCATAGATTCACAAATTTTCCAAGTATAGATTCACTAATTTCCCAAGTAGAGATTCACAAATTTCCCACGTATAGATTCACAAATTTCCCAAGTATAGATTCACAAATTTCCCAAGTATAGATCCACCAATTTCCCAAGTATAGATTCACAAATTTTCCAAGTATAGATTCACAAATTTCCCAAATATAGATTCACAAATTTTCCAAGTATAGATTCACAAATTTCCCAAGTATAGATTCACAAATTTCCGAAGTATAGATTCACAAATTTCCCAAGTATAGATCCACAAATTTCCCAAGTATAGATTGACAAATTTCCCAAGTATAGATTCACAAATGTTCCAAGTATAGATTCACAAATTTCCCAAGTATAGATTGACAAATTTCCCAAGTATAGATTCACAAATTTTCCAAGTATAGATTCACAAATTTTCCAAGTATAGATTCACAAATTTCCCAAGTATAGATTCACAAATTTCCCAAGTATAGATCCACCAATTTCTCAAGTATAGATCCACCAATTTCCCAAGTATAGATTCACATATTTCCCAAGTATAGATTCACAAATTTCCCAAGTATAGATTCACAAATTTCCGAAGTATAGATTCACAAATTTTCCAAGTATAGATTCACAGATTTTCCAAGTATAGATTCACAAATTTCCCAAGCATAGATTCACAAATTTTCCAAGTATAGATTCACTAATTTCCCAAGTAGAGATTCACAAATTTCCCACGTATAGATTAACAAATTTCCCAAGTATAGATTCACAAATTTCCCAAGTATAGATCCACCAATTTCCCAAGTATAAATTCACAAATTTTCCAAGTATAGATTCACAAATTTCCCAAATATAGATTCACAAATTTTCCAAGTATAGATTCACAAATTTCCCAAGTATAGATTCACAAATTTCCGAAGTATAGATTCACAAATTACCCAAGTATAGATTGACAAATTTCCCAAGTATAGATTCACAAATGTTCCAAGTATAGATTCACAAATTTCCCAAGTATAGATTGACAAATTTCCCAAGTATAGATTCACAAATTTTCCAAGTATAGATTCACAAATTTTCCAAGTATAGATTCACAAATTTTCCAAGTATAGATTCACAAATTTCCCAAGTATAGATTCACAAATTTCCCAAGTATAGATCCACCAATTTCCCAAGTATAGATCCACCAATTTTCCAAGTATAGATTCACATATTTCCCAAGTATAGATTCACAAATTTCCCAAGTATAGATTCACAAATTTCCGAAGTGTAGATTCACAAATTTCCCAAATATAGATTCACAAATTTTCCAAGTATAGATTCACAAATTTCCCAAGTAAAGATTCACAGATTTCCGAATAATAGATTCACAAATTTCCCAAGTATAGATCCACAAATTTCCCAAGTATAGATTCACAAATTTTCCAAGTATAGATTCACAAATTTTTCAAGTATAGATTCACAAATTTTCCAAGTATAGATTCACAAATTTTCCAAGTATAGATTCACAAATTTCCCAAGTATAGATTCACAAATTTCCCAAGTATAGATTCACAAATTTCCCAAGTATAGATTCACAAATTTTCCAAGTATAGATTCACAAATTTTCCAAGTATAGATTCACAAATTTTCCAAGTATAGATTCACAAATTTTTCAAGTATAGATTCACAAATTTTCCAAATATAGATTCACAAATTTCCCAAGTATAGATCCACCAATTTCCCAAGTATATCCACCTATTTCCCAAGTATAGATTCACAAATTTTCCAAGTATAGATTCACAAATTTTCCAAGTATAGATTCACAAATTTTCCAAGTATAGATTCACAAATTTTCCAAGTATAGATTCACAAATTTTCCAAGTATAGATTCACAAATTTCCCAAGTATAGATTCACAAATTTCCCAAGTATAGATTCACAAATTTTCCAAGTATAGATTCACAAATTTTCCAAGTATAGATTCACAAATTTTCCAAGTATAGATTCACAAATTTTCCAAGTATAGTTTCAAAAATTTCCCAAATATAGATTCACAAATTTTCCAAGTATAGATTCACAAATTTCCCTAGTATAGATTCACAAATTTCCGAAGTATAGATTCACAAATTTCCCAAGTATAGATCCACAAATTTCCCAAGTATAGATTGACAAATTTCCCAAGTATAGATTCACAAATGTTCCAAGGATAGATTCACAAATTTCCCAAGTATAGATTCACAAATTTTCCAAATATAGATTCACAAATTTTTCAAGTATAGATCCACCAATTTCCCAAGTATAGATCCACCAATTTCCCAAGTATAGATTCAGAAATTTTCCAAGTATAGATTCACAAATTTTCCAAGTATAGATTCACAAATTTCCCAAATATAGATTCACAAATTTTGCAAGTATAGATTCACAAATTTCCCAAGTATAGATTCACAAATTTCCGAAGTATAGATTCACAAATTTTCCAAGTATAGATTCACAAATTTTCCAAGTATAGATTCACAAATTTCCGAAGTATAGATCCACAAATTTCCCAAGTATAGATTGACAAATTTCCCAAGTATAGATTCACAAATTTTCCAAGTATAGATTCACAAATTTTCCAAGTATAGATTCACAAATTTTCCAAGTATAGATTCACAAATTTTCCAAGTATAGATTCACAAATTTCCCAAGTATAGATTCACAAATTTCCCAAGTATAGATCCACCAATTTCTCAAGTATAGATCCACCAATTTCCCAAGTATAGATTCACATATTTCCCAAGTATAGATTCACAAATTTCCCAAGTATAGATTCACAAATTTCCGAAGTATAGATTCACAAATTTTCCAAGTATAGATTCACAGATTTTCCAAGTATAGATTCACAAATTTCCCAAGCATAGATTCACAAATTTTCCAAGTATAGATTCACTAATTTCCCAAGTAGAGATTCACAAATTTCCCACGTATAGATTCACAAATTTCCCAAGTATAGATTCACAAATTTCCCAAGTATAGATCCACCAATTTCCCAAGTATAGATTCACAAATTTTCCAAGTATAGATTCACAAATTTCCCAAATATAGATTCACAAATTTTCCAAGTATAGATTCACAAATTTCCCAAGTATAGATTCACAAATTTCCGAAATATAGATTCACAAATTTCCCAAGTATAGATCCACAAATTTCCCAAGTATAGATTGACAAATTCCCCAAGTATAGATTCACAAATGTTCCAAGTATAGATTCACAAATTTCCCAAGTATAGATTGACAAATTTCAAAATTATAGATTCACAAATTTTCCAAGTATAGATTCACAAATTTTCCAAGTATAGATTCACAAATTTCCCAAGTATAGATTCACAAATTTCCCAAGTATAGATCCACCAATTTCTCAAGTATAGATCCACCAATTTCCCAAGTATAGATTCACATATTTCCCAAGTATAGATTCACAAATTTCCCAAGTATAGATTCACAAATTTCCGAAGTATAGATTCACAAATTTTCCAAGTATAGATTCACAGATTTTCCAAGTATAGATTCACAAATTTCCCAAGCATAGATTCACAAATTTTCCAAGTATAGATTCACTAATTTCCCAAGTAGAGATTCACAAATTTCCCATGTATAGATTCACAAATTTCCCAAGTATAGATTCACAAATTTCCCAAGTATAGATCCACCAATTTCCCAAGTATAGATTCACAAATTTTCCAAGTATAGATTCACAAATTTCCCAAATATAGATTCACAAATTTTCCAAGTATAGATTCACAAATTTCCCAAGTATAGATTCACAAATTTCCGAAGTATAGATTCAGAAATTTCCCAAGTATAGATCCACAAATTTCAAAAGTATAGATTGACAAATTTCCCAAGTATAGATTCACAAATGTTCCAAGTATAGATTCACAAATTTCCCAAGTATAGATTCACAAATTTTCCAAGTATAGATTCACAAATTTTCCAAGTATAGATTCACAAATTTTCCAAGTATAGATTCACAAATTTTCCAAGTATAGATTCACAAATTTCCCAAGTATAGATTCAAAAATTTCCCAAGTATAGATCCACCAATTTCCCAAGTATAGATCCACCAATTTTCCAAGTATAGATTCACATATTTCCCAAGTATAGATTCACAAATTTCCCAAGTATAGATTCACAAATTTCCGAAGTATAGATTCACAAATTTCCCAAATATAGATTCACAAATTTTCCAAGTATAGTTTCACAAATTTCCCAAGTAAAGATTCACAGATTTCCGAATAATAGATTCACAAATTTCCCAAGTATAGATCCACAAATTTCCCAAGTATAGATTCACAAATTTTCCAAGTATAGATTCACAAATTTTTCAAGTATAGATTCACAAATTTTCCAAGTATAGATTCACAAATTTTCCAAGTATAGATTCACAAATTTCCCAAGTATAGATTCACAAATTTCCCAAGTATAGATTCACAAATTTCCCAAGTATAGATTCACAAATTTTCCAAGTATAGATTCACAAATTTTCCAAGTATAGATTCACAAATTTTCCAAGTATAGATTCACAAATTTTTCAAGTATAGATTCACAAATTTTCCAAATATAGATTCACAAATTTCCCAAGTATAGATCCACCAATTTCCCAAGTATATCCACCAATTTCCCAAGTATAGATTCACAAATTTTCCAAGTATAGATTCACAAATTTTCCAAGTATAGATTCACAAATTTTCCAAGTATAGATTCACAAATTTTCCAAGTATAGATTCACAAATTTTCCAAGTATAGATTCACAAATTTCCCAAGTATAGATTCACAAATTTCCCAAGTATAGATTCACAAATTTTCCAAGTATAGATTCACAAATTTCCCAAGTATAGATTCACAAATTTCCGAAGTATGGATTCACAAATTTTCCAAGTATGGATTCACAAATTTTCCAAGTATAGATTCACAAATTTCCCAAGCATAGATTCACAAATTTTCCAAGTATAGATCCACCAATTTCCCAAGTATAGATTCACAAATTTTCCAAGTATAGTTTCAAAAATTTCCCAAATATAGATACACAAATTTTCCAAGTATAGATTCACAAATTTCCCTAGTATAGATTCACAAATTTCCGAAGTATAGATTCACAAATTTCCCAAGTATAGCTCCACAAATTTCCCAAGTATAGATTGACAAATTTCCCAAGTATAGATTCACAAATGTTCCAAGTATAGATTCACAAATTTCCCAAGTATAGATTCACAAATTTTCCAAATATAGATTCACAAATTTTTCAAGTATAGATTCACAAATTTTCCAAGTATAGATTCACAAATTTTCCAAGTATAGATTCACAAATTTCCCAAGTATAGATTCACAAATTTCCCAAGCATAGATTCACCAATTTTCCAAGTATAGATCCACCAATTTCCCAAGTATAGATTCACAAATTTTCCAAGTATAGATCCACCAATTTCCCAAGTATAGATCCACCAATTTCCCAAGTATAGATTCAGAAATTTTCCAAGTATAGATTCACAAATTTCCCAAGTATAGATTCACAAATTTCCCAAATATAGATTCACAAATTTTCCATGTATAGATTCACAAATTTTCCAAGTATAGATTCACAAATTTCCCAAATATAGATTCACAAATTTTGCAAGTATAGATTCACAAATTTCCCAAGTATAGATTCACAAATTTCCGAAGTATAGATTCACAAATTTTCCAAGTATAGATTCACAAATTTTCCAAGTATAGATTCACAAATTTCCGAAGTAAAGATCCACAAATTTCCCAAGTATAGATTGACAAATTTCCCAAGTATAGATTCACAAATTTTCCAAGTATAGATTCACAAATTTTCCAAGTATAGATTCACAAATTTTCCAAGTATAGATTCACAAATTTCCCAAGTATAGATTCACAAATTTCCCAAGTATAGATCCACCAATTTCTCAAGTATAGATCCACCAATTTCCCAAGTATAGATTCACATATTTCCCAAGTATAGATTCACAAATTTCCCAAGTATAGATTCACAAATTTCCGAAGTATAGATTCACAAATTTTCCAAGTATAGATTCACAAATTTTCCAAGTATAGATTCACAAATTTCCCAAGCATAGATTCACAAATTTTCCAAGTATAGATTCACTAATTTCCCAAGTAGAGATTAACAAATTTCCCACGTATAGATTCACAAATTTCCCAAGTATAGATTCACAAATTTCCCAAGTATAGATCCACCAATTTCCCAAGTATAGATTCACAAATTTTCCAAGTATAGATTCACAAATGTTCCAAGTATAGATTCACAAATTTCCCAAGTATAGATTCACAAATTTTCCAAGTATAGATTCACAAATTTCCCAAGCATAGATTCACAAATTTTCCAAGTATAGATTCACAAATTTCCCAAGTAGAGATTCAAAAATTTCCCAAGTATAGATTCACAAATTTCCCAAGCATAGATTCACAAATTTTCCAAGTATAGATCCACCAATTTCCCAAGTATAGATTCACAAATTTTCCAAGTATAGATCCACCAATTTCCCAAGTATAGATCCACCAATTTCCCAAGTATAGATTCAGAAATTTTCCAAGTATAGATTCACAAATTTTCCAAGTATAGATTCACAAATTTTCCAAGTATAGATTCACAAATTTCCCAAATATAGATTCACAAATTTTGCAAGTATAGATTCACAAATTTCCCAAGTATAGATTCACAAATTTCCGAAGTATAGATTCACAAATTTTCCAAGTATAGATTCACAAATTTTCCAAGTATAGATTCACAAATTTCCGAAGTATAGATCCACAAATTTCCCAAGTATAGATTGACAAATTTCCCAAGTATAGATTCACAAATTTTCCAAGTATAGATTCACAAATTTTCCAAGTATAGATTCACAAATTTTCCAAGTATAGATTCACAAATTTCCCAAGTATAGATTCACAAATTTCCCAAGTATAGATTCACAAATGTTCCAAGTATAGATTCACAAATTTCCCAAGTATAGATTCACAAATTTTCCAAGTATAGATTCACAAATTTCCCAAGTATAGATCCACCAATTTCCCAAGTATACATTCACATATTTCCCAAGTATAGATTCACAAATTTTCCAAGTATAGATTCACAAATTTCCGAAGTATAGATTCACAAATTTCCCAAGTATAGATCCACAAATTTCCCAAGTATAGATTGACAAATTTCCCAAGTATAGATTCAGAAATGTTCCAAGTATAGATTCACAAATTTTTCAAGTATAGATTCACAAATTTTCCAAGTATAGATTCACAAATTTTCCAAGTATAGATTCACAAATTTCCCAAGTATAGATTCACAAATTTCCCAAGTATAGATCCACCAATTTCCCAAGTATACATTCACATATTTCCCAAGTATAGATTCACAAATTTTCCAAGTATAGATTCACAAATTTCCGAAGTATAGATTCACAAATTTCCCAAGTATAGATCCACAAATTTCCCAAGTATAGATTGACAAATTTCCCAAGTATAGATTCACAAATGTTCCAAGTATAGATTCACAAATTTCCCAAGTATAGATTCACAAATTTTCCAAGTATAGATTCACAAATTTCCCAAGCATAGATTCACAAATTTTCCAAGTATAGATTCACAAATTTCCCAAGTATAGATTCACAAATTTCCCAAGCATAGTTTCACAAATTTTCCAAGTATAGCTCCATCAATTTCCCAAGTATAGATTCACAAATTTTCCAAGTATAGATCCACCAATTTCCCAAGTATAGATCCACCAATTTCCCAAGTATAGATTCAGAAATTTTCCAAGTATAGATTCACAAATTTTCCAAGTATAGATTCACAAATTTCCCAAATATAGATTCACAAATTTTCCAAGTATAGATTCACAAATTTTCCAAGTATAAATTCACAAATTTCCCAAATATAGATTCACAAATTTTGCAAGTATAGATTCACAAATTTCCCAAGTATAGATCCACAAATTTCCCAAGTATAGATTGACAAATTTCCAAAGTATAGATTCACAAATTTTCCAAGTATAGATTCACAAATTTCCCAAGTATAGATTCACAAATTTTCCAAGTATAGATTCACAAATTTTCCAAGTATAGATTCATAAATTTTCCAAGTATAGATTCACAAATTTTCCAAGTATAGATTCACAAATTTCTCAAGTATAGATTCACAAATTTCCCAAATATAGATTCACAAATTTTCCAAGTATAGATTCACAAATTTCCCAAGTATAGATTCACAAATTTCCGAAGTATAGATTCACAAATTTCCCAAGTATAGATCCACAAATTTCCCAAGTATAGATTGACAAATTTCCCAAGTATAGATTCACAAATGTTCCAAGTATAGATTCACAAATTTCCCACGTATAGATTCACAAATTTCCGAAGTATAGATTCACAAATTTCCCAAGTATAGATTCACAAATTTCCCAAGTATAGATTCAAAAATTTCCCAAGTATAGATTCACAAATGTTCCAAGTATAGATTCACAAATTTCCCAAGTATAGATTCACAAATTTTCCAAGTATAGATTCACAAATTTTTCAAGTATAGATTCACAAATTTTCCAAGTATAGATTCACAAATTTTCCAAGTATAGATTCACAAATTTCCCAAGTATAGATTCACAAATTTCCCAAGTATAGATCCACCAATTTCTCAAGTATACATTCACATATTTCCCAAGTATAGATTCACAAATTTTCCAAGTATAGATTCACAAATTTCCGAAGTATAGATTCACAAATTTCCCAAGTATAGATCCACAAATTTCCCAAGTATAGATTGACAAATTTCCCAAGTATAGATTCACAAATGTTCCAAGTATAGATTCACAAATTTCCCAAGTATAGATTCACAAATTTTCCAAGTATAGATTCACAAATTTCCCAAGCATAGATTCACAAATTTTCCAAGTATAGATTCACAAATTTCCCAAGTAGAGATTCACAAATTTCCCAAGTATAGATTCACAAATTTCCCAAGCATAGTTTCACAAATTTTCCAAGTATAGATCCACCAATTTCCCAAGTATAGATTCACAAATTTTCCAAGTATAGATCCACCAATTTCCCAAGTATAGATCCACCAATTTCCCAAGTATAGATTCAGAAATTTTCCAAGTATAGATTCACAAATTTTCCAAGTATAGATTCACAAATTTCCCAAATATAGATTCACAAATTTTCCAAGTATAGATTCACAAATTTTCCAAGTATAAATTCACAAATTTCCCAAATATAGATTCACAAATTTTGCAAGTATAGATTCACAAATTTCCCAAGTATAGATTCACAAATTTCCGAAGTATAGATCCACAAATTTCCCAAGTATAGATTGACAAATTTCCGAAGTATAGATCCACAAATTTCCCAAGTATAGATTCACAAATTTCCCAAGTATAGATTCACAAATTTTCCAAGTTTAGATTCACAAATTTTCCAAGTATAGATTCACAAATTTTCCAAGTATAGATTCACAAATTTTCCAAATATAGATTCACAAATTTCTCAAGTATAGATTCACAAATTTCCCAAATATAGATTCACAAATTTTCCAAGTATAGATTCACAAATTTCCCAAGTATAGATTCACAAATTTCCGAAGTATAGATTCACAAATTTCCCAAGTATAGATCCACAAATTTCCCAAGTATAGATTGACAAATTTCCCAAGTATAGATTCACAAATGTTCCAAGTATAGATTCACAAATTTCCCACGTATAGATTCACAAATTTCCGAAGTATAGATTCACAAATTTCCCAAGTATAGATCCACAAATTTCCCAAGTATAGATTGACAAATTTTTCAAGTATAGATTCACAAATTTTCCAAGTATAGATTCACAAATTTTCCAAGTATAGATTCACAAATTTCCCAAGTATAGATTCACAAATTTCCCAAGTATAGATCCACCAATTTCCCAAGTATAGATTCACATATTTCCCAAGTATAGATTCACAAATTTTCCAAGTATAGATCCACCAATTTCCCAAGTATAGATCCACCAATTTCCCAAGTATAGATTCAGAAATTTTCCAAGTATAGATTCACAAATTTCCCAAGTATAGATTCACAAATTTCCCAAATATAGATTCACAAATTTTCCAAGTATAGATTCACAAATTTCCCAAATATAGATTCACAAATTTTGCAAGTATAGATTCACAAATTTCCCAAGTATAGATTCACAAATTTCCGAAGTATAGATTCACAAATTTTCCAAGTATAGATTCACAAATTTTCCAAGTATAGATTCACAAATTTCCGAAGTAAAGATCCACAAATTTCCCAAGTATAGATTGACAAATTTCCCAAGTATAGATTCACAAATTTTCCAAGTATAGATTCACAAATTTTCCAAGTATAGATTCACAAATTTTCCAAGTATAGATTCACAAATTTCCCAAGTATAGATTCACAAATTTCCCAAGTATAGATCCACCAATTTCTCAAGTATAGATCCACCAATTTCCCAAGTATAGATTCACATATTTCCCAAGTATAGATTCACAAATTTCCCAAGTATAGATTCACAAATTTCCGAAGTATAGATTCACAAATTTTCCAAGTATAGATTCACAAATTTTCCAAGTATAGATTCACAAATTTCCCAAGCATAGATTCACAAATTTTCCAAGTATAGATTCACTAATTTCCCAAGTAGAGATTAACAAATTTCCCACGTATAGATTCACAAATTTCCCAAGTATAGATTCACAAATTTCCCAAGTATAGATCCACCAATTTCCCAAGTATAGATTCACAAATTTTCCAAGTATAGATTCACAAATGTTCCAAGTATAGATTCACAAATTTCCCAAGTATAGATTCACAAATTTTCCAAGTATAGATTCACAAATTTCCCAAGCATAGATTCACAAATTTTCCAAGTATAGATTCACAAATTTCCCAAGTAGAGATTCAAAAATTTCCCAAGTATAGATTCACAAATTTCCCAAGCATAGATTCACAAATTTTCCAAGTATAGATCCACCAATTTCCCAAGTATAGATTCACAAATTTTCCAAGTATAGATCCACCAATTTCCCAAGTATAGATCCACCAATTTCCCAAGTATAGATTCAGAAATTTTCCAAGTATAGATTCACAAATTTTCCAAGTATAGATTCACAAATTTTCCAAGTATAGATTCACAAATTTCCCAAATATAGATTCACAAATTTTGCAAGTATAGATTCACAAATTTCCCAAGTATAGATTCACAAATTTCCGAAGTATAGATTCACAAATTTTCCAAGTATAGATTCACAAATTTTCCAAGTATAGATTCACAAATTTCCGAAGTATAGATCCACAAATTTCCCAAGTATAGATTGACAAATTTCCCAAGTATAGATTCACAAATTTTCCAAGTATAGATTCACAAATTTTCCAAGTATAGATTCACAAATTTTCCAAGTATAGATTCACAAATTTCCCAAGTATAGATTCACAAATTTCCCAAGTATAGATTCACAAATGTTCCAAGTATAGATTCACAAATTTCCCAAGTATAGATTCACAAATTTTCCAAGTATAGATTCACAAATTTTTCAAGTATAGATTCACAAATTTTCCAAGTATAGATTCACAAATTTTCCAAGTATAGATTCACAAATTTCCCAAGTATAGATTCACAAATTTCCCAAGTATAGATCCACCAATTTCCCAAGTATACATTCACATATTTCCCAAGTATAGATTCACAAATTTTCCAAGTATAGATTCACAAATTTCCGAAGTATAGATTCACAAATTTCCCAAGTATAGATCCACAAATTTCCCAAGTATAGATTGACAAATTTCCCAAGTATAGATTCACAAATGTTCCAAGTATAGATTCACAAATTTCCCAAGTATAGATTCACAAATTTTCCAAGTATAGATTCACAAATTTCCCAAGCATAGATTCACAAATTTTCCAAGTATAGATTCACAAATTTCCCAAGTAGAGATTCACAAATTTCCCAAGTATAGATTCACAAATTTCCCAAGCATAGTTTCACAAATTTTCCAAGTATAGATCCATCAATTTCCCAAGTATAGATTCACAAATTTTCCAAGTATAGATCCACCAATTTCCCAAGTATAGATCCACCAATTTCCCAAGTATAGATTCAGAAATTTTCCAAGTATAGATTCACAAATTTTCCAAGTATAGATTCACAAATTTCCCAAATATAGATTCACAAATTTTCCAAGTATAGATTCACAAATTTTCCAAGTATAAATTCACAAATTTCCCAAATATAGATTCACAAATTTTGCAAGTATAGATTCACAAATTTCCCAAGTATAGATTCACAAATTTCCGAAGTATAGATCCACAAATTTCCCAAGTATAGATTGACAAATTTCCAAAGTATAGATTCACAAATTTTCCAAGTATAGATTCACAAATTTCCCAAGTATAGATTCACAAATTTTCCAAGTATAGATTCACAAATTTTCCAAGTATAGATTCATAAATTTTCCAAGTATAGATTCACAAATTTTCCAAGTATAGATTCACAAATTTCTCAAGTATAGATTCACAAATTTCCCAAATATAGATTCACAAATTTTCCAAGTATAGATTCACAAATTTCCCAAGTATAGATTCACAAATTTCCGAAGTATAGATTCACAAATTTCCCAAGTATAGATCCACAAATTTCCCAAGTATAGATTGACAAATTTCCCAAGTATAGATTCACAAATGTTCCAAGTATAGATTCACAAATTTCCCACGTATAGATTCACAAATTTCCGAAGTATAGATTCACAAATTTCCCAAGTATAGATTCACAAATTTCCCAAGTATAGATTCAAAAATTTCCCAAGTATAGATTCACAAATGTTCCAAGTATAGATTCACAAATTTCCCAAGTATAGATTCACAAATTTTCCAAGTATAGATTCACAAATTTTTCAAGTATAGATTCACAAATTTTCCAAGTATAGATTCACAAATTTTCCAAGTATAGATTCACAAATTTCCCAAGTATAGATTCACAAATTTCCCAAGTATAGATCCACCAATTTCCCAAGTATACATTCACATATTTCCCAAGTATAGATTCACAAATTTTCCAAGTATAGATTCACAAATTTCCGAAGTATAGATTCACAAATTTCCCAAGTATAGATCCACAAATTTCCCAAGTATAGATTGACAAATTTCCCAAGTATAGATTCACAAATGTTCCAAGTATAGATTCACAAATTTCCCAAGTATAGATTCACAAATTTTCCAAGTATAGATTCACAAATTTCCCAAGCATAGATTCACAAATTTTCCAAGTATAGATTCACAAATTTCCCAAGTAGAGATTCACAAATTTCCCAAGTATAGATTCACAAATTTCCCAAGCATAGTTTCACAAATTTTCCAAGTATAGATCCACCAATTTCCCAAGTATAGATTCACAAATTTTCCAAGTATAGATCCACCAATTTCCCAAGTATAGATCCACCAATTTCCCAAGTATAGATTCAGAAATTTTCCAAGTATAGATTCACAAATTTTCCAAGTATAGATTCACAAATTTCCCAAATATAGATTCACAAATTTTCCAAGTATAGATTCACAAATTTTCCAAGTATAAATTCACAAATTTCCCAAATATAGATTCACAAATTTTGCAAGTATAGATTCACAAATTTCCCAAGTATAGATTCACAAATTTCCGAAGTATAGATCCACAAATTTCCCAAGTATAGATTGACAAATTTCCGAAGTATAGATCCACAAATTTCCCAAGTATAGATTCACAAATTTCCCAAGTATAGATTCACAAATTTTCCAAGTTTAGATTCACAAATTTTCCAAGTATAGATTCACAAATTTTCCAAGTATAGATTCACAAATTTTCCAAATATAGATTCACAAATTTCTCAAGTATAGATTCACAAATTTCCCAAATATAGATTCACAAATTTTCCAAGTATAGATTCACAAATTTCCCAAGTATAGATTCACAAATTTCCGAAGTATAGATTCACAAATTTCCCAAGTATAGATCCACAAATTTCCCAAGTATAGATTGACAAATTTCCCAAGTATAGATTCACAAATGTTCCAAGTATAGATTCACAAATTTCCCACGTATAGATTCACAAATTTCCGAAGTATAGATTCACAAATTTCCCAAGTATAGATCCACAAATTTCCCAAGTATAGATTGACAAATTTTTCAAGTATAGATTCACAAATTTTCCAAGTATAGATTCACAAATTTTCCAAGTATAGATTCACAAATTTCCCAAGTATAGATTCACAAATTTCCCAAGTATAGATCCACCAATTTCCCAAGTATAGATTCACATATTTCCCAAGTATAGATTCACAAATTTCCCAAGTATAGATTCACAAATTTCCGAAGTATAGATTCACAAATTTTCCAAGTATAGATTCACAAATTTTCCAAGTATAGATTCACAAATTTCCCAAGCATAGATTCACAAATTTTCCAAGTATAGATTCACAAATTTCCCAAGTAGAGATTCACAAATTTCCCACGTATAGATTCACAAATTTTCCAAGTATAGATTCACAAATTTCCCAAATATAGATTCACAAATTTTCCAAGTATAGATTCACAAATTTTCCAAGTATAGATTCACAAATTTCCGAAGTATAGATTCACAAATTTCCCAAGTATAGATTGACAAATTTCCCAAGTATAGATTCACAAATGTTCCAAGTATAGATTCACAAATTTCCCAAGTATAGATTCACAAATTTTCCAAGTATAGATTCACAAATTTTCCAAGTATAGATTCACAAATTTCCCAAGCATAGATTCACAAATTTTCCAAGTATAAATTCACAAATTTCCCAAGTAGAGATTCACAAATTTCCCACGTATAGATTCACAAATTTTCCAAGTATAGATTCACAAATTTCCCAAATATAGATTCACAAATTTTCCAAGTATAGATTCACAAATTTCCCAAGTAAAGATTCACAGATTTCCGAAGTATAGATTCACAAATTTCCCAAGTATAGATCCACAAATTTCCCAAGTATAGATTCACAAATTTTCCAAGTATAGATTCACAAATTTTTCAAGTATAGATTCACAAATTTTCCAAGTATAGATTCACAAATGTTCCAAGTATAGATTCACAAATTTCCCACGTATAGATTCACAAATTTCCCAAGTATAGATCCACCAATTTCCCAAGTATAGATTCACAAATTTTCCAAGTATAGATTCACAAATTTCCCAAATATAGATTCACAAATTTTCCAAGTATAGATTCACAAATTTCCCAAGCATAGATTCACAAATTTTCCAAGTATAGATTCACAAATTTCCCAAGTAGAGATTCACAAATTTCCCACGTATAGATTCACAAATTTTCCAAGTATAGATTCACAAATTTCCCAAATATAGATTCACAAATTTTCCAAGTATAGATTCACAAATTTTCCAAGTATAGATTCACAAATTTCCGAAGTATAGATTCACAAATTTCCCAAGTATAGATCCACAAATTTCCCAAGTATAGATTGACAAATTTCCCAAGTATAGATTCACAAATGTTCCAAGTATAGATTCACAAATTTCCCAAGTATAGATTCACAAATTTCCCAAGTATAGATTCACAAATTTTCCAAGTATAGATTCACAAATTTCCCAAGCATAGATTCACAAATTTTCCAAGTATAAATTCACAAATTTCCCAAGTAGAGATTCACAAATTTCCCACGTATAGATTCACAAATTTTCCAAGTATAGATTCACAAATTTCCCAAATATAGATTCACAAATTTTCCAAGTATAGATTCACAAATTTTCCAAGTATAGATTCACAAATTTCCGAAGTATAGATTCACAAATTTCCCAAGTATAGATCCACAAATTTCCCAAGTATAGATTGACAAATTTCCCAAGTATAGATTCACAAATGTTCCAAGTATAGATTCACAAATTTCCCAAGCATAGATTCACAAATTTTCCAAGTATAGATTCACAAATTTCCCAAGTAGAGATTCACAAATTTCCCAAGTATAGATTCACAAATTTCCCAAGCATAGATTCACAAATTTTCCAAGTATAGATCCACCAATTTCCCAAGTATAGATCCACCAATTTCCCAAGTATAGATTCAGAAATTTTCCAAGTATAGATTCACAAATTTCCCAAGTATAGATCCACCAATTTCCCAAGTATAGATTCACAAATTTTCCAAGTATAGATCCACCAATTTCCCAAATATAGATCCACCAATTTCCCAAGTATAGATTCAGAAATTTTCCAAGTATAGATTCAAAAATTTTCCAAGTATAGATTCACAAATTTCCCAAATATAGATTCACAAATTTTCCAAGTATAGATTCACAAATTTTCCAAGTATAGATTCACAAATTTCCCAAATATAGATTCACAAATTTTGCAAGTATAGATTCACAAATTTCCCAAGTATAGATTCACAAATTTCCGAAGTATAGATCCACAAATTTCCCAAGTATAGATTGACAAATTTCCCAAGTATAGATTCACAAATTTTCCAAGTATAGATTCACAAATTTCCCAAGTATAGATTCACAAATTTTCCAAGTATAGATTCACAAATTTTCCAAGTATAGATTCACAAATTTTCCAAGTATAGATTCACAAATTTTCCAAGTATAGATTCACAAATTTCTCAAGTATAGATTCACAAATTTCCCAAGTAAAGATCCACCAATTTCCCAAGTAGAGATTCACAAATTTCCCAAGTATAGATTCACAAATTTCCCAAGCATAGATTCACAAATTTTCCAAGTATAGATCCACCAATTTCCCAAGTATAGATTCACAAATTTTCCAAGTATAGATCCACCAATTTCCCAAGTATAGATCCACCAATTTCCCAAGTATAGATTCAGAAATTTTCCAAGTATAGATTCACAAATTTCCCAAATATAGATTCACAAATTTTCCAAGTATAGATTCACAAATTTCCCAAATATAGATTCACAAATTTTGCAAGTATAGATTCACAAATTTCCCAAGTATAGATTCACAAATTTCCGAAGTATAGATCCACAAATTTCCCAAGTATAGATTGACAACTTTCCCAAGTATAGATTCACAAATTTTCCAAGTATAGATTCACAAATTTCCCAAGTATAGATTCACAAATTTTCCAAGTATAGATTCACAAATTTTCCAAGTATAGATTCACAAATTTTCCAAGTATAGATTCACAAATTTTCCAAGTATAGATTCACAAATTTCTCAAGCATAGATTCATAAATTTTCCAAGTATAGATTCACAAATTTCCCAAGTAGAGATTCACAAATTTCCCAAGTATAGATTCACAAATTTCCCAAGCATAGATTCACAAATTTTCCAAGTATAGATCCACCAATTTCCCAAGTATAGATTCACAAATTTTCCAAGTATAGATCCACCAATTTCCCAAGTATAGATCCACCAATTTCCCAAGTATAGATTCACAAATTTTCCAAGTATAGATTCACAAATTTTCCAAGTATAGATTCACAAATTTCCCAAATATAGATTCACAAATTTTCCAAGTATAGATTCACAAATTTTCCAAGTATAGATTCACAAATTTCCCAAATATAGATTCACAAATTTTGCAAGTATAGATTCACAAATTTCCCAAGTATAGATTCACAAATTTCCGAAGTATAGATCCACAAATTTCCCAAGTATAGATTGACAAATTTCCCAAGTATAGATTCACAAATTTTCCAAGTATAGATTCACAAATTTCCCAAGTATAGATTCACAAATTTTCCAAGTATAGATTCACAAATTTTCCAAGTATAGATTCACAAATTTTCCAAGTATAGATTCACAAATTTTCCAAGTATAGATTCACAAATTTCTCAAGTATAGATTCACAAATTTCCCAAGTAAAGATCCACCAATTTCCCAAGTAGAGATTCACAAATTTCCCAAGTATAGATTCACAAATTTCCCAAGCATAGATTCACAAATTTTCCTAGTATAGATCCACCAATTTCCCAAGTATAGATTCACAAATTTTCCAAGTATAGATCCACAAATTTCCCAAGTATAGATCCACCAATTTCCCAAGTATAGATTCAGAAATTTCCAAGTATAGATTCACAAATTTTCCAAGTATAGATTCACAAATTTCCCAAATATTGATTCACAAATTTTCCAAGTATAGATTCACAAATTTTCCAAGTATAGATTCACAAATTTCCCAAATATAGATTCACAAATTTTGCAAGTATAGATTCACAAATTTCCCAAGTAAAGATTCACAAATTTCCGAAGTATAGATCCACAAATTTCCAAAGTATAGATTGACAAATTTCCCAAGTATAGATTCACAAATTTTCCAAGTATAGATTCACAAATTTCCCAAGTATAGATTCACAAATTTTCCATGTATAGATTCACAAATTTTCCAAGTATAGATTCACTAATTTCCCAAGTAGAGATTCACAAATTTCCCATGTATAGATTCACAAATTTCCCAAGTATAGATTAACAAATTTCCCAAGTATAGATCCACCAATTTCCCAAGTATAGATTCACAAATTTTCCAAGTATAGATTCACAAATTTCCCAAATATAGATTCACAAATTTTCAAAGTATAGATTCACAAATTTCCCAAGTATAGATTCACAAATTTCCGAAGTATAGATTCACAAATTTCCCAAGTATAGATCCACAAATTTCCCAAGTATAGATTGACAAATTTCCCAAGTATAGATTCACAAATGTTCAAAGTATAGATTCACAAATTTTCCAAGTATAGATTCACAAATTTTCCAAGTATAGATTCACAAATTTCTCAAGTATAGATTCACAAATTTCCCAAGTAAAGATCCACCAATTTCCCAAGTAGAGATTCACAAATTTCCCAAGTATAGATTCACAAATTTCCCAAGCATAGATTCACAAATTTTCCTAGTATAGATCCACCAATTTCCCAAGTATAGATTCACAAATTTTCCAAGTATAGATCCACAAATTTCCCAAGTATAGATCCACCAATTTCCCAAGTATAGATTCAGAAATTTCCAAGTATAGATTCACAAATTTTCCAAGTATAGATTCACAAATTTCCCAAATATTGATTCACAAATTTTCCAAGTATAGATTCACAAATTTTCCAAGTATAGATTCACAAATTTCCCAAATATAGATTCACAAATTTTGCAAGTATAGATTCACAAATTTCCCAAGTAAAGATTCACAAATTTCCGAAGTATAGATCCACAAATTTCCAAAGTATAGATTGACAAATTTCCCAAGTATAGATTCACAAATTTTCCAAGTATAGATTCACAAATTTCCCAAGTATAGATTCACAAATTTTCCATGTATAGATTCACAAATTTTCCAAGTATAGATTCACTAATTTCCCAAGTAGAGATTCACAAATTTCCCATGTATAGATTCACAAATTTCCCAAGTATAGATTAACAAATTTCCCAAGTATAGATCCACCAATTTCCCAAGTATAGATTCACAAATTTTCCAAGTATAGATTCACAAATTTCCCAAATATAGATTCACAAATTTTCAAAGTATAGATTCACAAATTTCCCAAGTATAGATTCACAAATTTCCGAAGTATAGATTCACAAATTTCCCAAGTATAGATCCACAAATTTCCCAAGTATAGATTGACAAATTTCCCAAGTATAGATTCACAAATGTTCCAAGTATAGATTCACAAATTTCCCAAGTATAGATTGACAAATTTCCCAAGTATAGATTCACAAATTTTCCAAGTATAGATTCACAAATTTTCCAAGTATAGATTCACAAATTTTCCAAGTATAGATTCACAAATTTCCCAAGTATAGATTCACAAATTTCCCAAGTATAGATCCACCAATTTCCCAAGTATAGATCCACCAATTTTCCAAGTATAGATTCACATATTTCCCAAGTATAGATTCACAAATTTCCCAAGTATAGATTCACAAATTTCCGAAGTATAGATTCACAAATTTCCCAAATATAGATTCACAAATTTTCCAAGTATAGTTTCACAAATTTCCCAAGTAAAGATTCACAGATTTCCGAATAATAGATTCACAAATTTCCCAAGTATAGATCCACAAATTTCCCAAGTATAGATCCACAAATTTCCCAAGTATAGATTCACAAATTTTCCAAGTATAGATTCACAAATTTTTCAAGTATAGATTCACAAATTTTCCAAGTATAGATTCACAAATTTTCCAAGTATAGATTCACAAATTTCCCAAGTATAGATTCACAAATTTCCCAAGTATAGATTCAAAAATTTCCCAAGTATAGATTCACAAATTTTCCAAGTATAGATTCACAAATTTTCCTAGTATAGATTCACAAATTTTCCAAGTATAGATTCACAAATTTTTCAAGTATAGATTCACAAATTTTCCAAATATAGATTCACAAATTTCCAAGTATAGATCCACCAATTTCCCAAGTATATCCACCAATTTCCCAAGTATAGATTCACAAATTTTCCAAGTATAGATTCACAAATTTTCCAAGTATAGATTCACAAATTTTCCAAGTATAGATTCACAAATTTTCCAAGTATAGATTCACAAATTTTCCAAGTATAGATTCACAAATTTCCCAAGTATAGATTCACAAATTTCCCAAGTATAGATTCACAAATTTTCCAAGTATAGATTCACAAATTTCCCAAGTATAGATTCACAAATTTCCGAAGTATAGATTCACAAATTTTCCAAGTATGGATTCACAAATTTTCCAAGTATAGATTCACAAATTTCCCAAGCATAGATTCACAAATTTTCCAAGTATAGATCCACCAATTTCCCAAGTATAGATTCACAAATTTTCCAAGTATAGTTTCAAAAATTTCCCAAATATAGATACACAAATTTTCCAAGTATAGATTCACAAATTTCCCTAGTATAGATTCACAAATTTCCGAAGTATAGATTCACAAATTTCCCAAGTATAGATCCACAAATTTCCCAAGTATAGATTGACAAATTTCCCAAGTATAGATTCACAAATGTTCCAAGTATAGATTCACAAATTTCCCAAGTATAGATTCACAAATTTTCCAAATATAGATTCACAAATTTTTCAAGTATAGATTCACAAATTTTCCAAGTATAGATTCACAAATTTTCCAAGTATAGATTCACAAATTTCCCAAGTATAGATTCACAAATTTCCCAAGCATAGATTCACCAATTTTCCAAGTATAGATCCACCAATTTCCCAAGTATAGATTCACAAATTTTCCAAGTATAGATCCACCAATTTCCCAAGTATAGATCCACCAATTTCCCAAGTATAGATTCAGAAATTTTCCAAGTATAGATTCACAAATTTCCCAAGTATAGATTCACAAATTTCCCAAATATAGATTCACAAATTTTCCAAGTATAGATTCACAAATTTTCCAAGTATAGATTCACAAATTTCCCAAATATAGATTCACAAATTTTGCAAGTATAGATTCACAAATTTCCCAAGTATAGATTCACAAATTTCCGAAGTATAGATTCACAAATTTTCCAAGTATAGATTCACAAATTTTCCAAGTATAGATTCACAAATTTCCGAAGTATAGATCCACAAATTTCCCAAGTATAGATTGACAAATTTCCCAAGTATAGATTCACAAATTTTCCAAGTATAGATTCACAAATTTTCCAAGTATAGATTCACAAATTTTCCAAGTAAAGATTCACAAATTTCCCAAGTATAGATTCACAAATTTCCCAAGTATAGATCCACCAATTTCTCAAGTATAGATCCACCAATTTCCCAAGTATAGATTCACATATTTCCCAAGTATAGATTCACAAATTTCCCAAGTATAGATTCACAAATTTCCGAAGTATAGATTCACAAATTTTCCAAGTATAGATTCACAAATTTTCCAAGTATAGATTCACAAATTTCCCAAGCATAGATTCACAAATTTTCCAAGTATAGATTCACTAATTTCCCAAGTAGAGATTCACAAATTTCCCACGTATAGATTCACAAATTTCCCAAGTATAGATTCACAAATTTCCCAAGTATAGATCCACCAATTTCCCAAGTATAGATTCACAAATTTTCCAAGTATAGATTCACAAATGTTCCAAGTATAGATTCACAAATTTCCCAAGTATAGATTCACAAATTTTCCAAGTATAGATTCACAAATTTCCCAAGCATAGATTCACAAATTTTCCAAGTATAGATTCACAAATTTCCCAAGTAGAGATTCAAAAATTTCCCAAGTATAGATTCACAAATTTCCGAAGTATAGATTCACAAATTTCCCAAGTATAGATCCACAAATTTCCCAAGTATAGATTGACAAATTTCCCAAGTATAGATTCACAAATGTTCCAAGTATAGATTCACAAATTTCCCAAGTATAGATTCACAAATTTTCCAAGTATAGATTCACAAATTTTCCAAGTATAGATTCACAAATTTCCCAAGCATAGATTCACAAATTTTCCAAGTATAAATTCACAAATTTCCCAAGTAGAGATTCACAAATTTCCCACGTATAGATTCACAAATTTTCCAAGTATAGATTCACAAATTTCCCAAATATAGATTCACAAATTTTCCAAGTATAGATTCACAAATTTCCCAAGTAAAGATTCACAGATTTCCGAAGTATAGATTCACAAATTTCCCAAGTATAGATCCACAAATTTCCCAAGTATAGATTCACAAATTTTCCAAGTATAGATTCACAAATTTTTCAAGTATAGATTCACAAATTTTCCAAGTATAGATTCACAAATGTTCCAAGTATAGATTCACAAATTTCCCACGTATAGATTCACAAATTTCCCAAGTATAGATCCACCAATTTCCCAAGTATAGATTCACAAATTTTCCAAGTATAGATTCACAAATTTCCCAAATATAGATTCACAAATTTTCCAAGTATAGATTCACAAATTTCCCAAGTATAGATTCACAAATTTCCGAAGTATAGATTCACAAATTTCCCAAGTATAGATCCACAAATTTCCCAAGTATAGATTGACAAATTTCCCAAGTATAGATTCACAAATGTTCCAAGTATAGATTCACAAATTTCCCAAGTATAGATTCACAAATTTTCCAAGTATAGACTCACAAATTTTTCAAGTAAAGATTCACAAATTTTCCAAGTATAGATTCACAAATTTTCCAAGTATAGATTCACAAATTTCCCAAGTATAGATTCACAAATTTCCCAAGTATAGATCCACCAATTTCCCAAGTATAGATTCACATATTTCCCAAGTATAGATTCACAAATTTCCCAAGTATAGATTCACAAATTTCCGAAGTATAGATTCACAAATTTTCCAAGTATAGATTCACAAATTTTCCAAGTATAGATTCACAAATTTCCCAAGCATAGATTCACAAATTTTCCAAGTATAGATTCACAAATTTCCCAAGTAGAGATTCACAAATTTCCCACGTATAGATTCACAAATTTTCCAAGTATAGATTCACAAATTTCCCAAATATAGATTCACAAATTTTCCAAGTATAGATTCACAAATTTTCCAAGTATAGATTCACAAATTTCCGAAGTATAGATTCACAAATTTCCCAAGTATAGATCCACAAATTTCCCAAGTATAGATTGACAAATTTCCCAAGTATAGATTCACAAATGTTCCAAGTATAGATTCACAAATTTCCCAAGTATAGATTCACAAATTTCCCAAGTATAGATTCACAAATTTTCCAAGTATAGATTCACAAATTTCCCAAGCATAGATTCACAAATTTTCCAAGTATAAATTCACAAATTTCCCAAGTAGAGATTCACAAATTTCCCACGTATAGATTCACAAATTTTCCAAGTATAGATTCACAAATTTCCCAAATATAGATTCACAAATTTTCCAAGTATAGATTCACAAATTTTCCAAGTATAGATTCACAAATTTCCGAAGTATAGATTCACAAATTTCCCAAGTATAGATCCACAAATTTCCCAAGTATAGATTGACAAATTTCCCAAGTATAGATTCACAAATGTTCCAAGTATAGATTCACAAATTTCCCAAGCATAGATTCACAAATTTTCCAAGTATAGATTCACAAATTTCCCAAGTAGAGATTCACAAATTTCCCAAGTATAGATTCACCAATTTCCCAAGTATAGATCCACCAATTTCCCAAGTATAGATTCAGAAATTTTCCAAGTATAGATTCACAAATTTCCCAAGTATAGATCCACCAATTTCCCAAGTATAGATTCACAAATTTTCCAAGTATAGATCCACCAATTTCCCAAATATAGATCCACCAATTTCCCAAGTATAGATTCAGAAATTTTCCAAGTATAGATTCAAAAATTTTCCAAGTATAGATTCACAAATTTCCCAAATATAGATTCACAAATTTTCCAAGTATAGATTCACAAATTTTCCAAGTATAGATTCACAAATTTCCCAAATATAGATTCACAAATTTTGCAAGTATAGATTCACAAATTTCCCAAGTATAGATTCACAAATTTCCGAAGTATAGATCCACAAATTTCCCAAGTATAGATTGACAAATTTCCCAAGTATAGATTCACAAATTTTCCAAGTATAGATTCACAAATTTCCCAAGTATAGATTCACAAATTTTCCAAGTATAGATTCACAAATTTTCCAAGTATAGATTCACAAATTTTCCAAGTATAGATTCACAAATTTCTCAAGTATAGATTCACAAATTTCCCAAGTAAAGATCCACCAATTTCCCAAGTAGAGATTCACAAATTTCCCAAGTATAGATTCACAAATTTCCCAAGCATAGATTCACAAATTTTCCAAGTATAGATCCACCAATTTCCCAAGTATAGATTCACAAATTTTCCAAGTATAGATCCACCAATTTCCCAAGTATAGATCCACCAATTTCCCAAGTATAGATTCAAAAATTTTCCAAGTATAGATTCACAAATTTCCCAAATATAGATTCACAAATTTTCCAAGTATAGATTCACAAATTTTCCAAGTATAGATTCACAAATTTCCCAAGCATAGATTCACAAATTTTCCAAGTATAGATTCACAAATTTCCCAAGTATAGATTCACAAATTTTCCAAGTATAGATTCACAAATTTCCCAAATATAGATTCACAAATTTTGCAAGTATAGATTCACAAATTTCCCAAGTATAGATTCACAAATTTCCGAAGTATAGATCCACAAATTTCCCAAGTATAGATTGACAACTTTCCCAAGTATAGATTCACAAATTTTCCAAGTATAGATTCACAAATTTCCCAAGTATAGATTCACAAATTTTCCAAGTATAGATTCACAAATTTTCCAAGTATAGATTCACAAATTTTCCAAGTATAGATTCACAAATTTTCCAAGTATAGATTCACAAATTTCTCAAGCATAGATTCATAAATTTTCCAAGTATAGATTCACAAATTTCCCAAGTAGAGATTCACAAATTTCCCAAGTATAGATTCACAAATTTTCCAAGCATAGATTCACAAATTTTCCAAGTATAGATCCACCAATTTCCCAAGTATAGATTCACAAATTTTCCAAGTATAGATCCACCAATTTCCCAAGTATAGATCCACCAATTTCCCAAGTATAGATTCACAAATTTTCCAAGTATAGATTCACAAATTTTCCAAGTATAGATTCACAAATTTCCCAAATATAGATTCACAAATTTTCCAAGTATAGATTCACAAATTTTCCAAGTATAGATTCACAAATTTCCCAAATATAGATTCACAAATTTTGCAAGTATAGATTCACAAATTTCCCAAGTATAGATTCACAAATTTCCGAAGTATAGATCCACAAATTTCCCAAGTATAGATTGACAAATTTCCCAAGTATAGATTCACAAATTTTCCAAGTATAGATTCACAAATTTCCCAAGTATAGATTCACAAATTTTCCAAGTATAGATTCACAAATTTTCCAAGTATAGATTCACAAATTTTCCAAGTATAGATTCACAAATTTTCCAAGTATAGATTCACAAATTTCTCAAGTATAGATTCACAAATTTCCCAAGTAAAGATCCACCAATTTCCCAAGTAGAGATTCACAAATTTCCCAAGTATAGATTCACAAATTTCCCAAGCATAGATTCACAAATTTTCCTAGTATAGATCCACCAATTTCCCAAGTATAGATTCACAAATTTTCCAAGTATAGATCCACAAATTTCCCAAGTATAGATCCACCAATTTCCCAAGTATAGATTCAGAAATTTCCAAGTATAGATTCACAAATTTTCCAAGTATAGATTCACAAATTTCCCAAATATAGATTCACAAATTTTCCAAGTATAGATTCACAAATTTTCCAAGTATAGATTCACAAATTTCCCAAATATAGATTCACAAATTTTGCAAGTATAGATTCACAAATTTCCCAAGTAAAGATTCACAAATTTCCGAAGTATAGATCCACAAATTTCCAAAGTATAGATTGACAAATTTCCCAAGTATAGATTCACAAATTTTCCAAGTATAGATTCACAAATTTCCCAAGTATAGATTCACAAATTTTCCATGTATAGATTCACAAATTTTCCAAGTATAGATTCACTAATTTCCCAAGTAGAGATTCACAAATTTCCCATGTATAGATTCACAAATTTCCCAAGTATAGATTAACAAATTTCCCAAGTATAGATCCACCAATTTCCCAAGTATAGATTCACAAATTTTCCAAGTATAGATTCACAAATTTCCCAAATATAGATTCACAAATTTTCCAAGTATAGATTCACAAATTTCCCAAGTATAGATTCACAAATTTCCGAAGTATAGATTCACAAATTTCCCAAGTATAGATCCACAAATTTCCCAAGTATAGATTGACAAATTTCCCAAGTATAGATTCACAAATGTTCCAAGTATAGATTCACAAATTTCCCAAGTATAGATTGACAAATTTCCCAAGTATAGATTCACAAATTTTCCAAGTATAGATTCACAAATTTTCCAAGTATAGATTCACAAATTTTCCAAGTATAGATTCACAAATTTCCCAAGTATAGATTCACAAATTTCCCAAGTATAGATCCACCAATTTCCCAAGTATAGATCCACCAATTTTCCAAGTATAGATTCACATATTTCCCAAGTATAGATTCACAAATTTCCCAAGTATAGATTCACAAATTTCCCAAATATAGATTCACAAATTTTCCAAGTATAGTTTCACAAATTTCCCAAGTAAAGATTCACAGATTTCCGAATAATAGATTCACAAATTTCCCAAGTATAGATCCACAAATTTCCCAAGTATAGATCCACAAATTTCCCAAGTATAGATTCACAAATTTTCCAAGTATAGATTCACAAATTTTTCAAGTATAGATTCACAAATTTTCCAAGTATAGATTCACAAATTTTCCAAGTATAGATTCACAAATTTCCCAAGTATAGATTCACAAATTTCCCAAGTATAGATTCACAAATTTCCCAAGTATAGATTCACAAATTTTCCAAGTATAGATTCACAAATTTTCCTAGTATAGATTCACAAATTTTCCAAGTATAGATTCACAAATTTTTCAAGTATAGATTCACAAATTTTCCAAATATAGATTCACAAATTTCCAAGTATAGATCCACCAATTTCCCAAGTATATCCACCAATTTCCCAAGTATAGATTCACAAATTTTCCAAGTATAGATTCACAAATTTTCCAAGTATAGATTCACAAATTTTCCAAGTATAGATTCACAAATTTTCCAAGTATAGATTCACAAATTTTCCAAGTATAGATTCACAAATTTCCCAAGTATAGATTCACAAATTTCCCAAGTATAGATTCACAAATTTTCCAAGTATAGATTCACAAATTTCCCAAGTATAGATTCACAAATTTCCGAAGTATAGATTCACAAATTTTCCAAGTATGGATTCACAAATTTTCCAAGTATAGATTCACAAATTTCCCAAGCATAGATTCACAAATTTTCCAAGTATAGATCCACCAATTTCCCAAGTATAGATTCACAAATTTTCCAAGTATAGTTTCAAAAATTTCCCAAATATAGATACACAAATTTTCCAAGTATAGATTCACAAATTTCCCTAGTATAGATTCACAAATTTCCGAAGTATAGATTCACAAATTTCCCAAGTATAGATCCACAAATTTCCCAAGTATAGATTGACAAATTTCCCAAGTATAGATTCACAAATGTTCCAAGTATAGATTCACAAATTTCCCAAGTATAGATTCACAAATTTTCCAAATATAGATTCACAAATTTTTCAAGTATAGATTCACAAATTTTCCAAGTATAGATTCACAAATTTCCCAAGTATAGATTCACAAATTTCCCAAGCATAGATTCACCAATTTTCCAAGTATAGATCCACCAATTTCCCAAGTATAGATTCACAAATTTTCCAAGTATAGATCCACCAATTTCCCAAGTATAGATCCACCAATTTCCCAAGTATAGATTCAGAAATTTTCCAAGTATAGATTCACAAATTTCCCAAGTATAGATTCACAAATTTCCCAAATATAGATTCACAAATTTTCCAAGTATAGATTCACAAATTTTCCAAGTATAGATTCACAAATTTCCCAAATATAGATTCACAAATTTTGCAAGTATAGATTCACAAATTTCCCAAGTATAGATTCACAAATTTCCGAAGTATAGATTCACAAATTTTCCAAGTATAGATTCACAAATTTTCCAAGTATAGATTCACAAATTTCCGAAGTATAGATCCACAAATTTCCCAAGTATAGATTGACAAATTTCCCAAGTATAGATTCACAAATTTTCCAAGTATAGATTCACAAATTTTCCAAGTATAGATTCACAAATTTTCCAAGTATAGATTCACAAATTTCCCAAGTATAGATTCACAAATTTCCCAAGTATAGATCCACCAATTTCTCAAGTATAGATCCACCAATTTCCCAAGTATAGATTCACATATTTCCCAAGTATAGATTCACAAATTTCCCAAGTATAGATTCACAAATTTCCGAAGTATAGATTCACAAATTTTCCAAGTATAGATTCACAAATTTTCCAAGTATAGATTCACAAATTTCCCAAGCATAGATTCACAAATTTTCCAAGTATAGATTCACTAATTTCCCAAGTAGAGATTCACAAATTTCCCACGTATAGATTCACAAATTTCTCAAGTATAGATTCACAAATTTCCCAAGTATAGATCCACCAATTTCCCAAGTATAGATTCACAAATTTTCCAAGTATAGATTCACAAATGTTCCAAGTATAGATTCACAAATTTCCCAAGTATAGATTCACAAATTTTCCAAGTATAGATTCACAAATTTCCCAAGCATAGATTCACAAATTTTCCAAGTATAGATTCACAAATTTCCCAAGTAGAGATTCAAAAATTTCCCAAGTATAGATTCACAAATTTCCCAAGCATAGATTCACAAATTTTCCAAGTATAGATCCACCAATTTCCCAAGTATAGATTCACAAATTTTCCAAGTATAGATCCACCAATTTCCCAAGTATAGATTCACAAATTTTCCAAGTATAGATCCACCAATTTCCCAAGTATAGATCCACCAATTTCCCAAGTATAGATTCAGAAATTTTCCAAGTATAGATTCACAAATTTTCCAAGTATAGATTCACAAATTTCCCAAATATAGATTCACAAATTTTCCAAGTATAGATTCACAAATTTTCCAAGTATAGATTCACAAATTTCCCAAATATAGATTCACAAATTTTGCAAGTATAGATTCACAAATTTCCCAAGTATAGATTCACAAATTTCCGAAGTATAGATCCACAAATTTCCCAAGTATAGATTGACAAATTTCCCAAGTATAGATTCACAAATTTTCAAAGTATAGATTCACAAATTTCCCAAGTATAGATTCACAAATTTTCCAAGTATAGATTCACAAATTTTCCAAGTATAGATTCACAAATTTTCCAAGTATAGATTCACAAATTTTCCAAGTATAGATTCACAAATTTCTCAAGTATAGATTCACAAATTTCCCAAGTAAAGATCCACCAATTTCCCAAGTAGAGATTCACAAATTTCCCAAGTATAGATTCACAAATTTCCCAAGCATAGATTCACAAATTTTCCTAGTATAGATCCACCAATTTCCCAAGTATAGATTCACAAATTTTCCAAGTATAGATCCACAAATTTCCCAAGTATAGATCCACCAATTTCCCAAGTATAGATTCAGAAATTTCCAAGTATAGATTCACAAATTTTCCAAGTATAGATTCACAAATTTCCCAAATATAGATTCACAAATTTTCCAAGTATAGATTCACAAATTTACCAAGTATAGATTCACAAATTTCCCAAATATAGATTCACAAATTTTGCAAGTATAGATTCACAAATTTCCCAAGTAAAGATTCACAAATTTCCGAAGTATAGATCCACAAATTTCCAAAGTATAGATTGACAAATTTCCCAAGTATAGATTCACAAATTTTCCAAGTATAGATTCACAAATTTCCCAAGTATAGATTCACAAATTTTCCATGTATAGATTCACAAATTTTCCAAGTATAGATTCACTAATTTCCCAAGTAGAGATTCACAAATTTCCCATGTATAGATTCACAAATTTCCCAAGTATAGATTAACAAATTTCCCAAGTATAGATCCACCAATTTCCCAAGTATAGATTCACAAATTTTCCAAGTATAGATTCACAAATTTCCCAAATATAGATTCACAAATTTTCCAACTATAGATTCACAAATTTCCCAAGTATAGATTCACAAATTTCCGAAGTATAGATTCACAAATTTCCCAAGTATAGATCCACAAATTTCCCAAGTATAGATTGACAAATTTCCCAAGTATAGATTCACAAATGTTCCAAGTATAGATTCACAAATTTCCCAAGTATAGATTGACAAATTTCCCAAGTATAGATTCACAAATTTTCCAAGTATAGATTCACAAATTTTCCAAGTATAGATTCACAAATTTTCCAAGTATAGATTCACAAATTTCCCAAGTATAGATTCACAAATTTCCCAAGTATAGATCCACCAATTTCCCAAGTATAGATCCACCAATTTTCCAAGTATAGATTCACATATTTCCCAAGTATAGATTCACAAATTTCCCAAGTATAGATTCACAAATTTCCGAAGTATAGATTCACAAATTTCCCAAATATAGATTCACAAATTTTCCAAGTATAGTTTCACAAATTTCCCAAGTAAAGATTCACAGATTTCCGAATAATAGATTCACAAATTTCCCAAGTATAGATCCACAAATTTCCCAAGTATAGATCCACAAATTTCCCAAGTATAGATTCACAAATTTTCCAAGTATAGATTCACAAATTTTTCAAGTATAGATTCACAAATTTTCCAAGTATAGATTCACAAATTTTCCAAGTATAGATTCACAAATTTCCCAAGTATAGATTCACAAATTTCCCAAGTATAGATTCACAAATTTCCCAAGTATAGATTCACAAATTTTCCAAGTATAGATTCACAAATTTTCCTAGTATAGATTCACAAATTTTCCAAGTATAGATTCACAAATTTTTCAAGTATAGATTCACAAATTTTCCAAATATAGATTCACAAATTTCCAAGTATAGATCCACCAATTTCCCAAGTATATCCACCAATTTCCCAAGTATAGATTCACAAATTTTCCAAGTATAGATTCACAAATTTTCCAAGTATAGATTCACAAATTTTCCAAGTATAGATTCACAAATTTTCCAAGTATAGATTCACAAATTTTCCAAGTATAGATTCACAAATTTCCCAAGTATAGATTCACAAATTTCCCAAGTATAGATTCACAAATTTTCCAAGTATAGATTCACAAATTTCCCAAGTATAGATTCACAAATTTCCGAAGTATAGATTCACAAATTTTCCATTTATGGATTCACAAATTTTCCAAGTATAGATTCACAAATTTCCCAAGCATAGATTCACAAATTTTCCAAGTATAGATCCACCAATTTCCCAAGTATAGATTCACAAATTTTCCAAGTATAGTTTCAAAAATTTCCCAAATATAGATACACAAATTTTCCAAGTATAGATTCACAAATTTCCCTAGTATAGATTCACAAATTTCCGAAGTATAGATTCACAAATTTCCCAAGTATAGATCCACAAATTTCCCAAGTATAGATTGACAAATTTCCCAAGTATAGATTCACAAATGTTCCAAGTATAGATTCACAAATTTCCCAAGTATAGATTCACAAATTTTCCAAATATAGATTCACAAATTTTTCAAGTATAGATTCACAAATTTTCCAAGTATAGATTCACAAATTTTCCAAGTATAGATTCACAAATTTCCCAAGTATAGATTCACAAATTTCCCAAGCATAGATTCACCAATTTTCCAAGTATAGATCCACCAATTTCCCAAGTATAGATTCACAAATTTTCCAAGTATAGATCCACCAATTTCCCAAGTATAGATCCACCAATTTCCCAAGTATAGATTCAGAAATTTTCCAAGTATAGATTCACAAATTTCCCAAGTATAGATTCACAAATTTCCCAAATATAGATTCACAAATTTTCCAAGTATAGATTCACAAATTTTCCAAGTATAGATTCACAAATTTCCCAAATATAGATTCACAAATTTTGCAAGTATAGATTCACAAATTTCCCAAGTATAGATTCACAAATTTCCGAAGTATAGATTCACAAATTTTCCAAGTATAGATTCACAAATTTTCCAAGTATAGATTCACAAATTTCCGAAGTATAGATCCACAAATTTCCCAAGTATAGATTGACAAATTTCCCAAGTATAGATTCACAAATTTTCCAAGTATAGATTCACAAATTTTCCAAGTATAGATTCACAAATTTTCCAAGTATAGATTCACAAATTTCCCAAGTATAGATTCACAAATTTCCCAAGTATAGATCCACCAATTTCTCAAGTATAGATCCACCAATTTCCCAAGTATAGATTCACATATTTCCCAAGTATAGATTCACAAATTTCCCAAGTATAGATTCACAAATTTCCGAAGTATAGATTCACAAATTTTCCAAGTATAGATTCACAAATTTTCCAAGTATAGATTCACAAATTTCCCAAGCATAGATTCACAAATTTTCCAAGTATAGATTCACTAATTTCCCAAGTAGAGATTCACAAATTTCCCACGTATAGATTCACAAATTTCCCAAGTATAGATTCACAAATTTCCCAAGTATAGATCCACCAATTTCCCAAGTATAGATTCACAAATTTTCCAAGTATAGATTCACAAATGTTCCAAGTATAGATTCACAAATTTCCCAAGTATAGATTCACAAATTTTCCAAGTATAGATTCACAAATTTCCCAAGCATAGATTCACAAATTTTCCAAGTATAGATTCACAAATTTCCCAAGTAGAGATTCAAAAATTTCCCAAGTATAGATTCACAAATTTCCCAAGCATAGATTCACAAATTTTCCAAGTATAGATCCACCAATTTCCCAAGTATAGATTCACAAATTTTCCAAGTATAGATCCACCAATTTCCCAAGTATAGATCCACCAATTTCCCAAGTATAGATTCAGAAATTTTCCAAGTATAGATTCACAAATTTTCCAAGTATAGATTCACAAATTTTCCAAGTATAGATTCACAAATTTCCCAAATATAGATTCACAAATTTTGCAAGTATAGATTCACAAATTTCCCAAGTATAGATTCACAAATTTCCGAAGTATAGATTCACAAATTTTCCAAGTATAGATTCACAAATTTTCCAAGTATAGATTCACAAATTTCCGAAGTATAGATCCACAAATTTCCCAAGTATAGATTCACAAATTTCCCAAGCATAGTTTCACAAATTTTCCAAGTATAGATCCATCAATTTCCCAAGTATAGATTCACAAATTTTCCAAGTATAGATCCACCAATTTCCCAAGTATAGATCCACCAATTTCCCAAGTATAGATTCAGAAATTTTCCAAGTATAGATTCACAAATTTTCCAAGTATAGATTCACAAATTTCCCAAATATAGATTCACAAATTTTCCAAGTATAGATTCACAAATTTTCCAAGTATAAATTCACAAATTTCCCAAATATAGATTCACAAATTTTGCAAGTATAGATTCACAAATTTCCCAAGTATAGATTCACAAATTTCCGAAGTATAGATCCACAAATTTCCCAAGTATAGATTGTCAAATTTCCCAAGTATAGATTCACAAATTTTCCAAGTATAGATTCACAAATTTCCCAAGTATAGATTCACTAATTTTCCAAGTATAGATTCACAAATTTTCCAAGTATAGATTCACAAATTTTCCAAGTATAGATTCACAAATTTTCCAAGTATAGATTCACAAATTTCTCAAGTATAGATTCACAAATTTCCCAAATATAGATTCACAAATTTTCCAAGTATAGATTCACAAATTTCCCAAGTATAGATTCACAAATTTCCCAAGTATAGATCCACCAATTTCCCAAGTATAGATTCACAAATTTTCCAAGTATAGATTCACAAATGTTCCAAGTATAGATTCACAAATTTCCCAAGTATAGATTCACAAATTTTCCAAGTATAGATTCACAAATTTCCCAAGCATAGATTCACAAATTTTCCAAGTATAGATTCACAAATTTCCCAAGTAGAGATTCAAAAATTTCCCAAGTATAGATTCACAAATTTCCCAAGCATAGATTCACAAATTTTCCAAGTATAGATCCACCAATTTCCCAAGTATAGATTCACAAATTTTCCAAGTATAGATCCACCAATTTCCCAAGTATAGATCCACCAATTTCCCAAGTATAGATTCAGAAATTTTCCAAGTATAGATTCACAAATTTTCCAAGTATAGATTCACAAATTTTCCAAGTATAGATTCACAAATTTCCCAAATATAGATTCACAAATTTTGCAAGTATAGATTCACAAATTTCCCAAGTATAGATTCACAAATTTCCGAAGTATAGATTCACAAATTTTCCAAGTATAGATTCACAAATTTTCCAAGTATAGATTCACAAATTTCCGAAGTATAGATCCACAAATTTCCCAAGTATAGATTCACAAATTTCCCAAGCATAGTTTCACAAATTTTCCAAGTATAGATCCATCAATTTCCCAAGTATAGATTCACAAATTTTCCAAGTATAGATCCACCAATTTCCCAAGTATAGATCCACCAATTTCCCAAGTATAGATTCAGAAATTTTCCAAGTATAGATTCACAAATTTTCCAAGTATAGATTCACAAATTTCCCAAATATAGATTCACAAATTTTCCAAGTATAGATTCACAAATTTTCCAAGTATAAATTCACAAATTTCCCAAATATAGATTCACAAATTTTGCAAGTATAGATTCACAAATTTCCCAAGTATAGATTCACAAATTTCCGAAGTATAGATCCACAAATTTCCCAAGTATAGATTGTCAAATTTCCCAAGTATAGATTCACAAATTTTCCAAGTATAGATTCACAAATTTCCCAAGTATAGATTCACTAATTTTCCAAGTATAGATTCACAAATTTTCCAAGTATAGATTCACAAATTTTCCAAGTATAGATTCACAAATTTTCCAAGTATAGATTCACAAATTTCTCAAGTATAGATTCACAAATTTCCCAAATATAGATTCACAAATTTTCCAAGTATAGATTCACAAATTTCCCAAGTATAGATTCACAAATTTCCGAAGTATAGATTCACAAATTTCCCAAGTATAGATCCACAAATTTCCCAAGTATAGATTGACAAATTTCCCAAGTATAGATTCACAAATGTTCCAAGTATAGATTCACAAATTTCCCACGTATAGATTCACAAATTTCCGAAGTAATGATTCACAAATTTCCCAAGTATAGATTCACAAATTTCCCAAGTATAGATTCAAAAATTTCCCAAGTATAGATTCACAAATGTTCCAAGTATAGATTCACAAATTTCCCAAGTATAGATTCACAAATTTTCCAAGTATAGATTCACAAATTTTTCAAGTATAGATTCACAAATTTTCCAAGTATAGATTCACAAATTTTCCAAGTATAGATTCACAAATTTCCCAAGTATAGATTCACAAATTTCCCAAGTATAGATCCACCAATTTCCCAAGTATACATTCACATATTTCCCAAGTATAGATTCACAAATTTTCCAAGTATAGATTCACAAATTTCCGAAGTATAGATTCACAAATTTCCCAAGTATAGATCCACAAATTTCCCAAGTATAGATTGACAAATTTCCCAAGTATAGATTCACAAATGTTCCAAGTAAAGATTCACAAATTTCCCAAGTATAGATTCACAAATTTTCCAAGTATAGATTCACAAATTTTCCAAGTATAGATTCACAAATTTCTCAAGTATAGATTCACAAATTTCCCAAATATAGATTCACAAATTTTCCAAGTATAGATTCACAAATTTCCCAAGTATAGATTCACAAATTTCCGAAGTATAGATTCACAAATTTCCCAAGTATAGATCCACAAATTTCCCAAGTATAGATTGACAAATTTCCCAAGTATAGATTCACAAATGTTCCAAGTATAGATTCACAAATTTCCCACGTATTGATTCACAAATTTCCGAAGTAATGATTCACAAATTTCCCAAGTATAGATTCACAAATTTCCCAAGTATAGATTCAAAAATTTCCCAAGTATAGATTCACAAATTTTCCAAGTATAGATTCACAAATTTCCCAAGTATAGATTCACAAATTTCCCAAGTATAGATCCACCAATTTCCCAAGTATACATTCACATATTTCCCAAGTATAGATTCACAAATTTCCGAAGTATAGATTCACAAATTTCCCAAGTATAGATCCACAAATTTCCCAAGTATAGATTGACAAATTTCCCAAGTATAGATTCACAAATGTTCCAAGTATAGATTCACAAATTTCCCAAGTATAGATTCACAAATTTTCCAAGTATAGATTCACAAATTTCCCAAGCATAGATTCACAAATTTTCCAAGTATAGATTCACAAATTTCCCAAGTAGAGATTCACAAATTTCCCAAGTATAGATTCACAAATTTCCCAAGCATAGTTTCACAAATTTTCCAAGTATAGATCCACCAATTTCCCAAGTATAGATTCACAAATTTTCCAAGTATAGATCCACCAATTTCCCAAGTATAGATCCACCAATTTCCCAAGTATAGATTCAGAAATTTTCCAAGTATAGATTCACAAATTTTCCAAGTATAGATTCACAAATTTCCAAAATATAGATTCACAAATTTTCCAAGTATAGATTCACAAATTTTCCAAGTATAAATTCACAAATTTCCCAAATATAGATTCACAAATTTTGCAAGTATAGATTCACAAATTTCCCAAGTATAGATTCACAAATTTCCGAAGTATAGATCCACAAATTTCCCAAGTATAGATTGACAAATTTCCCAAGTATAGATTCACAAATTTTCCAAGTATAGATTCACAAATTTCCCAAGTATAGATTCACAAATTTTCCAAGTATAGATTCACAAATTTTCCAAGTATAGATTCACAAATTTTCCAAGTATAGATTCACAAATTTTCCAAGTATAGATTCACAAATTTCTCAAGTATAGATTCACAAATTTCCCAAATATAGATTCACAAATTTTCCAAGTATAGATTCACAAATTTCCCAAGTATAGATTCACAAATTTCCGAAGTATAGATTCACAAATTTCCCAAGTATAGATCCACAAATTTCCCAAGTATAGATTGACAAATTTCCCAAGTATAGATTCACAAATGTTCCAAGTATAGATTCACAAATTTCCCACGTATAGATTCACAAATTTCCGAAATATAGATTCACAAATTTCCGAAGTATAGATTCACAAATTTCCCAAGTATAGATCCACAAATTTCCCAAGTATAGATTGACAAATTTCCCAAGTATAGATTCACAAATGTTCCAAGTATAGATTCACAAATTTCCCAAGTATAGATTCACAAATTTTCCAAGTATAGACTCACAAATTTTTCAAGTATAGATTCACAAATTTTCCAAGTATAGATTCACAAATTTTCCAAGTATAGATTCACAAATTTCCCAAGTATAGATTCACAAATTTCCCAAGTATAGATCCACCAATTTCCCAAGTATAGATTCACATATTTCCCAAGTATAGATTCACAAATTTCCCAAGTATAGATTCACAAATTTCCGAAGTATAGATTCACAAATTTTCCAAGTATAGATTCACAAATTTTCCAAGTATAGATTCACAAATTTCCCAAGCATAGATTCACAAATTTTCCAAGTATAGATTCACAAATTTCCCAAGTAGAGATTCACAAATTTCCCACGTATAGATTCACAAATTTTCCAAGTATAGATTCACAAATTTCCCAAATATAGATTCACAAATTTTCCAAGTATAGATTCACAAATTTTCCAAGTATAGATTCACAAATTTCCAAAGTATAGATTCACAAATTTCCTAAGTATAGATCCACAAATTTCCCAAGTATAGATTGACAAATTTCCCAAGTATAGATTCACAAATGTTCCAAGTATAGATTCACAAATTTCCCAAGTATAGATTCACAAATTTTCCAAGTATAGATTCACAAATTTCCCAAGCATAGATTCACAAATTTTCCAAGTATAGATTGACAAATTTCCCAAGTATAGATTCACAAATGTTCCAAGTATAGATTCACAAATTTCCCAAGTATAGATTCACAAATTTTCCAAGTATAGATTCACAAATTTCCCAAGCATAGATTCACAAATTTTCCAAGTATAAATTCACAAATTTCCCAAGTAGAGATTCACAAATTTCCCACGTATAGATTCACAAATTTTCCAAGTATAGATTCACAAATTTCCCAAATATAGATTCACAAATTTTCCAAGTATAGATTCACAAATTTCCCAAGTATAGATTCACAAATTTCCGAAGTATAGATCCACAAATTTCCCAAGTATAGATTGACAAATTTCCCAAGTATAGATTCACAAATTTTCCAAGTATAGATTCACAAATTTTCCAAGTATAGATTCACAAATTTTCCAAGTATAGATTCACAAATTTCCCAAGCATAGATTCACAAATTTTCCAAGTATAGATTCACAAATTTCCCAAGTAGAGATTCACAAATTTCCCACGTATAGATTCACAAATTTTCCAAGTATAGATTCACAAATTTCCCAAATATAGATTCACAAATTTTCCAAGTATAGATTCACAAATTTTCCAAGTATAGATTCACAAATTTCCAAAGTATAGATTCACAAATTTCCTAAGTATAGATCCACAAATTTCCCAAGTATAGATTGACAAATTTCCCAAGTATAGATTCACAAATGTTCCAAGTATAGATTCACAAATTTCCCAAGTATAGATTCACAAATTTCCGAAGTATAGATCCACAAATTTCCCAAGTATAGATTGACAAATTTCCCAAGTATAGATTCACAAATTTTCCAAGTATAGATTCACAAATTTCCCAAGTATAGATTCACTAATTTTCCAAGTATAGATTCACAAATTTTCCAAGTATAGATTCACAAATTTTCCAAGTATAGATTCACAAATTTTCCAAGTATAGATTCACAAATTTCTCAAGTATAGATTCACAAATTTCCCAAATATAGATTCACAAATTTTCCAAGTATAGATTCACAAATTTCCCAAGTATAGATTCACAAATTTTCCAAGTATAGATTCACAAATTTCCCAAGTATAGATTCACTAATTTTCCAAGTATAGATTCACAAATTTTCCAAGTATAGATTCACAAATTTTCCAAGTATAGATTCACAAATTTTCCAAGTATAGATTCACAAATTTCTCAAGTATAGATTCACAAATTTCCCAAATATAGATTCACAAATTTTCCAAGTATAGATTCACAAATTTCCCAAGTATAGATTCACAAATTTCCGAAGTATAGATTCACAAATTTCCCAAGTATAGATCCACAAATTTCCCAAGTATAGATTGACAAATTTCCCAAGTATAGATTCACAAATGTTCCAAGTATAGATTCACAAATTTCCCACGTATAGATTCACAAATTTCCGAAGTATAGATTCACAAATTTCCCAAGTATAGATTCACAAATTTCCCAAGTATAGATTCAAAAATTTCCCAAGTATAGATTCACAAATTTTCCAAGTATAGATTCACAAATTTTCCAAGTATAGATTCACAAATTTCCCAAGTATAGATTCACAAATTTCCCAAGTATAGATCCACCAATTTCCCAAGTATACATTCACATATTTCCCAAGTATAGATTCACAAATTTTCCAAGTATAGATTCACAAATTTCCGAAGTATAGATTCACAAATTTCCCAAGTATAGATCCACAAATTTCCCAAGTATAGATTGACAAATTTCCCAAGTATAGATTCACAAATGTTCCAAGTATAGATTCACAAATTTCCCAAGTATAGATTCACAAATTTTCCAAGTATAGATTCACAAATTTCCCAAGCATAGATTCACAAATTTTCCAAGTATAGATTCACAAATTTCCCAAGTAGAGATTCACAAATTTCCCAAGTATAGATTCACAAATTTCCCAAGCATAGTTTCACAAATTTTCCAAGTATAGATCCACCAATTTCCCAAGTATAGATTCACAAATTTTCCAAGTATAGATCCACCAATTTCCCAAGTATAGATCCACCAATTTCCCAAGTATAGATTCAGAAATTTTCCAAGTATAGATTCACAAATTTTCCAAGTATAGATTCACAAATTTCCCAAATATAGATTCACAAATTTTCCAAGTATAGATTCACAAATTTTCCAAGTATAAATTCACAAATTTCCCAAATATAGATTCACAAATTTTGCAAGTATAGATTCACAAATTTCCCAAGTATAGATTCACAAATTTCCGAAGTATAGATCCACAAATTTCCCAAGTATAGATTGACAAATTTCCCAAGTATAGATTCACAAATTTTCCAAGTATAGATTCACAAATTTCCCAAGTATAGATTCACAAATTTTCCAAGTATAGATTCACAAATTTTACAAGTATAGATTCACAAATTTTCCAAGTATAGATTCACAAATTTTCCAAGTATAGATTCACAAATTTCTCAAGTATAGATTCACAAATTTCCCAAATATAGATTCACAAATTTTCCAAGTATAGATTCACAAATTTCCCAAGTATAGATCCACAAATTTCCCAAGTATAGATTGACAAATTTCCCAAGTATAGATTCACAAATGTTCCAAGTATAGATTCACAAATTTCCCACGTATAGATTCACAAATTTCCGAAGTATAGATTCACAAATTTCCCAAGTATAGATCCACAAATTTCCCAAGTATAGATTGACAAATTTTCCAAGTATAGATTCACAAATTTTTCAAGTATAGATTCACAAATTTTCCAAGTATAGATTCACAAATTTTCCAAGTATAGATTCACAAATTTCCCAAGTATAGATTCACAAATTTCCCAAGTATAGATCCACCAATTTCCCAAGTATACATTCACATATTTCCCAAGTATAGATTCACAAATTTTCCAAGTATAGATTCACAAATTTCCGAAGTATAGATTCACAAATTTCCCAAGTATAGATCCACAAATTTCCCAAGTATAGATTGACAAATTTCCCAAGTATAGATTCACAAATGTTCCAAGTATAGATTCACAAATTTCCCAAGTATAGATTCACAAATTTTCCAAGTATAGATTCACAAATTTCCCAAGCATAGATCCACCAATTTCCCAAGTATAGATTCACAAATTTTCCAAGTATAGATCCACCAATTTCCCAAGTATAGATTCACAAATTTCCCAAGCATAGTTTCACAAATTTTCCAAGTATAGATCCACCAATTTCCCAAGTATAGATTCACAAATTTTCCAAGTATAGATCCACCAATTTCCCAAGTATAGATCCACCAATTTCCCAAGTATAGATTCAGAAATTTTCCAAGTATAGATTCACAAATTTTCCAAGTATAGATTCACAAATTTCCCAAATATAGATTCACAAATTTTCCAAGTATAGATTCACAAATTTTCCAAGTATAAATTCACAAATTTCCCAAATATAGATTCACAAATTTTGCAAGTATAGATTCACAAATTTCCCAAGTATAGATTCACAAATTTCCGAAGTATAGATCCACAAATTTCCCAAGTATAGATTGACAAATTTCCCAAGTATAGATTCACAAATTTTCCAAGTATAGATTCACAAATTTCCCAAGTATAGATTCACAAATTTTCCAAGTATAGATTCACAAATTTTACAAGTATAGATTCACAAATTTTCCAAGTATAGATTCACAAATTTTCCAAGTATAGATTCACAAATTTCTCAAGTATAGATTCACAAATTTCCCAAATATAGATTCACAAATTTTCCAAGTATAGATTCACAAATTTCCCAAGTATAGATCCACAAATTTCCCAAGTATAGATTGACAAATTTCCCAAGTATAGATTCACAAATGTTCCAAGTATAGATTCACAAATTTCCCACGTATAGATTCACAAATTTCCGAAGTATAGATTCACAAATTTCCCAAGTATAGATCCACAAATTTCCCAAGTATAGATTGACAAATTTTCCAAGTATAGATTCACAAATTTTTCAAGTATAGATTCACAAATTTTCCAAGTATAGATTCACAAATTTTCCAAGTATAGATTCACAAATTTCCCAAGTATAGATTCACAAATTTCCCAAGTATAGATCCACCAATTTCCCAAGTATACATTCACATATTTCCCAAGTATAGATTCACAAATTTTCCAAGTATAGATTCACAAATTTCCGAAGTATAGATTCACAAATTTCCCAAGTATAGATCCACAAATTTCCCAAGTATAGATTGACAAATTTCCCAAGTATAGATTCACAAATGTTCCAAGTATAGATTCACAAATTTCCCAAGTATAGATTCACAAATTTTCCAAGTATAGATTCACAAATTTCCCAAGCATAGATTCACAAATTTTCCAAGTATAGATTCACAAATTTCCCAAGTAGAGATTCACAAATTTCCCAAGTATAGATTCACAAATTTCCCAAGCATAGTTTCACAAATTTTCCAAGTATAGATCCACCAATTTCCCAAGTATAGATTCACAAATTTTCCAAGTATAGATCCACCAATTTCCCAAGTATAGATCCACCAATTTCCCAAGTATAGATTCACAAATTTTCCAAGTATAGATTCACAAATTTTCCAAGTATAGATTCACAAATTTCCCAAATATAGATTCACAAATTTTCCAAGTATAGATTCACAAATTTTCCAAGTATAAATTCACAAATTTCCCAAATATAGATTCACAAATTTTGCAAGTATAGATTCACAAATTTCCCAAGTATAGATTCACAAATTTCCGAAGTATAGATCCACAAATTTCCCAAGTATAGATTGAAAAATTTCCCAAGTATAGATTCACAAATTTTCCAAGTATAGATTCACAAATTTCCCAAGTATAGATTCACAAATTTTCCAAGTATAGATTCACAAATTTTCCAAGTATAGATTCACAAATTTTCCAAGTATAGATTCACAAATTTTCCAAGTATAGATTCACAAATTTCTCAAGTATAGATTCACAAATTTCCCAAATATAGATTCACAAATTTTCCAAGTATAGATTCACAAATTTCCCAAGTATAGATTCACAAATTTCCGAAGTATAGATTCACAAATTTCCCAAGTATAGATCCACAAATTTCCCAAGTATAGATTGACAAATTTCCCAAGTATAGATTCACAAATGTTCCAAGTATAGATTCACAAATTTCCCACGTATAGATTCACAAATTTCCGAAGTATAGATTCACAAATTTCCCAAGTATAGATCCACAAATTTCCCAAGTATAGATTGACAAATTTCCCAAGTATAGATTCACAAATGTTCCAAGTATAGATTCACAAATTTCCCACGTATAGATTCACAAATTTCCCAAGTATAGATCCACCAATTTCCCAAGTATAGATTCACAAATTTTCCAAGTATAGATTCACAAATTTCCCAAATATAGATTCACAAATTTTCCAAGTATAGATTCACAAATTTCCCAAGTATAGATTCACAAATTTCCGAAGTATAGATTCACAAATTTCCCAAGTATAGATCCACAAATTTCCCAAGTATAGATTGACAAATTTCCCAAGTATAGATTCACAAATGTTCCAAGTATAGATTCACAAATTTCCCAAGTATAGATTCACAAATTTTCCAAGTATAGACTCACAAATTTTTCAAGTATAGATTCACAAATTTTCCAAGTATAGATTCACAAATTTTCCAAGTATAGATTCACAAATTTCCCAAGTATAGATTCACAAATTTCCCAAGTATAGATTCACAAATGTTCCAAGTATAGATTCACAAATTTCCCAAGTATAGATTCACAAATTTTCCAAGTATAGACTCACAAATTTTTCAAGTATAGATTCACAAATTTTCCAAGTATAGATTCACAAATTTCTCAAGTATAGATTCACAAATTTCCCAAATATAGATTCACAAATTTTCCAAGTATAGATTCACAAATTTCCCAAGTATAGATTCACAAATTTCCGAAGTATAGATTCACAAATTTCCCAAGTATAGATCCACAAATTTCCCAAGTATAGATTGACAAATTTCCCAAGTATAGATTCACAAATGTTCCAAGTATAGATTCACAAATTTCCCACGTATAGATTCACAAATTTCCGAAGTATAGATTCACAAATTTCCCAAGTATAGATCCACAAATTTCCCAAGTATAGATTGACAAATTTCCCAAGTATAGATTCACAAATGTTCCAAGTATAGATTCACAAATTTCCCACGTATAGATTCACAAATTTCCCAAGTATAGATCCACCAATTTCCCAAGTATAGATTCACAAATTTTCCAAGTATAGATTCACAAATTTCCCAAATATAGATTCACAAATTTTCCAAGTATAGATTCACAAATTTCCCAAGTATAGATTCACAAATTTCCGAAGTATAGATTCACAAATTTCCCAAGTATAGATCCACAAATTTCCCAAGTATAGATTGACAAATTTCCCAAGTATAGATTCACAAATGTTCCAAGTATAGATTCACAAATTTCCCAAGTATAGATTCACAAATTTTCCAAGTATAGACTCACAAATTTTTCAAGTATAGATTCACAAATTTTCCAAGTATAGATTCACAAATTTTCCAAGTATAGATTCACAAATTTCCCAAGTATAGATTCACAAATTTCCCAAGTATAGATTCACAAATGTTCCAAGTATAGATTCACAAATTTCCCAAGTATAGATTCACAAATTTTCCAAGTATAGACTCACAAATTTTTCAAGTATAGATTCACAAATTTTCCAAGTATAGATTCACAAATTTTCCAAGTATAGATTCACAAATTTCCCAAGTATAGATCCACAAATTTCCCAAGTATAGATTGACAAATTTCCCAAGTATAGATTCACAAATGTTCCAAGTATAGATTCACAAATTTCCCAAGTATAGATCCACCAATTTCCCAAGTATAGATCCACCAATTTCCCAAGTATAGATTCACAAATTTTCCAAGTATAGATTCACAAATTTTCCAAGTATAGATTCACAAATTTCCCAAATATAGATTCACAAATTTTCCAAGTATAGATTCACAAATTTTCCAAGTATAAATTCACAAATTTCCCAAATATAGATTCACAAATTTTGCAAGTATAGATTCACAAATTTCCCAAGTATAGATTCACAAATTTCCGAAGTATAGATCCACAAATTTCCCAAGTATAGATTGAAAAATTTCCCAAGTATAGATTCACAAATTTTCCAAGTATAGATTCACAAATTTCCCAAGTATAGATTCACAAATTTTCCAAGTATAGATTCACAAATTTTCCAAGTATAGATTCACAAATTTTCCAAGTATAGATTCACAAATTTTCCAAGTATAGATTCACAAATTTCTCAAGTATAGATTCACAAATTTCCCAAATATAGATTCACAAATTTTCCAAGTATAGATTCACAAATTTCCCAAGTATAGATTCACAAATTTCCGAAGTATAGATTCACAAATTTCCCAAGTATAGATCCACAAATTTCCCAAGTATAGATTGACAAATTTCCCAAGTATAGATTCACAAATGTTCCAAGTATAGATTCACATATTTCCCACGTATAGATTCACAAATTTCCGAAGTATAGATTCACAAATTTCCCAAGTATAGATCCACAAATTTCCCAAGTATAGATTGACAAATTTCCCAAGTATAGATTCACAAATGTTCCAAGTATAGATTCACAAATTTCCCACGTATAGATTCACAAATTTCCCAAGTATAGATCCACCAATTTCCCAAGTATAGATTCACAAATTTTCCAAGTATAGATTCACAAATTTCCCAAATATAGATTCACAAATTTTCCAAGTATAGATTCACAAATTTCCCAAGTATAGATTCACAAATTTCCGAAGTATAGATTCACAAATTTCCCAAGTATAGATCCACAAATTTCCCAAGTATAGATTGACAAATTTCCCAAGTATAGATTCACAAATGTTCCAAGTATAGATTCACAAATTTCCCAAGTATAGATTCACAAATTTTCCAAGTATAGACTCACAAATTTTTCAAGTATAGATTCACAAATTTTCCAAGTATAGATTCACAAATTTTCCAAGTATAGATTCACAAATTTCCCAAGTATAGATTCACAAATTTCCCAAGTATAGATTCACAAATGTTCCAAGTATAGATTCACAAATTTCCCAAGTATAGATTCACAAATTTTCCAAGTATAGACTCACAAATTTTTCAAGTATAGATTCACAAATTTTCCAAGTATAGATTCACAAATTTCTCAAGTATAGATTCACAAATTTCCCAAATATAGATTCACAAATTTTCCAAGTATAGATTCACAAATTTCCCAAGTATAGATTCACAAATTTCCGAAGTATAGATTCACAAATTTCCCAAGTATAGATCCACAAATTTCCCAAGTATAGATTGACAAATTTCCCAAGTATAGATTCACAAATGTTCCAAGTATAGATTCACAAATTTCCCACGTATAGATTCACAAATTTCCGAAGTATAGATTCACAAATTTCCCAAGTATAGATCCACAAATTTCCCAAGTATAGATTGACAAATTTCCCAAGTATAGATTCACAAATGTTCCAAGTATAGATTCACAAATTTCCCACGTATAGATTCACAAATTTCCCAAGTATAGATCCACCAATTTCCCAAGTATAGATTCACAAATTTTCCAAGTATAGACTCACAAATTTTCCAAGTATAGATTCACAAATTTTCCAAGTATAAATTCACAAATTTCCCAAATATAGATTCACAAATTTTGCAAGTATAGATTCACAAATTTCCCAAGTATAGATTCACAAATTTCCGAAGTATAGATCCACAAATTTCCCAAGTATAGATTGAAAAATTTCCCAAGTATAGATTCACAAATTTTCCAAGTATAGATTCACAAATTTCCCAAGTATAGATTCACAAATTTTCCAAGTATAGATTCACAAATTTTCCAAGTATAGATTCACAAATTTTCCAAGTATAGATTCACAAATTTTCCAAGTATAGATTCACAAATTTCTCAAGTATAGATTCACAAATTTCCCAAATATAGATTCACAAATTTTCCAAGTATAGATTCACAAATTTCCCAAGTATAGATTCACAAATTTCCGAAGTATAGATTCACAAATTTCCCAAGTATAGATCCACAAATTTCCCAAGTATAGATTGACAAATTTCCCAAGTATAGATTCACAAATGTTCCAAGTATAGATTCACAAATTTCCCACGTATAGATTCACAAATTTCCGAAGTATAGATTCACAAATTTCCCAAGTATAGATCCACAAATTTCCCAAGTATAGATTGACAAATTTCCCAAGTATAGATTCACAAATGTTCCAAGTATAGATTCACAAATTTCCCACGTATAGATTCACAAATTTCCCAAGTATAGATCCACCAATTTCCCAAGTATAGATTCACAAATTTTCCAAGTATAGATTCACAAATTTCCCAAATATAGATTCACAAATTTTCCAAGTATAGATTCACAAATTTCCCAAGTATAGATTCACAAATTTCCGAAGTATAGATTCACAAATTTCCCAAGTATAGATCCACAAATTTCCCAAGTATAGATTGACAAATTTCCCAAGTATAGATTCACAAATGTTCCAAGTATAGATTCACAAATTTCCCAAGTATAGATTCACAAATTTTCCAAGTATAGACTCACAAATTTTTCAAGTATAGATTCACAAATTTTCCAAGTATAGATTCACAAATTTTCCAAGTATAGATTCACAAATTTCCCAAGTATAGATTCACAAATTTCCCAAGTATAGATTCACAAATGTTCCAAGTATAGATTCACAAATTTCCCAAGTATAGATTCACAAATTTTCCAAGTATAGACTCACAAATTTTTCAAGTATAGATTCACAAATTTTCCAAGTATAGATTCACAAATTTCTCAAGTATAGATTCACAAATTTCCCAAATATAGATTCACAAATTTTCCAAGTATAGATTCACAAATTTCCCAAGTATAGATTCACAAATTTCCGAAGTATAGATTCACAAATTTCCCAAGTATAGATCCACAAATTTCCCAAGTATAGATTGACAAATTTCCCAAGTATAGATTCACAAATGTTCCAAGTATAGATTCACAAATTTCCCACGTATAGATTCACAAATTTCCGAAGTATAGATTCACAAATTTCCCAAGTATAGATCCACAAATTTCCCAAGTATAGATTGACAAATTTCCCAAGTATAGATTCACAAATGTTCCAAGTATAGATTCACAAATTTCCCACGTATAGATTCACAAATTTCCCAAGTATAGATCCACCAATTTCCCAAGTATAGATTCACAAATTTTCCAAGTATAGATTCACAAATTTCCCAAATATAGATTCACAAATTTTCCAAGTATAGATTCACAAATTTCCCAAGTATAGATTCACAAATTTCCGAAGTATAGATTCACAAATTTCCCAAGTATAGATCCACAAATTTCCCAAGTATAGATTGACAAATTTCCCAAGTATAGATTCACAAATGTTCCAAGTATAGATTCACAAATTTCCCAAGTATAGATTCACAAATTTTCCAAGTATAGACTCACAAATTTTTCAAGTATAGATTCACAAATTTTCCAAGTATAGATTCACAAATTTTCCAAGTATAGATTCACAAATTTCCCAAGTATAGATTCACAAATTTCCCAAGTATAGATTCACAAATGTTCCAAGTATAGATTCACAAATTTCCCAAGTATAGATTCACAAATTTTCCAAGTATAGACTCACAAATTTTTCAAGTATAGATTCACAAATTTTCCAAGTATAGATTCACAAATTTTCCAAGTATAGATTCACAAATTTCCCAAGTATAGATCCACAAATTTCCCAAGTATAGATTGACAAATTTCCCAAGTATAGATTCACAAATGTTCCAAGTATAGATTCACAAATTTCCCAAGTATAGATTCACAAATTTTCCAAGTATAGATTCACAAATTTCCCAAGCATAGATTCACAAATTTTCCAAGTATAGATTCACAAATTTCCCAAGTAGAGATTCACAAATTTCCCAAGTATAGATTCACAAATTTCCCAAGCATAGTTTCACAAATTTTCCAAGTATAGATCCACCAATTTCCCAAGTATAGATTCACAAATTTTCCAAGTATAGATCCACCAATTTCCCAAGTATAGATCCACCAATTTCCCAAGTATAGATTCACAAATTTTCCAAGTATAGATTCACAAATTTCCCAAATATAGATTCACAAATTTTCCAAGTATAGATTCACAAATTTTCCAAGTATAAATTCACAAATTTCCCAAATATAGATTCACAAATTTTGCAAGTATAGATTCACAAATTTCCCAAGTATAGATTCACAAATTTCCGAAGTATAGATCCACAAATTTCCCAAGTATAGATTGACAAATTTCCCAAGTATAGATTCACAAATTTTCCAAGTATAGATTCACAAATTTCCCAAGTATAGATTCACAAATTTTCCAAGTATAGATTCACAAATTTTCCAAGTATAGATTCACAAATTTTCCAAGTATAGATTCACAAATTTTCCAAGTATAGATTCACAAATTTCTCAAGTATAGATTCACAAATTTCCCAAATATAGATTCACAAATTTTCCAAGTATAGATTCACAAATTTCCCAAGTATAGATTCACAAATTTCCGAAGTATAGATTCACAAATTTCCCAAGTATAGATCCACAAATTTCCCAAGTATAGATTGACAAATTTCCCAAGTATAGATTCACAAATGTTCCAAGTATAGATTCACAAATTTCCCACGTATAGATTCACAAATTTCCGAAGTATAGATTCACAAATTTCCCAAGTATAGATCCACAAATTTCCCAAGTATAGATTGACAAATTTCCCAAGTATAGATTCACAAATGTTCCAAGTATAGATTCACAAATTTCCCACGTATAGATTCACAAATTTCCCAAGTGTAGATCCACCAATTTCCCAAGTATAGATTCACAAATTTTCCAAGTATAGATTCACAAATTTCCCAAATATAGATTCACAAATTTTCCAAGTATAGATTCACAAATTTCCCAAGTATAGATTCACAAATTTCCGAAGTATAGATTCACAAATTTCCCAAGTATAGATCCACAAATTTCCCAAGTATAGATTGACAAATTTCCCAAGTATAGATTCACAAATGTTCCAAGTATAGATTCACAAATTTCCCAAGTATAGATTCACAAATTTTCCAAGTATAGACTCACAAATTTTTCAAGTATAGATTCACAAATTTTCCAAGTATAGATTCACAAATTTTCCAAGTATAGATTCACAAATTTCCCAAGTATAGATTCACAAATTTCCCAAGTATAGATCCACCAATTTCCCAAGTATAGATTCACATATTTCCCAAGTATAGATTCACAAATTTCCCAAGTATAGATTCACAAATTTCCGAAGTATAGATCCACCAATTTCCCAAGTATAGATTCACAAATTTTCCAAGTATAGATTCACAAATTTCCCAAATATAGATTCACAAATTTTCCAAGTATAGATTCACAAATTTCCCAAGTATAGATTCACAAATTTCCGAAGTATAGATTCACAAATTTCCCAAGTATAGATCCACAAATTTCCCAAGTATAGATTGACAAATTTCCCAAGTATAGATTCACAAATGTTCCAAGTATAGATTCACAAATTTCCCAAATATAGATTCACAAATTTTCCAAGTATAGATTCACAAATTTCCCAAGTATAGATTCACAAATTTCCGAAGTATAGATTCACAAATTTCCCAAGTATAGATCCACAAATTTCCCAAGTATAGATTGACAAATTTCCCAAGTATAGATTCACAAATGTTCCAAGTATAGATTCACAAATTTCCCAAGTATAGATTCACAAATTTTCCAAGTATAGACTCACAAATTTTTCAAGTATAGATTCACAAATTTTCCAAGTATAGATTCACAAATTTTCCAAGTATAGATTCACAAATTTCCCAAGTATAGATTCAGAAATTTCCCAAGTATAGATCCACCAATTTCCCAAGTATAGATTCACATATTTCCCAAGTATAGATTCACAAATTTCCCAAGTATAGATTCACAAATTTCCGAAGTATAGATTCACAAATTTCCCAAGTATAGATCCACAAATTTCCCAAGTATAAATTGACAAATTTCCCAAGTATAGATTCACAAATGTTCCAAGTATAGATTCACAAATTTCCCACGTATAGATTCACAAATTTCCGAAGTATAGATTCACAAATTTCCCAAGTATAGATCCACAAATTTCCCAAGTATAGATTGACAAATTTCCCAAGTATAGATTCACAAATGTTCCAAGTATAGATTCACAAATTTCCCACGTATAGATTCACAAATTTCCCAAGTATAGATCCACCAATTTCCCAAGTATAGATTCACAAATTTTCCAAGTATAGATTCACAAATTTCCCAAATATAGATTCACAAATTTTCCAAGTATAGATTCACAAATTTCCCAAGTATAGATTCACAAATTTCCGAAGTATAGATTCACAAATTTCCCAAGTATAGATCCACAAATTTCCCAAGTATAGATTGACAAATTTCCCAAGTATAGATTCACAAATGTTCCAAGTATAGATTCACAAATTTCCCAAGTATAGATTCACAAATTTTCCAAGTAAAGACTCACAAATTTTTCAAGTATAGATTCACAAATTTTCCAAGTATAGATTCACAAATTTTCCAAGTATAGATTCACAAATTTCCCAAGTATAGATTCACAAATTTCCCAAGTATAGATCCACCAATTTCCCAAGTATAGATTCACATATTTCCCAAGTATAGATTCACAAATTTCCCAAGTATAGATTCACAAATTTCCGAAGTATAGATTCACAAATTTTCCAAGTATAGATTCACAAATTTTCCAAGTATAGATTCACAAATTTCCCAAGCATAGATTCACAAATTTTCCAAGTATAGATTCACAAATTTCCCAAGTAGAGATTCACAAATTTCCCACGTATAGATTCACAAATTTTCCAAGTATAGATTCACAAATTTCCCAAATATAGATTCACAAATTTTCCAAGTATAGATTCACAAATTTTCCAAGTATAGATTCACAAATTTCCGAAGTATAGATTCACAAATTTCCCAAGTATAGATCCACAAATTTCCCAAGTATAGATTGACAAATTTCCCAAGTATAGATTCACAAATGTTCCAAGTATAGATTCACAAATTTCCCAAGTATAGATTCACAAATTTTCCAAGTATAGATTCACAAATTTCCCAAGCATAGATTCACAAATTTCCCAAGTATAGATTCACAAATTTTCCAAGTATAGAATCACAAATTTTTCAAGTATAGATTCACAAATTTTCCAAGTATAGATTCACAAATTTTCCAAGTATAGATTCACAAATTTCCCAAGTATAGATTCACAAATTTCCCAAGTATAGATCCACCAATTTCCCAAGTATAGATTCACATATTTCCCAAGTATAGATTCACAAATTTCCCAAGTATAGATTCACAAATTTCCGAAGTATAGATTCACAAATTTCCCAAGTATAGATCCACAAATTTCCCAAGTATAAATTGACAAATTTCCCAAGTATAGATTCACAAATGTTCCAAGTATAGATTCACAAATTTCCCACGTATAGATTCACAAATTTCCGAAGTATAGATTCACAAATTTCCCAAGTATAGATCCACAAATTTCCCAAGTATAGATTGACAAATTTCCCAAGTATAGATTCACAAATGTTCCAAGTATAGATTCACAAATTTCCCACGTATAGATTCACAAATTTCCCAAGTATAGATCCACCAATTTCCCAAGTATAGATTCACAAATTTTCCAAGTATAGATTCACAAATTTCCCAAATATAGATTCACAAATTTTCCAAGTATAGATTCACAAATTTCCCAAGTATAGATTCACAAATTTCCGAAGTATAGATTCACAAATTTCCCAAGTATAGATCCACAAATTTCCCAAGTATAGATTGACAAATTTCCCAAGTATAGATTCACAAATGTTCCAAGTATAGATTCACAAATTTCCCAAGTATAGATTCACAAATTTTCCAAGTATAGACTCACAAATTTTTCAAGTATAGATTCACAAATTTTCCAAGTATAGATTCACAAATTTTCCAAGTATAGATTCACAAATTTCCCAAGTATAGATTCACAAATTTCCCAAGTATAGATCCACCAATTTCCCAAGTATAGATTCACATATTTCCCAAGTATAGATTCACAAATTTCCCAAGTATAGATTCACAAATTTCCGAAGTATAGATTCACAAATTTTCCAAGTATAGATTCACAAATTTTCCAAGTATAGATTCACAAATTTCCCAAGCATAGATTCACAAATTTTCCAAGTATAGATTCACAAATTTCCCAAGTAGAGATTCACAAATTTCCCACGTATAGATTCACAAATTTTCCAAGTATAGATTCACAAATTTCCCAAATATAGATTCACAAATTTTCCAAGTATAGATTCACAAATTTTCCAAGTATAGATTCACAAATTTCCGAAGTATAGATTCACAAATTTCCCAAGTATAGATCCACAAATTTCCCAAGTATAGATTGACAAATTTCCCAAGTATAGATTCACAAATGTTCCAAGTATAGATTCACAAATTTCCCAAGTATAGATTCACAAATTTTCCAAGTATAGATTCACAAATTTCCCAAGCATAGATTCACAAATTTTCCAAGTATAAATTCACAAATTTCCCAAGTAGAGATTCACAAATTTCCCACGTATAGATTCACAAATTTTCCAAGTATAGATTCACAAATTTCCCAAATATAGATTCACATATTTTCCAAGTATAGATTCACAAATTTTCCAAGTATAGATTCACAAATTTCCGAAGTATAGATTCACAAATTTCCCAAGTATAGATCCACAAATTTCCCAAGTATAGATTGACAAATTTCCCAAGTATAGATTCACAAATGTTCCAAGTATAGATTCACAAATTTCCCAAGCATAGATTCACAAATTTTCCAAGTATAGATTCACAAATTTCCCAAGTAGAGATTCACAAATTTCCCAAGTATAGATTCACAAATTTTCCATGTATAGATTCACAAATTTTCCAAGTATAGATTCACAAATTTTCCAAGTATAGATTCACAAATTTCTCAAGTATAGATTCACAAATTTCCCAAGTAAAGATCCACCAATTTCCCAAGTAGAGATTCACAAATTTCCCAAGCATAGATTCACAAATTTTCCAAGTATAGATCCACCAATTTCCCAAGTATAGATTCACAAATTTTCCAAGTATAGATCCACCAATTTCCCAAGTATAGATCCACCAATTTCCCAAGTATAGATTCAGAAATTTTCCAAGTATAGATTCACAAATTTTCCAAGTATAGATTCACAAATTTCCCAAATATAGATTCACAAATTTTCCAAGTATAGATTCACAAATTTTCCAAGTATAAATTCCCAAATTTCCCAAATATAGATTCACAAATTTTGCAAGTATAGATTCACAAATTTCCCAAGTATAGATTCACAAATTTCCGAAGTATAGATCCACAAATTTCCCAAGTATAGATTGACAAATTTCCCAAGTATAGATTCACAAATTTTCCAAGTATAGATTCACAAATTTCCCAAGTATAGATTCACAAATTTTCCAAGTATAGATTCACAAATTTTCCAAGTATAGATTCACAAATTTCCCAAGTATAGATTGACAAATTTCCCAAGTATAGATTCACAAATTTTCCAAGTATAGATTCACAAATTTCCCAAGTATAGATTCACAAATTTTCCAAGTATAGATTCACAAATTTTCCAAGTATAGATTCACAAATTTTCCAAGTATAGATTCACAAATTTTCCAAGTATAGATTCACAAATTTCTCAAGTATAGATTCACAAATTTCCCAAATATAGATTCACAAATTTTCCAAGTATAGATTCACAAATTTCCCAAGTATAGATTCACAAATTTCCGAAGTATAGATTCACAAATTTCCCAAGTATAGATCCACAAATTTCCCAAGTATAGATTGACAAATTTCCCAAGTATAGATTCACAAATGTTCCAAGTATAGATTCACAAATTTCCCACGTATAGATTCACAAATTTCCGAAGTATAGATTCACAAATTTCCCAAGTATAGATCCACAAATTTCCCAAGTATAGATTGACAAATTTCCCAAGTATAGATTCACAAATGTTCCAAGTATAGATTCACAAATTTCCCACGTATAGATTCACAAATTTCCCAAGTATAGATCCACCAATTTCCCAAGTATAGATTCACAAATTTTCCAAGTATAGATTCACAAATTTCCCAAATATAGATTCACAAATTTTCCAAGTATAGATTCACAAATTTCCCAAGTATAGATTCACAAATTTCCGAAGTATAGATTCACAAATTTCCCAAGTATAGATCCACAAATTTCCCAAGTATAGATTGACAAATTTCCCAAGTATAGATTCACAAATGTTCCAAGTATAGATTCACAAATTTCCCAAGTATAGATTCACAAATTTTCCAAGTATAGACTCACAAATTTTTCAAGTATAGATTCACAAATTTTCCAAGTATAGATTCACAAATTTTCCAAGTATAGATTCACAAATTTCCCAAGTATAGATTCACAAATTTCCCAAGTATAGATCCACCAATTTCCCAAGTATAGATTCACATATTTCCCAAGTATAGATTCACAAATTTCCCAAGTATAGATTCACAAATTTCCGAAGTATAGATTCTCAAATTTTACAAGTATAGATTCACAAATTTTCCAAGTATAGATTCACAAATTTCCCAAGCATAGATTCACAAATTTTCCAAGTATAGATTCACAAATTTCCCAAGTAGAGATTCACAAATTTCCCACGTATAGATTCACAAATTTTCCAAGTATAGATTCACAAATTTCCCAAATATAGATTCACAAATTTTCCAAGTATAGATTCACAAATTTTCCAAGTATAGATTCACAAATTTCCGAAGTATAGATTCACAAATTTCCCAAGTATAGATCCACAAATTTCCCAAGTATAGATTGACAAATTTCCCAAGTATAGATTCACAAATGTTCCAAGTATAGATTCACAAATTTCCCAAGTATAGATTCACAAATTTTCCAAGTATAGATTCACAAATTTCCCAAGCATAGATTCACAAATTTTCCAAGTATAAATTCACAAATTTCCCAAGTAGAGATTCACAAATTTCCCACGTATAGATTCACAAATTTTCCAAGTATAGATTCACAAATTTCCCAAATATAGATTCACAAATTTTCCAAGTATAGATTCACAAATTTTCCAAGTATAGATTCACAAATTTCCGAAGTATAGATTCACAAATTTCCCAAGTATAGATCCACAAATTTCCCAAGTATAGATTGACAAATTTCCCAAGTATAGATTCACAAATGTTCCAAGTATAGATTCACAAATTTCCCAAGCATAGATTCACAAATTTTCCAAGTATAGATTCACAAATTTCCCAAGTAGAGATTCACAAATTTCCCAAGTATAGATTCACAAATTTTCCATGTATAGATTCACAAATTTTCCAAGTATAGATTCACAAATTTTCCAAGTATAGATTCACAAATTTCTCAAGTATAGATTCACAAATTTCCCAAGTAAAGATCCACCAATTTCCCAAGTAGAGATTCACAAATTTCCCAAGTATAGATTCACAAATTTCCCAAGCATAGATTCACAAATTTTCCAAGTATAGATCCACCAATTTCCCAAGTATAGATTCACAAATTTTCCAAGTATAGATCCACCAATTTCCCAAGTATAGATCCACCAATTTCCCAAGTATAGATTCAGAAATTTTCCAAGTATAGATTCACAAATTTCCCAAATATAGATTCACAAATTTTCCAAGTATAGATTCACAAATTTTCCAAGTATAATTCACAAATTTCCCAAGCATAGATTCACAAATTTTCCAAGTATAGATTCACAAATTTCCCAAGTATAGATTCACAAATTTTCCAAGTATAGATTCACAAATTTCCCAAATATAGATTCACAAATTTTGCAAGTATAGATTCACAAATTTCCCAAGTATAGATTCACAAATTTCCGAAGTATAGATCCACAAATTTCCCAAGTATAGATTGACAACTTTCCCAAGTATAGATTCACAAATTTTCCAAGTATAGATTCACAAATTTCCCAAGTATAGATTCACAAATTTTCCAAGTATAGATTCACAAATTTTCCAAGTATAGATTCACAAATTTTCCAAGTAGAGATTCACAAATTTCCCAAGTATAGATTCACAAATTTCCCAAGCATAGATTCACAAATTTTCCAAGTATAGATCCACCAATTTCCCAAGTATAGATTCACAAATTTTCCAAGTATAGATCCACCAATTTCCCAAGTATAGATCCACCAATTTCCCAAGTATAGATTCAGAAATTTTCCAAGTATAGATTCACAAATTTTCCAAGTATAGATTCACAAATTTCCCAAATATAGATTCACAAATTTTCCAAGTATAGATTCACAAATTTTCCAAGTATAGATTCACAAATTTCCCAAATATAGATTCACAAATTTTGCAAGTATAGATTCACAAATTTCCCAAGTATAGATTCACAAATTTCCGAAGTATAGATCCACAGATTTCCCAAGTATAGATTCACAAATTTCCCAAGTAGAGATTCACAAATTTCCCACGTATAGATTCACAAATTTTCCAAGTATAGATTCACAAATTTCCCAAATATAGATTCACAAATTTTCCAAGTATAGATTCACAAATTTTCCAAGTATAGATTCACAAATTTCCGAAGTATAGATTCACAAATTTCCCAAGTATAGATCCACAAATTTCCCAAGTATAGATTGACAAATTTCCCAAGTATAGATTCACAAATGTTCCAAGTATAGATTCACAAATTTCCCAAGCATAGATTCACAAATTTTCCAAGTATAGATTCACAAATTTCCCAAGTAGAGATTCACAAATTTCCCAAGTATAGATTCACAAATTTTCCATGTATAGATTCACAAATTTTCCAAGTATAGATTCACAAATTTTCCAAGTATAGATTCACAAATTTTCCAAGTATAGATTCACAAATTTCTCAAGTATAGATTCACAAATTTCCCAAGTAAAGATCCACCAATTTCCCAAGTAGAGATTCACAAATTTCACAAGTATAGATTCACAAATTTCCCAAGCATAGATTCACAAATTTTCCTAGTATAGATCCACCAATTTCCCAAGTATAGATTCACAAATTTTCCAAGTATAGATCCACAAATTTCCCAAGTATAGATCCACCAATTTCCCAAGTATAGATTCAGAAATTTCCAAGTATAGATTCACAAATTTTCCAAGTATAGATTCACAAATTTCCCAAATATAGATTCACAAATTTTCCAAGTATAGATTCACAAATTTTCCAAGTATAGATTCACAAATTTCCCAAATATAGATTCACAAATTTTGCAAGTATAGATTCACAAATTTCCCAAGTAAAGATTCACAAATTTCCGAAGTATAGTTCCACAAATTTCCAAAGTATAGATTGACAAATTTCCCAAGTATAGATTCACAAATTTTCCAAGTATAGATTCACAAATTTCCCAAGTATAGATTCACAAATTTTCCATGTATAGATTCACAAATTTTCCAAGTATAGATTCACAAATTTTCCAAGTATAGATTCACAAATTTCTCAAGTATAGATTCACAAATTTCCCAAGTAAAGATCCACCAATTTCCCAAGTAGAGATTCACAAATTTCCCAAGTATAGATTCACAAATTTCCCAAGCATAGATTCACAAATTTTCCAAGTATAGATCCACCAATTTCCCAAGTATAGATTCACAAATTTTCCAAGTATAGATCCACCAATTTCCCAAGTATAGATCCACCTATTTCCCAAGTATAGATTCAGAAATTTTCCAAGTATAGATTCACAAATTTCCCAAATATAGATTCACAAATTTTCCAAGTATAGATTCACAAATTTTCCAAGTATAATTCACAAATTTCCCAAGCATAGATTCACAAATTTTCCAAGTATAGATTCACAAATTTCCCAAGTATAGATTCACAAATTTTCCAAGTATAGATTCACAAATTTCCCAAATATAGATTCACAAATTTTGCAAGTATAGATTCACAAATTTCCCAAGTATAGATTCACAAATTTCCGAAGTATAGATCCACAAATTTCCCAAGTATAGATTGACAACTTTCCCAAGTATAGATTCACAAATTTTCCAAGTATAGATTCACAAATTTCCCAAGTATAGATTCACAAATTTTCCAAGTATAGATTCACAAATTTTCCAAGTATAGATTCACAAATTTTCCAAGTATAGATTCACAAATTTTCCAAGTATAGATTCACAAATTTCTCAAGCATAGATTCATAAATTTTCCAAGTATAGATTCACAAATTTCCCAAGTAGAGATTCACAAATTTCCCAAGTATAGATTCACAAATTTCCCAAGCATAGATTCACAAATTTTCCAAGTATAGATCACCAATTTCCCAAGTATAGATTCACAAATTTTCCAAGTATAGATCCACCAATTTCCCAAGTATAGATCCACCAATTTCCCAAGTATAGATTCAGAAATTTTCCAAGTATAGATTCAGAAATTTTCCAAGTATAGATTCACAAATTTCCCAAATATAGATTCACAAATTTTCCAAGTATAGATTCACAAATTTTCCAAGTATAGATTCACAAATTTCCCAAATATAGATTCACAAATTTTGCAAGTATAGATTCACAAATTTCCCAAGTATAGATTCACAAATTTCCGAAGTATAGATCCACAAATTTCCCAAGTATAGATTGACAAATTTCCCAAGTATAGATTCACAAATTTTCCAAGTATAGATTCACAAATTTCCCGAGTATAGATTCACAAATTTTCCAAGTATAGATTCACAAATTTTCCAAGTATAGATTCACAAATTTTCCAAGTATAGATTCACAAATTTTCCAAGTATAGATTCACAAATTTCTCAAGTATAGATTCACAAATTTCCCAAGTAAAGATCCACCAATTTCCCAAGTAGAGATTCACAAATTTCCCAAGTATAGATTCACAAATTTCCCAAGCATAGATTCACAAATTTTCCTAGTATAGATCCACCAATTTCCCAAGTATAGATTCACAAATTTTCCAAGTATAGATCCACCAATTTCCCAAGTATAGATCCACCAATTTCCCAAGTATAGATTCAGAAATTTCCAAGTATAGATTCACAAATTTTCCAAGTATAGATTCACAAATTTCCCAAATATAGATTCAAAAATTTTCCAAGTATAGATTCACAAATTTCCCAAATATAGATTCACAAATTTTGCAAGTATAGATTCACAAATTTCCCAAGTATAGATTCACAAATTTCCGAAGTATAGATCCACAAATTTCCCAAGTATAGATTGACAACTTTCCCAAGTATAGATTCACAAATTTTCCAAGTATAGATTCACAAATTTCCCAAGTATAGATTCACAAATTTTCCAAGTATAGATTCACAAATTTTCCAAGTATAGATTCACAAATTTTCCAAGTATAGATTCACAAATTTTCCAAGTATAGATTCACAAATTTCTCAAGCATAGATTCATAAATTTTCCAAGTATAGATTCACAAATTTCCCAAGTATAGATTCACAAATTTTCCAAGTATAGATTCACAAATTTTCCAAGTATAGATTCACAAATTTTCCAAGTATAGATTCACAAATTTTCCAAGTATAGATTCACAAATTTCTCAAGCATAGATTCATAAATTTTCCAAGTAGAGATTCACAAATTTCCCAAGTATAGATTCACAAATTTCCCAAGCATAGATTCACAAATTTTCCAAGTATAGATCCACCAATTTCCCAAGTATAGATTCACAAATTTTCCAAGTATAGATCCACCAATTTCCCAAGTATAGATATAAATATA